>CAXHTJ010000005.1:5322622-5968338 GCA_964019445.1 Populus tremula
TACCCGGGTTCCGGGTTGACCCTCCAGATCGACTGGTTTCATCGGGTCAAATTCCCAATTGTTTTTTATTTAGACCGGCCTCGTTCCAGGCCAAGGTCGGTTGGGTTTCTAGTTGACCTGTCGGACTGGACTGGACCGGATTTTAAAACTATGTGTGAGAGGTAATCAACGAAAACAAGTTGTAACGCACGAGTATGCAAACATTTCGTGCGTCAAGACGTGTGTTGATGTTGTGGAGGATGGCACCAGCCATGGGCACGGCAAACTGAAGCTCATACGTGGCAGGGACGTTGGGGGCCAGAACAGAGACCACATGGCCAGTCTCGATGCCGTAGGATGATAGAGATGATGCTAATTGTTGTAGTTTATCTTGCCCAGCCTTTCAAGTATGTGTATGGCCTCTGGGAAAAAAATCATAACTGAGATTAAGCATCAATTAATTATTATAATTTAGAATATAGTGAGGCAAGAGACTATCGTTAGGCATAAAACTGTATACGCTTTTGCAAAGCCAAAAGAACATGCTTTTCTTGTTATTGGCTCTCGCCAGCAGTGTATCTTCCAAGAGCACAAGCCAACCTACACAATTTCGTCAAATAAGTTGTTGGTTTTCATGAAATGTGAGAGACCACAAGGTGGTGCTAAGATAAAATGAGAAAGATCTTTTATTTTTATTTTATTTTTGTTGTAAAGACAAAAAAAAAATATGGTGCAATTAAATTCAATGAAGTAATATTTTTGCCAAATTTTAATTACAACTCTCCCTTTTATTTATTTATTTTTACTTTGCATTAATAATTTATTTAAATTGTAATTAATTAATACCCTCGCTTTTATTATTTTAAAATATTTAGTTAATGTTTTCTAAATAATATTGAATTTCTTAATTGTTCTTTTTAATTCTACAATTATTAAAAAATATTATTGCAATTTTCTTTAAAAAACTTTATTGATATTTTATGTAAATACACCGTATTTGTATGATGTGTTTATAAGAATAAAAATTATATTCTTAGTAAAATAATCATTTGCATATGCATTTTGTTTGTAGCTTTTATGAGAAAAAAATTAATGTTATTTTAATATTTAATTATTATGAACAACCCTTTCTTATATATTTTTTAGAATTTATATATTTAACCTTTTAGACCACCCTTTTGGAGAGGTTTAATGTATTCAGTACGGTTATCATTTTCGGTTTAGTTTGGTTTTTATATATAAAAAAAAGTAACCAAACTGGTTTTTTTAAAAAAACCAAAACCGAACCAAAACCGGTACAATCCAACTAGTTTCGGTTCGGTTCGGTTATTTTAGAATAAAAATTGGTTTCAACCAGTTTAGCTTGGTTTTTCTCGGTTTGGCTCAGATTTTTTCCAGTGAGGCTCGGTTTTTTCACTACCAGAAACTCGCTAAATACCAATGGAATCCCCGACGGAATATTTCTGTCGGTATTTTGGGGTCGAAATTACCGACGGATTATTTCCGTCCGTAATTCGGTCGGTAATTACGGACGGAAAGTTCAGAATTAATGAAAAAAGGGCGGGTACCTGAGGCGGAGGTTTTGGCGGGTGATTTTTCCAACAAAACCACCGACAAATTCAAAACCTGGGACCCGTACGGATGACGTGACCGGTTCACCGTCAAAAATACTGATGGAATCACCGACGAATTTGAATGCCAAGTCTGTACGGGTGACGTGACAGGTGCACCATAAAAAAATACCAACGGAATCACCGAGGGATTTAAAAAAGCTGGTCCGTGCGGTGACGTGTCGATTCCCCGTTACAATTAGCAACGGACTCACCGACGGTTTTATTCCGTCAGTGAGTCCGTCGGAAAAAGTGAATATATGGCCGCCCTGCCGACACTCTCCTCCCCCATTTCTCCTTCTTCTTCCTAATCCTAAGTCTCCCCATCTGCAAATAACCAGCCCCCCTCGCCCCCAAACAAAAATCTTTCTCATCTCAGCAGTTGTATTTCTTGAAGTTTTGTGGTCACAACATCCGTGTTCTGATTTACCGACGGATTTTATCAATTTTTGTAAGTAATTCTATCTTTTTAAATTTTAACATTTAAATGTCAATTTTATTGTTTTTTTAGTATATGTATTTTTATTAGTAGATGTACATGTTTTATTGTTATTTCTCAAACAAACTTGTAGTTTATGAATGTATAATTTTATACCTGTTATGGTTTGTTTTAGATTTTGTAAGATTGTATTTGTTTGTAAATTGTTAAAACTTTGTGGAATTACCGAATTACATGTTATGTTTTGAAATAATTAATAGCTTGCTTAATGGGTCCTTTTTAAGTTTTATCGATGGTATTGCAGAGTGGTAATTTCTGTTATTATATATATATATATATATATATATATATATATATATATATATATATATATTAATTTGTAGGGACGTTGATAAATGATAATGAATATTTAATATTTATGAGAAGTTGTGATTGGTTTGTTGGATAATCTCGAGGTAAAGTAATATATTTACAAGTTTATTTACCTAACTTAGTTAATTAATATATACATGATGTCATCATAATTTTATAGAGGTTCGATAGAAGTCATGGATGTATCTAGATTGACCCCAAGGATTGCGGAGGATGGATTATTGTAACGGGGTTCAGGGTTTTATTAATTTCGCAACATCTATTCCTAGAAATTTTACTGGAGGCGGTATTAGGTGTCCATGCAGGAAGTGTCAAAATAAAAAGTATCTGCATCCAGATGTTGTAATGATGCATCTTCTACACAAAGGGTTTGTGGAGGATTACGAGTGTTGGTATGCACATGGAGAGGTATTTGTTAGTAATAGGAGAATGGGAGAAACGGTGGTTGGGTCAACTTCTAGTGCTAGCAACGTGCATGAAGCGGCAAATGACAACACTAATCCTTACAGAAACATGGTTATGGATGCAATGAGAATGAATCAAGGTAATGTCAGTCAATGTCCAATCGTAGAAGAAAAACCTAATGCAGAGGCAGCTAGGTTTTTTGATTTGTTGAAAGATTCTGACGAACCATTATGGGATAGCTGCACAAACCAGAGTATCACTTACAGGCAACATCGACAATATTTGCTCTCCAATAACTCGCAGCTGACCGACTCCTAGATCTTTTAATTACAAGATGAACAATTTGCCGCATGGTTCTGAACACATGTAAGCACTATCACAAACTCATTCTAACTTGCAAAATTACTGTACGTATACATGCCATTACGAGATTCTTGTTCATTTACCGTTTATTGAAGTACATTACATGTATACAAGGTTTATCAAATGGGAAGAAGTGCGTCTAAGTCATTGTCTTCACTAAGCCTCGGGCCTGAAAGAAAAGTTAAGTGCTACAACGGGTATTTTGTCAATGGATATGTTTTCCATACTGAAGAATACGGGCAAGGAAGAAAGACATACAACTGCGGTGTTTGTGTTAAAGGATCCACAAGTAGTGAGGTAGAAGTTGACTACTATGGTAGATTAGAAGAGGTTGTCAAACTACAATATCATAGCGAGCAGAATACAATGTTTTTATTCAAATGCTATTGGTATGACACGACGAACAGAAGAATCAGAGTTGATACGCACCATGGTCTGGTCGAAATCAACTCAAAAGCTAGACTCCGCAACATAAACGATGTCTTTGTTTTCGCAAAGCAATGTCAACAAGTTTATTACACATACACCCCTTCATTTAGAAAGGATCGATCAAGAGTTGATTGGTTGTCCGTTTTAAAAAAAAAACCACGGGGTCGTGTCGAGGTTGTTCAGGATGAGAACATAGTCCGTCGGCATCTCACAGAGAGTTTGAAAATAATTACACCAAAATGCCACAATCACCGATGTTTTTACCGATGGACAGACGTCCGTCGGCATCTCACAGAGAGTTCAAAAATAATTACACCGAAATGCCACAATCACCGACGTTTTTACCGACGACTTTAGCGACATATTCACCGATGGAACATAGTCCGTCGGCATCTCACAGAGAGTTTGAAAATAATTACACCGAAATGCCACAATCACCGACGTATATACCGACGGACAAACGTCCGTCGGCATCTCACAGAGCGTTCGAAAATAATTACACCGAAATGCCACAATCACCGACGTTTTTACCGACGGACAGACGTCCGTCGGCATCTCACAGAGAGTTCGAAAATAATTACACCGAAATGCCACAATCACCGACGTTTTTACCGACGACTTTAGCGACGTATTCACCGATGGAACATAGTCCGTCGACATCTCACAGAGAGTTCGAAAATAATTACACCGAAATTCCACAATCACCGACGACTTTATCGACGTCTATACCGACGGAATTTATCTGTCGGTAAGTTGTCGGCGGGAAAATTTTACCGACAAAAATACCGATGGACTGCGCGAGTTCCAAAGGGTGTGAATTGAATGCACCTCTGACGTGTCATATTACCGACGGAAACACCGACGGACTGCGAAAAAATTGGAGGGCAATTAAAAGTTTCGGTGCGAAATTCAAAAATTACCGACGGATTTTTGACCTGTTACCGACGGATTTGAAAAATTAATAATATTTTTTTAATATCCGTCGGTAAATCTGCCATATAACCTATAACTTCCAGCGCCCGCCGCTTCCCCTCATGTTTTCTTCTCTTTCGTTTTTCTTCTCCTCCGCTGCCCTATAATTTTCAATTTTTTGCTGTCAATCCTTCAAGGCTTTCACCTTGAATCTCTTGCAAGATTTGAATAAAGGTATGTGGTTTTTTCTATTTTATTTTATTTTATTTTATTTTAGTTGTAGTTGTTTTTATTTTTGTTATTTTGTTGTTTTGGTGTATTTTTTTGTAATGTAGATAAAGTTTTGAATTGGACATATTATTAAGGTATGTATATTTCGTTCCTTTTCTTGATATAGGTTTTTTTTTTTAATTTTTTGAATATTTTTTATTGTTGTGTTGTTATAATTGGTATTAGTTAATTTATTGGATATTTGTTGTTAAAGTTGAATTTAACTTAGAATTAGTAATTGCATTTGTTGGAATAATTAGTAATTGCATATGTTTTTAATTGTTAGTTTATATTTTTTAAAAATTTATTGAATATATTTTATTGTTGTATTTTCATAATGAATATTTAATAATTTGTTGAATTAATATTGTTAATGTTGAATTCATCTTAGATTTAGTAATTTAATATGTTGGAAGAATTATTAATTTTACTCTAACTTGATGATTTGTGTTTAATTGTTTCTATTTATTTTGAATTTATAGTTTTTTTGTATTGACATAATTATTGAATAATTTGTTGAATTGTAATTGTTAATGTAGAATTTACCTTAGGATTAGTAATTAAATATGTTGGAATAATTAGTATAGATTGGGTCAATTTGTTGTGGCTGCTGTTAATTTTTAACATTTCAATTGAATTATATAATTATTAATATAAAATTGGTTAGACGCAGAGAATGAAAACCAGAGTTGGACGTACGTGTACGGTCGCATCTAGTTCGTCTAGCAGCGACGAAGACATTTCCTTAGGTGCCTCTCAAGAAGAGGCACCTACACCATTTGCGCCGTCAGCTGATGCTGCCTCTTCCAGCGATGTTTCACGTCGCAGAAGCGGCATGCCTTCGCAGCGGAATCGATGGACCCGCAAGTACGAGGCACAATGGAAGGACGATCTTTCAATGTAAGTTTGTTAAGGTTTTAATTTATTAAAAAAAAAAACAAATTTAAAACAAATTTATGAAGTCACTATTTAATTAATTTCAATTCTTTTCAGGTTCACAAACATTGAGGCCGCCCGAGTAATATCATCGGCGTTTAAAGCGTCGATGGAGATTCCATTGTTTCAATGGAGTCAGATATCCAGGCATCCTGAATGGATGCCTCAAATCAATGCATGGTTTTCCAGATTTGAGGTTCGTGTTAATATATAATTTTCAGCTTATTTCTAATAAATTCTTAATATAATTGTAAATAAATTATTAACATTTTTAAAAATTATTTTTTATACACAGAATCGATTCTGCTGGAACGAGGAACATAACAGTGTTGTGAGGAGGGTGTGGGAAAATCACGCGGCAACTAGGTAACATCGAAAACAATACAACTTTTTTTTACAAAAAATTTATGTTTCGAAATGTAATTTTTATTGCGTTAAGTAGGTTGCGTGATTTTTGGTACGAAGCCCAAAAAAAGGCAAAAAAAACTGCGAGGGATAGGGGGTTCCAAGGCTGGAACGATGTTGCGGTTTGGAGGGATTTCAAACCGATATACATCCCGGAGGATATATGGCCGCACTATCTTGAGCACGTGACGTCTGAGCGGTTCACACGACGCTCACAGTCCGGTGCTGGCAACCGGAATCGGCCAATTCATGGCTCGGTGACAACGCACACCGGCGGCTCCGTTCCGTTTGCTGCACATGCGAAATGGATGGTAAGATTAATTTAAATGAAATATATCGTTCAATTAATTTGTTGTTAATAAATTTTTTTCATTATAGGCTACGTCTCTTGGACGTGAGCCGAGCCCTATGGAGCTGTTTGTGGAGACGCACGTGCGGAGTCAAGACCGCCAAAAGGGGGTGCAACAGTTCGTTGACAGCCGCTCTCAACATTTTGTGGTATGTTTATTCAACCATTTTATTTTGTAAGTTATTATTATGTTTATTGAATTGAATATGATTACTTTTTTTATTTTCAGGAGACCTATAATAATCGGTTGAGGGAGACATACGGGGACGATCCTTCGACCCATCCGGAATTCGATCCGGATTTGTGGATGGAGGCTGGATCGTCAGGTGGACCCGATAAGAATCGGGTTTACGGGCTCTCCAACACTAGGGCCGACAACTTGCGGACGACTACTGCTTCAACCGTCGGGAGCTCCCAATCAGTATCGAGCTCCCAATCTAAGGAGTTTGGCCTTGCAGCAAAGGTGCGACCTATCAGAGGCGTACACACAACTCAAAGAACAATACACAACAGAATCTGCACAACAAAGAGCGGCCTATGAAGAGCTTCGTTAAATGGTCATAAACATGTCACAAGGTGGAACATGTGCACCCGATCCAAGTTGGTCGCATAACAGCCAGCCTACTCCTCCTCCTGATCCTCCTCATCCTCCTTTATATTAATTTTTGATAAACATTATTTACATTTAAAATTTCATTTAATGTTTTTCTGAAACATTTCATTTTGTAATGAATATTATTTATCTTTTATTTTTTGCTTTTGATGCTTAATATAAATTTTATTTGCATAATTGGTTTTTATTACCATTAATTTATATCATTTTATATTATGTATTCTAAATAATTATAAAAAAAATAAAAAAAAACATTACAAAGGGATTTACCGATGGAATATATCCGTCGGCATTAGACAGTAGCGGCGACCATCACCGATAAATTTCCAGACGGATAAATTCGGTCGGTGTTTTCATGACTCACCAACAGATTTACTGACGGATTAATTCCATCGGTAATATATAATACCGACGAATTCACAGACGGTGTATTCTGTCGGTGTTTCAACAATTCATCGACTACGTTACCGACGGAAAGTAACCGTCGGTGAATTGTGATATCACTGACGGAATAACAATCCGTCGGTATTATTGAAGCGGGAAAAAAAAAATTGTTGGCGCGCAAATTCCGTCTGTAAAACCGTCGGTAAATGGTTTTTTTGTTTTGCCGACCGATATAGCGACGGAATGGGGAATCACCGACGAAAGGTAAGCCGACGGGCGTATTGCGTCGGTCGGTAATTTAGTCGGTAAATATTTTACCGACGTACTATCAATCACATACTGACGGAATATTTCCGTCGGTAAAACTGTGAATTCTTGTTGTTTTTTCTGTTTTATTCATCTTCAGTTTCGACTCAATTTTTTAATTTCAGACTTGCAAAACCGAAACCGAACCTATTGGTTCTATTTTTTTTTATGATTTGATTTTTTTAGTTATTTTTTTTTATTTTTTTAATTTTATAGATTTATCGTTGTTTTAAGTCACCCTAATAACTAACCTCTAATGATGGAAAGTTTCCTCTTCCTAAAGAAACGAAACCTCAAATGATGGTTTTGTTTGCTTTCCCATTCAAGCATAGAAATGAAGGGTTATATCCTTCTGTCTACATACGATCTGACGACCAAAGCAGAATACTCTACCGAATTCAAAAAAGCCAGCTTCCCAAGGCCAATTCTTTGTCAAAACACGAGATGTTTTCGCCAAGAGAGATTCTCCGCATATCACTTAATTTCATAAATACTAAAACTAGTGCACGAGGACAGCACCACTGAAAGCATTCCGAAGGACACAAATCCTTGTGGAAAGCATATACTATTATTCTGACTGGAGGAAAATACATAGATCGCTACCTCGTACTAACACACAGAAACACAGACATACATGCTTAGAGAACACACGAATTAAGACTATTATATGCTTACAGTGGATTAGACAAGTGCAGAATCATTTTCCTGGTGCAAAAGCATTTCAACTACTTGGCTCATTGTTGGTCTCGCATCTCTGTCTTCAGCTACACATTTTAGAGCCACCTCAAGCAGGATTTCCATCCTACCCTTGTCATATTTTCCTTCCAATTTGGGGTCTATGATCATTTCTATCCAAGAGCTCATTTCAGGAGCTTGCTTCATCTTTTCTCTCACCCATGTAACCAGCCTCCGGTTATCTATCTCCTCTGCTGGACACTTTCCACTTATCATCTCCAGCAATACCATGCCATAGCTATAAACATCCACTTTGGAGGTGATGGGCAGATTGAAAACCCACTCCGGAGCCATGTAACCTCTAGTTCCTCTTATCTTTGAGAAGCCTTCGTTAACTTGGCTACCTCTTTTTAGTGGCCGAGATAATCCAAAATCTGACACCTTTGGCTGGTAGTTGCTGTCGAGAAGTATGTTCTGAGGCTTTACATCACAATGTAAAACCCACTCTAGGCATTCTTCATGTAAATAAGCAAGGCCTTTAGCAGTCCCTACTGCGATGTCAAACCTCTTTTCCCAACCAAGTGAATTGGAAGAGAGTTGTTCTGCCAAGGATCCATGCTCCATGTACTTGTATACCAAAAGCCTGTGCTTTCCTTCTGCACAATATCCCCACATCTCTGTCAAGTTCATGTGATTAAGTTTCCCAATTGTGCTAACTTCTGCCTGGAACTCTGCTTCTCCTTGGTAAGCATCATTCAGTCGCTTAACGGCTGCTATTCTATGATCAGATAACATTCCCTTGTAAACAACTCCTCCAGCACCTCTTCCAATCTCTTTGCTAAATCCTTGAGTCGCCTTTTTTAGCTCTGAAAGGGTGAATTTTCTGAAGCCAGTGGTAATTCTGTTGTAATTTTGGGTACCTGCGCTAGAGTTCCGGTGAGTTCTTATAAAAAACACCACACTATGAAAATGACACCGAGCTCAACCGATCCAACTACCATCGCAAACCGAACGACAAACTTTAGTGATGCATTTTCTTGGTGTTTTGTGTATGTTCTGTTCAGCTGCTTGACAACTGTGCTGGAGCAATCTAACCCAGTTTCTTGAATAGGCAAGGTTTTTGGCACCTTCAGATACATGTCTCCTTCGAAATTTGGTGAACGTTGCCCGTTCAGCAACTGTGTCTTTGGGTAACAATAAGGAATGTTACTGCGATAGTCTTGCTTGATGAACTTGAACTGGAATCCTTTGCAGTCACATATCTGCAAGCACAAGTTTTCACACATTCCGAAGGTGTAATTGGGGAAGAAGCCATAGTCGTAGCCAAAAAACTCAACATTAGACAGCTTAAGGAAACCTGTTTCATTTCTGGTACAAGTGAGATTGAATTCTTGTACACACCCAATGACCAGTCCGTACGATCCCTGATCTTGAATCCTGGAAGGCATGAACATTTCCTACCAAATGAGGAACGTAGCTACAAATACTGTTAGGTCCACAAGTCCCGTGAATCCTGCAAGGTTGAGACATGGCTTGCCATGAAACAGTCCACTTGTCCATCCTGTATTTTCGACTGTATAGCCGAATATTACCATCGAAATCTAGTTTCAATATTCTCTGAATCTTTCTCCATAATCAGCAGACATAAAACTAAAATTGTCAGATGAGCTAAAGTAACCCAATGAATCTAGAAAAGCAATTCGGCTGCTGTTATAAGTTGACCTAGCTTCCCAGCTCATAAGCCCGGATCCGGCCAATATACGCTGATTTCAGGACCTCCGTACAGAAGACGGAGAACGTTATCGTCATCAAAATAAAGCTTGTAGAATCCTGAAGAATAGTTTCCTTGGCTTCTAGATGAAACAAGCTGCATATCCTTGGTGAGTAGTTGCTGAGGAAGTAGAGTATCTGTCGGAGAATGGAAGCTTTGCCAAAGCACTCCACCTTCCGAGTTTTGTAGTATAAGATTACCATTTTCATGGAGGTATAGAAACACAGGGGATTCTGAAACAGTGTCTGTGGACCAAACAGTGAGACGGCCAGCATCGGTAATGATGGCATTACCCGATTTACGTAGAGAAAGCTCTGACTTTCTTCCGTTAACTGGTTGGTCACGGTTTGCCATCCAAACAATGGTGCGGTTGCCTTCACTATATGGCTCACTGAACCATATACCAAAGCAGTAAGCATTATCTCCGACGGGGAAAAACCCCGCCGAGAAAACGCCATTCGGCGAAGTCAAAACATCGTCTGCATGTTCCACTGATAAAGATGAGGATCCGCTTAATCTGTCAATTGTTGAAGATGAAAATGAAGAGAAGAAAATCAAAGGCAGAAAAGGCAAGATAATTGATATAGCCATGAGCTTTGAGAAAATTGATTGAGCTTCCTCTGCACACTGGAGTATGTCATTATAAATGTGTGGTGACGATTCACGCAAGCAGATTCAAAGGAAGAATTCAAAGGTATTTCAATTTTGGCTCGTTGTAGGACTAAAGACCTGAAGCAGCCTTTGAAGGGGCAAGATAAAATTACTAAACGTTAAAAAGACGTTCGTTCATCATTAATCTCTATCATAGTGTGTTCGTATCATGACAACTTTTATAGTTATAATTTTAAAAAAATATTTTTAATTAAAGTTAGTTTGGTATTTATATATGTTTGATTAAAACTGTGATTCAAATTGAGGTTTAATGTATTTTGTTAAGAATATTTTTTAAATTGAAGTTATAAAATAACTAAAAATGATATATATTAATATTGATAGTTTTTAATTTAAATATTGTAGATTTAACTATTGATATTATATCATGAAATAAATAATATTTTGTATAAAGTATTTTTTATTGTTTCATTAAACTATCTACAATTTCATCACGTACAAAATTCATCCGACAAGGACTATAGTTTCCATGTTTTTTTTAGCGTGCAACAAAATCAGATAAAATATCATCAAGAATAAAATTAGAATTACGATCAAATTCTGCAAATATTATGCCATTATACGATCTTCTTCAAATTTATATAGTGTCATTGAATAATATCAAACACTAATTTTTCAAATAAAACACAAATAAACATAAAAAATAGAGTTTTTTACTATTCGCGTGAACAGTGTAGAGTGAATTTTGACTCTACATTATTTATTTTTTAGTTCAAAGTGAATTATAATTCATTGTGCATAGTTGGAAGCAGCTTGGATTTTCTTTCCATTTACATGTGTTTTAAACGCAAAGAGTACTGGGTTCCACAAACAATAACCCATGTTTTATACTTTACCCAACACCAACTTTTATGTGGTTTGCTTCAATCACATAAACAAACATCCTCTAAATCATATTTCATAACCATAAAGAAAATCAAGAATAATCTTAAGAGATTGGTCTGGTTAATTAAACATTTTCTTAAAACATTTCAACCAATATGATATTTTATTGAGACTTCATTTTTAATACCAAAACTTTATAAAACAAGAAAATAAAAAATAAAAATCCAAAAGACAATTACTTTAAAATTTATTAAACTATCGAAACAAACATACGCGCGCGCGCGCGCCCCCCCACCCCCACTTACTAACTTTTGACTCCTCTCCTTAAAATGATTCATAATGTTTTTATTATTTCTTGACGAAAATTCTATTAGAAATATAAAAAAATTCATTCATAATGTTTTTTATAAATGCACATAAAATAATTTCTATTCAAATTACATATAATTTTAAATACAATATTTTAAAATTAAAAGATTCATAAATTGTGTTGTTTTAATCCTAATATTGTAAGATTAAAAGTTAGTGGAACACTAAATGGGATTAAAAAAAAAACAATCCTAATTTATTCATCAAAAGCATAAATAAATGTTCTCCTCTTGTGTGTGGTAAACTGATCTTGATCGCTCAATTATCCATGTATAATCAATTGTCTAGTGATTTGATTGTGTTATCATAATTTTATTTGTGTATTGTCATAGTCAATATAAGTATATTTATTATTATTGTTCTATATATTGTATTTAAACATGAAAATGCTTAACCCAAGCATTTCTTAATATTTATAGCATTTTATTTTTTTCCCCATCTTATTATCAATGTTTAATTTTTCTTATTATTTGAAATTGAATTAAAAAACCTTATATCCTACGCTAGTCTATAGAAATTTATCTTGCCTTTTTGTTTTTAATGTCTCCTGTTGAATGTATTCATATTAATTGTTGTGATTATTGCCTGTTAAGGATGATGGGACCATATTAATACGTAGCGTGAAGGGCATGTTGATTGATACGTAGCTTGAAGGGCATGTGGATTGAAATGTCAATAATTTGCTACTGACCAAATTTCAGCAGAGAATATACATATATATTCCCTTGGGTTTCACCTATCTTTTCCATTGATAATATGCAGAATTGGTTTTAAACTTCCTAGTCAATAAGGACTTTTCTGATATGGTCTAAAGACTTTTCTGATATGGTTAAAGACTTTTTTAATATGGTCTATTCCATTACTATGGATTGATTTTAAAAAATTCCGTCGGTGATTCCGTTGGTATTTAGCGAATTTCTGGTAGTGTTAGCTTTTTTTCTTTATTTTGTTGTGAATAATTATTGTTTTTTTATAATTGAAAAGTGGATATTTGTTATAAATATAAAACTATGAATTTGCCTATGAATGCATGCAGTAGATGATTTATAATTCTTATAAAAGTATTAGTTGCATTAGTAAATTCAAAATGCATGATTAACAATTCATACGACTTAAAAATAATTTTCCATTCATCATCTTTGTGGTAAACTAATTTTGGGCCCTCAAAATTCTTTTATGTAAGAAGTATCTTTTCCTTTTGAAATATTCAAAAATCCAAAAAAAATCTAAACAATAAAAACTTAAAAATATCTTAGGGTCACAATTGGACAAGAAATTTAAAGGTGGTAAAAATAGGCTAAATAGAGATTTAATCACATAAATTAGAAATTAGAGGACCAAATTAGACCAAATAACAAAGGTTGGGAACTCAATTGTAGCAACACAGGGCCTAATTGAAGAAAAAAAAAGATATTGAAAATCAAGGCAAACTTGTAAAATAATCAAGTTCAAGGACTTAATAGAACTTTTAATGCCCCTAATTGATTAAATCAAGGGCTTAATAGAAATTCAAATTAAGTTTGAAAGTTAATTTAGACAAAATTGGAAGAATTAATTAAGTTCAAAGACTTAATTAAAATTTTAATTGGTTTAATTGACTTAATTAAGGATTTAATTGAAGGAAAATTAAGTTTGGAAGTCTAATTTAGTCAAATTATAAGAACTAAAAGCTTTGAGGACCAATTTTAAAGAAAAGAAAGTTTAAAGACCAATTATGGGTTTAATTGAAGAGATTTAAAACTAAGAACCAAGATGAAAAACGAGTGTACATTCAAGAATTAGAATTGATTGAATTAGGGGTCAAATTTTGACAAATTAAAAGTTTAATGGTCAACTGCTGACAAAATTGTATACTATGAAAACTAAAGACCAATTTATAAAAAACATGTGAATGAGTCCTTCAACTTAAATTTTACATGGCCTAGCTCTTTGTGCCTATGATATGATGCAATTTGGTCTCTAACTCAATAGTCCTAAACTAAGGGTTCTTATATTGTTCTTCTTTTTCTTAAGAATGTTCAACAAAAAACCACCATTTGAACTTCACAAATTCTATTTGAATCATGGGTTTTGTTTATATATCTTGGGCTAGGCTGGGAAGTTCAATTCATGTGTTTAGGCTGAGCCTTTAAGGTTTAAGATCATATTTGTAAAGCTAAAATTTATCAAAGAACAAATATATTTTTAGGTTTTTAAGGTGTGTTTGGCAAAGAAGTCCGTTGTTATCTATTTTAACCAAAAATAGAGAAAACAAATACAAATATATACAAGAAAATACACATGAAGTAAGCCTAAAAGGAATTGTCAATGTTTGTTGGTGAAAGATAGGAATGCCAAATGAGAGTTGATAGACCAAAATATCCAATGTAGCAACTCAAAATTTTGATTGTCAAAGGAGCCCATTAGTGAAAATGCTTTATCTAGGTGTTTAAGGACTTAATTGAAATTTTGGAAGATTTAAATTAATTTATTAAGAGCTTAATAGCAAGAGAAATCAACTTCTAAGAGTCAATTTTAATATCAATTGAAACAAATAAAGTTTAGGGATAAAAATTGGATCTTGAAAAGTTTAATTGGTCAAATCAGGGTCTTAATTGTATAAGATTCAAAGTTTTGTGAGTAAATAAGGACTTAATTGAACAATTTATGAACCAAGAACCAACTTTCAAAATGCATGCAACTTCAGGGATTGGAATCAAGTGAAATTAGAGGTCAAATCAAAGCAAATTAGAAGTTTAATGGTCATCCAAGGGTTTAATTAAACAAATTAGAGATCAAGGATCAACTTTTAAAAGACGATCAAAATTGGGGCTGACAATTGAAACTAGCAAGGATGTAACTTTTAAAAGACAATCAAAATTGGGGCTGACAATTGAAACTAGCAGGGATGTAACTATATGAAATTAGAAAGTTAGGGGGGAATTATGAGTAAAATCAAACGAAATAAGAAGAATATGGATCAAATTAAAAATTGCCAAATCCCAAATAAAAAAAAAAAACCTAATTTATAGGGATTAACCAAAATGGTGTTGTTTATGGTACACATCTTCTTCTTCAGTTTTTGGTTGATCGGGTAAGTACTTTCAGGCGATTAAGTGTGACGTTTCTGGCCACTCTAAAGGTTACAACAACTACCATTCAACTGAAAAACACCCCGCCTACAACCCCATGTCTTTAAAAATAAATATTTACATCTCATATTCTCTATTAATCTCCACAATAGCATGTCCCTAGTTAGCCAGCACTACAGTTTCTTGAATGGGAACTTTCAAACATTTGAATTTAGAGTTATAGACCTTCAAATCAAGCAAGAATGGATCTGATCGAAAGATGTGCACCCCCTTCACCAAGTTTAGGTGGTCTCAGGTAATGTTGATGTTAGAGTTGCTTTAACAAAGCTACAAAAGTGATCAACCCAGTCAGCCTTGACAAAGACACTCATTTGCAGAAAATCACCTAATGTTTTTGTGTGCTCCCATTTAAAAACTCCTAGAAGGTTCCCATCAAGGGTTTAAAACCTTTCTCTCTATATCTAAAGATAAAAAAAAACACCTCAAATTGGTCTGTAAGTTTCCTACAAAACCACCCAAACCCAAACTCATTAGTTCTATGACAAAGCCAACTAAGTTTTAGTTTTAAAGTTATTTCTCTTCATCCCCTTCTTTCATCTTAATATGGTGATAACCAATTTTTAAATCAATCTTACTAAACATATAAGATTCATGAAACTTATTAAGAATATCATAAAGTCTAGGGATATGATTGTGTTTTTATAATTGAATGGTTGTAATATTAAATAGGGTATGCAAGTCATGTCCTATCTTTTCTCTATTTTTCTTTCAGGTTATGAAATTGTTTCTCATATAATTCCCCACAAATATAACTTGAGGTTTCTTGGTTAATTATGTAAATATTATGTGATTTAGAAATATAGGAATTTAGATAAAAAAATTATTTTATAATCCAAGATGAAGAAAGAATGGCGGTAAAAGGATACAACCATGATGCTGCAAAACTTATAAAGATTTGTGGTAGCTACCTAGGTTTTAACCACCTAATTCTCTTATAGCTCGAGAGAATAGCTTAGATATGTCCATAAATCATGTAATTAGAATGATATTAGGGTGTATATTTATATAAAATTGTTATGTGAAACGTATATCTATTATGCCATTATGTATAAAACCTAAGTAAATGATATAAATCCCTCTAATATATTATGTACATGTTGAACATAAATGGTTGCCTTCCAATTTTATATGCATAAAACTTGAGTTTTACTGGATAACTTGCTGATCACTCAAGGTTACATTAATTGAATATATTTAATGATATAAAATTAGGCTCTACTTAACTAACCTATATGATTTGGATGAGTTACTCATGATCATATGAGGTTAGAGGCATGGGTTGCGAAACATATAAGATATGTTTAGAAGAATTATCACCTAACTGATTTAGAAGTCACATACAGATTTGATTAATAAACTATATTATCTATCTAATTTAATTTATTTCAATGTGTTGAGTCACTCAAAGTTGGATAAATTAAATGGAATCCTATCCCATTAGGAAAATTTATGGAAGATTTCCTAAATTAATAGGAAGACTAAATTAGAATTAAAGACCTTATCTAAATTTGAAATTTAAATATGTATGTATGAAACTAATACTCTTTATCTTTGTATATAATAGTTGGTAAATCTAAATAAGTTGTAATATATCCTTACAAAGCATACTTCATAATAACAAATTATTTGGACCAAATTTTTTAATTGACATCGAAATATGAGAATTGTTCCCAAACAAGAAAAGATGTTGTAGATTCTAATCCCAAATGCCTTGCTAAGGATGCTAAAGAAGAAGTTAGGAATGAACATCAACATTATGTTGATGATGACGAACAGGCTGCATGTGTGATGTTAGTCAGTATGTCACTAAACTTCATATCATGAGAATATGGATGTTCATACTACAATTATGCATCTCAAAGAATTATTTGATAAAGCTAGCAGGATTGAGAGATATGAGACTCAAAGGAATTATTTCATTGCAAGATGATAGAGGGTTTTCAGTTAAAACCTATGTTTTGAAAATGATCTATATTAAGAAACTAAACCAATTGGTTTTGTCATGGACCATGAGTTAAGTGCTTGTTTGGTTTTGCAGTCATTAAACCAAAAATTTTCGCAATTCATTATAAATTATCACATGAAACAAGTTGGATAATACATTGCATAATTGTTTAATATATTTAATATTGTTGAAGGAGCACTTAAAAAGGAAAAAGACCCAGTTCTTCTAGTTCAATCTTCTAGAATGTCTAAGAAGGATTAGAAGAATAAGAGTGTTGTCTCTAAAGCAAACAAACCTACTTGAGACATCAAGAAAGACAAGGGCTGATACAAATCAAGTTATGTCCAAATTTGGCTTTAAAATGTCTTGTGACTAATTTTGCGAGATTGGACATAACTTAGACATAAGTGCTGTTGATTTTGAAGATGTGTATGTGGGATATGGAAAATATTTTGGACAACAGCGAAATTATCAATTCGTAGGGAAAAAATATGGTAATAATTTTGGTCAAATGTGTAATTATAGGTACCAGAACCATATACTGAGTTAGGTTAAGGTTTGAGTACAATAAGCTAAAAATATCAGCTTTTCAAGGTAAAAATGATCTAAAAATTTATTTAGAATAGAAAAAAAAAAGATGGAGTAGATTTTTTAATGTCATAGTTATTTGGACTTCAATGCGATTAAAATTAGATAAGTTTTTATATTAGTCAATCTTAAAATTAACTTTAAATTTCATGAATGAAAAATATTTTCCTTAAAAATTTTCAATAATGATTCATTGAAAATAAGTACTAATAATTTACTAGAAACACTTAGCCATATTTAATAGAGTTCATATTGTTGATGACTGGTATCTAAAATACATTATAGGTTCGAGGCTAATCCATAGTTATTCTTAAATTATTTGTTATATGATCATTAATGTGATAATTAATTAATTTTTTGTTAGAATTGTGTATTTTATTCATTAAAAACAACAAACATTATGTTTGCTTGGTGAAATACATGAAAGCAATAGAATTGAAGAAATTCTTCCAACATATAGGAAGTTTCTGAAAGCATAACAACCGTATTCAGTACATAACACCCACAAAAATTCATTGTAACCGCGATTATTATAACTACGATCGTACTATGATCCTAACTCCAAATCATCAATGCTTCTAGAGCCGCGTTGGTGTCACCACAACTTGGTCAATGCAACTCTGCTTTCGAAAATTACTTTTCAGGGCCCATACCTTTAGCAATTTCCTTGAGCACAAACTTTTGAATCTTCCCGGTTGATGTCCTTGGAAGCTCATCTTTAAACACCACAGTCTTAGGCACCATAAAGTGAGGCATATTTTTCCTACAAAAATCAATTATATCCTTTTCGTAAGGTTTTTGGTTCAACCCATCTTTCAAGTCCACAAATGCACATGGCGTCTCCCCCCAAAACTCATCAGGTCGACCCACAACAGCTGCCTCATGAACAGCAGGATGTGTATACAACACAGACTCAACCTCCACGCTACTAATATTCTCTCCACCGCTAATGATCACATCTTTTGACCTATCTTTGATTTCTAAGTAACCATCTTGGTGCATAATGCCCACATCCCCCGTGTAAAACCAGCCATCCTTCATGCATTTTGACGTACCCAATGGATCCTTCAGATAACCTAGCATTAAGCACCCGCCTCTCAAAACCACTTCTCCAACTGAAACCCCATCTCGTCTCATGCTCTCCCCTGTTCTGGGATCCACAACGTCCATCTCAGTAAACCCAGCCATGGTAACTCCTTGTCTTGCTTTTAGTCTAGCTCTCTCACTTGCTGGAAATGTATTCCACTTTGGTTTCCATGCACAAGACACCACAAGCCCTGCTGTCTCAGTTAACCCGTACCCATGACTCACCACAAAACCCAGTGACTCGGTCCTGAGTATCACGGCTGCTGGGGGTGGAGCTCCAGCGGTTAGAATGTGTACTGGGTTCTTGAGGGGCTCAACGTCAGGAGATTTTGTTAGGATGTTTAACACCACAGGAGCACCACTCATGTGAGTCACACCGTGTCTATCGATCAAACTGTAGATTGTGGAGGCTTCCACTTTACGGAGACAGATGTTGGTCCCACCAACGGCTGCCATGCCCCACACATGGCTCCATCCATTGGTATGAAAGATTGGTAACGCCCACAAATATACGGGTTGTTTTGGAACGCCCCAATCAATCAACGCTGCAGCGGACACGATGAAAATACCTCTATGAGATTGGACCACGCCTTTAGGAGACGAGGTAGTCCCTGACGTGTAGTTTAGGACTGCTGGGTCCCACTCACTTTTTGGCTGGACCCACTTGAACCCAGGATCACCTTTCTCCACCATGTCCTCATAAGAGCAGCAAAAATAATCGGTCAGAGATGAAGATGATGGTTGGTCTGCATCGGCGCCCTCATCATCAGTGATGAGGACCAGTGTAGGGCGTTTTGTCTCTGGAGGAAACAAAGACACTGCTTCAAGGATGAGCTCTCGTGAGAGGTAATCAACGAAAACGAGCTTTGACTCGCTGTGACGCAGGAGTATGCAAACATTTCGGGCGTCAAGACGTGTGTTGATGTTGTGGAGGATGGCACCAGCCATGGGCACGGCAAACTGAAGCTCATACGTGGCAGGGACGTTGGGGGCCACGGAGACCACGTGGCCAGTCTCGATGCCGTAGGATGATAGAGATGATGCTACTTGGAGACATCTACGGTTAGTTTGAGACCACGTAAAGTGGTGTCGTTGTAGATGATGGATGGGCAATCAGCGTATGCAATAGCTGCCCTTTCCAAGAAAGCTATTGGTGTGAGGGGAGTCGAGTTCACTGGGCTTGGCTTTAGTTCGTCCATTTTTGCTGCTCTTTCGAGTTCGTGTTTTGCACTTGATGGCCTTTTTCTTTTTCTTTGTTCTTACGTTAGTAATGTTCTTTTTAGGGCATGAGTATAAATACAAGTGCTCCATTGATGAAACAGAAGACAGTGGATGGAGTTTTGCTAAAAATAGGAAACGGAAGACAGTGGATGGAGTTTTGCTAAAAAAATAGGAAACATGATTTCCAGTTTGAGGAACGATCTTTTGTGTGCGTTTTTCCCCTGCGGCCAGCATATAACATAATATAACGAAGCCGCGTGAATTTGTATTTCATTTATTAGGAAGAGAAATTCCACTATAAAATTGTTTTTTCTATATATAAAATAAACCTAAGTGGACCACATATATAGGACAAAACTTTTAGGTGTAAATAAATTTATTTAATTTAGATCTTTTCATGTTTTTATAACATGATATATTATTATATTTATGTCATTAAAAAATAATAAGTCAATGAATTACTAAGAATCACTAAGATGTTAGTAGCAAATATCTACATGACAATGGAATACAATCATGTTATTTTTATTAACACTGTACACTTCTAAATTTTTTTTTTATGTAAAATCAAAGAGGAAAAAACTATTAACTATATTAGAAGTGTGTTCGGTAATGGATACACCGAATAAATATTCAAAACCTGATGTGATCAAGTTCTTGTATCCAAAACTCACAGCCATCGAGTAATGAGTCCTATAAAAATAATAGTTTAGAATTCAAATATGAGTATAAATAATACCTCTCATAACCCATTTTTGGGTTATTACCGAAATTCAATTTTTTTTCCAATCTAAAAAAACAAAAAACTCTAAAACAATGTCGTTTTGAACGGCATTGTTCTCCTTCTTCCCTTGCACACGCAGAAGAAGGCGAAGAACGGGTTTATTCCCCTTTTTTTTCATGCTTTCTCCCTTTCTCCCCACTTGCCCAAACCCTGACAAAACCCACGCCCCTCACTTGCAACTAGACGAAAATGCAAAGGGGACAAGCCCCGCGGGCGACCCTGAGGCGGCTATCCAATGGCCACCCCCTACCCATGTGCCATGATTGGATAGGGGTAGTAGACCTCTCTCCCCATTTTTCCTATAAATACCAACAGAAGAGAGGAGCCAAATGGGGGGGTTGATAGAGAGAACGAAGAGGGGAGAAGAACGAAAACAAAGAGAGGAGTGAACGAACTGGAAAAAAAAAAGTAGAAGAAAGAACCAGAAGAAAACAAGGGAGGTTTGCAGAGATGAACAAAAAGAGAAAGAAGCAGAAACAGAGGGGGGAAAGGTGAGGACGGGTTGAAACGAGGAGATTTTTTTTGAAACCAGAGAGAAGGAAAATGAAGGGCAGAAGGAAGACGACATTACAGAGAAGAGAAGTTTTTAGAGTAAAGGAAGAGAGAAACATAGAAGGAGAAGATTAGAAACCGAACGAAGGAGAAATAGAGAAAATGTTGAGAAAGGAAGAAGAACCACCGGCCAAGCAGCTCTCCCCGATTTTCCACTGCCACCAGCACCGTGAGCTACTAGTAAAACCGTCATAGCCAGAAAACAAAAGAGAAAAATAAGGGCAAAGAAAGGAAGCACAAAAGAGAAGGAAAAGCCGAAAAACAAAAGACAGAGAGAAAAAGATAAGCATGTAATATCTCTCTTGTCTCTTTCTCTTCGTCGCTGGAAGCATCACCTGCCACCATGAATGACAACACCCCACCGCCAGGTAAGCCTCCTCCTCCTCCTCTTCTTCTTCTCCTTTGGCCCCGTGACCTCCATTGTTCTGCAAAATGAACAGTGGAGAGTGTCTGTGAATAGTGGAGAGTGAATCTATTTTATGGGTCCAACAATGCTTACCTAACCCGAAACCTGGCCCAATCCAAAAAAAATTCAAAAAGATATTTTTAAAATTTGTGATTTCCCCGTATTTTTATTGAATTTTTCTTAATATTGATTGTATTTTTATACCAAAAGATACAAATCCGCTATTAAAATACCTGGTTTTTGTCAAAACATTGAAACAAAATGTTTTTGTTTTCATGTATACAGCCAAGTCTCTCAAAAAAACTCATATCGTATTTTCATACAAATAAAAATCCAAAAAATGTTTTAGCATGCATTTTGGCTTTAATAATCGGTTTATTAAGTCACGAGAACTTTGCCAATATTTCAAAAAATCCAATAAAAACATTTTGTTTTGTTTTAGTATTAGGGATTACGAATTTTTACGTGAAACGTATTCCTGATATTAAAAATGTAGTTCTTTTGTTGATGTTAGGAGAGTTAGGTTTTATCCAATAAGATAAGGATCTCCTTACCGAGGAGGACTTTTCTTAAACCGTAGACAAACCAACAATTATAAATACGATAAAATCGTAGCATATATCAAACAGTAAAACAATGCAACTTACCTTAGATAGGGCATATTTGGGGTTCTAATACCTTTTTTTTTACGCAACCAATCCTCGCACCCGATCTCTGAGACCAGTTAGAGTTTTTAGTGATCAAAATACTAGGTGGCGACTCTCATTCTATTTTTCTACTATTAAGAGACAAGAATTCCTTGTCTTCCCTATATTTGTCAAATAGACACCACAAATAAGAGTGGAAAATGATCGTCGCGACGCCGCATACATGCGACAATACCAAAAACTAACTTATGAGTATTTATTACCATCTCTACCGTATAGATTATGTTATCATGCTTTCACCTCACCAATATAAAATAACAAAATCATGAAGGGAACAAAATCCAAGAATCATTTTCCATTTTGTTTTGATAGATCAATAATAATAAAAAGGTAAGTTAAACATCGTGTAGTTACCACTAAGCTATGCGGTCAACGTTTCATCACAAGTTGGATAAAAAATCTTTACAGTGCAAAAAAATTAATATGCAAGTATTTGCAATTTTTTTTTTTAATACAAAAAAAAATTATAATCACAATAAATTAAGAATTATCTATGATAAAAATATAAAAAAAATCTATTAAAAATAATTGAAGACTAAATTAAAAAATTAAAAGAAAAATGTGTATTAAGATATACGATCTCGCAACATGGACAACAAACCTGATTGTGTCGAATCATTTTTTTTATTAAATTAGATAATTAAAAAAAAACATAAAAGAAAGAAGGTTCGTGTTAATTTTTTTTTCTCAAAAAAAAAATGTCAAGATATTTTTAATGTGTCTTGCAAGAGAACAAATAATAATTATGAATTCAAAATCTAACACATATTGGATAACATTTTTTTATAAAAGTATTGAGACAGAAACATATTGTATCTACTTGGATCAATCTGAGTTAATCAACTAAATTTATTATCTTAGTTATGAGACTGTGACAACCCTATAAAAATCAAATCGAGTTCAAATTAAACCTATTTTATATAATATTCTTTATATTTTGATATACACAAATATTTTCTTATCATTATTTTGAGAGAATGTTTCACCTTATCAAATTCAAAGAGATAAAAATAAATAAATATAAAAAAACATAATATTTTCACCGATAGAGAGTATTAATAATAAATTTTTGCACCTATTAACAATATTAATTAAGATGCAATAAATTCTTAATGATTATTATAATCATTTCACAATTGATTTGCAATGGCTTCTCTAACTAAACTTATTTGTTGATGTTGAGACATATTTACTTGAATGCCTTCTTGAAACACTTAAAATTATTTTTTGTTGTCAAAGTGGATAACTTGGAATAGCATTTAAGATGTTAAATATAGCCTAGCATTTCTAACCTATTTAATCAAACAACAGCTTTATGTCTATTAAGAATGCAACCATCAATTATAGTTAGAATTGAAAAGAAATATTTTTGTTATAACCCAATTTTAGACCCCTAAAAGTTTCTAAAAATTCCATACAATGTTTGTTGCAGAAAAATTTTTTTTTTTTTTTAAGAAACATGCAAGAATTTAATTTGTAGCTAGTAAGAAATCAAAATGGATAGGAAGTTTATGGTTTAATTGAAGAAATTGGAAGACAATGATGAAATTGGTCATAATAGGAAGAATTGGAAAACCAAGGATCAAAATGAAAAATATAGCAAAGTTGAGAAGTACAATTTGGTCAATTTGAGGACTTAATTGAAGAGAAAAATCAAAGATTGGGGAAAAATTGCATAAATTGAAAAACTAAGGATGTAAATGAAATCGGTGACAACTTGGAATGGCTTGATTGATTCAATCAGGGCTTAATTGAAATAAAAATCAAGTTTAAAAGTTAAATTGGTCAAAATTGAAAGAATCAAAGGTCTAGGGATTAGATGCCACTTTGGGTGAAGTTTATTCAAGGACCTAATTAAAGATAATTTTAGATTAGATGACACTTCGGATGAAGTTGCATTTAATCCAAAGAGCCAATGACCATCTAGTAACGCATGCAAAAGTTCAAGGGCTTAAATGAGAAGGGCCAAAGGATAAATTGAAAGGATTTTTTTAAATAAAATTCAATTAGGGACTAAATTGAAATTTTTATACGTTAAAGTTCAAAAGTTCAGGTCCAAAATGCCCCCCACATGCATAGCTATGACAATAAGAACGAATGGAATGAATTTCATAATCAGGTAAACATCTACGAATAATCTTATCAGAATCTATTTTCCAAATGTACGGTTCATCCCATATATAATACTAAGAGTCATTTTATTTATTTTTTTCTTTGCCTTATTCAAATCATTAGGTAATTTTCCAGTAACTATGAGATTTATAATATTAGCAAACCAAGGTTCCTTACCTTGCAGATGTGAAAGTTGCTGATCGAGGAGCATCTCCGAAATCGATAATGATTCTTTCTCAAGTACAAGTTTACTCATATGGTCTACTACAGAATTTCAACTCCTTGATTAGCACTTAAAAGTGCATATTTATCAAGGTTTTATATTATCATTTTGCACTTGAAGTATCAATAACTCCTTAAGTAAAGCATGTTTTATAATAACAAGTCTGATACTATAAAATGTCTTAATATATGGTAAATGTCCATCTTAAATGCAGGCCTATCACATAAATCAAAGGATTGATTGATGAATTCAAGTATTGAAATTGAAAGGACAAAGAGAGGGTCAAACTTAGAAAAGAGATGTTAGTATAGTCTAAACTAGAACATTGTTTGGTCATTGGGTCATATCTCTAGTTCTAGATGTCCAAATGATCTCAACTTTTTACACAAATTCAGTAAGACACAGGCCTACAACTTTAATGTGGAGGCCAAGATCTAAGAAGGCCGTTTTCAAGTCCAAATTATAGCAACAACGAAGAAGTCTGAATCTATCCTGCAGCCGAGACACTGTTCAGTGTTCAGCCCATATCTCAAGTTCTAGAAGTCTAAATGACCTATATTTTTTTCTCCTGGATAGCTAAGCCAATTTCCTATAACTTTCATAAGTATAGGTGGATCCAGTTCTGATGCTAGCAATGACATTTTATTCAGACAAGAAGATAAAGATTTTCACCAAGTCAAGAGTTGGCCACCCACTTAACAATTAGTCATCAAATCAATAGTTCTAAATTTTGGCCTATAAAAGGAGGCATTTGCCATGCATTTAGGCATCTTGGTTGTTCAGATCAAGATCATGCTCTTTATTTCCCTCTTTATATTTTTTTTGTAATTCTTAAGTTTTGCTTTTATTAATATATTGTTTATGCTTTTCATTTCCTTTCCTTTACTTAATTAACTTGTATCTTATTTATGTTCTTATTTTGATTATTTATGTTTCTCTTCTTCATTATGTTTAGCTAAGTTTATTATGTCAAGGTGAAAAGGTTTCACTAATGGTGTAAGAATAAGTATAGTGTAAACTCAATATGGACCTTAATGTTTAATATTAACATGTCTTATCTTTTTATCTTACTAATTCTTAATACCTTGCTTGTTAAATGGTTAATCTAGATTTGTATTGTATAACACTTGGTACAACAAATCCTTGGCACTCTCATAGCCCAACCGTATGATATTACCTACATTTGTGCTATGAAAGGAACTTGATTTGTTGTTAATATAAGTTAGCATCATGAATTCCTGACAATATTTAAAAGTTTGGTGTTACTTAAATAAGATAATTAATATGATCATGTTAATAATTTATAATGAGCTATTAATGATAAATCATCCGATTGGAACCTCCTTTGTGTGTGGTTTCCAATTGAATAATAAGAGTTTATACTATACTTGTTTGAAATACCATTAGTTGATCCTCTAACCTTTACATTTATTTTTACCATTGTTTAATCCTTACATTAATCTTCCATCTCAAAGTTCTCATCAACTTCTTTATTAATTATTATTATTATTATTATTATTATCATTATTATCATTACTAGTATTACTAGTATTATTACTATTATTATTACTATTACTATTGTTGTTGTTGTTGTTGTTGTTGTAATATTGTTGTCTATAATTTATACAATTAACCTCCCTGTGGTTCGACCCCGGTCTTGCCGAGTTATTTATTACTTTGACACTCCTACACTTGGAAGAAGACATCAATCTTTTGGTCGTGTCACTCCTCTTCAATCTTTGATTTCCAAATCAAACTCTTTCAATAAAAGAATCCAACATATAAGTCTCATTTGGTTCCTTTTTTGCCAATAGGTATTTGAGGGCTGCATGATCTGGAAAAAAAAATCACTTTAGATCCTAAAAGTATGATCTAAAGTGATATCTAATGCACACACAATAGCTAGAAGCTTTATTTCTATGGTTGAATAGTTTCATTGGGTGGAGTTCAGCGTCCTTCACTCATAGCAAATTATATGACTTTTCCTTTTACTTTGTTAGCCAAGTATAACACTAATGGCATAATTACTTACGTCACATATGATCTCAAAAGCCATGTCCCAGTTTGATGGCTATATAATTGATGTTGAAGTAAGCAGTGCCCTCAATTTGTCAAATGCTATTCAACAATCTTCTTCAAAGTGAAATGGCTCATCCTTTTACAAAAACCTTAATAAAGGTTGTGTAATTTAAAAAAAAAAAAACTTTGATGAATTGCCTGTAGAATTTTGTATAGCTAAGAAAACTTTGAATTCCTTTATTATTAATAGGATATAGTAAGCTTGTAATCAAATCAACCTTGCCTTGTCAGCCTCAATACCCCTAGTCGAAACTACATGACCCAAAATTATTCCCTGTTGGACCATGAAATGGCATTTTTCATAATTTATAACCAAGTATGTGTTATTGCAGCATTTCAAAACCTTACCCAAATGATCTAAACATTGATTGAAAGAATTACCATAAACAGTAAAGTCATCCATAAAAATTTCAATATAATTTTCAATGAAGTCAGAAAAAATGCTCATCATACATCTTTGAATGTACCTGGGGCATTACACAATCCAAAAGGCATACGCCGGTAAGCAAAAGTTCTGAATGGACAAGTGAAGGTTTTCTTTTCCTGATCTTCTTAAGCTATAACTATTTGATAATAACTAGAAAACCCATCTAAGAAATAGAAAAATAACTTACCAGCTAGTCTTTCAAGCATTTCATCGATGAAAGGAATTGGGAAATGATCCTTTCTTGTGTTAGCATTCAACTTACTGAAATCAATACACATTCTCCACCCATTCTTAACTCTTATGGGAATGAGTTCATTTTGTTCATTGGGAATAAGAGTGAGACTGGTCTTCTTGGGAACAATATGCACTAGACTTACCCATTAACTATCAGAAATGGGATAGATGATCACTTGGTCCAATAACTTCAAAATCTCTATCTTAACAACCTATTTTATGGATGGATTCAGCTTATACCAAGGCTCTCTTACTGGTTTGGCATCTCTTGTAAGTAAAATTTGATGCATACAAATTACAGGGTTGATCCTTTTATGTCCACCAATATTCACCCAATCGTTGTCTTGTGTTCCTTCAAAACCCTTAATAACTTTTCCTCTCTAACTTCGGTTAGATTATTTGCAATAATCACTGGCAGGGTTTCATCCTCTTCCAAGTACAAATACTTCAAATATATGGGCAAAGACTTCAATTCTAATTTTGAGGCCTATTCAACAGAAGGTAAAACACTTTCATAAAAAACTGTTAGTTGTAAAGGTGAGTTAACTTACCTATGTGCCATTACAGGTAATGAATACAAAGACATAATTGTTTCTTTTATGTTTTCATTACTCTCCAACCTGGCATCCTTATCTATCTTGTTATGTTGTAACACGAAGTTCAACTTATCTTTCATGAAATTCTGCTCAAAATTATCTTGGATAATAAGGTCAATAACATTAATATGAAAAATAAATTCAAAATCTTCTGAATATTTCATAGCATCAAAAATGTTAGAAGTTATTATTTCTCCACCAAATTCAAAAGAGAAAGTTCACTTATGCACATGAATCTTAGTTCTTGTTGTTTTCATAAATAGTTTATCTAACAATATATAAGTAGAAGTTGAAGCAAATTCATCATCCATGTCAATGATGTAAAAATCCACAAGAAAAATCATTTCATTAACTCTAACAAGAACATCCTAAACAACGTTGTTAGGGTATGCATGAGACCTATCTGGTAATTGAATTATTACCCTTGCTTCCTTTGGAGGACCTAGATTTAAAATATTATAAATTGAAAATAGTATAACATTAATGATGCTCCTAAATAAAGCATAGCCCTTTCCAATTTATGATTGTCAATCACACCGAGTATAGTGAACATACCTGGATCATTGCATTTCTAAGGCAATTTTCTTTGTATGATTGTCGATACGTTCTTTCCCACTCTAACTTTCTCTTTATTTTTCTGCTTCTTTTTGTTGATGCACAACTCCTTAAAAAATTGACATATCATGGAATTTGCTTAATCGCATCCAGCAATGGAATATTGACTATCACCTTTTGAAAGGTCTCTAAAATTTCATACTCTACCTCTTCCTTCTTTGTTATAGCCAACCTACCAAGAAATGAAGGAACCAAAATTTTTTTAAATAGGAAAAAAAAGTGTTTTACTTACCTCTTCAATTGTTGCCGCTAAGGTTGTTGGTTCTGTTTCCTTTTTTTCTCGACTATTGTCAAATCTAGTAAGGTAGTATGCACCACTTCCTTTCCACTTCAAAGATTCATGGCACTAGCATTCTCTCTTTGGTTAATCTCTGCTTGAGATGGTAGCTTCCCTTTACTAGTCTGAAGTTTATTCAATGATGATGCAAGCTGTGAAACTTGGGTTTCTAAATTCTGGATGCTCACTTCTTTTTTCTTGTTGGAACATTTGTGTCATAGAGGCTAAATATTTCACAATTTCTTCTAAAGACATACCTGAACTTCATGCCTTGTTAGGTGGAGGGGCTAGTCTATCATAACCAAAAGACTAATACTATTGTTGGTTACTTGGCTATCCATATCTCAAGTTCAAGTGGTCTCTCCAACTACGGTTATATTGGTTTCAATATGGGTCATACTTTCTTGGTTGGTTTCCAAACCCGTTTATCGCATTCACTTGAGGAACTGCCTCCTCTTGAAGTTATGGAACATATCAGTGGAGTGTTCTAAAAATGTACAAATGCCATAAACTCTGGAATGTTTAACCTTTCCCAAAGCTACTTGTTTAACCAAAGAAGTTAGTTATGAAAGTTATGTTTCAATGTTGGAATGCATTACCTTATTTACCTTTATGAGCGTGTGGTCTACCCTAACTCCAAATTATTGAGTTTGCTACTATCTTAGAAATTAAATCTCTTGCTTTTTCAAGAGACTTTTCTATAAGTGCTCCACCACTCGCAGCATTTATCATGCTTCGCTTCATTAGTAACAACCCTTCATAAAAATATTGCAGCAATAATTGATTAGAAATTTGGTGTTATGGGCAACTAGCACACAATTCACTAAAAGGAACACGGTACTCATATAAACTTTCTTCGTTGTTTTGGTGAATCCCACTAATTTCCTTCTGAATTGTTCCAACCTTGGAAGCTAGAAAGAATTTTTCCAAAAACTTTCTCTTCAAGTCAATCCAGGTTCTTATTGATCCTGAAGGAAGGTAGTAAAGCCAATCCTTTGCTTTGTTAGCCAATAAGAACGTGAAAGCTCTCAATTTAATATTTTCCTCTATCACTCCTTATGAACGTGAAAGCTCTCAATTTAATATTTTCCTCTATCAGTCCTTATGGCTTCATGGTTGAGCAAACAACATGGAATTCTTTCAAGTGCTTGTAGGGGTCCTTACCTATAAGACCTCAGAAAGTAGGTAGTAAATGAATCAAACTAGATTTTCTCTATCACTCCTTATGGCTTCATGGTTGAGCAAACAACATGGAATTCTTTCAAGTGCTTGTAGGGGTCCTTACCTATAAGACCTCGGGAAGTAGGTAGTAAATGAATCAAACCAGATTTTAACTTAAAATGCTATATTAATATTTGAAAATTCAATGCACAAAGGTTACTGGTTCACATTGGGAGTTGCTAACTCCCTTAATATTCTATGTTCTGCCATGCTTTTAGAGACTTCTGCTTCTCTTTTGCTTTTAAAATCTCGAGTTGAAAGCGTTAAGGTTGGCAAGTTTCCCTCTTGTCTCTTTTCCTTCCTATTTGCTCTTCTGGTTCTCTCAACTTCTAGTTAAAAAACTAGTTCACTTATACGAGAAGATCTTAGCATAAATCAGTTCATTATTTAAAGAAAAATTAAATAAAAACTTCCCCGGCAATGACGCCAAAATTTGGTTGGTCATCAGAACCACTAAAATATAATTCTGACATAACTATCACAAACAAAATAAATTTATAGTATAATTGTGAAAATCAGGTCAAACCCAAGGAAACTTTTGTTTAATCTTCCTACAACATACTGAAATACAATAAACGAGAGATTTAAATACAAAATAAACAAAATTCTGGAAAAAAAAATCGATATGTTGTTAACTCAATTCAAGGGTCCATACAACCATTCCTATAAATTTATTGATCATCGAAGTAAAATAAATATCCTTTCACATCAAACAAATAAATTCAATATCCTTTAAAGCTGAGGGAAATCATTGATATTACAAATAAATTAATTAGACAAAGCTCTCTAATTAATTTCTTATCATCAAGCGAATTTAATATTGAAAGCAATTCTCATTCACTCGGTACTAGCCTTAGGAGTAAAGTCTATGAAATTATTCTAAACAAACATTCAAAAGCTTGGCAATTTAACTTAGTTTATTCTTTCCTAATAAATCAAGATAAGAGTTGTAGCAATCAATTTAATTATTTTGCTTCTTACTCTAGTCCTTAAAAACAATTATGGATTTAAAAAAACTAGAAAGCATACATGCCATCTCAAAAAAATTCAATAAGATTGAATAACAATCAATAGCATGATTTTGAACAAGGAAAAATAAATACTTGAATTTGAAAGAATTACAATGATAACATTACTTCTCACAACTTGCTAATAAAGATGATGTGTATTCCTCTTGAACTGAAATTAGGAAATAGTTCATAGTTACTGGAAAATTGACAAAAATAGAGAAAAAAATAATGTTGCAAAGCTCCTCTTTCAGTCATGTTCTACTATATTTATTCTCTCCCTTGGCTACCGAATTTCTTCAGAATTCTTAGGGTAATTAGAAATCCTTTTCCTTCATTCTTTATCTTGTCCTTAAGGTTGGTTAAATTCCTCAGAATTTATGTTGAAAATGGACTCTATTGATGTCACAGCTCTACCATAATTCCAACTCTGATCTAACTTAGACTTGTTTTTGACTTAGTTTCTTGCAATATCCAACAATCCCAGTTGTGTTCTTTCATTCATGGCATGTAAGAGGCTTGATTTGCACTTTTCTTGGGTATTAAATCCCACCGTTTCTATAGCATACACTCAATTGTAATGGGATGCTTGATACCGTTAGTTTTCTTTATTCTTCATATTGCATCTGGATTTTCGCCTTCAAAATGATTTTATCTTGCCTAGAATCCTTCATAAACATTGTAGTATTGGATATTAGATGATTTTAGGTTGTTGAATTGCATGATTTCAATGTTTGAGGCTCAAGATATGTTCATTTGAATCAATGGTATGAAAGCAGAGAATCCTGCTACAAGTAGGATTTCAGCCTAGTTTTACAAGTCTAATTAGAGGTCCAAACAAACTCGGATTTCTGCCTATAATACATTTCTAGAAAGCTTCATATGTGTACTTTAACTTTGATATAGCCAATGTCCACATTCTGAAATTATAACTCGATGAAAAAACTATCACAAGAAGCAAGGTCTGAAACATCAAATGCAGAAATTCTTATCTTTTAGAAATTAATTCACAGAGTCTCCTAGGCATGCCAAATTCATAAAAATAACTTTCAATAAGATCAGATAAGATCAAATTATAGTAAAAAGCATAGTGTAAAAGAAATAAAAACATGTATATTTTACACTTATCAGTTACATAGTTAGCTTTTATAATGGGGGACTATGGACTTAATTAGCCAAGCATGACAACTAAGGGATTGTGATACTTAATCTATTGTTTGGATAGATACTAATGTGATTGTTTTGGTATCATATTTGGATTTTTGGACATAGGTTATGGATAAAAATATGTTAATTAGTTTGTTGTTTAGATGAACACTAATGTGATTGATTTGGTATTATAGTTAGATGTTTGGACATTGGATATAGATACAAATATATGGATTAATTAGTTGTTTGGATGAAGACTAATGTGATTGATTTGGTATCATAGTAAGATGTTTGGACGTAGGTCATTTGGACGTTGACTATAAATGGACATGACAGATAGATACATGCGAGAAATATATGTTCATAAGCTAGAAATGGACCTTGAGCATAATGAACTTGAAAATTAATATGGGTGAGCTATAATACATATAATAGATATCGAAATCAAAATTGATATCAATGAATCAATAATGAGAAAATAGATGTTGAGAAGAATTAATAAGTTGGGAAGTCAAGCTGAGATATAATGTATTAAAGAAATATGTGTTTTGTTAGGATGAGATAAATGATTAAAAAGCCAAGAAAGCATATAATGTAATTGTGAAATGAAGAAAGAAAAGAATTAAATACGTGGGCAAACCAAATAAAGGAATAAATTGAATGTGTTTGTGAGACGATATATGATTATTCAAGAATTGATTAAGTAACATGAAACTAAATACGACCATGTTTGTATAGTTATATTGTATTAAATACTTGAAAGTTAGTATAGATTCAAATGGTGGTATATATGGATTTTGGATATGATGATTGACATTTTATATTATTGTGTTATAGGAAGACCTAACAAATGGATTCAACTTTAGTATGATTTTGCAGATTGCTCCATGAAATTACCACAAAGATAGGAATTGGTGTAATAAATAATGTAATCATTTGGGCACTTAAGTAATGTATGTAAACGAAATAGAACATTATGAGTTATTGTGTAATTATTCTAAGACTACTTAATATGGAATTGTTGTGGAAAAATTGAAATGATTCTTAGAAAAAACATAATGTTAATGGACTAAGGGTATACCTAAGGCTACTTATGTGACAATGATGTGGTGTTGAGCCTTGGTTTTTTTATGCAGGAACTTTCAAGACCAGATTTTGAGTAGAGTTTTAGTATAAGGAAAACTTTGCTGAAATTTTATTAAATTGGAAGGGTTACCCATTTAAAAAACAATTAATGTGAAGTGTAGGCTAAGACCTTTAAAAAGAACCAATAATGGTAGAAGTAGGATAAGCATGGATTATCTAAAAAGAAAAGGGGAACATAGTATGGAAATGTTATAATGAGTTCGATGAATATAAAGGATGTGAAAAAGGATATTAAGATGAGCTAAGAAATAGATTGTAAAACAATGTGTTATTATGAGAATGTCAATGATAGCTAAAAACAAATAATGATAAAGGGAAAGGATTTGTCATTAGTTGGTGAAAATGTATTAAGTTGGAAACCGATATAGAGTTGATTTATATGCTGAAAGTTAACGATGTTGGTTTTCTTTATATAGTTTGATAAACGTTAGAAATTATGAAGATGCAAAAGTTTATTATGATTTCTATAATCCCATGTGTAACATCCCTAACATTTAGGTACAAATTCCTTATGAATAAATCCAAGAATAGTGTAATTATTTTTTATTATGTAGTTTAATCGGTCGACCAAATCGATTGAAAGATATCTACATTTCTAACTTATTAAGATTTTGATGAAATTTAGGTAGAGTCTCCTTTGTATTTGAGACATCCCTAGTTTTGACATTAACAATAATGTCACAGATAACAACACTTCATAATCACAAACATCATAAAATTTTCATCCCAACTTCTAATCCAATAATCCTTGATACACAACCAGATGATTGACACCAACAACAATTAATTGAATAGGAACAACTTGTTACTCTTGGAAAAGATAAGAAACATGGATGAGCAGATTAACCGAGTCTCTATGTATGCCCAAAGAATTTGTAACAATGCCCAGCAGGTTAGAAGGGATGTCCATCAATATCAATAAAGCATGGTTGAGACTAATGTTTTTTTTAGGGACATAGAAAATAAAGGTTTTGCCTTTGTCCCTGTAAACAATAATGATGAATAGACTAGTTTTCAAATATAAATGTTTTCATCAAGTATCAATGAAAAGGGCTTAGACCCAATCTTTTAAGCAATATCTCTTTATGATGAGTTACTTTTAGTAAGCATTAGCTCAGATTAAATTATCTCGATAGCTATAAAAGGATTTAAATCCTACCTGTTTTTACAGGAATGATGACCATATATTAGCTCAGGTATAACTAATCCATATCCAATATACATCATAATTCATAATCGTATATCCATATGTATTTATGAATTATGAAATGTGCATTGGAGGTATTCGAATATAGGGCCCCTTATTAGAGTCTACAATACTAGGTTTTGCAAAAGGATGGAAAATAAAGAGAGGGCTTACCTTAAGGACCACTACCAAAAGAATTGGAAGATGTTAAGAATAATATGACTAAGATGGCTAACTTAGTCGAGCAACTCTTATAAGCACAGTTTGGGGGAGGGGCATCCAGTCAGCAGCCAACCCATATTACCACCGCCAATAGCTCTAGTTGTCCTCAATTCACAAAACTTGGGGGGAAATCGTACTACTAGACAACAAGGAACAACGAGCATTCTGATGGCTTGCCTGATTACACATGCTTAAGTATCGGCCATAATAGATCTAACAATGGAGGGACTCCACAGGGTTGAATCCTTCAATCATCCTGAACAAGATAAATAGGCTACCTTAGAGGAAAGATTGAGGGTTGTTAAGGGATTTGACGTCTATGACCTGGTTAGAGTAAATGAAATATGTTTGGTGCCAGATGTAGTGGTGCCCAAGAAGTTTAAGGTACTAGAATTTGCCAAGGGAATGGAATGGAATGCCCTAATATGCATTTAAGGTCATATTGCAACAAAATAGTAGAAGTCATGCATAATGAGAAGTTGCTCATCTATTTCTTCCAAGATAGTTTGATCGGTTCTATGTTAAACTGGTACATGACCTTAGATAACACAAGGATTAAGAAATGAAGTGATCTTGTTAATTCTTTCTTGAAACAATACAAATTCAATATTGGCATCGCATTAGACCAGATGAGCTTAATAGTGATGGAGAAGAGCAACAAAGACACCATAAGGGATTATGCTCATAGGTGGAAAAATAAGGCAATGCATGTATAACCACCTTTGTTGAAGAAGGACATGTGACTCTTCTCCGCCTAACATTTTATAATATTGTTATTATTGCTGAGAGAATAGCACAAGGGATAAGAGCTAGTAGAATATCAGAACCTATCAAGAAGAAGGGGTTTACTGGGAGGAAAAAAGATGTTGAAGTGAGCAATATGGAAGGAGAGTATAAAGTTAAAAGGAATTACCAAAGCTAAAGCTACCAACCCCCGTCTTCCTAAGTATCTAGTATTAACTTTGCTAAGCCTTTTCTAGTAAACAACCCACTAACCCACCAGAAAACCAAGCCGAAAACAATATAAAGAGAGCCTACCAAAGAAACCATGAACAACTTCCACCTCTACCTATGCCTTTAGAAGAAATGTATGCAAAAATGCTAAGCCACAATATTGATACTTGATACGCATTTAAGAGGAAGCACTTGTAGTTATTCAAAGTAGGATGGATAACCTTTGAAGATACCCCCAACATCAATTCCAACACCTTGCCTAATCATGCTTCTAGTTGAGGGAGTAAATGTCGTGGAGTTTGGAATAAAAAAAAAAAGGTTTTAAAGGTAACCATGGATTATGAAATGTTAGTGCAAGCTAGGTATTTGCCAACAAAAAAATGAATCATGTTTAAGAAAAAGCAATAGTTTTTTTAGGTTCCATAAAGAAATGAAATGTAACATTGATGAATATGAAGAGTTTCACCAGAAGGTGATATAAATGATGACTTGTGCTCTATTACAAATAGAGGAGGAAAATGATGATGTTGTAGGCATGATAAGTTTCCAATGGAAGAAAACAAAGATGTGTAGACTTCAACATACCGAGAGCGATCTACCAAAGCTCATCCTGACAAGGTTTGTCATTACCTATAATAAAAACTATAATGCATTGCCTTATAATTACAAAAACAATTCCCAATGTTGAAGGTCCTGCTCTTGTGTTTTAGATTGAGATTGATGGATTAACTTGAAATAGCAGATGTTTTACGCCTGAAGAACTAGAAATGTTGTGAAAAGCTAAACCAAAAAAGGTAGTACATGCCATCAAAGATATGGAAATAAACAAACCCATGAGTGAGAAAGAAGTTAGTGAATTCCTAAAGCTGATGAAGTAAAATTAGTATAGTATGGTAGAGTAGCTGAAGAAAACCTCTGTCGGAATATCCTTGATGTTTCTTATCCTGAGTTTCGAGCCATATTGCAATGCGCTATAAAAAGTGTTAAATGAGGCATATATGCCCCAAGACATGGCCTAAAAGACTATGGATCACCTAATAGGAAGAATCCATATGATAAATTACCTATACTTCATTGAAGATGAGCTCGATACTGGAGGAACAGGTCATATTAAACCTCTATACATCAATGTAAGGTGTAAGGATTGCATCATTGGCAAAGTGTTGGTGGACAATAATTATACTGTAAACGTATTCCAAAAGCATGTGTTGGATGAAAGGCTAGTTGATTCAATATATATGCTATCAAGCACCATGATAGTTAGGGCTTATGATGGTTCCCCAAGGTAAGTGGTAAGGACCATTAAAATAGAGTTGTTCATTGGCCCATAATTGTTTTTAGTAACCTTGCAAGTGATGAACATCCACCCTTTATACAACATGTTATTAGGAAGGCTCTGGATACATACCACTAGAGACGTGGCATCATCCTTACATTAGTGTTTAAAGAATATTATGAATGGAACATTGGTGACAGTTAAGGCCGAAGAGACCTTGGCAATAGTGTAGAATATAGCAATTCCCTGCATATAAATTGAAGGAACTAAAGATGGAAATCTTCATGCTTTTGAAATTGTTAATACAAAATGGGTGCTAGAAAACACGGTATTGATAAAAATCAGTAATCGAAGCCGCGAGAATGGCGGACAATTATTTTTTAAAGCATGGACATCCTTTCCAATATGATCCTATCTTTAGGAAACCTAAGAGGATAAGTCCGATAAGGTTAAAGACTGCAAATTAGAGATTTGGGCTCGGCTTTAAGCTTAGAAAGAGAGACTATAAAATAGCTAATGTTATCAAACAAGAAAAAAGGTTGGCCAAACTAAAAAGAAGGGAACCAGAAGAAGAAAAATAGATTATCATCCCTCAATGTTGCTTATGTAATGCACTCTGAAGATATGACAAATATCCCTACCCAAGGGCTGGCAATTATAGGCATCAACTTATTGGAACAAGATGACAATAAGGTCAAAAGTTGCAGTGAGAAAGGAAAAGTTTTGGAAGGAGAAGAGTTGTTATCGCAACTAATTTTCACACAGTGGAAGAAACATCTGCAAAAACCTTTATGTGAAAGCTGGCAAGTGGCGAAAGGTTTTGAAATTAGGTGACTAAAGGGGCTCCTATAGTCTTTAAAAAGTAAATGAGAATGTTGTTCTAAGGTGTTTTTTGTGGTCTTTGTGTTTGTTTATGTGTTTGTCTTTGCTTTCATACCAAGTTGGAAATTTTGGCTCAAGATGTCAACATATGGTTTTCGTTGTAGTTGAGCCTTTCTTTTTTATCAACAAGATCATCAATTTTCATGAAATGTTTTATCTCTTTATCTTTTCTAAATACACACTTACACTAAAACACCTTTCGCTTTCATAAAATCTAAAAGTAGATTATCCATAAAATCACGAGCACATTACACTGAGAATGATTGGTTAAATTTTAATTAGTATATGATTGCAATGGAAGAAAATGAATGGGAAGATGATGGTGTAAAAGAATTTTCTAAGCTAGTAGAACAATCAGAGCGAGCTTGGTAACCGACAAGAGAAGAATTAGTTACAATTAATATCGGTACAGGGCAAGATTAAAGAGAATTGAAAATAAGGACTTTAATCACTGCTAGTGAAAGGCAAAACTTGATCTCACTGCCACGTAAGTATGTCGACGTGTTTGCTTGATCCTACATAGATATGCCTAGTTTAGATACTAATATAGTACATAAGGTGTCATTAAATGAAGGAAGTATACCTATGAAATAGAAACTACAAAGAACGCGTTCATATATGGTGCTCAAGGTGAAAGCCAAGATAAAAAGACAATGGGATGTTAGTTTTTTAGAGGTGGTTAGGTACCTACAATGGGTATCAAACATAATAGTAGTTACCAAGAAAGGCAAAAAAATCAGAGTATGTGTAGACTACAGGGGTTTAAATAAAGCATGCCCGAAAGACGACTTCTCTTTACCATGCATCGATGTTCTAATTGATAAAACGATATAAAGCTCAACATACTCCTTCATGGATGCTTTCTCTAGGTATAAAAAGATCAAAATGGCCAACAAATATAAAGAGAAGATAACCTTCGATACTCCGTGGGGAACCTTTACTACAAGGTAATTCCATTTGGACAAAAAACATCGGGGTCATTTATCAAAGGGCAATGATAATTTTGTTCTATGATATTATGTATAAAGAAATTGAAGTGCATGTGGACAACATGAATACTAAATCCAAAAAATAAGAATATCATTGTTAGAATCTAAGAAAGCTATTTGAAAGGTTAAGAAAGTATTAGTTGAAACTAAACCCTGCAAAATGCTCATTCAGGGTAAAATCTGGAAAGTTGCTAGATTTGTGGTGAATAGCCAAGGTATTGAAATCGACCTTGATAAAATAAAAGCAATTCAGACCATGCCAGCTCCCAAAACAAAACAAAAAAAAAAAAAAGAAGTAAGAGGGTTTTTGGGTCGTTTGAATTATATTGCTCATTTTATATCTCAAATGACATCAACTTGTGAATCAATCTTCTGACTCTTTTGAAAGAAAAATCTTGGGGTATGGAATGAGGAATGCCAAATAAAGTTTTGCTAGTAGTAGAAAAAAGAAGAACCATACTAGTGGACAATGTATTTTGACGAAGCAGTAAATGTATATGACAATGGGGCAGGAGTAGTGATAATTTCTCCTAACAAAAAGCAATATCCTGTTTTGATCAAGTTGCAGTTTGAGTGCACCAATAATATGGCTGGTATGAAGATTACATCCTCGAATTCGAAGCTGCATTAGAATTGAAGATAAAAAAAAAACTTGACGTCTATTAAAACTCAATCTACCAAATGAAAGGAGAATGGCAAACAAAAGATGAGAAGTTGCGGCCATATCAAGAATATTTGTCCAAACTAGCAAAATAATTTAACGAGATAAAATTCACTTATATGGGAAGAGACAAAAACTAATTTGATGATGCTTTGATCACTTTAGCTTCGATGGCTAAAATTAATTATGGGAATAGAGTGAAACATATAAGTATTAAAGTTAAAATTTCAGTCTCACTACTACTCAATCAAAGGAGGAGTGGATGGGAATCAATGGTATTATGATATCAAATAGTTTATCCAACATTCGAAATATCCCTCAAGGGCATCCAATACAAATATGAACAGCTTAGGAAGGTTAGCCATTGACTATTACCTCGATGCAGAAGTGTTATACAAGAGGTCGTCTGACGAAACATTGTTTAGATATTTGGATGGGATAGAAGCAAAAAAAAAAAAAAAGAACTACAAGAAGTTCACAAAGGGATGTATGCAATTCATGCTAGTTGACATATGACAGCTAGGCAAATACAGAGGTCGAGGTATTTCTGGATGACCATGTAAAATGTTGCATAGAATATGTTATAAAATGCCACAAATATCAGGTGTACAGTGATAACATAAATGTGCCTCCAGATCCTTTATTCAATTTGACATTTTTATGACCATTTGTAATATGGGGAATCAATGTAATTAGGTCTATCAATCCAAAAACTAGTAACAAACATTTTTTTATCATAGTGGTTATTGACTACTTCATAAAATGGGTAGAAGTCAGTTTATATTCTCATATAACCTAGAAAGTGGTGAAGTGATTCAATGAACAAGATTTTATTTGTCAATATGGAGTGCCTGAAAAGATAGTGATTGATAATGTTCAGAATTTCAATGGAAGAATGATAGTAGAGCTTTACACAAAATGAAAAATCAAGCACTCAAATTCATCTCCATACAAGCCAAAGATGAATGGTGTTGTAGAAGTTCCCGACAAGAATATCAAGAAGATTATGCAGAAGATGGTAGTCATGTACAAGGACTGGCATGAAATGCTTCCTTTTGTTATGTATGTATATTGCACTGCAATAAGGACATCTACAAGAGCTACACCTTATTCCTTGATTTACATGATAGAAGTAATAATGTCGTTAGAAGTAGAAATCTCATCTCTAAAGGTACTGATGGAATCAAAACTTGAGGAAGCTAATTAGGTTAAGATGAGATATGAGCAGTTAAATCTAATCAGTGAAAAGAGGTTAGTTGTAATCTGTCATCACCAGTTGTATCAACAAAGACCGCTAAAGCATATGACAAAAAAGTCAGACCTATGGTATTTCAGGAAAGAGATCTAGTGTTGAGAAAGCTCTTACCTTTACCTGATAAAGATCAGAGTAAGTAGGCAAGTAACTATAAAGGCCTATATGTATTGAAGAAATCCTTCTTTAGGGGAGCTTTGTTGTTGACAAGAATGGATAGAGGTGACTTGCCTAGGCCTGTGAACTTTAACTATGTAAAGAAATATTATCCATAGTATACTCATCTTCTTTAAATCAATAAAGTTTGGTTATTCATTCTCATTACATCTTGTGCATTTTGCAAATGATCTCAAAAGGCTAAAACAAAAACCTTTTTTTCGAAAATAACTTTTTCTTAAACAAAGGTTTTTAAATTTTGACTTTGACTAACGATTTTAAGAAAAATCAATGATTTGTCAAGTGCAATGATTCACCTGGCTCCTTAGGATATGGCTAAATACCCAAGTGAACGATCCAACCATCAAAGTTTATTATGCAAAAGCTACATAAAACAAAGACGACGAAGTTTTCATGAGTCATAACTTGTAAAATAATTATGTGCAAACCATTACGATAATGAGGTCAAAATTTATCAATACTGAGCAATCTTGCTTGAAATGAGGAAATGTCATTTTTATATCCCTTATAGATAAATATGTCCCTTATAGTCCCAATTTGAGTTGAAGTGAAGTTTTGTTTCTTTGTAAGATAACCATGGCTAGGATCACACCCCCACACTGGAGGCAAGTATTAGAAAATGATGAAAATGAAGGTATTTAAGAATATCCATCAACGATGAGAAAGTGGTCAGAAAACCCAAAAAATATACAATACCTATGAACGGAATCCATAAGATCTTGATTGAGGCCACATAATAGGAAAGCCTAATAAGCCCAAAAAAAAAAAACTTTGTTAAATGATAAATCTTGAAAAAACACACAAGCAAAAGTTTCTCATGCGGCTTCAACGAACAAAGAAAAGGAAAATCATTGAGGAATTTGCAAATGGAATAAGAAAGGGTGTTGGTATCTTAATAAGAGCAAATAAAGAGATTTTAGGAAAGAAAAGCCAATTAGGTGTTTGATCAAAGGTTTGGAGTGAATAGGAAAACCTGGAAAGATCCCTTATCTCAACTTCTAAAAGCGAAAGTCTTTAATAACATAACATATGTTGGAAGAATAACAAAAGAGGATGAAAGGGCATAAAGGAGTGAAGTTGATCGTAGACCTATAAAAACCCTCGAACACTATTTGAGCTTGTGAACTCCCTTTTTTTGGTAGCCATGAAACTCAGCTTTCATTACGTGCCTTGAAAAGTTCATTCTAATAAAGCAAATAGGAAAGAATAATAACTATCACTCTCAAACTATAAGGAACCATTTATGAGAATCATGATGAAGTGAAAAGGTATTCGTTTTTGTTCACTTTGAGAAAATCTAAACACAAGACTTCAAACAAGTATTTGATCTTTCTTCTAAACCCAATGCAAAATAGGGCAACTCCTAAACCAATCACCATGATGAAATATCTTTCTTCAAAGACTAATACAAATTATGAGAGTTGCATAAACGTTGTTATTTGACATGTCATTGAAAAATCTCAAGTTTTAAAAAGACAAAGTAAATCTTGCAAAATCTTTGTTAAGGAAAACACTCTAAAATAAAACCAAAATGTTTGTCACGAGTATTTGAAAAAAAAAAAAGCACGCGAAAAGCAATGTTGTCATAAGACAAAGAGTTTCAATTCATTCCTAATTAGAAAAAATATGATAGCATTCACCACGACCTAAATACTCACAAAAAGAGAATGCTACAAAGGCAGCTTGACACTCAAGACTTGAAAGTAACTTGCACAGACTTGCTCGAGTAAATTAGGAGGGTGAGCTGGCAAAGGAGACAACTTCAAAAAGTACAACCCTCAATAATAATAATAATAATAATAATAAGAGAGAGAGAGAGAGAGAGAGATTATATTAAGAAAATACAAGATATATTTTGAAAGGTATGCATTGCATATGGTTTAACCTTAACTTTGAAATAGTGTTGGCGTAAGATTCGCCAAAGATAGTGAAATCTATATGGGTGAATAAAATTTGAGAAATGGCAAAGCATCCCATCAAGCGGGTATGGATAACTAAGGTCATAAAACAAGGCTCTCGTTTTAAGAATTTATTCTTGAAGGGTATTTTGTTTTGAATTTTTTTTTAGAAAAGCTTTGGAAGGATCAAGTGTAGATCCTAATATTTGGAATTTAAAAAGGGTAGGTTGCCCTTGAAAATATACTAGTTTTAGAGAAGCATAGAGGCTTGCCGAAATTCTTTTTGTAATTTAAAAAAAGGTAGGTTGCTAATGAAAATAGGCCTATTTTTTAATTTCAAAATGGATTGGTTACCTATGAAAATAGACTAATTTTAAGGAAGCATGGAAGCTTACTAAAATTCTTTTGGGAATTTTAAAAAGAACAGGTCACCTGTAAAAATATATAATTTTTTTAATTTTAAAATAGGCAGGTTATCCATGAAAATAGCAACACCTTTAGAGAAGCATAGAGGCTTACTGAAATTATTTTTTTGAATTTTAAAAAGAGCGGTCACCCATAAAAATTGATCAATTTCAGGGAAGCATGGAAACTTGCTGAAATTCTTTTTTGGAATTTGAAAAAAAGATAGGTCACCCGTAAAAATATATCAATTTTTAAATTCATAATAAGAAATTGCCTATGAAAATAGACTAGTTTCAGGAAAGTATGGAGGTTTGCTGAAAAAAAATTTGGAATTTGAAAAAGGATAGGTCGCTTATAAATTATTTTTTAATTTCAAAAGGGGTTCGTCGCCTGTAAAAATAGATCAATTTTTTAATTTAAAAAATGGACAAGTCATTCATGGTAATAAGACTATTTTCTTTCAAAAAGTAAAGTTCTTAGAATTACAAGATGAGTGAATCACCCAACAAGTCTGACAGATACTTTTTTCTTTACAAGCTCACTATGCAAAATCTTGATGAGATTTTATCTTGTAAACATTGTAAAGAAATTGCATCTATTGTTACATAATTTTTACCCCATAAAAAATCAAGAATAGAAAGAGAGAGAGAAATCTAGAATGCAAGAGGATATATTTAAAGAAAGCTTAGAAGATTGCTCAGATTGATGGTGAAAGATCAAAGTGACAAGTGAAAGAATTGGAAGACCAGTATAATTAATGAATAATATTGTATAAATAAACAAACCTTGCAAAATTTTCACATACAAATACATACGAGTATTGTTTCGTTTTCATTAAAAACCAATCATATATTGTTATGAGATCCACACTTTACTATCAATGAGTTAACACATCGTTTTGCATAGGATCTTTGAATAAAAAGGTTATTTGTAAATTACTTTTTATAATTAATCGGCACCCAACACAAACTAGAAGCTTTCCTCCTCGAGAATTACTAACCATTCAAAAATAAATTGATTTATAATCAAAACTAAAATGAAATTGGAGAACCAAACGATCGGTACCAATTATCATTACATAGATACATGACAAAAAAACACACACACACACACACATATATATATATATATATATCATGAACCTTTGTTAATCATGTGGCTGTTATGTGAAAAAGTGCAAGTGGTATGCCTCTCTTGGGAGTGAAGATAAAAGGAAGAAAAAGAATTGAATGGTCACTAATGTGATAAGCGTCCTTACCAAATGGATATTCCTTCAAATATCCATTGGCATGGGCGTTTCCATCCCTGTCTTGAGCCCTAAATTATAATATTGCTTAGCTGCCAACTTGAACTCTTGGTTCTTCTCATGATGTAACCTTCACGACCTCCATGTCCATACACTTAAATCTCTTTCCATGACCTTGAATGGTTTTCTTTCGTTTTTTTCCCCCACTTTTCATCTCCAACTCCCTTTCCTTTTATTCCTTGCTTTTTTTTATTGCAATATTTTTCTTCTTTTTGTGAAGATATTCACATCTTCAGCCTATGATAGTCACCCAAGTTGGGTGTTCGTTCTTGTGATATGCCGTTGCTTTAAGGTATCTGATACCGCAAAAATATGCTGAGTTTATTCAGCAAAAACAAATCTATTAAAGGATCTCCTATTAGTAATGGGCATCCAGGTTTATTTCATTTTTAAAGAATATTGCCAACTAATTTCTGGTTTATTTCACTTTTAAATCTTCTGGTTCCAAAAAAAAGGGTAACAAAGTTGAGTCATTTATCTAATTCAACTTGGTTTTCGCAAGTTTGGATTATAATTTTTTTTTTTTAAGGAAAGCTATCAAAATTAAAGGCGATGGTTATCTTTTTTCCAGATCCAAAATGTTATATAGATAACTAGTTATTTTATCTATGTTTTATTGCGGGTTAAATAATTTACCTTTTAGATAAATAAAAAAAAAGTATGCAAATTTTTCTAACTTGTTTTTTGACATAAAAAAATTCTCAATTATAAATCAAATAAATTATAGATGAATGTGATTAAATAAATTAAGAATTATTCATGCTAATAAATTTTAATTAATCAAACAATAATACAAATAGAAATATATATATATATATATATATATATGAAACCAATTGAATAAAAACAATTATGCAAGGTTGTACATATTCGGAAAAAAATGTTATAGATTTATGTGAAAACCAAGTAAAAATAAATGATATTTAATCAAAGAACAAATTGAGAAATACATGTGGTTGTAGACATCTAATTTTAAAACACGGTTTCTAGACTCAATCAATTGTATTTAATAATATTATTTTTTATAATCAATGTTTTATTTAATAAAATGACAATAATAAAAAAAACCACACATAAGAAAGCAATTGTATAGAATTAAAGGGGAAAAAATTTTAGGGCTACGAAGAAAGAATGCCTCCTAACATATAAAAAAAAAATGGTGAAATCTTATTTGTGAACTACAAATTAAATCATGTTCTATTAAAAAAACTCATAAAAATTATTAAATTTTTATTAAAAATTTTAAAAAAAAAAAACCTAGTAATAAAGGGTGAAATTGCAAGGAAAAACACCCAGCTTTTAATCTATTAGATATAAAAGAATTTTCAAAAGTGAAAAAAAAAAAAAAATCTTCATCTATTTCTTTCCTTTCCGAAGTGTATATGCACACACATCTATTCTTTTTATATAATTATTAATCAAAATCATGATTAAATACCAAAATAAAAATTATAAACAATATCCCAAGTGTTTTAGCCATAATGTTTAGGGTTTCTTATAATTATAATTGTTGTTTTTAAAACCACATTATTTTTACTGTAAAAAATTAACAAAAAAAAAAAAATACAAGTACCTCCGATGCCGCTGGACGAATATTGAAGACAGATGCCTAATAACGGAGCCTTTTTCACCGTATTTATCTCCTTCTTCAAAAGCATATTTACCCTCTTAGGAACCACTACATATATGGAATTGTTTGCTAGAGAATAATTAAGTACTTTTCATATCCAATTCAAGAACTCGTTAATTTGGTGCTCTGTACATATAATTAATCTCCCCTTTCCACATTCACGTAGAGGTCCCAGCAATTGATGTGAAGAGAGAATATGTGCTCAAAGCTTATTGAATCTTTTCTGTGTGCTCAACTCTGCAAATTAAAGATAGTTCTTCATATTTAATTGGGAATATAATGATTATTAAATATGACACATTCGATTCATCGCTGCTTTTGCTATTATGATACAAACTATTCCTGAATCCTCCTACAGATTAATCACAAGTTTCCACCATTCTTCATACTGCAGCAAACTTCTTTGATTGGTCAATTAACAAAGACAAAGGATGTAGAGGACCAGGCAAAGTTGACAGTGGAAAGATCTGCCCTTTCGCCTAAGGGTTAAGACAAACATGTTTAATGAGAAAGCTTCTAGCTACATGCATCGCCCATGCAAATTATTGCAAGAAGATTAAAAATAAAATAAAAACAAAGAGAATCGCAATTCATGTAAAACAAAACAAGGCTTTTTAAGCACTCAACGGACGACGTATGGATGCCAATATTACATATATGTTTTGGACACAGGGCGGCGAGAACCAGAAAAAGAAATATCAGCACATAAAATATCACAAACATAACGTGCAAGAACAAAATTAAAAAATAAATAAAGGCACTCTTTATTGAACAGCATCGTATTTTTGAGTTATTCAACAGTAACAGTGAAAGTTTTAGGTTTATTGTATAATTTAAATATTTTCGTTTTGACCAAAGAGAGAGAAAACAGCGGGGGGAAAGGAAGTTCTGTGCAGCTTGGGAGAATAAGTAGAGAATAAGGATGTTTGTGTAATATGCTCCTGAAAGAATATGAGACAGAAACCAAAGCTTTAATCATTCTTAGAAATATAGGAAGTAAAAAAGAAAGCGTGGCCTTAATTTTTAAGCGAATGCCTTGTCCACGTTGAACTCGGTTTCAAAGCACAAGAAGCCCTTGAAACCAGACCTCTCTCTTTCTCTCTCTCTCAAGAACCCTTCATCTGCTGCTATAAATATTCTTAGCAGACCATCAAGCTTCGAATATATACCAATTTCTTGTATTATTGTTTTCTCTATTATTTCGAAAGTGTTTGACAGATGTTCCTTTACTATACATAATTTGAGTCAATCATCACTTCTCTTTTTAGCCTATTTTAAAAAGACTTTCCCCCTGTCGACGCGCTCTTATTTATCTCGAGAAACCCAAGTGATACACTGAGACATTACTCGAAGGTCGAGAAATGGCCAGAAATGAGTGGATAAACGGGTACCTGGAGGCTATATTAGATGTGGGGAGTGGTGTTATGAAGAAAAGAAGCGATGGGAGATTGAAGATTGCCAAGTTTCAACAGGTGAAGGAAGACAAGTTGTTCAGTCCCATAAAGTACTTTGTCGAAGAAGTTATTAATAGCTTTGATGAGTCTGATCTCCACAGGACATGGGTCAAGGTTAGCTCTCGCTCTCTCTTCTTTTTTTCGTAGCTGATGAATCGAGGGCCTATTAGATTATGAACGTATGGTACAGAAGAACGCTTACTTTTTGGTTTCTAATATGCTCAGAAGGAGCGATTTATGCTGTATGTATGTGTGTGTGTCAGTCTTTTGTGCTCCTTTCGAAAACTCTCTCCTCCATTCCATTCTATTGTTTTAAAATTTATTAAAGATAGACGCCCATTAACAACCAAAAAAAAAAATTAAAGAAGGCTGTTCATTACTTCGTATAAACAGTGAACCTCTTGATAAGTTTTTTTTTTATTTTTAAACTTTTTTTCCAATTGCATTCTTCTATATATGATATAATTATATAAAATTAAGCTCTAAATTAAAATACGGAGAAATACATAACTCGGCTTAAATTGGTTTTTGATATAAAAGTCCATTTGTTTATTTTTTAGTCCCTGGGTTAGAAACAATAAAAAAAAAGTTGTCCAAAATGGCAAAAGAGAGAAAAGGTAATTGGTCCTTGTAATACCAACAATAAGAGTGATCAAACCTAGTATCTACAGGTTTCATTCAATAATGGAAGTTTGATGGTGGTGGGATTACCCTATAAACATGTTTGAAAAGAAAGATCAAGTTTTGTTTTGATTTTTTAGGTTAAGTTGATTTTGGTTTTATTAAGTGATTTTAATATTAGTAAGTGTTTTAGAGAGACTTTGATGGTGTTTATTAAATGATTTTTTATAAGAATTAATTGAAAATGGATCTTCAACCCCAAAAAACCCTACCTCATGTTTTATCAACCACTATAATGGTAGCCGGATTCTAAGCTAGGCACAGCAAGCAATGTGTCATCTACCGTAACATGTTACACATTGCATGCCTTCATCTTTTTATCATATAAATAAAATAAAAAAATAATATATTATTGAAATCATTGAGGTCCACAACTCAGGTCATGGGTTTGATAAGTTAATTTAGGTTAATTAAAATCGATCCAATATGTCATCATCTATTTTTTTAAAATAGAAAAACAATGTCAACTTAAATTTTTTAAAAGAATTCAAACCGCTTTATACTGGTCAGATTGCCTCACCCAAGCTTACACTCCTAGGCTTTTTTTTAAGGCCTGATATGTTAGGACACTTAGGCTTGCGCACTTGGCTTGGTTAATTTTTTTTTTTATCCTTTAATATTTAATTTATTTTTAATTAATTTTTATTTTTATCATATAATTAAAATAATAAAAAAAGATATTAAACCCATTGAAATCAACAACCATGATCACAGATTTGACAAGTTAGCTCAGGTTGACCAAAATCAATTTAATATATCATCATATCAATGTTAAAAAAAAAAAACAAAAAAGATATTACCTTTAATTTAAAAAAAAAGTCAAACTCTTTTTTTTAACTTTTTTTTCATGTTGTTTTTAACATGCATGTCTGATTTTTATTTTTTATGTTATTTTTTATCCTTTAATTTTATTTTATTTACTCATATATTAAACTAATTCTCATCCTTCTACATGATTTAATTGAAAACATAAACTTAACAAGGACTCAAAGTTGAGAGTTCTTAAGTTTAACTTACTGAACAAATTTAATGATAATATCAAAAACCTCCCCACAGCTTAAATTTCTTTTTTGTCCAAAAAGTTTTTAATCCAACCCGTATCATACCACGGGAAGTGAACTACTGACACCAAAAGAAAATCAAAGTTTTAAGTAATGGGGACCCTTTTTGCATGATGCTAGATCGTTTCTTTCGGTAGTCCCGTGACAAGAATTAGTTCCTTGGATGAGGCCCACACTTACTTACCTTTATTGTCATCTTTATTAAAAAATACTTTAAAATACTTGGGGAAAATATTGTTATTTATGTTACTGTTTATCAAGGAATAAATAACTGTGAATTTCTATGATATTTTTTTTTTGTCCATCTTGTTTTTTTATTACACTCTTATAAACCCATATTAATAGCCAATTAAAGCATATTTATTAAAAAATAGCAAGATGCAAATATAGAAAACTAAAATAAAAGACGTGGTTAGAGTTTTTCTAAATTTGGAACTAAACATACACACTTTAGTCCTTTAACTTTTCAAATTATAAACTTTCAATCCCTAAACATTCATGACATTCAATTTTGATCCCAAACTTATTTTTTTTATTTTTTTGGTTTCTAGCTTGAGAAATGAGAGAGAAAGTTGTCGGATTCCAATGGTACAAAAAAAACATCTCAGTTGAGACCAATTTTGGCCGCAAAAATTGATGGTTTGGGTGTCAATCGGTTCTTTTAATAGGAAAAGTTTATACAAGGTGTTTGTTTTCCTTTAAATTTGTCTGAAATTGTAGATTTGAACCTAAAAAGAATTTTGATTTCAGATATGTTTTATGAGGTGTTTAGGATGGTATTTTGTTTTTTCAAGTCAAAATACAATTGAAAATGAGCTTCTCTTGATCTGATATAGAGTCATTGGAATCTAGAAAGTGTAGGTGACATGTCATCTACCTCATATTGTCTGCTAATTTTTTTTCAAAATATTAAAAGTGGATGACCTTTCATCCGCTCCTTAAAAATAAAATAAAATAAAGTCCAATCATGTGGGCTGCTCCAAGCCTACATGCTTAGGCCTTCCTAGCTCGAAAGACAGGACCTTTTTAATTTTATTTTATTTTTTTATTTTTATCCATTACAAATGTTTTTTTTTTGCTTATTTTTTTTTAATTTATCACTTAATATTCTTTACTTTTATTAATTAGGCAATGTAATTTCTTTCAGTGTGATTTTTTTTCCAATCAATTTAATATTTTGTTAGTTTTTAAATTTATAAGTGTCTATTTTATATCAAAAATTATATAAAAAAAATGTTCAACCCAATTGAGTTCATAACTCGAATCATAAGTTTGATTAATTAACTTTGATTAGATTAGAATTGTTCTTTTTTTGTTGCATAAATAGTTCTTAATTTATTTAATTAGATCTATGCATGAACTTTTCAAATCCCTCTTTGGGATTTTTTATTTACAAAATCATGTTGTAAAAGTTTGCATACACACTATTTTTAAGAGAAAACAATATCCACCCAGTAGCAAAGCATAAGTCAAATAGCTATAATATATATATATATATATATATGAGAGAGAGAGAGAGAGAGAAAGAAGAGGTTAGAACACCAGATTTATTGAAAAAAAGAATAAGCACTAATATCAATTGAGTTACATCTCATTGTCATATTTTTCTCATGTTAATGCTCATTTTTTTCTTATGCTGATTCTGAGTTCAATATATTAAATTTCTATCATGTAAGGGCAAACCACAAAAACTGTAAAATCTTATATATTCTCTAATTAGTTTTACCATTAATTAGTTTTTGGATGCCTGCTTATGTAATTAATGGAAAGTATGCATGCATGGAAGTAACTTGTGAATGACGGTGAGAGTGAATGAATATGCTGCGGCATGCAGATGATAGCGACAAGGAACACTCGTGAACGCAGTAACAGGCTTGAGAATATGTGCTGGCGGATTTGGCATCTCGCCCGTAAAAAGAAACAGGTCTGCTGCCTATATTTATGCTTTAATTTATCCCCTTTCTTCTTTTTCTTTTTCCTTTTTGTCTCTTTTTTTTTTTTTCTAGTAACTTATAGGTTCTAACTTTCTTTTTCCTTCTTCCCCGTAGTATAAACCCTAACCTGACTCGTGTCCCAGCTTTCAAATTAAATATGTTAAACCAAGTTAACCATATAGTTTTATGAAAAATAGTGTAGTTTCAATATTTTTTATAAAAAATAAATAAATGGATCCCACTAGGTCTCACTAGATATTTTAACTAAATCATAAGTTCAGCTATCATTATTAATTAAGTTTAAATAGGTTAACCCTTACTTAATTCAACATCAAATTATAGGTTCAACTATCATTATTAATCAGGTTGAACTAGATTAACTCTTATTCAACATCAAACTCAATTCTAGTCAAGATTGGTATTTATTTTCTTCTAGTTTTTGTATTTGCAGTGAAACAAACGCAGCGAGGTATTTGAAAAACCAAACAAATTTTTATATTGCGGGATTCATTAAAAAATTGAGTTTGAAACATAATTTTTGTGCAGCAATTTTTACATGTTTTTTTAACCGAATTTTGTAAAAATTTCACCAAACATTGTATACATGTTTTTTGCTACACATAAACTTCAACCATAATTTTTACCAAACACGTATCTAAATCCAACTAACCACAGCTAATCATACTTTTAAAAAACTTATTTTTTTGAAATCACAACCACAAAAACTATCTCAAACAAAACAATTAAGTGCTCTCCCTACAAACAAAACAATTAAGTGCTCTTCCTACAGTAACTCTCTATACTAGACCATCTACTCTCCATTGACTATTAGGCCAGCCCATGGAAATTTTCAGTGAGCCTATGGCCCCAGTTTCAGGCTTGAAATGGCCTGTGCAAAATCTAGACATGGCTTATTAAAAACAATCGAAATGGGGAATCATCAATAATCGATTTGAATATCCTGCATCGTTTACTGGGTAAATAATATGGGAAGAGAAGGATATACAGAAGTGAATGCAATAAACAACAACAACAACAACAATAATAATAATAATAATAGCAGCATGTCCATATATATAGTCCAAGGAAAAGTAGTATTACTGTAGTATATATCTGAAAGAAATATTGGTTATAAAAATTGCAATTCATATCTTAGGTTTACATCTATCAGAGTGGATGCTCTGATGTTGAAGTCTTAAGGTCTCTCCAGAAACATGGAAGGGTGGAAACTATGACTACTTCCAAGTATTTCCCTGCTAGGAATCTACTAGGGGCGATTCGATAATGGCTGTTTTCTTTCTTTGCATTATATCAAGAAAGGGAATGAAGGATTATATATTCGCAGATAGCATGGGATGATTCACAAAGGCTTGCAAAAAGGCGGTTAGAGCGTGAGCAAGGACGTAATGATGCTGCTGATGATCTTTCTGAGCTATCCGAGGGTGAGAAGGAAAAGGGCGAGGCCAACCTATCAGAATCTGTGAGGGATATTGCAAGAATTAACTCTGACATGAAACTATGGTCTGATGACGAAAAACCTAGGCAGCTGTACATTGTGCTAATCAGGTATATTTCTACACAGCTTACCATAGTTCATTTCTATGCTACTAGCTATACATGTGGAGGACGAAGTGAGAGAAGTCATATCTATAAAAAACCATGACAATAATTGAAAGATAAATCAAAGGAAATCAGGATTCACTATCTGATAATAAATATCATTTTTCCTGTAGCATGCACGGGTTGGTCCGTGGAGAAAACATGGAACTGGGAAGAGACTCTGACACTGGTGGTCAGGTAGTTATGTCATACATAGCTAGTTGGCTTAGAGCCAGAATCAAGAACTTAACAGTGCAAACCTTACCAAAATAATCTTTGTGCTTCACCGCCAATGACTACAAGTACTTTTTCTGATTGCAGGTAAAATATGTTGTGGAACTAGCACGAGCTCTAGCCAACACAAAAGGAGTCTACCGTGTGGATCTCCTGACTAGACAAATCACCTCCCCGGAGGTGGATTTCAGCTATGGCGAGCCAATCGAGATGCTGTCATGCCCATCAGATGACAGTGGTAGTTGTGGAGCCTATATAATCCGGATCCCCTGTGGTCCTCAAGACAGGTAATCAGATTTATCCTCGTTTGTTAAAGAGTTCAAGTTTTGCTAAGAAGGAAATACATATATAATCACAAGATATATGCAACAGGTACATACCAAAAGAATCACTTTGGCCTTGGATACCTGAATTTGTTGACGGGGCATTAAACCACATCGTCAACATGTCGAGAGCGCTAGGAGAACAAGTCAATGGAGGGAAGCCAACTTGGCCTTATGTGATTCACGGCCACTACGCTGATGCTGGCGAAGTGGCAGCACTCTTGTCTGGGGCCTTGAATGTGCCAATGGTTTTAACAGGGCACTCTCTGGGGAGGAACAAGTTTGAGCAACTGCTCAAGCAAGGAAGGCATTCTAAGGAGCACATAAATGCAACCTACAAGATAATGAGGAGGATTGAAGCGGAAGAGATGGGATTAGATGCTGCTGAAATGGTGGTGACTAGCACGAGGCAAGAGATTGAAGAGCAATGGGGTTTGTACGATGGATTTGATACCAAGTTGGAGAGGAAGCTCAGGGTCAGAAGACGACGTGGAGTGAGTTGCCTGGGAAGATGCATGCCAAGGATGGTGGTATTGACCTCTCTTATTCCTTATTATCACCTCTTGTGTGCCAAAACAGAACAACAATTTTCAAACGTCTTGAATTCCTGATGAAATCCTTAGTTCTAGAAAGTAACAAGACAGGAAGTTCTAGAAAGTAACAAGACTCTCGACATGAAATCACAGGATAATCTCCGAGCAAACCCTTCCATGGTACTGTCAAGAAGACTCCAAGTCTCCGATTGATAGTAATCTTCTGCGATTTGATAAAAATATAAATGCCTGCATAAATCAGTAATTTGGGAAGTCCCCTCCGGCCATGTTAATACCAAAATGAAGTAACTAAGAATACTTGTTCAGATGGCTCTCCCGTATGATGAAGATAACTAAGGATAGAAAGTGCCTTTCACTTTTACAGTCCATTGATTCAAGCTCATGTTCTAATCACTATTTGGTATCAGGTTATACCTCCAGGGATGGACTTCAGCTATGTCACAGCAGAAGATTCATTGGAAGGTGATCTCAAGTCATTAATTGACTCTGATAGAAATCAAAACAAAAGGAGCCTGCCTCCAATATGGTCTGAGGTCAATCGTTCTCTCTTCATCATACGTGAATATTCTTGTGACATACTTTTTAAGTGTTAACTTAGAATATCTAGATATCACCCAAATCATTTCCTTTGATTTCTGCAGCAATTCTTAAAAAAAATTGAACAAAAAAATTGAAGCCACTGCATAAATCTTTATGGCCAATTATGGCCAACAATGATAGCCTTCCAACTGATTGCTAAAGGAAACTATCTGTAGAATCAACCAACAGCTACATTTTCTTCCAATGGTCTAATTGAATTTGCAATGCAGATAATGCGTTTTTTCACCAATCCTCATAAGCCCACTATACTGGCATTATCCCGACCTGACCCCAAGAAAAACGTCACCACGTTGCTCAAGGCTTTCGGGGAGTGCCAGCCCCTCAGAGAGCTAGCCAACCTGGTAAACTATGCACTTCATGTCAGTTCTCTGTAAGCATGTTTGAATACAACCATAACACTAAGCTAATTGGTTTTAAATTCCATACTTTTGCAGACGCTAATACTTGGTAATAGGGATGACATTGGAGAAATGTCTGATAGCAGCTCAAGTGTTCTTACAAATGTACTCAAGCTCATCGACAAGTATGATTTGTATGGTCAAGTTGCTTATCCCAAGCATCACAAGCAATCTGATGTTCCCGACATTTATCGTCTGGCAGCAAAAACAAAGGTACAACACTTCATTTCCTAATCGATCTTAAGAAGAACTAGAGAATCTATCCCAATTCTTCTACCAAAGTACTGATTAGCAATGGGCCTGCTTCTCTCCCAAAAAAAAAAGAAGAAGAAAAAAAAAAAGGAATCAGCCTAGGTAGACTTGACACAGAAGCAACTCATGGCAGACAGGGTGTCTAATGCTATATCTTCTCCATTTTCCTTTTTTCCTGTCTGAGAACGAGAACCTGTCACCATGTAGATTGGACCACTCCTTATATCTACATAATCCATATACCATTAGCATTACGCTACCATACTGCCTGATAGTTGTCCACACCGTAACACATTTGCTTTCTCCTTGCAACATTTGAACTGCTATAAAAGTAATAATTCTGTGGTGGCTTTGTCTTTAAGGGAGTTTTTATCAATCCAGCTCTTGTGGAACCCTTTGGTCTCACGCTCATAGAGGTAATTTTCATGTCTTAATAGCTCAAATTGGCTTAATCCATCTGATTAAACCTGGTCATTGTAATATTACCAGAGAGAGCATAAGGAGATTTTCACCTTGTTTAATAAATAACAATCCTCAGATTCCAATTTACCCTTTAACTTGCAGGCAGCTGCTTATGGTTTACCAGTTGTTGCTACCAAAAATGGTGGACCGGTGGATATTTTGAAGGTAATGATATTCCATGTTGCTCACACTAAAACTTTGAACCTGTTCCTTTTGTTTTTTCCTCAGAAACTGACATGCAGACTTCAACAAAGTATGTATCTTTGAGAATCATTATATCTTTCAGATATTTGTTCACCAATATCCAACTCTAAAACTTGAAACATGTGTAGCTTCCATAGGCAGATGATATCCGAAGTCTGAAGTAATATTTAACGCTCGGTCAACCTTTCATCTTTACAAAAGAATCCTCACAGGATTCTGATGAAACCTACATCTGGTGGTCTACCAAAAAGCAGTTCCAATTTTCAACAAACATCCAACTTTCTTGTGGTCAACAACTCAACTTACCAAGAAAGATCTTCTCTGTTCATTTTTTTTTTTTTTCCAGATGCATAGTATCAAAATAAGCCACTTAAAGAACACCACTAATATGCATCTTCCTCACTAAGCATTTGAAGAACTAGATTGCACGAATCTATTCCAAGTTTGGTTAATTCATGCTGAGCTGTTTTGGTTTTTGAAATTTAGCATGCTACCACTTACAAATTGTGTAACAGAAACTAACAATCTGAGGACTTTTTGTGTAGGTGCTTCACAATGGCCTGCTAGTTGATCCTCATGATCAAAAGGCCATTGCAGACGCCCTTCTAAAGCTTGTTGCAGACAAGAACCTCTGGACTGAATGCCGAAAAAATGGCCTTAAAAACATCCACAGCTTTTCATGGCCAGAACACTGCCGCAACTACCTATCCCACATTGAACAGTGCAGGAACCGCCACCCAACAACCCGTCTTGAGATCACACCAATTCCTGACGAACCAATGAGTGAATCTCTAAAGGAAATGGAAGACCTATCCTTGAGATTCTCAATAGAGGGAGATTACAAGCTTAATGGAGAGCTAGATGCAACAAACAAACAGAAGAAACTTATTGAAGCCATTACCCAAATGGCTCCTTCCAATGGCAAAGCGAGTGTCACTTACACTCCTGGCAGAAGGCAGATGCTATTTGTGATAGCCACTGATTGCTATAGCTTTAATGGACAGTCACAGAGACCTTTCAAGAAATTATCAAGAATGTAATGAAAGCTGGAGGCCAAAGTCTAGGCGTGGATAGGATAGGCTTTGTACTGGCCACTAGCTCAAGTTTACAAGAAATTATGGAAGCACTCAGATGTTGCGAAGTAAAGATAGAAGATTTTGATGCAATAATATGTAATAGTGGAGGCGATATGTATTACCCATGGAGAGATATGGTGGTTGATGTGGACTATGAAGCTCATGTGGATTACAGGTGGCCTGGTGAGAATGTGAGGTCCATGGTAATGAGGCTAGCAAGAGCAGAAGATGGGGCTGAAGATGACATCAAGGAGTACATCAAGGCATCTAGTTCTAGATGTTTCTCCTACAGCATCAAACCAGGAGTCAAGGTGAGATACTTCTGATGATATAAAAAACTGCCTACACATTCTACCCAACAATTACTAATAAGAATTCCAATGAATAAATTGCAGACACGAAAGGTATATGAACTTCGCCAGAGGCTCCGAATGCGAGGGTTACGATGCAACATTGTCTATACACATGCAGCATCAAGGTTAAATGTGACCCCAATATTTGCATCAAGAACACAAGCCCTAAGGTTGGACCCATGATTTTACAAAATAGTATACATGTGAAAGAAATCATGATAGCTTATCAGTAAGATACGAAAATCATAAAGCTTACACAGAATGATTCATGTTTAATGCAGGTACCTTTCAGTTAGGTGGGGTATTGATCTTTCTAAAATGGTTGTGTTTGTGGGTGGAAGAGGGGATACAGATTATGAAGACCTACTGGCTGGCCTCCACAAGACCATTATTATAAGAGGCTTAGTGGAATACGGCAGTGAGAAACTTCTTCATAGTGCAGAAAGTTTTAAAAGAGAAGACGTAGTCCCCCAAGAAAGCTCTAACATCAGTTTCGTGGAAGAAAAATATGAAGCTGCTGATATCTCAGCAGCTCTAGTGGCTATGGGGATTAAGTGATATTTAACCTTGCTCTATTTCTCTTTCCTTATCCTAACAGTGATTTGCATATAATTATAGGCAACAATCTCGTCCTAGATTACAGTTGCACAATAAACTCATAGGAAATCAGTATCAGTGCATATGACAAGACCTTTATTCTGATTTCTGAATATCATATAAAGAGGATTCATATGCTATTTAAAGGAAAATGTATGTGTTCTCGTATCTACATTTGATGAGCACTTTTTCACAAGCATTCTCTTAACCAGTAATATCTACAGCATCAGATGATATCCTCTTGTTCAAAAAAGATACCAGTGAGAGATTACTCTAGCTCGCTATGTACTACCAGCTACATCCACATTAGTGCATTTTTACAGACAGACCATCAGTTTTACAGTACTAGGTTCTTGTTACAGTTACCAGCACAAGAGCCAGTCCATGACCGTTATCCTTACCTTTCCTGCTTATCCATGGTTCATGTCCTTGATCACATCATGCACAAAGCTCCATTGCCACCTTGTATTCCACTCCACATGCACATTTAACCATATGTGAAATATCCTGTAAGAGGAACCCATGAACATGAACAAACGGTTCAGTTAGGTCAAGATCGGTTTTTCTGGATTGAAAACCGGAAAACCTGGATGCAAAATAACAAATGATTCCTGGCATGGAAACAGCACTACAATTCTCATTTTTACAATCAGGATGAATAAAAAAAAGGGTTCTTGAGCTGATAAAAGTAAATCACAATACAAATCCAAAAAATCCCAAAAACATTAAAAAGATTCAAATCAAGCGACAAGAAAATAACAAAGAAGAAATAAAGAAACCACAAATCTTGCTTTAAGGTCCTTCAAAGTACACGGGTTGCTTGAAAACTAACAGAAGATAGTAAGAACAGAAGCACTAGACGGTAAAAGAATGGACCTATTTTTTCCTCACATGAAACAGAATGGAAAGGCAAAACTAGGTGGATATTGGTCGAATAGTTTATGAGCATGTCCAAAACCAAAGAAAAAATGAATTCCATTTCCATTTTGAACAAAGTGTACCATGAAATTTCTCAAGGAAATGTAAAAACACAATCCAAGACTAATAACAGACTTTGTAAAAGAGCCTCTCAAGAAGTTGCAGTCTTGCAGAGGAGTTGGATAGCCCAAGACACTCACTTTGACACCTCTGAAGGCAAATATCATTCCAGTTAGACACCTGGTGTTGATTGACACAAACAGTTCTCCCACAAATCTTGCTTTACAGTCTAAATCTTGCTTTGCAAGGGGTGATGGCTGATGGGGATGTGTGGTTACTGTATCCAATTTGTTGTATCAAGAGGGGAGAACAAGAAGGGGAGATTGCAGAGGAGGTAATCTACTGATCTCTCAAGTTTCAAGAGGGGAGAGAACGAGAGAGACTGAGAGAGAGGTGGCGCTGGAAAGGGGGGCTGGGGGGAGAGTGTGGCTGGCTGGTGGCAGCTGCTGTCAACTCAATGGGATAGGAGGAAAATGTTTTAAGGTTAGGTTAGGTTTCAATTTATACCCCTTTTTTTAAGTTGGTTTACATTTGACCCAGTCCAGTTTACACAATTTCAACCGGTCTGAATGATTATTATGGTTTTTAAATCGTTTTTTTTTTCTCTTGGTTCAGTGTTTTTGGTTAATATTTTTTCGGTTTTTACAGTTTTCTCAATTGATTGGTTTTTTTGAACATCCCTACTACCACCCATGATCATGACACTTCGGTAACTAAAAACACCAAACACACGTCTACTGAGATTTTAAGATGACTGCAGCATCAATAAAGTCAAGTCAAACCAAGCATCTTTTCTTTCAATTATTTATTTATTATAGATTTTCAGAAAACAGGAATTCTATGCATGGAACATTGTTGTACATGGATTCTAATATTACCCATCATTTGAGGCCCCTTCCCAATGAAAACCCAGCTTTGGCCACTTCTTTCACAATCATTTCATCTAGTAGTATGAGACCCTGATTTCAGCAAAATGCAGTGAAAAGCTGTTGACAACATTTACCTTAAGCTGCTTAATTTGCTTTTGCAGAGATTGTAAATACTCGATTTCTCCAGCTCTGTCTGATAAAAGAGCTTTGTATTCTTCTTCCAAGGTCTTAATGTCCATTTCAAAGAGCTCTGTCTACAGTCACAAAGAAATTTGTTGAGAGGTCAAGCATAAGAGTTACATACGAGAAAATGTTTATAAATTATATTACACATAGGAGAACATGTAAGCATAATAGTAAAAGCCACTCATCATTTTGTTAGGTTCATAGGCTTGGAAGCTCGATAAGAACTGTATGGAATACCAATATTGGACTATCCAAACAACAACATTTTTTCTGGATAGTGGGGACAAGGATAAAGGTGGTGCCCAGACAACAGGTATAGGATTGGAAATTGTCAAAAACTTTAAAATTTGGCATTGAATTTGATGCCTCCAGACAAAATCATCTGAATCCAAACAGGCACACAAACATGTATTTATGCACACATATATGTACTGACTAAACATCTAACCTTAAAATCTTTGGCACTGCATTTCAACTGCTCAATAGACTGCTTCATCTGGAATAAGGCACCATGACTCGTGAATAATCTTTGTTCACATCAGATGGAAAAATAATGAACTTGAAAAAAATTCCTTTTTGCAAGAAGGAATATCAGAAACATAAAATAAGGTTTATAATGATGATAGCTCATTTCTAAGAGAAAAATCTCATTTACAGAAGCAGCATGAAGTTGAACATGGCTTTAGGTATCTACAGCAAAACACCATTGAAGTTTAATTTAAACGACCATAATCAGAATAGTAACAACTTTCTAATTCTCAGGCAACTCTAAAATCAGCCAAATGGGAAGCTTGCTTTCCACTTAAAAATGTTGAAATATAGAATTAAAATGAAGAAAAAGATTATCTTTAGGCTAAGCAATTAAAAGTTAACAAGTACTTTTGACAAAGATTCTACTTATAAGAAGAAAAAAAAAATGGAGATCTCGCTTGAAGAGAATTAACAAAAAAATATTCTACAAAACAAGAAAATTACTAGCTAAGTGAAGTTAAAAAATAGCACAAACACCATCCAGTAAATGGATGTCTTTTGTAAAGCATAAATTAGTGCGCAAGAAATTTACTCAAACAAGCAACCTTGTTGTTCTCTGTAACAAGTTTGGATTTCATTTGTGCAATTTCAACAAGCTTGGATTTGGCAGAGTCCAGCTTGGCAATTAGGTTCTTTTCTGCATCATTTCCCTGCTATTCCAAGGATTCACTCAGAAATTGCAACTCCTCGTACATTTTTATTGATGGATGAAGGTTTTTTACCAGATTATCCATGATCAAGTGATTATCAATAGCACACTTCCCTACAAGAAAGGTAGAACGTGAGATGAAAGTGATTGATACCCCACATCTAGGATGAGATGTTACATAACCAGGCTATGACGAGAGGTTACAAGGATACACAAACATTCCCTTTTCACTTGTTCCTTTTCTTTCTTTAAGCCTTGCATATGATGGACTTTTCCCTTCAATTTATCTCTTCTTTGTTCTATCCACACATCACAATTTACACCAAAACAGGAAGACCCTGACTTCAAATCCTAAGACATTTCCAATATAATTTTAGGGTTTCCAAACCATGTGCGGGGACACCACATGAGGGAGAGTTTTTAAAAGCGGTGCCACAAGCAAACCACTCTCTAAGAGATCTAAAAGCTTAATTTTCACCTTTGTTTAAATCTTTTGTTGTTAGATAAATCCCAATATCTTGCATTTACCACTTGCAACCTACAAACTTATCATGTTCTTAGAATGTTATGGTTCACTCTTAGTTAAATTTGTAACGTAAAGAGATCAAAATATCAATGGGCCACAAGTTAATATTGAAACAATTAAGAACTACAATATTTAAAATTTCAGCTGCCACTTATCTCTAGCAACACGTAAAAGTTATAAAGAACCATACCTTTAGTTTTTGCCGTTTGCTTGTCAAATTCTTCCTTCACCTGTAAACTTTCTAATTAGTGCTTTTGTGATGATAAACTTACCAGTAAATATTCAAAACTTTCAAAGATCAAATGTGGAAATGACAGTGAACAAGATCATCTGAAAAAGCTAAGAAACAACCAAAGCCAAGATAGCTTGGCAAAATACAGCCCCCTAAGTGCTCCAGTTTGAGCATCAATCCCAACAGTAGTTGTGCGATTGGGAAGTAGAAGGCTCCTTTTTTGTTTTTTGGTAAGAAAGTAATTTAATTATGATACTAGTTTGGCCACATAGAAGGCGCTTCTTCCCAAAACATATGAAGCAAAACAACTTGTAATCCAACTCAAATTAGTAATGGTGCATTATGGATCTTACTATTTAAAATTTGAAGTGACATTATATGAATTCCAAAAGTAATATATACATAATTAAGTTCTAGCCAAGCTTGAGAGCAATTATTTGTATTTGTATTTGTATTTAATCATGCAAAATAAATAAACTTGAGAACTTTTCTTGGGGACTTGGCCTTCCAGCAATTTTAAACATATTTCTTCAAAAACAAATTATCTTTTACAAAAAAAATAATGATGATGATGATGACACCTACTAATATTCTTCTATAGAAAAAAAAAATTCTACCACCTCCTCCACCAATGTTTTGGCTCCGATGAATGTGTTATTTGATATTTTCAGACTATGAATCTTTTCTTTTCTTTTTCTGGTTACTGGAAATAGCATTCTTGTTAATTGAATAGCTATAAAACCAAGCAAACACATAGACTAACTTTAAGTAAACTTGAATTAACTAATACATTTATTGCTTTAGCCTCCTATTTTTTAAGAAGTTTCATATCAAACAATGTGATATGAATAGATCAAGCTATGTATGCCCTTTCTCATTTAAACCCTTAATGGCCAAGGAATTAAGAATCTTCAAGTCTTTTAATACGCACAACATCACAAATCCCACATGCAATTGCTCTAAACTTAGTTTCTGCACTACTCCTTACCACAACACCTTGTTTTTTGTTTCTCCAAGTAACCAAATTCCCTCCAATATAGATACAATAACCAGAAGTTGATCTTCTATCAATTAGACTCCAACCCAATCTGCATAGTTGTAGACTTCAACCTGTAAATGTTCATGTTTCTTAAACAATAGAAATCTTCCAAGAGTCCCTTTCAAGTACTTCAAGATTTTATTAACGGCATCAAAGTGTTTTGGGCTAGGTGAATGCATGAATTGGCTTACCATGCTTACTACATAGTGTGAAGCCTTTTGCCACAAGTCTTGCCTTGCACTTTTCTAAGCTTCCATTTATTTTGCATTTAATCGTAAACACTCATTTACACCCATGCTTACTATATAGTGTGAAGCCTTTTGCCACAAGTCTTGCCTTGCACTTTTCTAAGCTTCCATTTATTTTGCATTTAATCGTAAACACTCATTTACACCCATGCTTACTACATAGTGTGAAGCCTTTTGCCACAAGTCTTGCCTTGCACTTTTCTAAGCTTCCATTTATTTTGCATTTAATCGTAAACACTCATTTACACCCTACTTTCTTCTTTTCCATTGGCAGGTCAACTAATTTCCAAGTGTCATTTTTGTTCAAAGCATTCATTTCTTCTATGACTACTATCTGCCAATAGAAAGCTAAAATCAAGCAGGCTGTAAATACTAAATAAAAAATCTTACCATAGATAGCTCCCTATCTCTCTTACCATAGATAGCTCCCTAGATCTAGCTTAACATATATAGCTTCCTAGAATTACTTTTTGCAATTACTGTGTACAAGACAATTTTCCCTATATAAATAAAAGGCTAATCTCAATGAGAGGCAATTCAAACCAATCTTTTATGGTATCAGAGCCTCTCTCATAGAATTCTTAAATCTTAGTTTTTCTTAGTCATAGCTTTATGGAAAAGTCAGATAATGTTTGTGTCAGATTTATTGGCAAAAATTATGTTGCTTGGGCATTTCAGTTTGAGATCTTTCTTAAGGGAAAGGAGTTATGGGGCCATATAGATGATAGCAATAAAAGATTGGTTGTTGAGGGATCTGCTGTTGCTAAGGATGGGCAACCAAAGATGCACAAATCATGTCCTGGATTCTCAGTTCTATGGAGCCACATCTGATCCTGTCTTTGCGTCCTCATAGATCAGCAAAGGCTATGTGGGATCACCTCACACAAGTCTATAACCAAGATAACAATGCTAGGCGTTTTCAGCTATACCCAAGGAGATCTCTCTATTCAAGATTACTATTCTGGATTTTTGACTCTGTGGAATAACTATTCTGATCTTGTTACAGCTAAGATTTCTGCAGAAGGAGTGTTGGCAGTGCAGCAAGTCCATAAGATCAGTCAAGGAGACCAATTTCTGATGAAATTGCGACCTGAATATGAACCAGTTCGTGCCTCTCTAGTCAATCGTGATCTTGTTCCATCCTTGGATGCTTGTTTTGGAGAACTCTTGCGTGAAGAACAGTGTCTCCATAATCAGACCATTATAGAGCAGACAAGAGTTGCCCTAGTTGCTTATGTTGCTTATAGCAAAGGACGCCTCAACAAAGCTTATCACACTGTTGTTACCACTGCTGGTCCTTCTGCTCCACAGACTTTTGTTGGCTCACCTATCTCACAGCCTCCAGCAAATTTATTAACCAGAGAGATGGTGCAAGAAATGATTATGAGTACTTTCTCCACACTTGGTCTTCAAGGTACTAGTTCTTCAACTCTTTCTTGGATCTTAGATTCAGGTGCTTCCAATCACATGACAAACTCCTTTGGTGGCTTAAGTAATATCCGAAAATATTGTGGATCCTCACATATTCAAACAGCTAATGGCAATGCTCTTCCCATTGTAGTTGTTGGTGATATACCTCCTTTAAAAAATGTCTCACCCAAGCTTGCTGTAAATCTAGCTTTTGTAGGTCAGTTTGTGGACAATAATTGTGATGTATACTTTTCTAAACATGGTTGTATTGTACATGACCAGATGTCGGGACAGCTGATAGCGAAGGGGCCTAAGCACGGACGTCTATTTTTCATCCAATTTCATGTTCCACGCACCTTGGTTCCTTCCTCTATTTTATCTCTCTTTTGTACTACATCTAAAGTGTCTAATGAAATTTGGCATAAGCGTCTTGGTCATCCAAATCCTAGAATTCTCTCCCATCTGTTGAAATCTGGATTAATAAACAATAAATTGCATTCCTCTTCCAGAATGTTCCTTGATTGTGTCACATGTAAGCTTGGCAAAAGTAAAGTGTTACCCTTTCCCTCTAAAGGCAACAGAGCCACAAATCTGTTTGAGATAGTTCATTGTGATGTCTGGGGAATTGATCCTATCCTTTCTCATGCAGGATACAAGCCGTTATACATGGGTCTATTTCTTGCGGAACAAATCAGAAGTTTTCTCCATGTTCAAACTATTCCTGGGACTTGTACACACTCAATTTTCTGCCACTGTTAAAATTCTTAGATCAGCTTCGGGTGGGGAGTATATGTCTAATGATTTCCAATCTTTCTTGCAAGCTAAAGGCATTATTTCTCAACTATGATGTTCCTATACTCCTCAACAAAATAGAGTAGCGGAACGTAAGAATCGACATCTTTTGGATGTAGTTCGGACCTTGCTCATTGAAACCTCAGTTCCTCCTGCGTTTTGGGTAGAAACTCTCACTACCGCAACTTATCTAATCAATCGTCTTCCTTCACAAATCTTAGGTCTAGAATCTCCATACTTTCGGCTTCATCATTGCCATCCTACATATACAAATCTTCACACCTTTGGGTGTGTATGCTTTATGCATCTTCCTCCACCTCATAGAAATAAACTTTATGCTCAGTCCATTTGTTGCGCCTTTCTTGGGTATAGTGTCAATCAAAAAGGTTATCTTTGTTTTGATCTACATACCTATCAAGTTCACATTTCCAGAAATGTTGTCTTCTTTGAAAATCAATGTTTCTTTCCTTTGTCTTCATCCTCGGCCACATCTCTTGCCTCTTTGCCTTCCTTTAATGACACTTCTCATATACCCAGTGTTCAGGTTGATATAATCAAGCCACATTTGGTGTACAGGCATAGACTACCAGTGTTGCCCCCTTCAGCTAATGTCCTGCCATTTGCTCCTTCTTTGCCTCCTTCGGTGGATTCTGAGGTAACTAATTTGCCTCCCTTACTGCCTCCTTTAAGGCGCTCCTTTAGAGTATCTATACCCCCTGATAGGTTTGGGTTTAACCCATCCATGACACATATCTCTAATATTGCTCTCTCTGCCACTTTAAACTCTATTGATATTCCTACTAGTTATTCACATGCAGCTAAAGAGCCATGTTGGCAGCAGACCATGCAGGAAGAATTAAATGCCCTTGATGCTAATCATACTTGGGATATTGTTGATTGTCCTTCTGATGTTACTCCTCTTGGATGTAGATGGGTCTATTCTGTTAAAATCAAGGTTGATGGCAGCTTGGACAGACATAAAGCCCGCTTGGTGGCTCTTGGAAACCATCAGCAATATAGAGTTGATTATGAGGAGACCTTTGCTCCAGTAGCCGAAATGACTATGATTCGGACAATTTTGGCCATCGCAACTTCACAACATTAGTGTTTACACCAACTAGGCGTGAAGAATGCCTTCCTTCACAGTGATCTCAATGAAGATATCTATATGCATCCACCAGCTGGCTTATTTCCACTCCTACTTCTGCTGTGTGTAAGTTGCGTCGCTCCTTGTATGGTCTCAAACAAGCTCCTCAGGCGTGGTATGAGAAATTTGCCTCTACCCTTCTTGACTTTGATTTTCTCAAGAGCAAATATGATGCCTCTTTGTTTCTGCGTACAACTGCAAATGGAGTTGTGTTTCTATTGGTATATGTTGATGATATAGTCATCACGGGTACTGATTTAACTCTGATTGATCAACTAAAACAGCATTTGCAGAACTCCTTCCACATGAAAGATCTCGGTAATCTAACATATTTTCTTGGTTTAGAGATTCATGCTGGTTCACATGGCATTTTTCTATCACAGCACAAGTATGCCATGGACTTGGTGGCTTCTGCTGGTCTCCAGGATTTGCCACCTCTTGATACTCCAATGGCAATTAATATCAAGCTATGCAGAGATGAGGGAGATTTATTACCAGACCCAACACATCGTACACTTGTGGGCAGCTTGATCTATCTTACGAACACTAGACTTGATATCTCTTATGTTGTACAGCAGGTTAGTCAGTTCATGGCCTCTCCCAGGCACCTTCATATGGCTGTTGTTAGAAGAATCATCCGATATGTTCATGGCACTATTCGGAGAGGGCTTTGCTATCCTGCTAGTACTTCTCTTAATTTAATTGCCTATGGTGATGCTGATTATGCTGGGTGTTCTGATACTAGGCGTTCAACTACTGGTTGGTGTATGTTTCTTGGCCCTACACTTATTTCCTGGAAGAGCAAGAAATAGGATCGTGTCTCCAAGTCTTCTACGAGTCCGAGTACAGGGCAATGTCCCAAAGCTTGTTCAAAAATATTTTGGCTACATGGGCTCCTTACTGAGCTTGGTTTTCAGCAGTGTACCCCTACTCCTCTTTATGCTGATAATACAAGTGTCATTCACATTACCGCTAATCCTATCTTCCATGAGCGCACCAAGCATATTGAGGTGGATTGCCACTTCATTCATGATGCGTTTGAGGCTCGGATTATATCTCTTCCTCATGTGTCCAGCAATCTTCAGGTGGCTGACATCTTCACCAAAACTCTCACACGCCAGCGTCATCATTTTCTTGCGAACAAATTGATGCTTATGGACAAGCCCGCATCAATTTGAGGGGGGATGTCAATAGAAAGCTAAAATCAGGCAGGTTGTAAATACTAGATAGGAAATCTCTCTTACCATAGATAGCTCCCTAGATCTAGCTTAGCATATATAGCTTCCTAGAATTACTCTTTGCAATTACCATGTACAAGACAATTTTCCCTATATAAATAAAAGGCTAATCTCAATGAGAGGCAATTCAAACCAATCTGTTACTATCTTCCTATTCAGATCATCAGATCATAGAGCTTCCTGAATATTTCTTGGAATAAACAATTGAGACATCTTAGAAGTAAAAGCTCTATGATTATTAGAAAGTTTTTATTAAGATAAGTATTTAGTGACATTGTTTTCTCCTCACCGAATTTCACCAAATTTCAAAGTCAAGCCATAAACTTGGATTGATTACCCAAATCATAATACATCTTGTTAACATTATCCCAGAGTTCCTTTGCCATTGAATAACACATATAGTTGGAGTTGATGTCCTCATCCATGGAATTCATAAGCCACGTCATACCCATGGAGTTTTCAGCATCTTAGGTAGTATATGTTAGGTCCTCCCTTGTTGGTGCCTTCTTCTCACTAGTCAGATAGCTTATTTTTCCTCGCCCCCGAATATACATGCACAAGGACGCGAGCAGCACAAGAAGTTATAGCCAGTAAAACAAATGGTGGTGATTTGGACTAAGTGTGGCTTATTATTGGAGCCTTGGGTAGTAGCAAGTTTTGTTTCAGACATGGTGAACAAAAGCGGCAAAGAGATGGAAAAAGTTCTAGGGTTTTTAAAAAGAGTTAGTGATCAAATCTCTGCTTTGATACTATGAAGACAAAAAGTATTCTTTGGAGATCAGTTTATTAACTTAATTTAAAATAGTTTATATAGGGTTCCTATTTAAAGGAGAATACCAGGCATGAAATCAAGAACAAATCAAATCATATATTCTAAGTAGGAGTGACCACTAATTTATAGGTTTTGATTAATACCAAATCTATTTTCTAATTTATAGGCAACCTAATATAGAATCTTCTATTTTATAACAAATCTAGAGATAGAAGTATCATAAGAGTTGGAGATCTAATAGAAATGAGATAAAAGGCAACAGAAAGAGGAACGTCACCCTTCCATGGACCTTCTCACAAGAAAATATGGTTACCATCTCCCACCTTATCTTTAACACAAGATGACTGCATCAATTTTAGCAAAAGAAGAAAGAAGTGGAAAACTTGAGAAATTGATTTCTAACATCCTAGATGACTTACATTAGCTCCAAACTTGGCATCCAACTCACACCCATTCTACTGAAGGTCATACTCGCAACCACTTTCCACTAGAACCAAAGACCAAACTCATAGTTCAAAATTACAATGCCACCATAGGGGAAAAAATAAAAACTACCGAGAGTTTGACAAGAGCTACAAGACTACATTTCCTCAAAACCACTTCTGTATTTTGAATGTATTGAGGAATTTTATGGAGTGACTAACTCTTAGAAATAAAGATTTGTTGCAATTAAACTCAGCTTGCAAAATGGTTTTTCAGCCAGAAATAATGATTAAGGCATTTTCCCTCAACAAAATGGAGCAATTTGTACAGTAAGTTACTAGATAAAATCCTAATTTTCAGGTTATAAAGACCAGAAGAAAATTTGACCTTACCAAGGCATGATGAGAAATCGAGGGGGGATAAAATTAAGAAGAGATGAAGCCAAGTACTTGCTCCAGCATTGGACCATGATAACGAGCTCTACTGTTTGGGATTGTTCAATAGCTTAAATTAAGATTTCGCGACAAGTTTGTGCAACTAGTGTAAAAATCAAACCTTCCAGTTTGATCCATATTGAGAGCATGAAAAAAAGAAGATACTTGAAGATCTAAAGGCAATAGATGTGTTTATTGTTCTAAGAAGCTTATTAACTAAGTGCTGATCTTGTCTACTCCTACCATGCATCTCTCTTTCATTTTTCAGGTTTGTTGAAATCTGATGCTGCAGTTCTTCAGTTCATGTCTTATATTTTTAAGTAATTAGTGTTGCTTATCACATAAAAGAAAAGAAAAGAAAAACAGATTTAGCAAGAAGTACCGATCCATGCTCTCCCATTTCTCCACTAATTCTGTGAGTGTGGACCCAATCCTGCACAAAGTCAAAAATAGACCGTAACTCTCGCAGGTTGAAAATGGGGAGAAATAGTGTACAAAAATTTTGCAAGGTAAGGAGTTTCAAAATCACACCTGTTGTTGTTGTAATTTGGAATTCATATCATCTGCTACCTTTGTATAGTAAGTACTGTTGTAGTAAACACATCAAAATTCTCCATCAATATTTTAACATGAGCTTTAACACAATTTAATCACCTAAATTTGTGCCCTCAATAACCTTTTCTCTACAAGTCTGGCAGACAAACTGACTCTTTCCCGTTGAATAAGTTCCAATGTCTGCATGTTAAGAAGAGAAAGTTGGACTGAATCAATAATATGAAACATAGGTATTGATTGTTTTTAGACAATCAAGAAGTGAATAGCTTAACTATTTCCTTGACAAAATACCCATTTATTTCATACATGATATTAGAGGTGTTCACGGTCCGGTTTGGTCCGGTTTTAATCCAAAAATTCAATTGAATCGGAAAATAGTATTTCTTATTAATATAACCCGAACCGAGAACCGGTTCAAACCGAACCGGTTTTGTTCGGTTCGGGTCGGTTTTTTAGCATAAAAACCAGAAAAACCGGACTCATCTTCATCACTGAGCTAAATCAAAGGAAAATCTGACATAAAATATCAATCTAAGCTATTAATCACAGCAACCCTACATGATATCACCTTAAGAAGTTCGATATATATATGAAGTCCTAAGATCAATATTGTGATGCACATATTCTGCCTACACCCCCATACTCCATCAAAAAATACTCTCACACTACCATATAGAAAATGTTTGTAATCATAACATTGAGCCTCAATCAACTATTCAGCCAAAGCTCATAGAAGGATTGAAGCTCAATATTCTCATGTACATTTCCTGCAGTTTTGAAAGCCCCGATTTCTCTCCTTATACTTTTTCAGAAATGTGCCATCTAGTGGACTGTATTATATCTGATGTAAGTGACTGCAGTTTCTGGTCACCCAACATGTTAGTAGGAAGAGAAGCTGCAAGAGAGTTCAAGAAAGTGGTAACGCAAAGCAGGACCACAGAAAATTTTCAACCGTCACAATTTAACCTGTATTGTTATTTATATGATGATTAATGTAGTAATTTCTAGTTTTCAATAAAAAATGATAGAGTTAAGGACAAGCAAGAAGACCTCCATTTGCTTTCTTCCTCATAAGGTTTGAACTTTGCTTTGTGAGAAACTACAAATGTCAACTCAAGATGCTAGTGCCTTGTTAGGTAGCAGGTTTTGATGCATATAAAACTTTCCTTAATCATACATCACGAAACTTCATGTGAAAGAAATCATAGTTTTGCAACATGAATTACAATTTCAAACTGCTATTTAAAAAGCAAGATACTGTCTAGCACATTTTGCACTATTTAAAAAGCATGATAACTTACATTCTCAGACGAAATTTAAGTAATCCAAAAGCTATAATCTAAAGAGCTTCAACAGACATTCACATTAATAACATGGCAATATCCCGATCAAAGAAAGACAAGAAACAAATACGTGAGAATAACCAGAGTTAATTTTAAAGACTTTGAGCGACAAAGATATGTTATCACCATTTACCCCTTTTTTTCAGTATAAACAAGTTATCATGTCCTAAACAAGATCAAATATCAATTATGGTGATCATGCTACGGTGTATTATACATTAGTTGGATCTTAAAGTTAAAAAGTAATTTCCCCAGTCATGATAAGCAAGTTTTACGAGAACCACCACATTATTCCAAGATTCCTTGCTACATTGTACTCTAGCAGGTTTTCTATTAACTTCTTTTTGTTTTGAGTTATTAGTTATTTCTCAAATTATTTCCATTTTGCAGGGTTAGCAACCAATAGCTTAATACAGAAACACTGACTTTTTTATTTATTTGTTTGTTTATTGAGAGAGAAACACGGACATGGTAAAAAAGCTCAGCAAATTTATAGGTTGCACATGCTAGCTCATCACGTATTTCATGTTAAGAAATTTCTCTTATGGCCTTTCTCCACTTTCATTTGTAGCTTACAGCATCACACAAGTCTTGAACTAACAGACAGAATCATGATATGAGATCATAAATCATCCCAAGAGCAAAATTGTTTTCTTTCCTTGTTTTTTTTTTTAATTGAATTACTTCTTGTATTAGATTCATGCTACTTTTGGAATACCTGAGCGAGAGTGTATGAATCAGAGTCCAAAGAGGCAATCTTCCTCTGTTTTTCCAATATCTGTGAGCATATCTCCCCCTTTGCCTTCATCATCTGCTCAGTGTCTTCTTTGAGTCCCTTTGTTTCAGACTTTGCTGCAAAAATAAAAAAAGAAGGTTGGGAGAACATTGACGATCAGATATCATTAAACAACTTAAATCAAAAACTTGTTTGAACTTCAAGCACGATGGTTTTTGAAAGTTAAAACTTGGTATCAAAGTAATTCAAAATGCTGAGGCAAGGCTGGTTATAATTAGCATTATCTGCAGATCACAAGTCCTAAACATAAACAATTCCTCATTCTAAGTGACTTTGACTTCATAACCTACAACAAGATGTTTCGCTTGTGCACATTACAGGTGTCACTAATTTCAATATTTCGAGCTCACTCTAGCTTTAACAAATCACAACTGATGTTTAAAAATTCAAATTAGCAAATAAAAATTAAGCGTCTCATATTTTAAGCCTTTAGCAGTTATACTTTTGGCTCTTTGCTTTCCAAAAATGTAACAGTAATCAAATAAAAAGAACAAGAAAATAGTTTCCCTCAGTTATTCCATAGCAAGCAAATTAAATTTAGAGAACGAGAGAATTTTAGAAAAAAAAACTGAAATATAATTGCACGAAAGAGAAAATAAAAGACACTGATAGCAATATTTAGAGTTATTCTAAATCGATTACTAAACAATTAAGAAAAGAAAAGAAACATATAATTGAATATTGAAACTTAACAAGTTAGGTTACGCAAGAAATTATAAACAAAAAGTAATTAAAAAAAAAAAAAGGAAACACGAACCAGAAGCGAGGTCTTTCTCCAAGGTTTGAAAGGTAGTGATGTGAGTCTGCTCTTCAACTGAAATCTTCGCTGCTTGATCTTCCACTTCTGTACATCCATTTCATTTAAATTTACATCACTGCCACTACTACAACTACTAGTAGCAGTGCAATTTCACAATCACTAAATTTGAGATCAAATACTTCGAAATTAAGCTTCTGTTGTTGATTTTTGAGAAAGAGAGAGGGATTTGATTACCGTTCATTTGAGAGCGAAGAGTCTTCATGTGATGCAAGTACTCCTCCATCTTCAATGCCTGATTTTCCGAATCAAACAGAACAATCCCTAACAATTGCTAGTATACTGAAAAAGAAATGAGACCAGAAAAATTGAAAGAAACTGATTCAAAATCCACCTTTTGGAGAGAGAAAGGAGTGAAAACAGTTTAGGAGGGAGAAATAGAGCCGTTTGCCCTTTGTAGCCAACCGGCACGGAAGCACTTTGTGCGTGAGTGAACTTTGAGAGAGAATCTTTCTGAACTTCTAATTTAGTTATTAAAGTTCAAAAGTTTACATATATATATACTGTTTTTTATTTAGGGGTGTTTTAGTATTTTCGTATAACATACGTGGTTTGTTTGAAGGCATTTTTATATTTTCAATATTCTGATGAACAGTAAAATAATAAAATACCCTAAAAACAAAAAAAATTCAATAGTTTTGAATATGGGTATATAGGTATTTTTTTATTTTTAATATATATAGTAGAATTACACATGTATTTTTAGATCCAAAAAAATTTAATTCACTAAAATAAGAGGTATTAGAATCTTTTACTCTCAATTTTTTCTTTGTTAATTATTGATTTGGTTTAGGGTAATAATGTTATTTAATATTAAAATAATATTTTAATTTAGTATATTAGTTATTGGTGGTTTGTGTAAGGGTATTTTTATATTTTTAATATAGTAAAATAATAAAATACTTTTAGGAGTAAAAAAAATCAAAAATTTTGAATAGGGGTATATAGGTATTTTTTTTTTTTTGATACATGGTAGAATTACACATGTATCTTTAGATCTAAGAAATTTAACTCATTATAGCCGGTGGTGTATTAAGGTTTTTTACTCTCAAGTTTTTTTAGTTGCTGGTTTGGTTCGGAGTAATGATGTAATTTAATATTTAATATTAAAATAATATTTATTTTTATTTTTAAAAAATTGTTGGCACGTGCAAAAACGTTCTAGCACTTAAGAGCTGTTGTGTACTTTGAACGCCCGGTGTTGTGACTCCTAAAGGCAAATATTGGTTGTCTGTCATATCATTTGATGTCTTATTGACTCTTTTTTTATAATTAGAGACGTCGTTAAATAAAAACATGGTGGTTTATTGCTAGGAACCTTTTTTTCTCTTCATTCTCTCTCTTATTCTATAAAAACATTATAGTCCTCATTCTTATTGATATTTCAAATTCAATTTATTTAGTTTTGATTTTAGATTTTTGATTATTTTTCCTTTTGTGAAATATTTTTTTGTTTTCAACTTAACCCTTGGTTTCTAGTTTATATATATAATATATTTTGATTTGGTCCTTCTTGTTTTAATTTTTATTTTGTTTGTCATTCTATCAAAAATTTTATCACTTTCAATTTTATCTTTTGGATTAAGCTTATGATTTGTTTTTGTTTTCTCAACAATAATAATAATAATTTCAATTCAGTCTATCTTCTTTTGATTTTTTATTTTTTTTCTTGGTCTTTTTATTAAAAAATTATATTTTTTAATTTTGTCCTTCAATTCAAATTCAAGATTTTTATTTTTTTTCAATAGTAAAATAGTAGTAGTGATAATGATAGTGATAGTAATATTATTAATAATAATAATGATGTTGATAAAAATAACAATAATAGTAATGTTAGTTATGAAAATAATGATGATAATAATAATAATGTTGGTGGTGGTGATAAAAATAAAAATATTTATTAAAATAAAAATATTATTAATGATGTAAATCCCGATAAAAAATAAAAATCAAGGCTGGATTAAATTTAAAGGAAATAAACTAAACTAGAAAGAAGTGGGGGCAAAACAAATACACTTAAAGAAGATGGGCTTAAATGCAAATAAGAATAATTATAGAGCATAAGTACTCTCTTTGTTACAAAAAAAAAAAAAAAAACAGATCTGGAGATAACGTAAAGAAAGAAAAGAGGGAGTTTTATGTTTATTTTTACAAACCATCCAAGATTAAGGGTTGTAGGTAAAATAAAACACTGGTGGGAAAGGGATTAACAAGAAGAGAAGAGGGAAGGGTCGGCTGCTATTAAAAAAAAAAAAGAGGGATCGAAACTTTGATGCGTATCGGGTAAGGTATTCTAAACCTGCTTTTATGAGTCATTTCAAGTTGATTATGAATTGATGCCTGGATGTTAAATTATAGATTTTAGTTCTTAGACTTAAATTGAGGAAAAAGTATGAGTTACTAAATTAAAGAACTTCTTGTGTTGTGTGTAAATGGAAAGGCTGACGAATCTGGACAGTTTCGTCTCTTGATTTTCAAGAGATTTCGGGTAGAAGGATGAAAGAATTAGGATCAGATTCCTTATAGAAATTCTAGTTTTGAATGTTGGCTAATTAATGAAATTGGTCTTGCTCAATTTGGAGTTATAGAACTCTCGTTATGGGTCACCAAATGAGACAGTGACAGTTCAAAAATGTTTAGACAGTAACAGTTCAAAAATGTATAGACAGTAACAGTTCAAAAATGTCTAGACAGTAACAGTTCAAAAATGAGATAGTAACAGTTCAAAAATGAGACAATGACAATTCAAAAATGTCTAGACAGTAACAGTTCAAAAATGAGATAGTGACAGTTCAAAAAAATGTCTAGACAGTAACAGTTCAAAAATGAGACAGTGACAGTTCAAAAATGTCTAGACAGTAACAGTTCAAAAAAACAAGACAGTAACAGTTCGGATTTTAAGTAGAAATAGTTCAAACATATGTATAAAAAAATGATGACTGAAAGAAAGACTTATTGGTTGTTGATATGTTTATAATAAAACATATTCGTGAGTGAGAAGAACTTATAGGATAAACCTATGAATTTCAGGAGGGACCACAAGCGTGGTGCAACAACAACAGCAGCAGCAGGGGAGTACGAATAGAGCTTCTATTTCAGGTAGGTGAATCGCACCTATACTTCCTAGTTAATTTCCATGATTTATTTATATTACCAATGTGAAATGTGAATTTCTAAATGTATGGGTATTCAAGGTAAAAAGTTGTGTAAATTGCCAAATGATGAAATTATCACTGACAAAGGAAATATGAGAAGTGCGATTTGAGGCGTAAATTAGCATACATTTAGTGTATGTTAGGATCCTGGGTAATGGGATCATCATGTATGGACTAGCATACATTTAGTGTATGTTAGGATCCCGGGTAAGGGGATCACTATAATTGGACTAGCATACATTTAGTGTATGTTAGGATCCCGGGTAAGGGGATCACTATAATTGGACTAGCATACATTTAGTGTATGTTAGGATCCCGGGTAAAGGGATCACCATGTATGGACTAACATACATTTAGTGTATGTTAAGATCCCATATAAGGGGATCACCTTAGAATGACTCGTATGGAGTGATGGTGATGGTACCGGTGATATTGGTATCGATAATGTGATAAGCAAAAATGATCATGTTCAATCTCTCATAGAGTCTATAATGAAGGTTGAAAGTGGCAGAGAGAACAATTAATAATATTTGGACAAGAAAGAGATTATAATAATAATAAAAAAAGAAAACTAGAAAGGAGAGGCAAATGAACTATGAATACAAGTTACTTTGTTAAATTGTTAGATGTTCATGTTGTCATATTTATTATAATATTCACCTTTTAATAATATGTATTTTGTTTCAGGATCATCACATGCACAACAAGAGTAGGTCCTAGCTTATGCTCCTTTCTTGTAATCTAGTTTCTAGGGAGTATACCCATGTAGTTCATATAATCATGCTTTATGCCGATGTAATTATACTTATTTATTTTTATCTATCCATAATGATATCTTGTTATATAATGCATATCGTAAATATTGTGGTTGATAAAAGTAGGTGTAAGTGTGGAAATTGAAAACCCATAATGATTGGGTCAGGAATTGAGTTATGAGATGTGAGCTATTAGAAGCGTAAATAAATTCATGTCAATAACCTCGGACCTTCCGGTATCATGAACATATATGTACAAAAAAAAATATTATGTTTTTTTTTTATTGATATGAGATTATCGTTTTATCCCGAAATGGGAGATGTTACAAATGATGATGATGAAAATAGCCATGAACTTTATATACAGATTCAAAAAATAAAAATAGTCTCACATAATAATTTTTTCCTCACTCCCTACTCATTTTATTTTATTTATTGTATTGTTTTTTTCTCTTATATTTACTAACTTAAACATCAATTTAATCATATATTTTTAAAGAATTTATTTTAAAAAAAACCTAAATCAATGATAAAAACTTACATTCAAAATCAATTATTAGTCTATATGGCAACTATGAAAAGCTCATATCAATATAAGATTTTTTTTCAGGATCAAATCACAATGTATAACTTATGAGTAGTAATATACTTGACTTTTGACAACACTTGATTAAATAAACATTGTTTTTCTCTTGGAATCACTTTTTGAGAAAAAATATATTTGAGAAAGAGATTCCTAAAAATTTAGAATGTTTGTGATTGCTTAACAATATGAGATTTTTATTAATCATAATTTATTTTATGATAACAATAAAAATAAAAGTAACAAAGGAATAATTGGTAATTTTATTTATTAATATTTTATATATTTTTGAAAAAAAAACATATTTTTTAGGCAAACCAAATAGAAAAATGCATGAAATACGTTTTTTTTTTTTTGCTCCCCTTTCCCTTCCATTCCATGGACTAAATGCAAAAAACAATTGAATTTAAAAGCAATTAAAAACTTTATTTTATGAAAAAAACTAAAAATATAATTTTTTGATGTTCTATACTTCTCATTTATTTATTAAATTTACTAAAAATAAAAAAAAAGTTAATTAAAAAAAAAACAGGAAATTAACTGATGACTAAGTTAAAACGGATAAATACATTTAGGAATTAAATATATAGTTTAAAAGACCATATGGACTAATTAGTTAGCGATATTAAATTATAAGGACTAAGTTACAATAACTGAACAAACTCCTCAGCTCAGATTTCAGGGGAAAAAAAGAAGGTAAAATAGTCTGCATCTGTAAAGCGAAGAGAATAATAATAACTCGTAGGTCATCAGTTACGACTTACTAGTGAGAGAGTGTCCAAATGGCGATCTCTACAAGACTAGGAGGAGGAGAAGGAAGGAGACATCAACCATCGCTGCTACAGAGACATCAAGGCCGCTGGCGCAATAATCGATTCCCTAAACTGAAATTTTCCGGTTCAAGAAAATCATTTCGATATATCATAATAATACTTGCCTTCATTGCTCTCTTGCCTCCCATTTTCTTCCACTTCAAGCTCCGTCGCCTCCATCAAGTAACCCCTTTTATCTCTCATTTTTAGTTTTCAATTAATCTTGCTTTCCTTTTCTGTTTTTTAGTTGATTTCTTTTTTTTTTCTTTTTGAAAATGTTTGTGCAGACGCAATTAAAGAAGTGTGGGTGGCTTAATGATCCGCCACTTGTTTGTGCTCATGGTGGTGATTCAATTAACGCCTTCCCTAATACTGTAAGCTTATGTTTTCTTTTCTTAAAAAAGAAGTAAAAAAAGCAGGATTTGGATATTTATTTTTTTGGTTAAGGAATTTTGATATTTATTAGCATTAGTTTTTTTTTTTACATATATGTAGATGGCTGCGTATCATTTAGCACTTCGTTCTAAAGTAGATTGCCTTGAGATTGATGTTTCTCGTTCTAAAGATGGAGTTTTATTTGCTCTCCATGACAGGTATATTCGGATTATTATTATTATTATTATTATTATTATTATTATTTATCTTTCAAGTCTGTTTAAGAATCTGAATGATCATTGAAACAGTGATTTTTTGCCTGCCTATGTAAATTGTATGTTTTACGTAGTTTCTATGTCATTGGTACAAAGATATGGTTGTACCTTTTGCATCCCGATCTTTCGTATGGTTTGCTGAATAATCATTTTGTATTCCGTTTCAAACCTCACGTTATGGATTTGTGATAATTTATCTTCGACAATTTTTGTACTTGAATATGGATCGTGTCCTTGTTTCGAGTATATGTTTAATAGCTTTAGATTCTTGGTATATGAAGTTATATTTCTGCTGCTCCGAATCTTTATTTTCACATGACACAGCCAGGGATTTGCAGCGGATATCTGGTAACAGTACTTCTAAAGTTGGGCACTTGAGCATGAAAGAGGTTAGAATTGCTGACGTGGCTATATTTTCAACTATGTTGTTAAGTTCCTCTGATACTGTTATAGTAAATGCAGTTATTTTTTCGATGTGCTTGTTAGTTTTGATCTCCTCAAATGCTGAGTAGTGTAAGTCTGTTTCTTTCAGGTCTTAAACTAAGTATGTAAACTAGTATTTTGGATTTGCACATAATGATCAAATTATACTTGGACTTCTTTCCACCTTTCCAGTCATTTTCAATACAATTGTTAAATGTTGGATCTTATGTTATTTAAATTGTGTATCTCTGTCACTTGTGATTTATCATTCAATAAATGACTGAAAAATGATCCACCGATCCAATTAGAATTTTGTTATTTTGTCCATAAGTAAAATAAAACATTCAAAATCTTACTTTTTTTTCTTTTTAGATATGTAACTTTGCCGTTATCTTTCTTCAATCATATTGATTTATATGTATGCTCTAGGTCGGTTGGTGAACTTATCAGATATTTATGTTTATCTCAACCAAGAGGGATCTTTTTCTGTTTTTGCAATGCACTAGTTGATTCAGTCAATTAACTAATGACATTTTTAGTCTTGAATTTATGTATTTTTCATTCATATTGGAAAACATCTATGAGTGCTGTTGATTAAGACTATATGTTAATTTGTGGTTGTAGATTAAAGAATTAGCTGTACATCACCAGTCTGCACAGGATTTTCATAATCATACAGTTCCCACTATTGAAGATGCTTTGATGGTATTCCCTGGACCCTTCCTCTCTTTCTCCCTCCTACTATTTTACTTCTTATACACATTCTTCAACAATTGCACTTGCTTTTTCACAATTATGCTGATTAAATTAAAAGTCACATGCTATACACTGTTTTAATTTTTGTACTGTTATTTTCGGTATAATCTATAATCTTTGGCAATAAACAGTATTTCTGTGACCATATTTTGCATAAATTTCCAGTTGGTATCAAGTTCAGTTCGGCAGGTGATTCTGGATGCAAAAGTTGGACCGCCATCATATGAAAAGGGACTTGCGAAGGATATTCTTGCTGTTGTGAGTTTCTGCTTGCTCTCTGTCTTTTCATTTTTGATCATTTATGTAAGTGTTTTATTCTTTCGATAGTTTAACATAAAATGCATAACAATATTCATTTCCCACAGTTGTTACTGTATCTAGTACTGGATTGCAGTTACTAATTTTACCATTCAGACCTATAAAAGTGAATGGAAAGTGGTTATGCAGCTTTTTGTGAGAACTTGTTGAGTAATAACCCAGCTATTCTTGATGGATGTCTGCATTTGTTTAACATTTGATTTTAACAGCTCTAAAATGTTTTCATGAACTCATAGTTGTTGTATTTTTGGATAATCATCCACATGAGAAAAGTCAATCGCAATACAGGCCAAGTAACCAGACCACTCACTAAGGAAAAGATGGAGTGTAAGTTTTTCTTTATATATAATATATATCTAGACACTTGATACCACATGTCAACATATCATTAATGAATGTGTACCAAATATTAAGATCTTAGTTGTGGTCTTTAATGATTATCTTGATTGGTGGCTTTCGTTTCTGACATTTATGATAATAGATGTGGGAGATATGGGAAATTCAAGGTTTAATAATAATATATGGGGATAAATTGCAGGTACATCTTGATTTGCCAAGGATTCCCCTCACCCGATCCAACCATGAAAATTATTTGAAACCTCCTCCCATTTGGGTCATTTTTAAAGCCTATTTTGAAATGGACCCCTGAAATTAAAACTGAACATCCCCCCCACACTCCCTAGATTAACTGGATCAGTCCTCAGCAAGGTTTACGTGGCAAGCACCTTGATAACTTGGGTGCTTCACATGCATGATGTAGTTCTATGCTTTTATTTAGTTTCCCCCTCCCATCTTAGCTTTCACACCTTTTCTTTCTTTATTGTTGTCTTGAAAACTCTAGTTATGCATCTTGGTTTTTGTTAAGCAGAGAAAATTTAAACTATCAAACAACTGTTAGATAGTCAATTGATTTGTTGCTTGGAGGTTTTTTATTATGCATTGAATGTGAATTTTGAATCAATATATGGTTATAGGTTTTTTAGAAACATTATGAAGGGGCTTGAATCTGCAGATCTAAGAAGTTGGCCTTATGCATGGAGAACAGCTAGCCCTCAATAATTTACTTGAAAAAATGATGCTATTGATGAATGTGGAAGCTTCCATTATCAGTATTGGTCTTTTGGCCACGTGATAATCTTGTTATATTGTCTAACACAGATTTTTAGTTAGCATGTCTTTCTTAGTAATGTAGTCCTTATGCTTGATTGCTGAAGTTTTCAGGTTGAGAGATTGCAGTGTCAGAATTGCCTTATTTGGGCGAAAAGTGACAATCTGGCCAGAGACGTAATCAAACTAAAGTCGAATGTCACGGTAAATCAGTTCGGCTGTTTCTATATCATGGAGCTAATTGTTTTAGAATTGATTGGTTGCTTGATACATGGCTAGTTTATCTTTGTATGGTAATTTATACTAGTGTTGAATGTTAGACAAAGATAAGTCTTTGGAGGAGATAAAGCTGGGACTAGTGCTATTACCTGGCCTCTTCTGTTTTTTGGGGTCTTTGGTTCATTTCATAAAGAGAAATGTGTGTTAGTTTTGGTGTGGTTGTTTACTAACTCCCGAGCTGGGCTCAACTGCACTCCTCAGCTGATCATAGCAAATTCAAATCCATTCTTGTCGGATTTTAGCTTTCTTTTAGCAGCTTTTAGCTGCAACATTGAAACTTAAAGAAGCAACTTGTTCATGTTACTTGTGTGATCTAGGTCCCTAAATCAAAATGTTAGAAGTACATGTTCTACATATACCTAGAAAAAGAAGTTTTGGAGTTGTATGTGTACCTTTTTTAAAAAATATATACATTTACAAGCAATGGGGGGTATCTGTGGGTTCCTTCAGTTCACCACAAATAAACGTCACTGCTTAGGACTAAGCCGTCCTAGGTCCCTCTAGCCCTTAGATCAACAAGAGCCTACCTTGCTTTTGGGAACAGGTCCCCCACCTGGTGCCCCCCAAGAGTTAAAATCCACAAGATATTGAAGGGCAAGAACCGAGGAGGTCATGTACCTTGCCCCCCAAGAGTTAAAATCCACAAGATATTGAAGGGCAAGAACCGAGGAGGTCATGTACCTTGGGTCAAGTATTAAACATTTATGCTAATAACCTTTGTGGGTTCTTAAATTTGCGATGTTATGTGTTTCAATTTTCTCACTAATATGCAACTTTATGTAAATGCTGGTCCTCTTTCAGGTGGGCTATATAGTCATGGTGGATCCTGATACAGGCATTAAAACGAAATTATTGAGAATGAAGGGTGCTGGTGTTGTTGGTGTTCACCACCCATTGATAGATGAAAAGCTAGTGGCAATCCTCCACAGGTTTGAATTGCATTCTAAACCATGCATCAGTTTGCACATGCTAGCTATTGTGATGATCCTGATTATATTTGAACATGTTTACAGAAGGAACAAAAAGGCATATGCATGGACGGTTGACGATGTGGATTCCATGCGGAAGATGTTGTTTGAGCATGTTGATGCTGTCGTTACAAATAACCCCAATCTTCTTCAACAGCTTATGCAAGATATTAGAACTGAATGTCGGGAGGAAGGTTTTTCTTTGCCAAGAACATAATATTCTTCTCAAATAGTTGAACTTGTGAGCGGTCAGCCTTTTCCATTTGTGTGCTTATCACAAGAGAATTCTGTATATGCCCTTAACTAATCATTATTTGCTCAGTTCCATTAATCAACAATAGGCAACATATAAACATTACTAAAAGAAAATGGAAAAGGAGCTATTAAATTAATACCCAATAATAATACAAAATCGCTTACAAGTATAGAAGTTAAAGGCATTTGATCATGATGGGTAATACTACCTGTTCTTTGGCAACGTCCACATGTCTTCTATATCTGCATGTTTAAACAAAGAACATCCATAAAAACCACATTCTAATATCTTGTAGTCTATTTGTTTTTTTTCACATCCACCACAAGCACATGAAGCTTTGAATTAGATTTGAGCTTATCTTTCTAAACATTAGAGAACTACCTTGTAAATTTTTTGACAACTAAAAAGTTAACCAAATCCACATATGACAGACAAAATCATACAAAGCAAACAACTTTTTATCAAGAAAACACTCTTTTAGGTGAGAATCAATCATCATTTTTGCATGGCAGCCTATTAAGTGATCAACAACTTGCAAGATCAAATTCTAGCAAAAACAAGATCCAATCTAGACATTGGCTAATCTTTATGCAAAAAGTTTTTAAGAGCTGCATGATCATAAAACATAATAGTGTTAGTTCCAAGCAAGCATGATCTAAACTTTTCTAGTGCAAAAATTAGAGCAAAAAGTTCTTTTTTTGTTGTATGATAGTTGTTTGAGCCTCATTAAATATGCATGATGCATAAAAGATAACATATAAATTTCAGTCAACTCGTTAGCCTAACATGGCTTTAACTGCAAAATCACTTGTATCACATACTATTTTAAAATAAAAATCCTAATCAAAATTAGTCTTTATTTTAAGTTCATTGAATGCATATTTATAAGCATTGTCAAAAATAAAATTCACATCCTTCAACAACAAATTACATTGGAGTCTATTTTCAAAAAGCTCCAGATAAATTTTTGATAAAAACTTGCATGTCCAATAAATGAACAAGCTTAAACTTCCCACTTACTCGTAGGAAAAGGCAAAAGACAACATTATATATTTATATATATATATATATATATATATATATTAGATTTATTAATTTCCAAACCTTTAGCAGAAACTACATGCCTAAAACTATCTCTTGTTCAACTATGAAATGACATTTTTCATAATTCAAATTAAGATTTGTTTTTATGCATCTTTTAAAAATAAGAGTTAGGTTTTTAAGACTTGCATTAAAAGAATTATCATAAACAATATAATTATTCATAAAAACCTAGATGATTCTTTTATATAGTTTGAAAATATAGTTATTATGCATTTTTTAAAAAGTAGCAGGTGCATTGCATAGACCAAAATATATCATCCTATATGCATAGACCAAAGTATCAAAAGACAAGTAAAAGTGGTATTTTCTTGATTTTTGAATCACTATATCCATTAAAAAAGCAATAGTGAGACTTACCTGTCAATATCTTAAGCATTTGATCCATGAAAGGTAAATGAAAGTGATTTTTACATTACATGTTGTCAATTTCAGCCTGCGGTAATCAATATATATTTTTCACCCACTTTTGATGCGTGTAGGAACAAGTTCAACATCTTTATTTCACGCAATGGTAATCCCTAATTTTTTAGAAACTTCATGAATTAGACTTACCAACATGCTATCTAAAATATGATAAATTATTCTAAAATCCAAAAGCTTTAAAATTTCAGCCTTCACTACTTCTATCATAGACGAATTCAAACATCTTTGCATCTCCCTTGTTGACTTTGAGTTCTCTACCAAAAGTATACAAAAAATACAAGTGAAATGGTTCATTCCTTAAATGTTAGCCAAGGTCCATCCAATTACAGTTTTATGGTCATGAAGCATGTATATAAGTTTTTTTATTTTGCACATCTATCAAGTTTTTTACAATAATCACAAGTAACGTCTCATTGTTACCTAAAAAGATATACTTTAAGTGATTAAACAAAGGTTTCAATTCAAGTTTGAATGTTTGTAAAATAAAGGTAAAAACCTCTTCTGAGAGATAAGTAAATAATGAAAAACTTTGTTATACTTGTGTGGTATGGCTTGCAAAGCTTACAATACCATGACCAAATCATTATAAACTACTAGTTCTTCTTGTGTACAAGTCGAGTTCAAACTTTGACTTATCATCATTCAATTTATCACCACTATCCAAATCAAACATTTGTTGTATAAAATAATATATGATATCCAAACACATAATATAATTGCATGACATTGAAATATTAAATTCAACTATTTCACCATCAAACTTTATAATTAATATTTTTACATGCACATCAATTTTAGTTCTAGTTGTCATAAGGAATGGTATTCCTAAAAAAGTAAGTGATGAATTAGACAAGTTATCATCTTTCATATCAAAAATATGAAAATCAACATGAAATACCATACCTCTAACTTGGACTTACTTTCCCCCCAACACACCAATAGAATTACACCAATAGGATAAATAAAGGAATGACCAACAATTTAAATAATAATACTAGTTTCAGTTAAAGGATAAGGCTAAAAGTTTCATAAATAGATTTTAACATTACACTAATTAAAGCTTTTAAGTCACACATAAACTTTTCAAAACTTGTATTACCAATTTAAAAAGGAATAGAAAAATGGACTTTTATCCTTTTGTTTTAGTGGCAGATACATTCTCCCTTATACTTACCATTTCATTACCTTTGAGTTTCTCATTTCATTTTTCATGTACAACTTATTAAAAAACAATTTACATAAAGAGAGACATGTTTAATTGCATCCAAGAGTGGAATATTGATTTCATCCTTCATAAACATCTCTAAAATCTCTTTCTCTTGTTTTTAGTGTGACCTAGAAGAACTCAAAGGAAAATACAAAGTTAGCTTAACAAAGGAATTAAAAGGTTGAGAATTTACCTTGAAAGGCATGAAAATTGGTTTGATCATGTTTAGAGAAGTTTTAGAAGGTTCGACCACAAATAGAGATGTCTTGACCTCAACTTCTTTTCCATATTATAAATAGTCAATATACTTTCAATTCCTCCCAATGATTTTCCATTCCTCAATGTGATAGCACATGCATTTTCCTTACTGGGCATAGCTTGCGAATGCAACTTTTTAAAACCTTGTGATTCCAACTTACCAATGACATTAACAAGTTATCCTAATTTTTCTTCAAGTTTTGGATACTTGACATTGTTCTTGTTGAAATTACATCATGTTTTGTTGAATTGATAAAGCACTAGATGTAAATAATTTCATCATCTCTTTTATATCATCTATTGGCGTGCCACCCTTAGATTGACTTATTTGGAGTGGTAGTAATCTAGTTTAATATTGGGTATGTCTTTGGTTAATACCTTGATTTTGTGATGCAAAGTCACTTATTTAATTTTCATATCTCAAGTTAGGATGATCTCTCTATCCACGATTGCAAGTTTTATAATTGTAATCATACTTGTGTTATGGGTATGAGACTATTTTCATAAGATTAACTTGATTTGTAGGGTCACCTCGAAGATGAACACACCAAAAAGTTTTATAATTGTAGTCATACTTGTGTTGTGGGTACGAGACTATTCCCATAAGATTAACTTGATTTGTAGGGTCACCTCGAAGATTTGAAAAATAACTAATAGTATTTATCCATGATTGTAAGTTTTATAATTAGAATCATACTTGTGTTGTGGGTATGAGACCATTCCCATAACATTAATTTGATTTGTAACTTTGAAGAGTTGAGAAATAACTAATAGTATTCCCTTACATCATACAAATTTCACGAGTCTTAATTTGCTGCGAGTTACTTGTCATTAAAGAACACACCAAAAAGGTAAGAGTATATAATATTTGCTCAAAGTTAGAAGAATTTATCTCATTAACAAGCTTAATGAGTGTGTCAATCTTTGTGCTAAATTGTTGAGTATTGGTAGCCTTATTGGATATCAATTGTGTAGCAACTTTGAGTGTTTTGTCCACTAAAACTTCTCTACTAGTTGCATCTATCATTATCCTATCTTGGGGATTAAGTTCCTCATAAAAGTATTAAATGAGAAGTTTTCTAGAAATTTGATGTTGAGGGCAACTAACATATATTTTCTTAAACTTTTCATAATACCTATGCAAAGATCCCATATTCAGTTGCCTTATTCCATATATTTATTTTCTTTTCATAATACCCATGCAATAAAGTATTCTTCAAGGAAATATCTTTGCATATCTTCCTATGAGATCATCATGGATCCAGGGGAAATATAATACAACCAATCTTTTACCAATTTTTTTAAAGAAAAAAGAAAGGCCCTAAACTAGATTTGTTCCTCTATGACCCTAATGGGTTTCATAATTGAGCAAACAACATGAAATTCTTTAAGATTCTTATAGGATCATCACCTACAAAGCTATGGAAAAATGAAGTAAATGAATAAGGTCAGACTTAAGCTTAAAATGAACATCAATTTGTGGAAAATTAATGCAAAGTGGTTTTTGGCTCAAGTTTGGAGCAACGAGCTCCTTAAAAGTATAAGGTTGTTCGATTGCCATTTTAGCATGTTTGTTGATTGAATTTGCTGGTGGTACTTGTTCAAAAATACATGGAATGAAGTTTTCTAGTTGATTCACATTCTCCTCTAACACACTTGATAAATGATGCGTACTTGGTGATGATCGAATAATTATCATGGAGATCAATTTAGTTCCTTTGCTCTTGCTTTATAAAATTTATCTAACGTTTCCTCGCTAGGTTATATTTGTTTTTCAGAATTGGAGTTGGACATACAACCTACAACAATAAGCTAAACTAAACAAAACTAAAGCTTGATTCAAGTAAAAAAATTAATTAGTATCCTTAGCAACGACACCAAAAGTTTGACGAGTATTGAAGTTGTGCAAATTTTAACCCTTAAAATTAATGATTTATAGTATAGAAATTAAGGGTATCGTCTCACAAAAATACAAGTATTAGAACTTAATTACTCAATCAAAACAAGCTACTTAAATTTAGATTAAAACAAATAAATTAAAGATGACAAAATATGCTAATATGATGAATCAACTAATATGTAATTTAAATGATAAGTAATTAAAAGGGGGATTTTGTTTATGATCTAAACTAACTAAAACAATTAAGAAAGCTAATAAAATGAAAGAAACCAATTCTGAAAATTGAAAGACAAATTTGGTAGAATATAAAATATATAGAGAAAAAGTTTTAACTTCAATTATAAGAATTATTCCTCAAGGATAATTAAACATCAATAATTGAATTTAAATATGATTTCTAATCTGATTTGTGATAATAAATAAAACAAACATGAAGCAAAACAAGTTTTTTTTCCCCATCTATCCTTACTTTTTAGTTAACTTAGCATTCATGCATCAATTAACTATAATCATATAATAACTTTCAGTAAGTATGCAATAATTAATTACGTGACAACATTGAAATCAAGATAAGTGCTATTAATTCAAGATAATTAAACACACATAGGAAGTTAATTTAATTAAGACTTATGTTTTCTAAGTAAAAAAATAAAATAAAACATGGGTTCAAAAATTAGATACTCATGCTACTTAAGTTAATTAGCCATGAATTTAACATAGACTAATCAACTAGTAATAGATTTAAAACCAAAAACATATGTTGCGCATGATATAGAATTTAGATAATCAATCATTAAGTTTAATAATAGAAAAGCATAACTTATTCATGTATCATAATCAAATATAGAATAATTTTAAGTTCAAATCCACTTGATAATTTAAGATGCAAGAGTACTAACCTCTTAAAATTAAAAATTAAGCTTGTTGCAAATTCAAAAAAAAAAAGATAAAAAAAAAAAAAAATCTCTTATTATCTTCTCCTATATCTTTGAACATGATTCCTCCTCTATTTTAGAGGTTAGAATTGGTTATAAGAAATTAAGAAAGTGAAGAACTTTTCTAGTTAATAACTAATTCCTAATCAGATTACTTTAAGATTTCCTTACACTAATCTAACTCTAATAACATGTGCGTTGACTTTGACCTTCTATAGAGGTTTTCTGGTGACATGGGACCTTTACCACATCATTAATGAGCTATCATGTTATTATTAGAAAGATAATCTACATTTGACCAAGTTTGTTGGCGAATTTCGATTTTAATTTCTTAAGTGTCTTTCTTTCTCATCAAGATGAGTTACCAAGCTTGCTATATATAGATGAAAAAACTTAGATGTCTAGTTTTCATCCCAACTAAAATCCTAACAAAATTCTGCTTGGATCTTAAATATATGATCCAAAGAGTACAATGAGGTCCATTCTAGCATATTTGAAAATTTTAACTCAATATTTTGTCATATCTTCACCAGAGATTCTATACACCTAATTTATACTCTGACCAATCCTACTCTTACTACGATTCCTTGTTCAAGTTGGATTACTAATACAATTAGGATTTGCGTTTCTTAGCTCCAATGACTTGTTTAATATGCTCTTCCTAGATCTTTGCTTGAAATTGTGTTAAAAAGGCTTCATTTAGCTTCTTTATTTTTCACGCTTTGTGTCTTCATAGCACTTTTAAGTACAAAACAAGTTAAGTAAGCTATTATAAGACATAAAACACATATAAAAAAAAATTAAGAGTTGAGTATTTAAAAACAAAATAATATGAGTGTATCATTAGATATAAAATAAAAAAGGAAAATAATATATCACATAATTTTTTTTATTTATATTTACTATTATAAAATTATAAAGGAATGCTAATTTGTGCACTCCACGTAATCATAAAAAGTGAATTCACATTTGACAGGTTGCGATTACTCAAAACTATCAATGTTATAATCCAAAAAGAAAATTGTATAACAAGAATCATGTGGTTTTCTTGCATACGTAGAATAAGTGGTCTGACCTTTACATAATGTTAAAGGAATCCATTATTTATTTGAAGGAAAATGGTTTAATTTTAAATTTCTCAATATTATATTTACACTGTATCTAGGAACTAGCTTAAAGAGGGAAAGATCACGAGTGAGATGAAAAGAAAAACAAGTGAAAGAGAAGCTTTTTTTTTTTTTTCAATATTTAAGGTCTTGCAACTTTGTTTTATCCTATGGTCGATATTTATAAAAACAATTATTGTGTTTATTTGTTTATTGTAGGGAGCACATACATTCTTTATATATAAAAAAAGAATCCAATATATATGACCTAAACCAGGTATGAATTTGATCTAAAAATATTTGCTGATTAATTTTACGAGATCAGACATATCTCTAAACCGTACATCGAAACGAGTTGAAATATTACAAGAAAATAATAGACACATAAAACTATATTTTGATAAATTTTCAAGTTAAATGAAGTTTGAAAATATATTATTTCATAAGATTGAAGTTAATAAACAAATCTTGTCAAATCTGCTAAACTAGACCTTATATATTTTTTGGGATATATTTAGAGTTATAGGAGGAATTTTGCCACGATTCAAGCTGGGATGAAAATTAGATATTGCAAGATTTCCAACCATTTAATAGTCAAATGACTAAACTGTCTTTGAAAGCAAAATTTCTTTAATTGGTGTCCAAGAGCTTTTTTATATTTTCATCATGGTTTTTGAGTTATAATCAAGTGTTTTGATGGGGCAATTTGATAGTTTAATAAATATAAAATATAATTAAAAATCAAAAGTGATTGGCGCTTGTGGGAGCCTTTACCGTATTCAGATGACTTATGATGTCTCTCAACAACCAAACATTGGCTTTCACAGTGGAGTTGAGAGTGGCCCATCGAGCTTTTCTCAATGGTGGGGCGCGTGTTGGTAGACGACAGATGGTGTGACTTCGAGAAACTATTTTTCTTCTCATCTTATTTTTTCTCCTCGCCTTGAATTACATGTCTATCATTTCAAAAATTAAATATATCCTCTTAATTTGTATTTGTATCAATTTTGGTTACTTTTTTATTGATATTTGTTTTTTGTTTATATCGTTTTGAAGTTGATTTTGTTTTTCAATTTCATTTCTCAGTATTTGATTTCATTTAATTTCTGTATCCAATTTGGTCTTTATTATTTTGATTGCTATTTTTTAATATATTTCTTGATTTATTTTGTTTTTCAATTTCATATTTCATTATTTTATTCATTTAATTTTTATATCAAACTTGGTTCTTAATCTTTTGATTGCTATTTATTTTGTTTTTTAATCCTTTTATTTATTGTTTTTTTTTTAATTTCATCCCTCGATATTTAGATGATTAAGAATTTTACTTCTTAATTTTTTTATGTTTATTTTTATGGGGTAATTCCGATTTCATAATCCAGTCATGGGTTTTGAATAGCTCGACTTGACTTTAATTTTTTTTTTTTTTTAAATTATTTTTTTTCATATTATCCTGTAATATTAGATTATTTAGCTTTGAATCTTGTGATTTTTTCTGCTTTTCTTTTAAAGAAGTTATCCAAATCTCATATCTTAAATTATATATTAGTCAAGTTAATATAGGTTGAGTTGATTTTTTTTACTGATTTTAGTTTTATCTTTACTTTGTTTGAGAATCTCTATTTTTTATTTAATTTTTATATATAAAATTCTTTCAGTCTTTGGATCAGGAATTTAGCATAGTGAACTCACGTCGGTTTCTCTTTCCTTTTTCTAAATAAATTTGGCAGGCTGACTCTACAATCCAGACTCGAATTACCCTTTCATTTTCTTCTCCAGCAAAACGACAGATCCATGCGCGGTGAGAAATACACACCTGTCTCTCACCCACACAGTACGCCACTCTAAAAAAAATGGAATTAAAAGGGAAAATGAGGTGGCCCCATCCCACAAGGTACCGACCTAGCGTTCCCGTGACGTTGTCACAGCAGATGCAAACCGAACACGATTCCTAAAAAGTTATACAACTACCTTTCTTCCCCTCACCAGAATATCTCTTCTTTAAAGAGTAAAAAAGAATCTGGTAATACATGAGGAGGAGGGAAATGACTTTAATTTAATAATTTAACAAATAAATAAATACAAGAAGATCGAAAGAAGAAGTGAAAAAATGGCGATACCGAAGATGGGATTGATGGCTTGGTTTAACAAGAGTATCGTCGATCCTCTCTATCAAATCCTTAGCAGGTTCTTTAATATAAATTTATTTATTTATTTATTTATTTTTATAGAATTTGATAGATTGTTGTTATATATCGTTTTGCAGGGGTTTAGAGCCGAAGCAATTGGCTCTCTCAACGGCACTTGGTATTACTCTCGGAATATTTCCCATTTGCGGTATGCTTTTTTATTTTATTTTTAATATATGTATATAAAATGAAATAAAATTATATTGTATGGTTCTTGAAGCTATTAACTAAAATAAAGAATTTTGGTTGGATGGGTAGGTGTTACTGTTCTGCTTTGTGGAGTAGCTATTGCGTTGCTTAGATCTCTTTGCCATGCTCCCACTGTGATGTTAGCTAACTTCATTGCTACTCCTTTAGAGTTGAGGTATTTCTTCTTTCTGATCATATCCATCTTCATCGTTGATATTGCGTTATAAGGTTCGGCTTCTTTAGGAAATACTTGGTGATTTGATTTGGGTCTCTGCATGCACTAACGGGACATGGTATGCATTCGGACATGATAACAGCATTTTCTCTTTGCTGCCCTTTTTGTGCATTTGCAGCGTACTGGGTTCGTTTTTCTATTCTGAATTCTGAATTTTGTGTTTCACTTTCAAGCTTGGTGGTGCCCTTCTTGCGTTTTGGCGAAGTTATATCCGGTGGACCGCATTTTCCATTGACATCTGATGCATTGAAACAGGTTTTCACAGGACAAGCTTCGCGTGAAGTTATATTAAGTGTTGCCCATGCGGTAAGTAGCCAGATTGGTTGTAACCAAGGTTCTTGCTCCATCTCACATGAATGAACGCAATTGTAATCCCATGTTTTCCTTCTCTGCGTATTAAAATCTTTAAGATATTAGGTTTAATGGGATCAAGAAATGAGTCAGTATACCGAAGTAGAGCATTGAATTTAGAAGTCTGAAGAAATAGTTTTCCAAGGGAGCACTTAGACATGAAAAGCTTATCTTTATTCGAACTGCAGCTCTTATGTAAATTATAGAAGTACCGAAATATATCTTGGTTCAATTAAATTTCAGCCCTCCCAAACATAGTAATCCTGGTAGAGGAATAATTTGTAGACTACATCCTCCAGTTAATCAGTTGAGTAATATGGTAATCAAATACTCCCCCATGGCGTAAAATATAGTTGTGTGCTCAATCTCTTTGAGGATTGAGGGGATCATAATCTATGATGTTCCTCAGCTTAAGCTACATCTTATTTTGAACATGATCTATTTTGATGAACTTGAGCTTGAACAATATTATATGTCTAGTTTGCATTTTGTGCTCCACTTGGCTTGTGGTCTTCGTTTGCTGTATGCTAGTTACCCTTTCTCCCTAATGCCTTAGCTGTTGACTTTCATTGTTAACAAAAGAAGCTTGGATAATAAGAAGTGTGAACATTTCTAGGAAATGTGTTTTCCAAATGTTCTAAGATCCAAGGTCATGGTGCCAAATTGGTACAAGTGACACAGCATTTGCTAATTATGCTACTCCTATATGCTGGATGAATGTCGAGAATGTCACCGTAAAACCATCTAGTGGGTGATTGCAATGCTTTGTTTGAAGTGTAAGGTTTTTTAATTGAGTAGGTCTGTATTTGTGAATTAACCTTTCAGATGATTCTTGAGTCCTGCAACGTCATGGCCAGAGGATATTGGTTTCTTCAAATTGAGTAATCTAGGACATGTTTTGGTGTCCTACAGAGTTACTGTTCTTGATGTGCATGACTAAATGTTGCTTTAAGAACATCATATGATAATTTTAGGTTATTATGGTTCTTCATGTTGAGAGGATGGATGAATCGAGCCACATACAGGATGAATCGACTCACATTCTAAAAAATGTGGATGTAACGAGCACACAGATGTACAAAATCCTTTCAGTTTATGGAGTTGCTGTCTTATTAATTATCCACTTTCTAAAGACTGTGGATGGTATTTTTTTGAATAGGGCATATGGGTTAACAAATGATGAAGTGGTAGAAACCCCGTGCACTTGAACTGCGCATAAGCGAAGTCCAATGCACCATTAGTTCAAATTAGAACAAGGAGGATAAGATGTATTAAAAATCAAGTAGCAGTTTCGGAGTACCTAATTTGACCCCAATGCTGATTGTTGTAAAATTTTAGATTAGATAGAACTTTCAATTATTGTAGTGGATCAGCAATGCTTTGACTTGTTCTTTTCAGTTTCGTCCTTGAACCACTGGGATGATTCTGCACTTTTAAACGGACTAAATTTGTGGAGCTCTTGAGGAAATCCATATGTGGCTATACCTGTAGATTCAATTTTTTTTTTTTTCCTTTCATAGGTATTCTTATTTTATCTGATATTTAATGTTAACACAATGATTTTGCAGCTGTTGGGATGGCTAGTTGCAGCACCCTTTATTCTGGCTGCACTCTACATAATATTTTTGCCATGTTTCAAGGTCTTGGTTCACAAGTTCAACACTGTTCCATTAAGCCCGAAGAAATCACCCAATTCACTCGCAGAAGTCAAGCTTAAGGTAAGGGATGTTTAATGAATGTTTTGTAAGCCATTCATTTACTGTCCATTGCACTGACAGCAAGACCGCTGATTAACATAATAATACTGTATGTACATAAAAATTACAGAAACTTATTGTATACATAATGTCATGCCTTATGAGCTTGCTGTTGCCGATTTGTTTCCTAAGTTTGTACTTGTATTTGAATTTATGAAAGTGGAAAGGTTCCTGGTTAATTTTGTCAGAGGAAAATCCTACTGTTGTTTCTATTTTGGGTGTGCTCTTTGATTGCTTTCATCAAATTGTCAATTTACTCTTGGTTTTGGGTTGGCCAGAATCTTGACTTTGCTCCTTTCTCTGCTGTTGTAATAATGTAGTGCGAGTGGTAGAACCATATGAAGGGAGTCCGTGTTGGCTTGGCTGGCTACATTTCTACTTCTGTGTTGACTAGGAATTTTAATGGAATTGGATAGAAGTTATTGCTTTCAATTTTGCTTCTGGTGATAAATGTTTCTTGTGCTCCATTACCAACAGTCTTGATCGAGTTCGCATTTGTTTATTTATTGTTCTTTGTCGCCTCCTTGGTTCCTCTTCCAGATTCCTATGGAGCATGGAAAAATTATGTCCAATAACTCGAGGTTAGGGGGTGCCAATTGAACATGGAAAATCCAGTCCCATATTGAACTCCAGGTTAGGGGATAGCAATACTGCTTCAAGTCACTGAATACAGGTTTTATGCCTGTTTTGGTTATTCACCTTGCTCTTAGCAAACTGTGCCCCATTTGTCTTGTGGAAAAGTAGTGTTGTTGGTGGTGGTGGTAATAAGAAGTTGCTACCGGTTCAATTAGTTTCAAGATCTGTTTGGGTATAAAATTCAGGAGGTAAAAATGTGCTATTAAATTCAACTGAACAGGTGAATCTTAGAACTTCTCAATACCATTCCTTGTCTATTCTAATTTTAAAATTAACATGTGTGAGACTTGTCATGATATGATATTTAACTTGGTCTGTTTAAAAATAATTTAGTTGACCAGTAAAAAAAGTTGATTTTTTCTCCCGACTTAATTTCTTGTCTAACATAGATTTGAAGCTTCTCTAACATGACTTGATTTGACAGGTTCAAGAAAAAATTGTTTTAGGATTAGGTTAAGTATACCTTCTTTTCTCTTTTTTTTTTCTAATTTGGTTGAACTAGTTCGAAATAATCCAGTTCACGTGGTAGTAGCTTTATAAAACTGAATCATGAAACTGAAACTGAATCAGACTGAATGATTTTTCTAGTTTTTAAATTAATTTGTTTGATTTTTTCTATCAGTTTGGTGTTTTCAATTATTATTTTTTTATTTTCATGATTTACTCGGTTTATTAGTATTTTTAAACATTCTTTATTTGCATATCAATCAAGAAATGATCTAAAAAGTAAAAATTTAACAAGTTTTATTTAGAAAATTTTAATATTTTTTTAAATATTAATTCTAGGATTTGAACTAAAAAAATGAAAGAAAAAAATTTAACCACCAAACATATTTAAAATTATCGTACATCTCAATAAAGAGTAATACCAATCAATTTTTAACTTCTAAAAAGCAAAAAATAACCTCATTTTCTGAAAAACAAAATGTGATACTCAATTTTTATATATAGTTCAAAAAAAAAAAAATCTAAATATAGATAAGGGTGATCATTTCGGTTCGGTTTGGTTTTTCCCCAAAAAAAAGCAACCAAACCGAAAAAAAAAAAAAGGAGACCCGAAACCGAACCGGACCCAGCCCAAACCGGCCGGTTCCGGTTCGGTTCCGGTCCGGTTTTTTGGCCAAAAAACCGGACAAACCTATATATATATTTTTGGGCTTTTTTGGACCTTTAATAGGCTTTTTAATGGGCTTCTAATGGATTTCTAGTGGGCTTACAATTAATTTTGCTATTATCTCATGATTCCAAATATATTTAATTTTTTTACCCTTAAATATTCAATTGTATTAAATTATTATTATCAATCTTATGTTTATTAATTTTTTTGGCCATTAAATATTCATTTATATGAAATTATTAATGTCAATCTTGTGTTCAATATATTTTTTAACTTACTAATATTTTTCTACTTCCAAAAAGTTTAAATAAATAACACACTCACAATCACACGCCAATAAGTTAAAATCCAAATTACAAAATACAAACCATTGCCTTCAAAGGGCTTAACAAAAAAACAACAAATAACATTATCATAAAACACTCTAAGCCACAAAAAATAAATCTTCATGTGTACATCAATTTTGACAACAAATAAGTGCTTGAACTGTTGCTGGAGATAGAGAACTTCGAAATTGGTCGAGTATACGATCACCTGTGCTAAAGGCTGATTCGGAAGCCACTGTGGATATAGGAATAGCAAGAACATGTTGTGTAACTTTCGAAAGCATCTTATATTTTGAAGCATTAATTTTCCACCAATCCAAAATATCTAATTTATCATCAGGATCCTCACAACCATCACTCAAATACCTCTCAACCTCATTTCTATTTTTCACACTATCTTCCTCTTGTAAGTGCCTTTTGAACTGAGCTAAAGTGTTAACATCTATCTCCATGTCATCAATAGCATCATTATCATCTTGTTTATGCCTATTATCATCCACCACTTAATTGGCCAACAAATAAAACTCATACAAGCTCACCAAATTATCTTTCACCTTTTTTGTTAGCAATTGTGCTTTGTCATAATCATACAACTCACCAAAACAAAATTTCACATATTTCAACTTAAGACGAGGATCCAAAACATTAGCCACATACAATAAAAAATTCTGATTTGCTCCATAACCCCAATACTTCTCAAACTTACTCATCATGTTCATCGTCATTCCATTCAAAAGATTATCTCTACTTTTACACAATTGCAACAAGTTTGTATGCATGTAAATCAATTCATTGAAGAAAGAATTTGATGTAACATGCAATGAGCCAGAAAATTTCAATGTAACCATGTAAAAGATCTTTAAAAACTTCAGCAAAGTTCTAGCATTTTCCCAATCCTCCAAACTAGGCGGCCCCATGTTTTTTTTATTCCCCTTTGAATCAACCTCCAAAAAGTAACTCATATACCTAGATTCACTTTGACTTAACCTCATAAAGACCTTTTCAAACTTTTCCGCAGCTTCTAACATAAGATAAGTTGAATTCCATCGAGTTGCAACATCCAAACACAATGATTTCTTACACTCTATATGCAACTTTTCTGCACACTTTTTAAATGCAAGTAGCCTAGAGGGTGAAGATCTCACAAACCTAATTGCATTTCGAATCTTAACAACCGAAACATTCATCTCTTTCAAACCATCACATACAATGAGGTTGACAATGTGTGCACAACATCTAACATGCAAATGTTCATTTGACAATATATTAGTTGGCCAATCTTTCATCACATTCTTCAAATATGAAATAGTAACACTATTAGAGCTTGCATTGTCTACTGTAACAGTTAAAAGTTTATCAATCCCCCAATCTAACAAACAATTCTCAATAACTTGACCAATTGTCTCACCCATATGATTGGAAACTTGACAAAAATTCAGAATTCTTTTATGCAAATTCCATTCATTATCAATCCAATGAGCCGTTAAGGACATATAGTTAATGTTTTGGATTGATGTCCATGTATCTGTTGTTAAGCATAATCGTTGACCCTTAAGAGCTCTCTTTAATCTTTCCTTCTCTTCAACATAAAGTTTCAAACAATCTCTCATAACAGTGAAACGAGAAGGAATGTCAAATCTAGGCTGCATGGTCCTAGAATATAATTTAAACCCCTTACCCTCCACAAAATTAAAAGGCAACTCATCAATTATAACCAATTTCACTAGTGCCTTTCTGCATTCATCATAATCATAACCTATTGCCTTAAGAGTTCCCACACTTCGATCTCCTAATTCACCCCCTACTTTATTAGGTTCTAATAGCAAAATTTTTTGCTTCTTATCAACCACAAAAGGAAACTTTTTGCATACTTTCAAATGACTCCACATATTACTTGTCCCATTAATAATAGTATGACATGCATAATCCTTTCCACAATAATTACATTCAGCTCTAGGGGTTTTAGGATCACCATCAAGTTTTGTAAAATGATCCCAAATTTGTGACTTTTTTTTATCATCAACATTTCTTTTCCTAGATGCAAGGACTTGAAGTTGTTTACCTTTAGTATCCATGGTGGATCCTACAGTAGTTGATGTTGGGTTAGTGTTTGAATCGAGGGCATTGGTTGATGTTGGGGTAGTGCCAGTGGATGAAGCATTTTGATTTTGAAGGTTTTCCATCTGTCATTACCAAATGCAAACTACTTGGTTAGTTTACAGAATCAAATGCAAACAGAATAATGAATACTTCCATTCAAAGAGCAGTTTACCCAAATCAAATTCAAATCAAATAATCTCATGATAAACAAGACAGCAAAATGCCATATTGGAATGATGTTCCATGGCTGCAAAATTCAGTAGACATGAAACCAAGACAGAACAGAATTGTCCAAGAACCAAAATCACAAACACCAAGGCATTAAAGTTGAGAATTCAGTATTAAGACAACCTTTTATTCTACTTTCTTTAACTCCACATTACAGATTAGACAGTGTTTTTCCAAATAAAAGGATAGGTCCTAAACATGCAGCCCCCAAAACAAGGAACCAGAGCAAACACAAATTCATAATAAAATCCCCGAGACAAAATCAACAAGATTTTAACCTAAAATCAAAACATAGGTATTTGACACAGTTTTATTATAACAATTTGAAATGTTATAATAAATATGCTAAAATGACACAAATGTTATAATAAATATGCTTAGGAGTTTAATTTATGGCCTTAAGGGTGCTGTTGTGAAACTGGTATAAGTAAGCTATAACTGTCTCATTCTCTATGCATGTTCTGTTTCCATGAGAAGCTTAAAAATACATTTCTTGTTTTAGATTTTTTTTGTCTAGGCCGCTGGCTTTCCATTGATTTTATGCCAAGGGCAGTTTTTATTTTTCCTTGGTTTAATGGTTTTGAGAGGCTGATCAGGAAGAAACACTCAAACACTGTGATCCGGTGGAGAGTCTGGAGACTGAGGAAGAAACGTCAAAAAAATTAGCTTAACAGTTAACAGTATTAAAATTAACAATAACCTTAAGAGCTCTCTTTAATCTTTCCTTCTCTTCAACATAAAGTTTCAAACAATCTCTCATAACAGTGAAACGAGAAGGAATGTCAAATCTAGGCTGCATGGTCCTAGAATATAATTTAAACCCCTTACCCTCCACAAAATTAAAAGGCAACTCATCAATTATAACCAATTTCACTAGTGCCTTTCTGCATTCATCATAATCATAACCTATTGCCTTAAGAGTTTCCACACTTCGATCTCCTAATTCACCCCCTACTCTATTAGGTTCTAATAGCAAAATTTTTTGCTTCTTATCAACCACAAAAGGAAACTTTTTGCATACTTTCAAATGACTCCACGTATTACTTGTCCCATTAATAATAGTATGACATGCATAATCCTTTCCACAATAATTACATTCAGCTCTAGGGGTTTTAGGATCACCATCAAGTTTTGTAAAATGATCCTAAATTTGTGACTTTTTTTTATCATCAACATTTCTTTTCCTAGATGCAAGGACTTGAAGTTGTTTACTTTTAGTATCCGTGGTGGATCCTATAGTAGTTGATGTTGGGTTAGTGTTTGAAAATAGGGCATTGGTTGATGTTGGGGTAGTGCCAGTGGATGAAGCATTTTGATTTTGAAGGTTTTCCATCTGTCATTACCAAATGCAAACTACTTGGTTAGTTTACATAATCAAATGCAAACAGAATAATGAATACTTCCATTCAAAGAACAGTTTACCCAAATCAAATTCAAATCAAATAATCTCATGATAAACAAGACAACAAAATGCCATATTAGAATGATGTTCCATGGCTGCAAAATTCAGTAGACATGAAACCAAGACAGAACAGAATTGTCCAAGAACCAAAATCACAAACACCAAGGCATTAAAGTTGAGAATTCAGTATTAAGACAACCTTTTATTCTGCTTTCTTTAACTCCACATTACAGATTAGACAGTGTTTTTCCAAATAAAAGGATAGGTCCTAAACATGCAGCCCCCAAAACAAGGAACCAGAGCAAACACAAATTCATAATAAAATCCCCCGAGACAGAAATCAACAAGATTTTAACCTAAAATCAAAACATAGGTATTTGACACAGTTTTATTATAACAATTTGAAATGTTATAATAAATATGCTAAAATGACACAAATGTTATAATAAATATGCTTAGGAGTTTAATTTATGGCCTTAAGGGTGCTGTTGTGAAACTGGTATAAGTAAGCTATAACTGTCTCATTCTCTATGCATGTTCTGTTTCCATGAGAAGCTTAAAAATACATTTCTTGTTTTAGATTTTTTTTGTCTAGGCCGCTGGCTTTCCATTGATTTTATGCCAAGGGCAGTTTTTATTTTTCCTTGGTTTAATGGTTTTGAGAGGCTGATCAGGAAGAAACACTCAAACACTGTGATCCGGTGGAGAGTCTGGAGACTGAGGAAGAAACGTCAAAAAAATTAGCTTAACAGTTAACAGTATTAAAATTAACAATAACCTTAACCGAATCAATTAATTAGAAAAGGGAAAAAAAAACTAAAACTCACTGGTTTTGACTTTTGAGAGGTTGAGCCGTTGAGGAAACGTCGGTCGCCGGTGGTCGGTCTAAGGAGAGTGGAGACTGGAGAGTGGAGAGGGAGAGGAGAGGCGAGGGGGCGAGAGGGGACAGGGGCGAGGGGACGGGGGGGCGTTTAGCCGTTTACTCGGTGTCTGAGAAGAGGAGAGTCTGAGAGTTGAGAGGAGAGAAAGAGAATCGAGAGATTGAAAATTGAAATTGAAGTTTATTGTTCATTGTTTAGGGTTAGACTTAGCGGAGAGAAGAGAGCCAGAGAGGGGAGCGACGTGCAACAAATGAACAAATTTTTCTATTTATATCAGGGCAGAGTACTACAGACCCCTTTTTTTAAAACCGGTCCGGTTACCCGGTTTTTGCACTGCAAAACCGAAAACCGAAAACCGAACCAAACCGAGGTTTTTTCTATATAATCTAATCAGTTTACTTGGTTTGGTTTTTTCGGTTTTTTTGCACACCCCTAATATAGATAAAAGAAAAAAGTTGCTATAATCACAATTCACATACTATAAAGAGACAATCCCATATTTGAAAAGCATGATAGGAATAGGATAGGAGAGATTTATGATTTAAACATTGATGATAATTTTTAGTTTGGTTTGATTTGTACCTATAAAAATCAAACTTAAATTTTTTTAAAAAAATTAAATTAAAACCAAATCAAAATCAATTTCAACAAACCAGTTTTAAATTTGACATAAAATTATAAAATTTCATTTTTTATAATAATCTAACGATTAATGTTTTTTTAATAAATAAAATATATTTTTTTATTAAAATTAGTGATGAAATCATAGTGATAAAACTTCTATTGTCCTAGCGGGTTAATATGAGATTCAAGTTGAAAAAACATATTTGATTGACTCAGTCAAAAACTTGGTTTGACTTGTTGACTTGAAAAAAACTTGACGCTCAACTTGTTGATTTTATTTAAAAAAAATGATTAAAACAATATTATTTCTATCTTATATAAAAAAAATAAAAGGTTGATTTTATCAACTTGTAATCCTAGCCTTACCTAGATCTAGTCCTGAATTATGTTTTAAAAACAAATTTATAATGGACTTTTGATGAGCTTGCAATTCAAATTAATATTATATAATTTTCTTACATATTTAATTGTTTTGCCATCAAATATTCATTTGTATTAAATTGTTAATGTTAATCTTGCGTTATTAAATTTTCTTGCCACTGAATATTTATTTTTATTAAATTATTAATGTCATTTTTGTGTTCAATATTTTTCTTGCATTCCTGATATTTTTATTTTATTTTATTTGAGTTAATAGAACTTCTATTGCATAATAGTTTAAATAAAACACACCTACAGGTTAAAATTGAAATTAGAAAGCTTTGTCTTGAAAGGGCAAAAAAAAAAAAAAATTCATTGTTCACACTATTATCCCAATTAAAAAGCATAACAAGAATATTGCACTTTAATTTATTAACATTAAAACTTGAAATTCAAAATGCGTAATTATAACATGATAAATTATATTAGAAGATATAAAAATAAAAAAAGTAGTATTTTTGTTATTCATTTTTAATAAATATCTTAATTTTTTAGCTAATTATTACCTGCTGTTATTAGATGTAATTATTTATTAAATTTTATAAAATAAAAAATTAAACATGTTAAATCACAAAATACACCCGGTTGATGAAGGAATAAAAAAATATCATATACCATGTGATAGTCAATTCTCTACTGCTAGTAGGAAATTTGGTGTTGGTTTTTTGATGATAAGAACATGTTGATTTTACAGCAACCAGAAACGTCGAGAAATCGAAAACATCTACCGCAAAGAATTGAAGAAGGGTGCTTAGATACACCGCTGTTAGAGATTCTTGTCTGTTAGAGATTTGTCTGTCAGATATTATAGTAATACTGACGGTTTGTATTTTTTATATAAAAATAATTTTTTTATTTGTTAAAAATTATTTTTAATATTAATATATTAAAATACAAATTAAAAGGTTAAGCGGCACGTGTGAACTTGTGAGTGCTATTACATGAGGCTATAAAAACATATTTTTTTTATTTAAAATTTCAATAGATTTTTTTTTCATGGCTTGATTTTTTTCAATTAGTTTCGTTTAATCGATTTTTCTGTTTTTTTCTAACCTTAATAAACATCAAGTTACTATGACAACGTTTTGTGGAGGAGATTCAGGGTCTTCCACGTGACGCAAACTCCCCAGATCAGAAAAGAAAAGAAAAAAAAATATTTTTTTCACAGTTCAAAGCATTCTCTTCTTTTTTATCAATTATCCAGAAAACAAAACCAGATAAATAAAATTTGCTTTTCCAGTTTTCACAGATATCCAAAAACAAACCCAGCTTGTGCTTCTGCTCATGATGTTTCACCTACCTTACCTTACCCTGCCCTGCACTCCTTCATCTTGTGATCCCTCCTTTATTATTTAGAGCACACTTACATTTCCTCTCCTTGCTGCTTTTATCTATTTTAATTCCCACATTTTCTTATTCTCTCTCATTTTCTAAAGAATTTAACTCTTTCTTAATTGTTTATTCTTGTGCCCTTCAAGATTTACAAACAACACTCCCTCTCTTCCTTGATTTGCTTATTTTTGCTCCCTTCTCAATCCATCAAATATATTTGTAAGCTTTATTACCCATCTGGGTTCTCTTCAAAGCTTGCATTTTTTTTGTTCTATGATTTATGTGAATCTTGGGTTGTTTATAATTGAACCTAGTTTACTAATTTGCGATGTCACGTTCCAAATCAGAGCCGCCTAGTTGCTGTTCAACAACAGCCTCTTCTACTTCACGATCACCGGTAGCTGCAACTGAGCTGAAGTTATACCAGGCTTTCATCTTTTCTGTTCCAATTTTCTTCACTTTCATCCTCCTCTTCTTGTTTTATTTGTTCTATCTTCGTCGTAGAAGGGTTGACTGGGCATCTCTTAGAATGCGAGCTTCTTTGCAAGACCACACCGTTGACATCTCTAGAGTAAGATGAGGTTTTGGCCCTTTGTATGCTTTTTCATAATTCGCTTGTATGCAATGTCAATTTGGTTATGTACTTTTGGTTGTGAATTAGCAGGTTGAGATGGGTTTGAAGAAAGAACTGAGAGAAATGCTTCCCATTATTGTATACAATGAAAGCTTCTCTGTCAGAGATACACAGTGAGTACTCTTTTCTTGATTTGTTTTAGTCTTTGAATATTTTCTTGTTTCCTTTTTAAATTTGGTAGACTTATGATTCATCATACTTGTTATTTTGCTTTTGCTTTATAAATATATTTGAATCATAATCTTATCAATATATGTATATGTATAGGAGCTTAAAAAAAACAGCTCATGATACTAGCTTGCTTTTATATGCTAAGAGGAGTGGAGGTGGGAGTATTTTAGGCGGAATATTATGGTGCCTTAGAACAATCATTTTCAGCATGCTTCCCCCCCCCCCCCCCGTGTGAGGGTTTCTGTGCTGTGACTTGCAAGTGTCTAATGCTCATTCGGTGTTGTCATCACAGATTGACAATGTGATAGAGTAGTTGTTGGCCATGTTTCTGTTAGCTTCTATTCAGTCCACTTATAAACTTTTGAATTGAGTATTATTTATCACGTAGAGATTTCGATGCAAAGAATATCGTTAATGATTGTGCTATGTGCTATGTTGTTACTCCTTTGGATTAAATACATTAAAAAACAACGATGGGCAAGCAAGTAGGTTTTAAATTTTTAATGTTCTGTTCTGTATATGATGTGAGGGACATTCTTGTACAAGATCAAATCCCATGTCATCACTATATTTTCTAATCAAGGGCCAATTTCTAATTTGAATTCCACAAGTAGTTGAATTTCGATTTATATGACTTTGGCTGGCATTATTGTCATAATTTAACATGATAATTCTTTTCCTCATTATTATAAGAAAAATCAAAGCATTGGTATTGCTCGCGTGACAAATAATTCGACTGCATCAGTAATGGTCTTTTTATTTGGATCCTGCAAGGCCATTTCACAAGGAAACCATTATGTACGCAGAAGCTAAGTAGAATGGTTTCATATTTTACCTGCATCCATCTCAAGATAGTTTGAGCCACTATAATGATGATCAGTTGACTATGCTCACAAAGCACGGAGTTCTGAGATGCAGTCAAAGGGTCTTCTTTGAAAAGTAAGGAAAAGATGTAAATATGATCACAGTTATATTGTGGAAAGTGTAGATCATATTTCAAGCATTTTTTATTAAAAAAAAAAGTACTTTACCTAGTTTTCCATATTTAAAAGAGCTGGCCTGACTACTGGTGTGCATCATTTTCCATGAAAAAAGAAAATGTACTTCAATGTTTTAAAATGGTTAGATTCAGGGTTTTATGCATCCGCAGGCAGAGGCTGGGGCTATGTGGTACATGGTCCAGCCAAAAGTGAAAGTTTTCCCTCATGCCATTGTTCTTATAGTTTTGCATAGAGGAAGTTAGGGCCCAAATGAGTTCTTGGGTCTATTTCATTTATAATTATCCAAGTCTGCTATGCAAGCACATCTGAACAAGTTATTGTGAAGTAATACAATAGAATCCACAACCTTATAGTTTGATTCTCTGTATTCTATACTTATCTAGAAATAATTCTGTGAGAGAATTTATCCGATGCTCTTAACAAATATATATATATATATATATGTCTTAAATTTGTGACATGTAGCATGAGCTGAGCTTTCTGTGATAGCTCATGACATGAGCTGACCTTGAATTAATGACATTCAGAGGGATTTCATGAATTAATTCTCTTCCAGCTTTTATTTTATCTATGTTTCCTACGGGAGGGTTTATTTCTGAAATGCTTTGGAAACATATGATGCAATTATATGTTCTATACTTTTATATTCAGTGAGTGCCTTAATTGCTGGAATTTTAACTTGAAGGTTGTTAGGAAGAATTTGTCCTATACAACAATGTTGCTATATATTTACTCAATGTTGTTCCTTGATTTTGATGAGAGAGCTGAATCATATACAAAGAAATCTTGTCAATGTTGTGGATTCTTGGATAAGGGCATAGGCCATGAAATTCTTTATTTTCTAACAGCATATGCAGTGAGTTAGAGCTAATTTTTTTTTTTTGAACAAATGAACTAGAATAGAATTTTGAAGGCATAATGAAACATTCACACTCATGAGCTCAATAAGATGGCAAGCATCTTTACTCGTTGGCTAAACGATAGGGAAAATTTTAATCACTACTTTGCCATATTACATCTTCAGAGGCATGAGGCTGCAATTCAGAAATTGCACCTTTAAAAGTATCTGAGCATTTAATTCTGAGCTTTGATTATCTGATGAGGTGCTCACTTTATGAACACAGATGCCCGGTATGCTTGGGTGACTACCAAGCAGAGGATAAGCTCCAACAAATACCTGCATGTGGCCACACATTTCACATGGACTGCATTGACCATTGGCTTGCCAACCACATTACCTGCCCCCTCTGCCGTCTTTCCCTCCTTGCATCAGTCAAAGCTCCTAGTGAACCACCTAGAAATCAAGTAGAAACTGTTCAGGAATCTTCTGCGGCAGAGAATGGTGAGGAAGCATCTGTTCAACCAAGGCCAGAAAGTTGTGAAGAATCTCAAGCGACACCACTCTCTCAGTCAATGGATGAAGAATCCGGGACTCTTCAAAACAGTGCTGGAGAAGAGCAAAGATCTGAATGTGCTGATCAAGGGAGAGAGTTCAGGTTTGCAAGGAACGAAGCCGAAGAGCATGAGAAAAGTAGAGATTCTTCTGGTACTTTTGCAAGTTCTTGGAGTGAACACACACACACACACACACACACACCTCAAATTTTAACTTCCAAGATCTGAGGTTCCTAACAAGAGCAGTTTCTGCTCTGGTCATTTTCTAAATTCAACTTGTCATGTGATGACCCACAAGCATTTCAATATCATGACAATTCTGGAAATTTACACCTGTATTCTTGTCTTCACACACATAATTATAGTTATAATTTCAGGATCCGCAATGCACTCTTGTTACAAGCCTGAATATAGAATCGGTCAACTGTAATTAGTGTTTCATTTATCATGGATTATTCTATCAGCCTGTTGTTGATGTTGCATAGAATATGACATATTTTGATAAGCCATTGAAATTTTATTGTCTCTTAGCAGCTCAATGTCATGCATAAAGTGAGAGAACGAAGCTGATGGTGCCCTTCACCGAATCCATTGCCCATCCCCCTTCATGTTGCTCTCCAAGCAAGAAGAGGAGTTGCACAAAATAGATGTTGCCAGCCGGCAAGGTCCATTGTTTCTCATTACGATGTGAAAATCCGAAAAGGGTTTAAATATATGATCTGGCTACTAAGATGAGTTTTGTTTTGGTCTGCATCATCCGAGGAGGGAGTCATTTTGTCCACAGGATTTGCATCATCAATGCATAGATGGATAGTGTGATACGAAGGCGGGGGATTGTATAGCTGACATCTGTACTTCTGTTTGGTACTGTTATAGCCTGTAATTTATCAAGAATTGATGCGTTGTATTCTTAACATGGTGGTGGTGTTTAAGGATGGGCAGATGTTTTAAAGTGTTATTTATTTGGAAACATATTAAAATATATTTTTTAATTTTTAAAAAATTATTTTTATATTAATATAACAAAATAATTTAAATAAAAAATTTAAATATTTGAAAAACATGGTTTCAATCGGGTTGAAAAAAAAAAAGGTGTGAATACATCCATTTACTATGAGCAATAAAGTCATGACAAAAATTTCACAATTCTCGGAAATATGTGGCCTTGCTCTGCATATTTTGAAAGTAATTGGGATGATATGCAGAACTATTTCCTTATCCAATGACATGAAATTCTGTAAGATTATAATCATCCTGACATGCAAGTACGTTCTAGGAGCACATGCATATTGAGGAGAGGTGTATTTAATTATAATAAAAATTAAAATATTTATAACATAAATAATACTATTTTTTATAGTAATATTTTTAATTATAGTAAAAATTAAAATATTTAAAATTATTCATCATGACCAAATAGAATTGGGTCATGCCAGACCCATTGAGCTGGGTATATGACATCGAACTCAAGATAATCAGGTCCTGCCATAGACTCAAGATAATTGAGCCCTTTGCCATGATTCATGCGCCACATTGTGCTTGGGCAAACCCAAGAGCCACCTAACGCTTGGGCGGCTTCAATTCGAGGAGCAAACCCAAGAGCCACTTGGTGCTTGGGTCTTGGCAAAAGGCCCAATTGCCTATGGCAGCTCCAACAACATGGCGCTCGGGTCTGAACGCCGACACCCAAGTTGAGTCTGGACACGTTTGCGCCCAGCCACATGTGTTAATATAATAATGTGTGTTATAAATATTAATTTTTTTCTCTTATAATTCAAAGTGTTCAGATCAAAAATAGTATTATTTTTATTATAACTCAAAGTATTGATATAAAAAATATTATTATGTGTTGTAATCATCCTTGAAATTCTTAATATAATTATTTATGGTATAAATATAATTATTTTTATTATAATTAATATTTAAAAAATAGTAATTTGTGAAAATAATTATTATTAATATTAAAAAATATTATTTTTTATATTATAATTTTTTACAGTAGTTTTTATGAAAATAAAAAGTGAACCCGCCGCATAGCGCAAGCATCCAACTAGTATTTATCTATATTTGGTATTCTAGAGCTCCAAATTAAGTAGGACAAGACTCGTTGGAAAGCTAACATCCTTGGTTATAACTCCTATAAAAAACCTTCCCCGAATCTCATCGTATTTAGGCTTGAATCCTTTTTGGAATCAGGGCGACAAATCTCTAGCTTCATCAACGGTTTTTAAATGAAATTTCAATTATCTCCATTTTCCTTTCTTCTCTCAAGACAACTATTCCTAAGTTTCGCAACTCCTTCTAAGATATGCCATAGGCTATACATAAGGTTAATACCCTCATTTTCTCTTCATGTAACACACATATTTGACTCATGAAGTTCCCACTACCAAGTTATCATGCTTTCCTTCATTAGTGAACTTTCTACCACACCTAATTTATGCATCATTAACATATGACATCCCGAAACTCTTCCTCCCTCTTTTTAATTTGGTCTTGGTCAAAACTTGTCTTGAGGGGACCAAGGGTTCCCTTTTCCTTTCCATGCAATTGTTTGTTTCATTTACTCACTGTTCATATCATAACAACATATCACAAAGGTTTATCAAGAAAAATTCAGAATTTATTTTCCTCCCATTCAACCCTTACATGGCCGGCCACTCATGTCCCTTGATCATTGATTTTTTTTCTTTGGTATTCTTGCCTGATTTCATATTCATGGCAACTTATAACACTTCAATTAACCTAATTCTAACAAATTCTGCAATTCTTCCAAATTTCATTCAATAACTCTAATTTTTAAATTCTGAAATTGATGCATAATTCCTAATCAAATTTTAAATTGGTTTTCACAATTAGGTTTAGGGCCTTTACTTAGAGAAAATTTGGATTTGAACTCAAATTTGATTGAAGATTTTTAGCTCCTCTCTCCTTGCATGCAACCGACTATCTCCTTCTCTTTTCCTCATAATTTCTTTACTTATTTCCTTGTTAATTCCTTTGTCAAGGAATGTTTTCTCTACTTAGAAGTCTAGAGTTTGTATAACCCTACTAATTTTGGTGTTTTCCCTTCAATTTTGGTAGAGAAAAATCTAAAATCCCCCCCCTTCTTGTCTTGGTGCAGCCGGCCACATGGGAGAGAGAATAAGGTATTTATAATCTCATTCTTTCTCAATTGCACTTTGGCATATTTTCCCCTTGTTTTACAATTTGAGTTGCACTTCTTTTCATTTTTTTAAATCCCTCTTTAGTAATTGAATTTATTTGATTTTTTTTCACACATTTAACTCTCACATTTTATTATTATTATTTTTTTATATATAAAAGTTTATTCTTGGAGTTTATATTTTTCCCTCTTAATAGAAATTTTGTCCTAAATTTAAGTTAAATACCTTTATTAATGAATAAATACAAGTATTTCTCCTTAAACAATCTATCATTAAAGTTGAATAGCTTATCATCATAGTCGATCTACTCATCTTCTATAAACATGACGTTCCATGTGTATAAAAGATTTACACAAGTAACACATAATTTATTAATGACTAAAAAAAACTAAATATTTATTGTCAAATTTTGTTGTTGTATTTACTATTCAAGGTTGGTTAGAAAATAAATGTACATTAAGTTATTCTTAATGCATACATTAAGAAAATAGATTTTTCTATATTAAGTTTTAGACATTAATCTTATAGGGTAAATAATAAAATAATTTTTATATTGATTTTCTTATTAATATTAGATAAGAACTTAATTTTGCATTTTTATTTGGTGTTGCTTAGCATACTCGTAAAAGTATATAAAAACAACTAAAGTAAATCTAAAAATATCAAAGTCAAACTATAATAAACAAATTACAATCCAAATTGAAGCACAAAATATTAGAAAAAACTAATACCAAAAAGAGCAAAATGTTCAAAAGCTATTAAAGAGAAAAGAAAACGGAGTTTAAGCATGTATTAATTTATAGCTTTTAGTATAAGTACTTGCATTATATTCATGCTATGTTGTGGGTAAGGTTTAAAATTAATTTTTAATGTAAAAGATAAAAGTGCTTTTATTATGAATGTGTCTTTGGGTATCATATTTATTTTTAATCAGAAAACATAAGAATGTTTTTTATACTTAATAAAATAAATTAAAATAAATAAAAAAATGTGGTGTTAACTAATTGAATAATAAAGCAAGAAGCTAAAACCTTAAACCCTAAAATCAATTTATAACATAAGAGAAAGAAATACATGTGTTATGAGTGCGTTATAGAAATAAAAAGATATTTATGCTTTATATATTGGCATTGCTAATAAAAAAAATATTTCCATTTCTATAAATATATTATACAAATTTATGTAAAATATAAAAGGAAAAAAAATCAAAGACAAATAAAACTAATCTTTTTGAAGCATTATAAAACTAAAAAAATATTAAAAAAATCATTGCTATAAAAGTACAGTTAAACTAAATAGTTTAAAAAATAGAAAAGATGTAATTAATTAATATTTAAATAGAAAACATTAAATGAAATAAAAATAAATTAATTAATTAATTAATGGGTCTATTATGTCAAACCCATGTATGCGGCCTCTAATCCAAAAGCTCAGGGTTCCTGTGCCTGAAAACCTAAGTCTGCACCAGACTTTTTTCCTCGACAGAGAACAACGAGTCATCCACTTATAGTTTTGAAACCCGACCTAGTGATTAACCTGATTTAATGACCGGATCACGAGTTAGATGGGTTGACCTGAGTAAAAAAAAAAAACCAAACTGATTTGTAAAATTCAAATAAAATTTAAACTTTGAAGCTTATTCTTTTTGTTTGTCATTTACTGAACCAGAGGCCTATGGAAGGCATCCTTACCCTCCACAAAACCTCTATGTCATTATTAAGTCAAAGCATTAAATGCTAGCATTTATTGAGGGCCTCCCTTTCTTTGAATTCTCCTCTCCAGCTCCATCGATATACCACTTTAATTAAATTAAATTAAAACAATTAAGGAAGCAATTAAGGAAAGGAGTATTGGGAAAATCAAAATTCACACGGTAATAATCAACACTAACATGGCATATATCTATTCCTTCATTTATATTCCAACTCCCCTCTCATATACACGAATCACCCACTCTCCCTTTGTCTCTCTAGCTGTTGCTGCTGTTGTGAAGAAGGAGAAAATGAGCTTTTTTTTTGTGAATATGGCAGCTGAGGTGAGCTCTCTGGTTTAGTGAATACACGGATGATGAGAATGTTATGAGCGAACCTATATGGGCAATATCTTCTTAGATATTCCAAGAAAATGATTTTGTCATAAGAAACAGAGTTTTTGATGCTCAAAAAGAGATTTTATATGTTTTTCATACTTGTTTAAAATTATGATTTTTTCTTCTTTTCGTTTTCTTTGAATTGAAATTTAAAGGCTTAGCAATTTCTTTCTCTTCGTGCGAAGATATCTTTCTATTAAATGATTGGTACTTAAATGTTCCCTGATTTACTTTGAAATCTTCTACTCTGTTTGATATCCTCAGTTTGGTTTATGAGAAAATGTAGAAATAGAAAATGAGAGTAAAAAACGACGCCGTTTCGCATCCATGTATATATAAAAAAAAAGGTTGGGTCTCAGCTGGGTTTACTCGGGTCGCTCGGGTTCCAGGTTGACCCGCCAGGTCGACCGGGTTTCACCCGCCCAATTCCCGAGCGAGTTTTTACTTAGATCCGGACCGATTCCAGGCCCGGGTTAGCCGGGTCCTAGGTCAACCCACCGGACCGGTCCGGGTTTTAAAACTATGCATCCACTTCATTTTTTATTATAATTAAACGATAAGTAACTTCTAGCGGTATGGAACATGTCTTCACCTTTATTGGAAATTAGATTTTAAGTTTGTGAACCTTTAAAATCTATTTTTAACATATTTTCATTTAAAAACACCTCAAAACATAATAAAAACTTTGATAAACCAATCATCAAAATTTAAAAAAAAACACTCTAAAGAAATAAAAATCAAATAAATAAAATAAAACCAAATGGATCTCAATCTATATTTCCAACATCTTTGAAAGAAAACACCATCTCAATTGAGCTACTATTAAAAAGAGAATTTATTCACATAAAAATCCATCGTTTCAATGGCTAGAATATAATCATCTAATTATTTTTTTTCAGTTTGATAAACTAAAATATAAAAAAAAATAAAATTTAAATTTAAAATATACAGTATAAAATAAAAGAGATCAAACATGTGGTATGCTAAAAATTATAGGGATCAAATTATCTAAATGAATTTTTTTTTTTGTTAATTTCAATCTCTTTTCTTTTAATTTTAACCTTTATCTATAAATCAAGTTTCATTCCATAAAATCAGGTCTTATTACACCACTGGAATATACCTCAAAATTAACATTGAAACCTCGTTCTGTTATTACTCTAGCTTTTTCAATGGAATAATTATACAATAATGCCACTGAAACAATGATACAATTTTTATAGAATTTTCAACTCTTAAGGCTATAATATTGCTATTAAAATATAATAGTTTGACTAGGATAATTTTTTTTTTTCATTTTATAATTTTAAAAGTATTCGTAAAATAAAAATAAAAATAAAAATAAAAATTGTGATAACAATAATGACAAACAACAACAAAGAGATGAAGTTAATGGGATAATTAAAGTACAGTTATAGAAAGAGGGCAAACTGATTGAGTCAAACTCTCAAGCCAACAGCGCTGCAGTCAAAAGAATCCTTTCTTTATAACTCTCTCTCTGTTTTCTTCAATCCACCTTCCAAACCAAACCTCTTTCGTCTCTTCGCAGGTTGTCTTTCCTACCGCTTGGAATTTTACAGGTAAACGATGTTATCCACAAACTCTTTATCATATGATCTATTTGGTTTCTAACAATTTTGTCATTAATGTAATTCTAGCTGTTATGATTTGCATGGAGTTGATCTTTTTTTCATCTTTTGATTTACTGGGAAGTAGAAGAGCTTGCTTTTAGTGAATGATGGTTAGATAAAGTTTTCAACTTTTCTGGGCTGGATCTTTTTACTTGAATTTTTTTCGTTGGATTTGGGTCAAATTTTATGCACATGTAATCTGGGTAGTTTTAGCTGTTAGTGGATACGGGGTTGGCTTAAATGAAATTTGTGTTCATTTATGTTATTGGGTTTGTGCTAAATCTGATGATAATATGATTGTTGACTTAATTGCAGGACACCTCTAACTGGGGGTAGCTTGTTTGCTGATTTTGATGGTTTGAAGAGAGGCATGAGGACGTCTCTCTTGACTTTGGATACTTAGTTGAAGAATTGTGATGGTATTTGTTGGGTACCCTTGACGTTGTTGTCTACTAGTTTCTTGTGTTTTGTTTGGAGCTTGCCCACTTGGTTGAGGAATATACGAAGATTATCTTTTTTCCAAATTGCTTTTCTTTAGATGCTTAAAAATTCTGAGTTTGGACTGCCTTCTGTGTGGTCAAAACCAGGTGCTTGTTAAAGATGAAACTAGTTGGAGAAAGAAATAGATAGTTTGTGTCTCTTTTTTTTTTTGGGAAGCTCAAAAGAATTTATTCAAGAGAAGGACTTTTTTAGACTAGTTTTTTGTAGGTATCATTTAAATGAGTTCAATGCACAATACTGTCCACTACTGCTGCGTAGCAAAGGGTAATCGCACCTTGTATGTGTATAGTGGGGCAGACATTGAGATTGAGAATGTGGCAGCGCTGTGCTTGGAAAGGCCTCCCTCATATCACAAGTGGTATTTTGAGACGATTGCTAAAAAAACTTTTGGATTTTTTATAGAAGATGGTTTTGTTTATTTTACGATTGTTGACGAGGGTCTTGGAAACCCAGGTGTGCTTCAATTTTTAGAGCATGTAAGAGATGAATTCAAGAAGGTAGCTAGAAAGGGTTCTAGAGGAAGTTTTTCCGGTATGAACTCGATCAATATACAAGAACAACTAGTGCCTGTTATTCGTCGCTTGATAACTTCATTAGAGCATGTCTCTAGCAATGGTTGGGCTGGTGAGAGTTCTTCATCTGATAACTTAGGCCTCTCTCCATCACCTGTTAATGCAAATGGACAAATTGAAGTTGTCAGTTCTACCAAAGCCCCTTTGTTAGGTAAACCAAACAAGCAAGACAAAAGGAAGTCAAAGGATCATGCTATTACAATAAGAGATATTGAGTTAGAAGAGCATAGAAAATCTACTGATAGAGGGGCTAAGCTCGATTCAACTACATTGGATTCCAATAATCAAGCTGGAGTAGGTTCTTCAATATCCCTACAAAAGGATTTGGGTTCAATGAGGATTAGAGCAAGCTCTCAAAGTATTCGAAAGAAGTGGTGGCGCCAAGTAAGGATTGTTCTAGCTATTGATGTGGCCATTTGTTTGATTCTATTTGTAATTTGGCTATCAATCTGTGGTGGTTTCGGGTGTACTCATTGATCTCAAATTTGAAAAAGAAATTCACCTATAGTTAAAAGTAAAAGGACCAGTTTGTTTGGAGTGGTTCACATGGATGAACGCAACACATCAGATATTGTGAGCTGATATTAAATAGTGGAGGTATGTGCTGGAAATTACACTGGAATTACGTAAGCTTATTAAATTCTGTGTACAGTATCATACCTGGAATGTATATGCACGTGCTTGTCATTTGTCTACTATGGCTTGTGTTATTGTTTTCTTTATAATTATACATTATGGATTATGAGTTGCGATGTAATCTTAAAATCTGTATTCCATCCTTAAATGCTCTTTCTTATATATGTTCTTAGCTGAATCTCCATATGTGAATGATGATTGCCATAATTTCGCTTTTGTATAGATGATGGTCTTTCCGCATTCTTTCTTTGCTATAAATTAATCTCAAAATCATTCATAAGAGTGCAATTGTGTGGTGTTTTCCTAACCTTTCTTTTAGCAAATTTGCTTGTCGAAAATAGGATTCGAGATTTCCACCAATTGAATTTCACATGGTGAATATGTTATATGGTGTTGGAAGTATGTGTATCCCTTTGGATTTAAAAGTATTTTGAGAACATAGGTTTTATTAGCACCAATAATGGGCTGTATACAGAGGATAATTTAATTCTAATGGATATCGAAGTGTCTTTTTTTAATTTTGATTAGAACATTTTCTCTAGCCATTACTTGTACTTTTGGGTGGCTTGTCACTGTAGCATCAAGTAAAATGCCCTCATTAAAGTTGCTCTAACATTGGTCAGCCAATCTTTATAGTTCCTCCATCCAAATAGGAAATTTCTGGAGTTGTTGCTGAAACTGCATGAAATTGTAGCTTTTTTCATAAAAAATTTCTCCTGTTTTAATTGGTTGGAGGAGGTGACTATGTATGCCGATATCTTACTTTATACGCATGATTTTTTTGTTGCGTGTGTTTACATAATGTCACTAATCACATTCACAAACTTGCTGGTAATATATTTTACGTTTTGCTCAAAAGTACTTGAACCTGCCACAAGAGCTCATCTCTGCCTCAAGGTAGTGGAAATCAAATTTGACCGAGACTAAGATGCATGCTAATTAAGAGTCAATCCGGTCATAATTTGATAATGTTGTTTCACTCCTTGTTGAATTCTGTTGGCAAAGTTGAGGAACAAGGTGGGTTCTGATAAGAAAAGAATACAGCAAAGTTGTGATCAGCCCAGAAGGTTTCTTGCTTGATGGAATTGAACTAGTGATACTTGAGCCGTCAAGTGAAATAGTGAGTTGTCGAGCTGGTAGTACTGCGCTGTAGCTGTTTCAGATTCTGGCTCTAGTCATGCAAGAATTCATTATATAAATGAATTCGAAGATAGATTCGATATATTCTTTTTTTCAAATCAAATGAATCCTTTTCAAGTTTCTCTTGGCTTGACTGTTCATATTCTTGACTTGCGTTGGATAGAAGGATATGGTATACTTGGAATGCCATTCATGCTCGTATAGGCTAACAGTAATGGAGATTTCATGGCCCTTTCTTAGGATCTTTGTGTTATTCATCAACTCCTCCCCATGGTCAAGACATCCATTTGCTGTTGGATAGGTCAGGTTTAGCCCGCCTCTGCAAAATTGTCTCCTGTGACAGTAATATTTTTGCTTATTGCAAAGATATAATCCACTCTTGTAGAGCACGCAAGGGATAAATTTGTTGATTTTTTATATGAAAGAAGGACAAAATTGTTTTTCTTTAGGGATCCTTTTTTCCTTTGAAGCAAGACGTAACCCATTCTTGATTTTTCGAAATTATTGGTTGCATACCTTGCAAATAATGGACTCTCAACAATTACTATTATCTAAAATGCTTTCGTAGCCTGCATTCATTTGCATCACAGGAACTCTTATAATCCTGTTTAAAACTAGGTAAAGGTTAGCACCTTCGCTCCTTTTCTAACCCAAAAATTAAAAGATGAAGGCTAATAATTCTGTTTGATCAAACACTCACAAACATCTTATGTTGTTGGCTAGCAGGCAGAGTGCCCGTTTCATAATGGTTTCTTTTTGTTTCTGGGGTAGCACCCTCCAATTCTTTAATCCACCACAATTTGTAGCAGAAAAACACGAAATACTTTGAGAGTAGCAGCAGCTTTGAATAGAAACTGTGTAGTTAACACACATGTGAAGTGTTTGAATAAAATGTAAATAATCCATGAAGGTCAACGATCTGTGAATCAATCATCAGCACCTTCAAATGAAGCCATAATACATATTGGCTTGGAGAACTCAGGAGCACATTTCTGCAGTCCAAAGCTCTGTAAGGAACTTCTGCATTTGCTTAAGAGAAAAATCATGCATTCATCTTCTTGGTAAATATCAGGTGCAAAAGTTAACCTATTCCTTGAAAAAAATGCTCAATTAAATTCTATCATGACCTGGACCAATCTTGTTAACTAACAGTGGTTGGCACTTCAGTTGACATCAGCAGCTCTTGCTGTTTCCAGCTATATTAAGAACTTCTTCAGGCACACAGATTCTGAATACAGCATAATGATGGTTTAAGCTTTTTTCTCCTTGTAGTCTGTGTACACTTCCCAATGCACCGGTATTTGGATTGGGGAAAGCATAAAAAATTCGTCTAATTCTTTGATGAACAAGTGCCATTGCACACCTTAAAGGTAAAAATGGTCGATAATTAGTCGAATGAATATTGAAAAAACCAGATAGAAACAAAAAAAAAAAAAGAAAAGAAAGAAAAGAAAGTCAAGCCAGTTACTGCACTCAATTCTTTACTGACAGCATAATCATTGAAGTTGGAAAAGACTATTTTTTAAAAATTACAGTAAGATAAGAGGGAAATCAGGGAGAAACTAATAAAAGAAAAAGGATTGTTGGCATGACAAACTTACATTATACATGGCTCCCACACAAGATAGATGTCATAACCAGTGCACAGATAAGGTCTCTCCGGTACAGATTTTGAAGGCATGTCAGGAGGATCCGCTTCCTTCTTCTCGACCTGAAATAGAACAACATGAAGCTGAGATCGATTTCAACCAATCACCTTGAGAAAATGTAGTCACTAAACAAGGGGAAGTCATTATTTTTAGCATTGGCTAAGAATAAGAAGCTGCCTACCAACCATTCCCATCAACTCAAATAATTAGGTGAAAGTTTACCTGTCAAAAGCACTATTTATAAGATTGTCCAAAAACAGAGCACAGAAACAACTCACATTTGCAACACTCGTCTTTTGTCTTTTCACTGGGGAACCAACATAAGAAGATTGTGAAGTTTCAAAGGACTTCTCTTCAGCATCTCCTAAACCAGGGAACAGGCGTCTGTCCCTGTCAGCAGAGGATTCAATGGCAACAACAGCAGCATGTCGTAAAGGGTGCCAATAACAAGAATTAGCTGTATCTGATCGTTGTTCAGACCACTTCCAAGGGTTTAAACAAGACACCGCATAAGACAAACTTTCAGGTTCACTAGGTGAAGCATTTGGAAGCACTTCTGTTATAAGACTTGCTGCTCCATTAGACTGATGAGAAATAAGGGTCGTGGACTGTTCAATGCAGTCATTTCTGATGCAAGTCTTGTTCGTTGGAGCATGCCACGAGAAGATTTGATCACGTCCATTTGTAATGATCTGCTGAACTGAAGGATCCACTATAACTGCAGCATTGGCAATCTGCAGAAACAAGAACAAGAGGCAAGTTCAGACACAATATACACAGATCCAGCATAAATGTATGTTTTATTATAACTGCAATTGCTATGTTCTGAATCAGGTGTGAGCGAACAACACTCTAATATCTCTGTGAGGAAATGAAGTCAAAAGTTACAACATTCAGTTTAAATGGCAACTAGTTTAGTTCATGTCACAAATTGCAAGTTCACAGCGTAGTTGAGACTTGAAAACAACAAGTACCAGACAAGAAAAAATGCCAATTAAAAATTTACAGCACCCAAGTAGAAGCTTTGTAAGGTAAGTAGACTACCCTATCATTGCATCCCTTTACAGAAATAAGTTTAGTTTATGGAAGAAATTACATAATTACCAAACCATCACCAGATTTTGCCAACTCAATAGCAACTTTCATGAAGCTGAAAACTGACAATGAATCCTCTTCACTGAATCCAGTAATCCCATCAATATTGCTGAAATTAGAAGAAAAGACCATAGCAAATTCAAGTTAGGAATTTAGATAAAGAGTACAGCAAAAGAAAAGGGCATTTTTTTTAATTGAAAAAATAACTTTTGAACCTCTTTTTTTGGTAAGGGATAGTTGTTATGCAATAGTTTGGAGGGAGTTTATGTGTTTTTGCTTCTTTCTCAATAAAACTTTCTTTAACTAGAGACTGGCTAGTGTGGTGCTGCAGATATCTACCATGGAGTTCAAAATTCATATTTCCTTTATCCCTTGATCATAGCCCTCGGCTCTTTTCTTCACAAATATTGAATTTATCATCAACAGTGAGAAAACAAAGTACAAACAATCATGTCAACCTTTTAATTTGCTCTAAAGTAAAATATAACATTGCTCTAGTGGATTTTTCACAATGTCAATAACTGACAAACTATGAGACATGAGTATAACAATAAGCTCCTCAAGACATAGCAAAAATATGATTGATGCATAAAAACAAGTGTTGATAGCTCAAACTTAGGGATTTTGTTTCAATCACACAGTTTTCTAACATTTTTAGTTCATGCCTCAAAAATATGGAATCCTAAACTTTTGACATGCTAAATATACCTGCTTGTACTCACTCAAACTCTTGAGTGAACGCACAACAACTCGGCAAGGTTGTGAAAGTCAGGGTCCTACTTAGGATCTATGAGTATTGAACTGTAGGATAACCATAGGACAACCTCTAAGATTTATGTATACAAATTGACAAGAGGTGAATTCAGAAATAGACAAGACAAATGATAGATGCATGCATAAAACAGAAGTAATCAAGCTTGAAAATCAAAAGGTGTATTAAAGGAAAGAAACTTAACATAAAGTGTATAATAAGTAGAAGAATTTTTTTTAATAGAGTAATTAGTTCTTTAAACAAAAGAATAATGAATAATAATTTGAGAAAAACAGATAAAGTTTCAGTGCAGGATTTTCTACTAGAATGACTTACCAGCTGATATAGCACATTATACATGAACCCATCTAAACAGTCTACACATAGAAGTTGTCAAGCATCATATTATGACAACCCTGATTGCAACAACAATGCCTCTAGGTGGCACCAGCCACAGCAATGGGTGCTAAACTCTTCAGTCAAAGAAGCAAAACAGTTGTTGGGATTCCAAAGTTTTGTTTCTTTTCGATATAAAAGATTAGAAGGGAAAAATGTCCCTTAACAGTTATACTCTCCACTCTTAAAACTAACTTAGTAGTTACAGTATAATGAAGAAACATGGAGGCAAAAACATAAGAGAAACAATACAGAAGCATAATTTAGAACTTACTAGGTAGGTGGATGGTATGAGGTTGGCCATAGCTTGCATTGTTCTTCCCACTCTTCTTTGGATGTGGCGGCATATTTGCAAACCTGGAATTGATTAAAGTTTTGTTCATAATTCACTAGTCTTGATCATTCTTAAATGCAATTAGTAATGAATATATCTTATTAGGGAGAAAAAAGGAATAACAACCCACTTTTGTAACAAAAGGACTCAACTGGTAGGAATTGCTCAACTCTAGTACATCTTGTGGCAAGCTGTTCAACAGACTGTTATCCTCAGAAGCAAGACATAAAATTACTGAAAGCTGAGTTTTTCCTGTAAAAAAGAGCACTCTTTGACTACTGCGTCATCAATGTATCAATATATATATCCCAAGTACAATGGAGAAAAAGTGGCATGCACAGATGGTATGATTCCCAAAATCATTCTTCAAATGGTGCCACTTACTATTTAACATCAATCTCTTGAAAAAAGAGGAGGACAACCAGAGGTCGTAATTTTATAGGTGAAAAAATTTAAATCAAGCTTGATCATTCTGTTCTCCTTGACTAGGAAAAAAAAAATGAAAACTAATTTCAACAAGAAACATGCTTTCATTGCTGCAGTTCACTTACTAAAACCAACACCAAAAAAAAAAAAAAATCAGTAAAACAGTTGTGATAACAACAACCAGTACCTCCTTCAAGATGCTTCTTTTGAATCCGCTTGACATGGCATAGATTTTCAAAAGGAGCTATCTGATTTAAACGCCTACACAATTTTTTTTTATTTTTTTTCACATTAATACAATTTCATAAAGTCTCAAATAAAAAATAAAATTCTTAAGTAAATGTGAGTGACCTTATAAGGGTATTAGCATGCTTTGGATCAATAACTGATGCCAACACATTCACTGCGCAATAAACCAAGATAAAGATCTTTATTAAAAATTGAAAAAAGCAGAGTAATCATATGGGAATGTGTTTGGTTTTGATAACTCACCAGTGGGTTGTTGGTTAGGAGGGATCGGTGGTTTGTCAGGGATGTGGATGATTTTCCACATGTCAATCGTGTTTTTTTCCATCTTCACCCTTGGTTTCTATGAGATTATTATTAACAGCAAGGCAGAAAGGGAAGAAAAGAGATTTCTGAGTTTTTTTCAGGGTTTGTAATTTTTATGGCTTCTGAAATTTGGAGAAGAGGGCTTTAACTGGGCACATATATAGGACAGTAGCCACAAATTTTGGAGGATTAACGTTCCCCCCCGGAGTCTGCTGGACACTTGGAGCATTAGCGGCAAGCTTTGTCCCCCAAAACTTGCAAATTATGAAGTGAAGATGAAACTCTTTAACAACAAATATTAAAAATGTTTTGTGGGAGAGAGAGTGGATCATCAGAGAGTAAAATGTGAGAGATGTAAAGAGGAAGGTTGAAAAGTTGTTGCTTCTGTGTCTTCGTGGGGAGATTTGGTTAGGATGAGGGGCGGAGCTAGGATAATTTTCTATGGGGGGGCAAAACTAATATTACAAGAGATATAACAATACATAAAAATGCAGGCTTGGACAAAGACTATACCTTCAAAAACACATGGATAGCTTAGCTTTGGAAAATTTCTTATCATGCAAACAAAACTTGAACTAAGAAAACTAGGTGCATTTTCATTTCATGCTTTGCAGACTCAAAATTGCTTTATTGCTTCTTTTTCTCAGAGAAAACTGGACTGCAAATTTACAACATGCAAATGAGAAAAAACTTTGCATGATAACACCAGTAAGATATGTCCATATTGTAGACTTAACAAATAGGGAAGTGATAACTTAGGGATGGATCTAATACCAGAAAAAACTAACGAGCTACTGGACACACTTTCCTTTCCTCATTTATGAATCAGGAGCATGATGAACTGCTTTTTTCTCTTTTCTTAACATCAGACTGTAAGCTTGGGACAAAAAGAATTATACTACCGTTAGATGAAGAGAAAAAAGATAACCTGTATTTCATTTCATGCTACTGTTTTTTTCTTTAAAAACTAGAACCAAAGCTGCTAAATGAAGAACTAAAAACTACCAGCTTTGGATTAAAAAATTATCATTACTTAACATTGAAGAATACAGTTTTCTTCAACTCATATGCATATTTTCATAAAAATGCAGGCCTGACTTTGCTTATGAAACATGAGGGGAAACGAAACATTGAAGACAAAGTTTTTTATGCACATAAATTATGAACAAACTTAGCTAAATCCTTGGAGAGACAAATGGTTTTGTTTTGCTTTTTAGAAACTGGGTTTGTTAATTGATATACTATTGGAATTGCAAAGAGAGAACAAGGTGATAAAAACATGTAAAAACTAGATGAACGAAGGAGCTAAACCACTATAAATAATTTTTCAAGCATTAATCAAAGGTTTTTGTTTGCAGGCCTTAAGTACAGATTTTCTTCATTGCTTTTTTTTTTTTTTACACAGGACGATCTATTTCTTTTATCGCTTCTATTATCATAAGTCTTAACTCTACAAACTTCAAGATTACTCATTAACCAAGTCCTATATAAAGGAATAAACAATCATTGAAATCAATTGATCAAGAACAAACAGAAGATATATTATAAATATAAAAACTAAAATAAAAATGCATCGTTCCTGTTCGATGCAAACCAAGCATAACTTATGAACTAAAAACTCCCACCACAAGCACTTCTCTTTGAATTACCACCACTGGAATTTTCAGAAACAAAGCCTCCACTAAAACCACCTCTTTTCTTATCTAATAGCAAGTAAGAGAATAGCAAGAAAGTATACCTTGTGAGTTCCTTGTAATTCAATAATGTAAGCATTCATATCAACAACCCCGGAATCAAGATTCCCTTCAAACCTATTACGCTGCAGGGCAATGAAGACTCAAATATCCATATCATCAAATAACTAATGATGAACTGTTTTTGGTCTTTCTTAATCCAATAAACCAATACAATGTGAGTTTTGCATACTTTATCAAATTCTTAAAATTTTCTCTAAAATTGACCAATACCCGGATAACATTACAGCCTCTAAATGATCTAGATTCCATCAAAAACATTATATATACAGAGAGAAAGAGTTAGTTTTACCTTCATAAGAAAATAAAGCCCATCAAAAGAAAACACTGCCCAGTTCGAACCCAGAGCTTTCTTGACCTGCCACCACATAATTTTTTGTTTTAAAAAAAGAGAGATAATATAAACTTACATCAAAGAAAGTAATGCACACCGGTATCAAAATTAAACCCACCATCCCTTTTCATATTTCCAATCAAAATGAAAACATATCGCAAAAAAAAAAAAGGTCATTTACATATAAAATAAAACGTGTGTCAAGAAATAAAGTACCTCAAAGCACCATAAAGGAACGAACTTGATTGCAATTTCCACAGGGGAGATAGAAATGAAGAATGAAATGGAATTGCTGCCCAGAAAAAAAGAAAAGCTAGGGCATAAGATTCAATGAGATGAGAATATATAGAGGATATATTTGTAACAAGATGAAAAGTTCATGGGTAATTTTGTCCGAAAAAATTCGTTTAACAGAAAAAAGGAGAAGCTGGTTTCATGATATGTGGAAAATTTGGAAAACCTCATGTCGCTCCGCTCCCCTGTCCAAAAATCCCTCATTCCAGCCCCCTACTGGTTTATTTCTGGGGAATTTTAAATTTTTGCAGGGTACGGGCTCCTAGCCCCTAGTTCTGCCACTGTAGTTACGTTCCAAGTTTCATATGATATGTGGGCTTTTATAAGCAGTGTTCGAATTCTGGGCTGCTGTCGTATCTATCTTGCAACCTCCTGTACTTTCCATAAGCGGCCTCCTCCCTTTGCTTTTGCTGCTTTCATAAAAAACAATACAAACAACAACATGAGCTCTTCCTTCTCTCATTCCAATAGAGGGTTTCTTATTCTGCTCACCTGGTATAAATTCCCCTTTTCACTTGGTTTTGTTTGATTTTCTTCTGAAATACAAAATTGGGCATTGGTGGCAGAGGAAGAGGTTTGGAGATGCAAAACGATAGAGAAGGGTCTAGAGGCCGAGGCCGCGGCAGAGGGGGATCTAGTAAGGATAAAATTGATGCACTTGGCAGATTACTGCAAGCACAACCTTGAACATTACACTTTTTTTTGTCGTTATATTTTGAATTTTTGTTGAGATTATTAATTTTTAGTGGAAGCATGTTATGAATGATGTGAAACAATTTTGTTGATTTGTGTGTAATTTGTCATGTAATAATATAAATGATATGTGATTAAGCTTTTGAGCTTATATTGTTTTTTAACCGCTTGGTAATGGTTTTGAATCTTATTATGCCATTATAATTAATAAAATTAAATATAAATTAATATTAACTTATATAAGTAACAAGTTAAGAAAAAATATATTAAAAAATAATAAAAATCATATCTTAAAATTTTTTTTAATAATTTAAGTTTCTATATTAAAATGATTTTTACATAATTGAACATTTTTAGGACGTATCATAAGGCTTCAGAGTTGAACTTGAATATACGGAGTGATGGGTTTGTCAAAGTTGAGGATTTACTAAAGTTCAATATGAAAACATTTGCTAATGTTCCGTTAAGATCATATACTGATGATGATGTTAAAAAGGTTGGTTCAGTAAATACTTTTCTTTACATACATTTGCATCTTTGTTCCTGTTAGACAAATGATTTTCTTAGTACTATTTGATTGAGCATTGATTTCTCTTGGAAAACAATGTGGGGGTGAGGGAAAATATAGCTCGTGTTATGTGTATTGTATCATTTTTTTCCAGTATTGATAGAAAACTTACTTACTTTGATGTTTCAAAGAGTGACTGACAGAGATTGATGAATGATTGTCAAGGATGTTTGTATATTCATACGACATGATCTTATAACTTTATTTCTCTTTTTAGACTTGGTTTCTTACCATACTTCTTTTGGAATACAAATTTTCCAACCATAAAAGCACCATTGTGATGTTTGAGGGCATGTTTATTTACTTTCTTATTCCCATGATATTAATGGTTGTTGCATGTCTATGTACAAGTTAAGAACAATTATGATGGATAAAAGATACATGTATAATTGAATATTAATGGGACCCTTTAAATAAAGCACACAAATTTAGAGATCAAATTCAGTTGAAAATAGAGGTGAAATTAAAAATATTAGAAGTTTGAAGGTCAATTGAGAATATAATTGAAAATATCCGAGACCAAGGATTAAATTGAAAAACATACTAAGTTGGAAGATCTTTCTAAAATTTTGTAGGGGTAAAATTGGATTAATTCTCAAATTAGAATTCAATTGAGGACCTAATTGAACAAATTCAAAGATTGAGGGTTGAAATAAAAAAATGGATCTATGACCTAATTTAGTTTAGGATGGCCAAAATAACACTGTTTTATTTAAATGAAACGATATGTTTTGGTTTAAAACAACATCGTTTTGGTCAACGCGTAGTAAAAAAATAAAGCCAGACAACACGTCTTCTAACACTATTCAATGTCTTCTTTTTTTGGTCCTATAAAAGTTGATTAAGAGACCTTTTTGCAGAGCCTTTTAATGCACCCATGCCTTAGGTAAGACAAAAATGCACACCCTTTAGTAGCCTTGATTTTGTACTAAATCGTTAGCCATATTCCCGTCCATTTTCCACCTAACAAACCGCTAACAAATTGACCCAAAGTCGCTGACTAGCTAGCCTTAACAACTCGGTTTGATGCTTGGAAGGGACCCCAAACACCTCTTTCATCATCTATAAAATAGGGGTGAAATTCAGGTGAAAAAAGAGAAAAAAACTAAGAGAAAAGAGGAAAAAACTAGAAAAAAAGAGAAGTAAATCAACCCTTCATGCACTATTAATCATCAACAACTAACTCCATTGTTTCTTTTTCACCTAAATCAGAAGAAGACTAAAAAAACAAACATCTTTCCTCTACAATGAAATAAAACCAACCCTTCATGCACTACTAACCATTAATAACTAACTTCATTGTTTGTTTTTCTTCCTTCTCTAGTAGCCACTGTGAACCACCAACAACTAAAGCACTGCCACCAACAAGCTCCTCCCTATGCCAAGTAAGCTTCTTCTCTTCATGCCTTTCCATATAAATCATGCTTGGATAATTTGTATTATAAACAGAAAAACTAACTTGCAGCATGCATAACAGTGGTAAAGAAATGGAGGTTGGGCCTCTTACCTCAACCCATCTCGTGTGTGTGGGTTAAGTCTTATAAAAAAAATCCTTTGGGTCATCTATCGACCTCAAACAAAATCATGTTGGGCTGGGCCTAAGACCAACCTATTTACGTGGGCTTGAGTCTTGCGCCTATTAAGCCCAACCCATATAGATGGGCTAAAACCACCTAAACTTATAGGCGTGTTTGACATGCCCTATTTTTGCCAAGAAAAAACTTATTTTTTTTTCTTTAAGGTGTGTTTGCCGAACACGGCCTTAAGGAATTTTTCATGCCTCTAGTTTTAGGATATAAGCTTGTTTGGGAAACACACCCTAGTGCCCTTTGAAAAAAAATGAATTATAAAAAAATATGAAAAATTAAAAACACAGAAACATGAATTATAACCAAATGGAATAAATAAATGATAAAAGACTTATGGTAACATATAGTATAATGAAATTTGAAATGCCTTGTTTAAAGTTAATGAAAACAAGTCCCACGATCAAGTAAAATTTACTCGAAAATATAAGAGGTATAAAAAAGGGACGTATAGGAAATTAATCAAATTATGGTGTGTGTGGGGGCCAGGGGGATGCTTGGTCGACCAAAACTATTAGAGAGGAAAGTTCTTAGGAGACCTAGGAAAAAAACTTAGGAAAAAATGAAAATTAGAGAGAAAACCTTGAAGATTAGTAAGAAATAAGTGTGTTAAACACCAAATTAAGCGGAAAATAAGTGTGAGGAGGTAAAGAAAAAGGAAGAGAAGGCTGACCAATGAAGGAGCAAAGAAAGGGAATTTTAGAAATTCATTTGGAGCACATTTAAGGCTTATACAAGTACTTGGTAAGGTATTCTCTTTTGATTTTAACAGGTTTACATGAGAATTAGATGATTTGAGTTGAAATTTTCAAGTTGTATTACTGTTTGATATGGATGAATTGGGGTTTTTGAAAAATTAGTTTCAATTAGTATTATTGATTTGTATTTAGTTGCTATACTATGGAAATTATAGAAAAAACCGACAAAACTTATTGTTGTGTTGTGTGGTGTATGGCCGGCCATAGAAGAAGAAATTTAGGGGTGGATTAAAATAATTTGTTTTTGAAAGTGTACATGTTTAAATCAAGGAAAAAATAATAAAAAATAAATTATAGTGATTAGAAGAGAGAAGGAGCTGACCATGGTAAGTGAAAAATAGAAAATATTTGATATAAATTTGTATGTGAGAAAATTGTGAGTGACTGAAATGGTTTACATAATGTGATTAAAAGAAAATAACCTTATTGTTGCTAATAAAAAATGTAGGTTAAAAGGAAAAAGAAATGAGAACTTACTAAGGTAAGTATATGTATCTTTCCACACAGAGAACACAAAGAATATAAATATCTTCTCCACTTATAAAGAAATATATTTGTCATCTTCTTGATTTTTATGCTTATCACTTAAGCCTTCAAAACTCAAATACTAACTTAAGCATCAGAGCATCCATTGTTCCACCAAGAACTTGTTTAGTAGATACAACTCAAACTTATAACTCAGCCAAAAAAAGTTTGTTTATATGTATAGTTTTTCTATGATTTTATTAGTGATGCCGTCTATGGGAGTTAAAACAAAAGGCCTTTTCTTTCCCTTCAACTTTGATAAAAAAAATCCATGGCTAATAAGACTTTAATATATGGGATAGTAACTAATCTCCCTACAGAGACTTAAGTTCCCATAGGTAGCCAACAACTCTTGTAACAGGTGCAAGTACTCAACAACTCTGTTCTAGTCATATAAAAAACAAATTTACTATTTTTAGTACAACTAATAGAAAATTCAACTCACACCATTAGATCCACATAGCTCTAGTTTCAGGAAGAAAATGGCTAAACAATATAACTAATAGGCACCATACTTTAACTCTTCAAATTAGCCAATACTCCCCAGCAAATCCAAGCCATAATTATAGCCATTTCCATCAATATTTTTTTGAGTCTCGGTCTTCTTGCTCACATATTTCCTATCACAAAAAACCTAATACATGCACGAGACTACACCAACCTCAACTCATGCACACCATTCCCACCAAGTGAAAGAGCCTCTGCTTTGTTATAGAGTGCCACACACTTACCTTACTAAGGATTATGTCATTTCTAAAGCCAACTTAGACAATTATAATGGCCTAACAGACCCTAAAAAGCACATACTAGGTGTGGTATTATAGCCTTAAACATGGCTCCATCTTAGGTTTTCTTGATCTTTTTATGAAGCTTATCTCTCATTTTAACATCAATATTCTTGCCAAAAAAAGCACAACAAAGCTCTTTGCCATTAAACAATGAAATGATGAAAGCATGAGAGTATATCTCTAGAGATTTAACGAAGAAATGCTAAGCATGCAGAATCTGCTTGAGCCCATCACCATCAAAGCCTTGATCAATGAAGTCAACAACTATTTCTTATGGGAAAGGTTATACATAGTTCCTGACAAAAACCTTCTTAGAATCAAACACACAATGGAAAACCATATCAGATTAGAAAAAGCTAGTATAACCAAACAAAGGCACTAGAAAAAGCTAGTGTGACCAAATAAAGGCGCCCACATTTCCATACATAAGAGTAGTCTCCATCATGCCATCAATATCCAACAAGATCATCCAAAAGAAGTATCAAGGGCACACTCATGACCGTTTGACATTCCTCAAGCTCACAACTATACCTCTTATAATAACATTTGCCGAGAGGAGTTGGTTGCCATAAACAAAAAAAAACCTTTTGGAATACCCGCTTCCAATGAAAAGTGGTTCAAACATAAGGAACCCCAAAAAGTTCTATTACAGTCATCATGATCATGGAAACAATGCATAAGAGTGCCATATATTCACAAAAGAGATAGAAAGACTGATCTCTAAAAAAGACACTTTAAAAAATTTATGAATGAAGATGATATGAGCCTTATAATCACATCACGCAACCAACAAAGAAGATGATAATTTAGCTGCTGCAATGTGCTCCAATGAGGAGCACCTGGCTGCTGCAACGTGCTCCAATGAGACCGTTGTCCCTGCTTGTGCAGCTACAAAAACAAATGTGAATGGCAAAGAAAAGGTCTCCACTTGTCTCAACCCGGTTGATGAAGCTCTTGTGGCTACCCCATCTGCTGCTGCTCCCACGGTACAAGTTCCAAGTGTTGCTCCTTCTCCAGTTGATACCTCTAAACCCGTTGTTCCCACTCATCCCCCAACGTCTTGTGCAACTCATCTTTCTCCAGTTGATGCCTCTGAACCCATGGCTCCCACTCATCCCCCAGCGTCTAGTGCAGCTAAGGATGGTCAGCCATGCTCCCAAGTCACGGCTGTTGGTTCAGAAGAGTGGCATATTATGGGTAAAAGGAGGCACAAATCAGGGAACAATAGACAGTCATCTCCTCCTTTGCATGCTGAAGGTAACCAGCCAGTTGCAAACAACGCTCCAGGTAACCAGCAGGCACGACAACAGGTTTCCAATGAGAAAGCTCCTACTTGCTCAGTTGACATAGCTGGCACAAAGACTCTTCATCGTCCACGTTCAGGTGTGCTCACTAGGAGCTCGTTTCATAAGACTTCCAATATAGTTGCTGGCGTTGGTGGGGCTCCTCCCACCCTCCCCCAACCATGATTATCCATTGCTGGAATGTGAGAGGGCTGAACATCCCTCTCAAGCAGCATGAGGTCGCTGGCCTCATGAAGAGTAAGAAGATTGACGTATGTGGTCCTCTAGAGACTAAGCTGTCTTTGGATAAAGTTAAATGCATGCATAATTTTCGGTTAAAGGCTTGGAAGTTTGTTTGCAACGCTGAATCTGCAGCCTATGCACGTATAATTGTGTTTTGGAATCCTGAAACAGTTAAAGTTGACATGCTTCACTTCTCTGCCCAAGGGATTCACGTTATGGTCACAAGCTTGGTGCAACAATTCTGTTTTACAGCTACCTTCATATATGGTTATAATACCATTACTGCCAGGAGAGATCTGTGGGAGGACTTGAGAAGATGGGGTCCAAATGCTCCATGATTGCTTCTTGGTGACTTCAACTCTATTCTCTCTCAAGAAGACAAGCACAACGGGGAGCCAGTTTCCACCTATGAAACCACTGACTTCAGGATTTGTTGTTCTGATCTTGGGATAGCTGACCTGAACTCTACGGGCTCCCATTTTACATGGACAAATGGTAATATCTGGACAAAGATAGATAGAGCAAATGGCTCATGTACACTTTGGAAACCCGGGAGCCTTCTCAGACCACTCACCTTCTACTGTCCAGTTGGGTTTACGTGAACTTTGTGGCAAAAGAAACTTCCAAATTCTTTAACATGTGGGCTGCTCATCCACAGTTCTTGGAAACCATCTCCCAGCATTGGTCACTGGATATCTACGGGTCACACATGTATATTCTATGCAATAAGCTCAAGCACTTAAAGGGAAGGCTGAAAACCTTGAACAATCTCCACTTTAGTCACATTTCTGAGAGAGTTGCAAGAGCAGGGGAAGATCTGGACGCTACTCAGCTTCTCCTTCAGAATGACAGGGACAATGGTGATCTTCTTGCGCTGGAAAAACAGCAGAGGCTAAACCTTGTTAACCTCAAATCAGCTGAGAAGATGTTCTTTGGGCAAAAGCTGAAATGCACCTTCTTTAAAGACTGTGATAAGGGAACAAGATTCTTCCATTCTTTGATGAGTCAACGGAACAGAAGACACCACATTTCAGCCATTGTTAGAAGTGATGGCATGCTTACCACATCGGCTGAAGAGGTTGGAAGAGTGTTTGCCACTTACTATAAAGAACTCCTAGGGACTTCAAAGCATACTATTCCCCGCGGGTTGATATAGTTCAAAGTGGCACCTGCATTAATTATGATTCACATGAATTCCTCCTTGCCCCAGTTTCGGATGATGACATCAAACGGGTTCTCTTCAGTATGGATGATAATAAAGCCCGGGGCCAGATGGCTATACCTCTGCTTTCTTTAAAAAAGCTTGGAGCATAGTGGGCGGAGATTTTTGTTCAGCTATAAAAGACTTCTTTGCTTCCGGGGAAATGCTCAAGCAGATTAATCACTCTACCATAGCCCTTGTTCCTAAGTCAGTTAGTGCCAACTCTGCTACAGATTACAGACCTATCTCTTGCTGCAACGTCACTTACAAAGTTATTTCCAAGCTTCTTGCAGAAAGGCTAGCACATGTATTAAATGATATCATCAGCCCTTCCCAAAATGCTTTTCTTGGTGGGAGATTAATGGCTGACAATATTAATCTCATGCAAGAGATGCTGAGGAGTTATGGAAGGAAACGTGTATCGCCCCGCTGCACCATCAAGATTGACTTCAGGAAAGCATTTGATACAGTTCAATGGTCATTCCTTCGTGATCTCCTCCACCTTTTGGGGTTCCCGGCTAGGTTTGTTCATCTGGTTATGAAATGTGTAGAGACTGCCTCTTTCTCTGTTTGCGTCAATGGTAATCTATTTGGCTTCTTCCAAGGCAAGTGTGGTGTTCGGCAAGGAGATCCATTGTCTCCCTATCTTTTCATTATCTGCATGGAGTACTTCTCTAGACTTCTAAAAAGCACCACTCAGCAGTCGGACTTCAATTTCCATCCAAAATGTCAAGCTTTGGGAATCAGCCATCTTGGTTTTGCTGATGATATTCTCCTGCTCTGCCGTTGTGACATGGCCTCCGTTAACATTCTTCTCCAGCAACTTACAATTTTTGGGGAGTCTTCTGGCCTTGTAATTAATGCATCCAAATCCTCTATCTTCTTTGCTGGTGTTCGGAGATATGAAGCAAGCCATCCTTAGCCTCTCCCAGTTCACCGAAGGAAGCTTTCCGTTTAAGTACCTCGGTGTCCCTCTCAGCCCCCATAGGCTTCTTGCCAGCCAATTCTCCCCTCTCATTCACAGGTTAGAATCTGCTATTCAGAATTGGATGGGAAAGTATCTCTCTTATGCAGGTCGGCTAGAGTTAATAATCTGTCCTGCATGGCATGGTGCAGTTTTGGATTAGTATCTTCCCTATCCCAGTGTTGTTATCAGCAGATTACCAGTTTGTGCAGGAATTTTCTATGGACTGGACATGCTTAGAAATAAATCTGCTCTTGTAGCTTGGAAACAAGTGTTTACCAAAAGATGAAGGGGGTCTGGGGTCATGATATCAAAGCTAGAAATGACAGTTTCTTTGCAAAGCATCTTGGAATATTCACTTGAAGGCGGATTCCCTCTGGATTCGATGGGTAAGCCATTACTACATAGCCCACGCCTCATCTGGTCCTTGGATGCAAGAAAACTGACTCTCCTCTTTTAAGTCAATCTTCTACCTTCGTAACAGAATGCTAACCTTTGTGGAGGGGTAGTTCATTGCAACAACTGCTCTCAAGCTGGCACTCAGATCAATGTCCTTTTACAGCCAATGTATATGATTTTTTCAAACATAAAGCTGATCCTGTCCATTGGACAACTGTAGTTTGGGAGCAGTGGTCCCTTCCAAGACATAGCTTCTCCCTATGGCTGGCAATGCTAGGCAAGCTGCGAACAAGAGATCGTCTTCAGTTTCTCTCCTCTGATCCTATATGCCCCCTTTGTTAGAATGCTGATGAGTCTCACGCTCATCTCTTCTTCAATTGTGACTGGTCGTCTTCTCTTTGGAGAAAGACCAGACTCTGGCTCAAGCTTCATCACAATATGCCTTCCTTAAGTAGAGCTACCCAGGTTTTACAACACACCAAAAAAGGGCTACAACCGAGAATGAGAAGAGTATCTCTTGCTGTTCTTGTGTATTTGATTGGGAGGAAAGAAACAGGAGAATTTTTGACAGCACTGGCAAATCAGTTGAGGCTGTTTTCAGAAAATTTCAGATTCTATTTTACACTATATTGTATTTTCATGAAAAAAATCCCCTGGCTTACAATGTTGCATTCTGATTGGATTGGTTGGGGTAGTTTAATGTGCATGCATGTTTATCTTGCCCTTGCATGGTCTATCCTCTGTTGGCTTCGTATAGTTGGTTGGTCCTTATTTCATGGGGGGGTTTTGATGGGCCCTTGGGGCTGAGTTCTTTTGCTGCTGTGGTTTGCTGAATTATGATGGCTAGATGTTGTTGACTTGGTTCGGCATGGGAGAGGAGCAGCTGGATGTTTTTGTTGGGTTTCGGCTGCTTGTTTTGGCTCTGCTGGCAATAGATTGACTTGCCTGGCAGTACGTTGGATTGATTGGTTAAGTCCCTCTTGTTTGTTCTATATGTGGCTACTTCTGGCCTTAGGGATGTTTGTTTTATGTTTATTTTCAATGGGAGCATGTTCCCATTTTAGTTTAGGGTACTGGTTACCCTCATCTCTGTATATATATTTTCTGTTTGCTACTTTTGTGGCTTTGTTACCTTTGATCTTAATATATTCTTACATTTGATAAAAAAAAAAAGATGATAATTTCCCAAAGAAAGTTGAATAATCAGGTTTGGTTGAATCTTGACCTAGAATTAACCTGTAACTAAGAAATAAAGGTATTGAATGATTGTATAAGATGATACAAGGTCAACTATATCTTGATAAGTCGGATTTACTCTCTATCCTAGCAAAAAAGAAGAAGTTTGCTTAAGAAAAACTGAGTTTCATTAATGTTGAAAGACTGCCTAAACTTGCAGCAAAACAAAACATAATATATTCCTAAGATAATAACCCTAATAATCCCATATTAGGTTGGATACCAATGGGCCTAACCAAAAAAATCATCTAAGCGTAAGCCTAATGTCAAAAATAAATCTAAACATTAATTTTGGTCCAAAACAAATCTAACAGAAATAAAAGCCCTAAAACTAAAATATAATCATCCCAAATAATAATTAAGAAAATAAATAAACCTTTAAAAGTATTTAGATTAATACAAGTTATCAAAATAGCCCTAAAATTATATCTCCTTACATTAGATCCATTATAGTCGAATCTGGAACTTGTTGAAGAAAGAATGTCTTTTTGTGTCGTTTATTAATCCATTTTCCTTGCTTGAAAGATATTGTCTTGAATGCTAAAGTTTCTTCCTTTTTCCAACTATTATAAAAAATATAAAGGAAAATGGCTAAAACATGTCCTTTAAATAGCCTCTTATAATCTCCATTTTGAATAAGAAAGTCCTATAAAATAATAATAATAATAAAAGAATAAAAAAGAGTCTTAAGCCTCCTTGCCACCATATACATTCCATAATGTATATAAAAATTCTTGCAAACTATGGATAATAGTTGATGCCACAAGTGTCTCCTTGTTTGACATGAAATCCTTATAGAATAGGTAATTCAATAGCTGCAACACTCTTATTTACAAGAGCATTAAGGAATCCTTGTAATGACTGAAATTTATAATACACAAGAAAACAATGTTTTTTCAATTTTCATATATTCCTGGTAGATTTTAGTCTTGACTTCAAACACGTTTTTTTTTCCTTTGTCCATATGAATTAGTAGGCCTACCATATATTTCTATAAATGTATGAATGTGTACTTTCCAACCCAATTTGAATCTTAACATAATTCTTTTTGTAGATCTAAATATAGTCTGAACAGTAAATAAAGGTCTAGACATACATATTTGACAAGATTTGCTTAGTAACTTTAACCCTCTAAAATAATACCTTCTCAAACTATGATCGGCCTAAAATTTTAACCCAATATAGAATAACATGTCTAAAAATCTCAGCTCAATCCAACGATCGACTTGAAAGTTATGCTTTATAGCGTAAAACTGAATAGTAAAAAAGTTTACGCCAAAATCTGAATCTAACTATGCTTGAATCATATACGAAGAGATATAATATGAACAAATAGAAAACAAATCCTCTTGAGGTACTACCTTATATAATGTAAATCTCAAAAATTATATCTCCATCATCCTTTGATGTTTTTTTAAAAATAGTGCATCTCCATGTTTTCAAACGTGAAATGTCTTATTATAATTTCAATGGAAAATCTTAATTGATTCTCCAATTGTCTTCAAGTCTCATAACCAATTATCTCCAAGTTCTTGTAACCACTTGTCTCCAAATATTTAAAAAACAACAAATATTTAAAGGCATGCCCATAAAGGCAACATTTTTGGGCACACATAAAGGTAAACTTTTACACTTTCAGTATTTTCTTCTTCTTCTTCTTGTTTTTTTTTTAACTAGTTAAAGTCTTCCAAACATGTACATTTACATGACTTGGGGGGTAAATGATATAAAAAAAATTATTTTAGGCTTACCCAACTGAGGATCAATTTGGCTAAATCTCTTAGGCCAACCGAGCTACCTTGGGCTGATTTTTTTTCCAGCCTAATTAAACTATTATGTAACTCTGTTAGGCTAATTTTCAAAGCCCAATAAACTCAGCTAGGGAAAATTATTTCTAGGTGTGGTTTTTCTATGACTTCATTATAAATAAAGTTTTAAAACCATATCTTTCTTAACATATTTCCCTTGACACAAAATCCCCACTACTTGAACATATTTTATTGAATTAGACGTCAAACAAAAATGTCAATTAAAGTTGTACTAAGCAAACTAATGCATGAGCTATCTTAGAAAAAATAAATCTTTTAGTTAATTTATTTATTTCTATTTTATTTTTCTATTTTTTTTTATTATTTAAAAGGGATATTTTTTCCTAATTTATTTATTTTTCTATTTAATATTATTAGGGTATTTAGTTTTTTTCTATATAAAGGGTTGTAATAGCCTTTTGGAAAATGAGTGACATAGAGGAATAAAATTAAGTATTTTGTGAGTTTTTTCATATTTATAGTGTTCTTGGTCCTTGAGATTTTTTGACTTGTAAAAAACTCCTTATCCTTCACTTCGTCTACGCCATTTGATATCAGATCCTAACAATTCTTAGTGGTTATTTTTTTTTTATTTGATATCAGAGCCACCAATCCTTATTGTTTATTTTTCTTTGTTGTGTACTGTAGAACAACCATAGCTAGAAGAGGTTACATAATAGGACGTGCTTGTATAGGAGGGGATGGGGAGGTTCCACCATCAAGAAATAATGTCCAAGAACTAATGTGTTTTTTTTTTGTCTACACCATTTGTTGTCATTCGAAATCCTAGTGATGGGATCTATGATGTGAGGATTCATATAAAAGTGTTTTGTTAGAGATCCGTGATGAGTTAGTTGTCACAAAGGTTTCAAGAATCCATAATAAGGTGGCTCACACATAAAAAGATGTTATTAATGAATGAAAACTTCTAACTAAAGACTGAATTCAAGGACAAGTTTCTTCCAACTTGAAGAGATTGATGTAAGAGCTTTTTTTAAGAAAATAAATATTTTTTTTAGTTAGTTTTATTTCTTCCTATTTTATTTTCCTATTCTTTAGTATAATTCTTTTTTATTTTTTTTCTAATTGAAGGGGATATTTTTCCTAATTTATTTTTTTTCTATTAAGTATTATTAAGGTTCTCTAGTTTTTTCTATATAAAGAATTGCAATTTTTTTGGCAAACGATGAGAGACATGAAAGAATAAAATTAAGTATTTTAAGAGTCTTCTTATATTTATGGTATTTTTTTTTATATCTTAGAGAGTTTTAAGTTATAATAAATAATTTATCCTTGCTCCTTTACGTCACAAAGATTTTAGTCCACAACCTTCAAATATCACAACATTCAAAGAACAAACGGGATATTGATTTAATATCATTTGAGCATATAGTACAGACATTTGAGTGGGGGGTGGATTTAGATTCAATCAAAGCAGTTTATTGGATGCGTGATGGTTCAACACAACCATTGAGGATGCAAATTCATTTCAACTCTATTGCGGTAAATGTTAAAGCTTCGAGGAAAGTCAGCTTCATTCACACCATATATAAGGGATTGTGCAATTGCTTGCCAAAACAAAGCTTGGATAGATTTGAGGATTTCGTAGCCTGGTTCTAATTTTGTGCTCCTCTTTTAGTTTATTTTCTTTCATCCTCTTTTAGTTCTAGTTCTGTGCTCCTCTTTTAGTCTATTAAGTATTATTAGGGTTCTCTAGTTTTTTCTATATAAAAAATTGTATTTTTTTTGATAAATAATGAGAAACATGAAAGAATAAAATTAAGTATTTTAATAGTCTTTTTATATTTATGATATTCTTTATCTTTGAGAGTTTTAACTTATAATAAATCATTTATCCTCACTCCTTTCACTACTAAAAAGAAGGGTGATTAGCATCGGATGTTAGTATCAGAATAATTTAGATGCAATTTTAGCAACAGATTAGCAACGGATTATATATATATATATTAATTTTTTAATATTAGCAACGGACTAGCAATGAAAAATCAGCAATGGATTTGTTGTTGCTAATATGATTGCTGTTAAAAAAAGGATTCAATTTTAACTTTTATAAAAAAACAATAAATAATAATGACTATTTCTATACTTCTCCAGAAAACAAAAAGAACCCCTTAGTTGCAAAATTTCTTCATTCTCCAGAAGAACCCAATGTTGTCCTTTTCTATACTTCTCCACAGAAACCTAATTAACCCTTATGTCCCTTTCCATTCTTTCTCCATAAACCAAACCTATATGTCCCTTTCAATACTACCTATCTCTGTCATGCGTTATTTTTCACAAACATAATTTTTTATTTTCTTAACTTCTTCTCTAGTTAATTTACGCTTCCAAACTTCTTTTGTACAGGTAGTTGAGAGAGAGAGAGAGAGAGAGAGAGGTTGGGGATTTTTTGGCTTCGATATGGGATTATAATAGAAATCAACGAGAAATAAGGAGAAAATTTTCCTAGGTATCGAGCAAAGCTTTCTCTAGGGGTCTTGGTTGGCCCCACTCTTTTCAACCAACCTGGCGTCGCCCCACTTTGTGATATGAACGGATACGAAGAAAGAACGCAGACAGCGAAAATGAAAAAGAGGGTAGATTGTGGGAATGTGGGTTTGATTTTGGGTTAATAAAAATATTAATATTTTAACCTTTATTTTTATATTAGATTTAATTTTGGTGGAATCAATTTCAAATTTTTGAAATTGAAATTGAAATGGATAAGAATTTTTAATCATAAATAGATTAGCAACGAAATTTTCGTTGCTGATCAGCAATGAATAATTGATTATTAAACAAATTAGTAACTGATAATCTGTTGCTAAAAAATTAACATCTATTATTTGCATATGAAATTATTTGTTAATTTCATTGCTAAATTTTATCAACAATAGATTTTAATATTATCTGCAACGGACTAGTTAGTTGCTGCTAAATTTTTAGTAGTGTTTACGTCATAAAGATTTTATTCCACAGCCTCCAAATATCACAACATACAAAGAACAAACGGGACATTGATTCAATATCATTTGAGCATATAGTACAGACATTTGAGTGGGTGGTGGATTTAGATTCAATCAAAGCAGTTTATTGGATGAGTGATGGTTCAACAAAGTCATGGAGGATGCAAATTCATTTCAACTCTACTGCGGTAAATGTCAAAGCTTCGAGGAAAGTCAACTTCATTCACACCATAAAGGATTGTGCAATTGCTTGCCAAAACAAAGCTTGGATAGTTCTAATTCTATGCTCCTCTTTTAGTTTATTTTCTTTCATCCTTTTGCTTTAGCTCACCATTTTCTTCATGGCCTGTTCTGTACGTCTTACCGCTCTTCTTTAATAAAGCTCGTTGTTTTTTATAAAAGAAACACTTGTTACGACAACTTTTCTTAGTCTCTAGTTATTATAAATTGGTCATATGCTGCTTTACACCAAGTGAAAAAAAATACATATACTCCTTGTTCTGATTAAAGAAAAGAAAAGAAATGATTTACTTACACAAGGTTGTGCCAAAAGGTTGATCAAATCATCAATACAAGCATACAATAATGTGATTGCTCTCCGTCAAATCATGATAATTTTCAAAACCAAAATTGTGAAGAAATTCACCATGACAAAATTGTTAACTTAAAATAAATAAAGTTGCTTCTCATGCATGCGAAGAAGTACGCAAAGTAGTCCAAATTAAGACATAGAAGTAACGTCCAATCTCAACCACCATGGTTGGAGAATGAAAGCTGTCCTAAGTAGCTTTCTAGTTACAATCCAAACCATAGGCTCATACATAATATAAAAAATATTTTGGTGCATCTCCAGGTAAAAGTTCCATGGAGAGAGAGAGAGAGAGAGAGAGACATGAGCAGGAAGAGAGAGAGAGTTGGAGAGAAGGGCATAGATTGGTAAAGATGACCTAAGTCCTAACCATGGTTGGTGGGTTAGAGGAGAAGAACCCGTGGGAACCAAAATATCTCCCTGGGTTACATGCAGGTGCTGTGAGCTCCACATCCATTTATGAAGTTCTTAGCATGATATAATAAGATAAAAACTAAATGCAAAATAAACAAACACTACCCCCTCCTATTGCTTACTGCAAGGGGCAAAAACTCCCGAAGTTTAGCCCTATTAAATTTACAAGAAAGAAAAAACTAGAGTTAATAAGATTTTCTTCCCTCACCCAAAGGAAAGTTTTTTTTTTTTTTTTGTGCTAAAACACATTTAAGATTACTTAAAAGTTGGTAAAAGCATTTATGTAAACATGACTGCAATGTCCTAGTTCTAAAATCCTAAAGACTAGCTAGCTAGATGTTAATGCACAAAAAAAACTGCGGGCAACCACGCCCATGATTTTGCTAAAACGGCCTCTTCAACTCGAGGTGATTAGCCATTGTTGGAGGGATTACCCATTAAAAAAATTTTCTTTGAAAATAAAGGGTTTGCTATTTTTCTTGATCAATGTACATTTTTGCAAACCATGGTAAGTTGATTAGCCTTCCCTCGGCTAAAACTTGCAAAATGGTTGTTTTACTAGGCCTTTGTGGGCCTAGTGATTGAAAACTTTTTCCAACCAAGCTAATCCAATAGCTTGAGTTGGTGATGACGTATGTATTGCGGTTCTCTTCGAGGAACCCTTCTTTCAAAACGATGCAATGAAAGGAGATGCATGCCTCTCCAATTCTTGGAGATGGTTTTAACCCCTATGGAGGGTTTTGCGTGTTAGGAAGAGAAAGAAAGAGAACCATGGTTAGTCCGAAGGTTTTCGAGGCCTCAAATGAAGCAGCTGAGAAAACACATAGAGTAGTAGTGGCTAGATCCGGACACCGTCTAGCGATGAGGAATTGGTGGAGCTTGTAGAGCCATGGTCACGCCTGTGGTACAGCAAAACACACTGCCAAAGATATTAGCACTCCTCCAAATAGAAAAGGGCATAATTAATAAGAGGACAATAATTACTTGGACCACTTCTTGCTGTTAAGATTTTTAAAGCTATTGATCCATGGACATGTTTGTTTGAAAAATGAATCAAATATAAGAGGATGATTGATAGCATAGTTTAAAATTTTCATATGAAAATGTCACTTACCCTCCTTGGTAAAGCGGAAAAGTAAATGATACTATACGGATATATCGATGAAAATCAAATTTTCCAGTCCCCATTTTACAAAGTCCAAAATTTGGTCGAAACATTAAAGGCCAGATATATAAAAAGAAGCCATAATAAAGAGGGCAAACTTGATGGCAAGGCTGCAGTTGGGGCAAGGGACATAGGTGCACCATAATGTTGCGGATATCCTCCAGTAGTTGAATTAATGGATGAATACTGAAACAGGTGGTGTGGGTACTGGACACCATAGCTCTGCCCAGAAGTGGTGTTGTAGCTGGTGGCTCCTCCAGTACTCCCTTCTCCAAATTGGAGATAGGGGTAAAAGGCTGCAGCCGCACCATTCATCATTCCACCATGCCCAGTTCCATACATAGGGTACTGCGCAGTTGCCCCTCCATACATATTGTAGTAGCTCTGCACCACAAAACCCAAAATCCAAACGAGTCATTAGAGGATAAAATCCAACCAAGTCATTGGAAATTGTCGGAGTGTTGGGGTGTGCACAATATTTAAAATCTTGGTTTTGAGGAAATCTATGTAGCCAAGAAACAGGATTTGTTGAAGTTTTAACTTATTCCTGTCTTCTCACAATCTAACAATAAAATCATACCGGCCCTCACAGCCGATCCATGGAAGTGTATTTGCGGAGAATGGATCATATAGTACTGTCCATGTTCAAATTGAAAAAGAATAACAAGACAAAGCACCATGACATCCCTTTAATTTAGCGTATTGAGCACATACAATGGAAGGGCATCATGATCTACAAATCTTAACACTATTTTCCTTCTCTAAGTCTATATATATTCACATGTTAAAGGTGTACAAAACAACTGTATTGCCGTGTCGACAATTATGGTAATAAAAGTTAAAATGGCAACATCCTCCACCAAACATGGCAGCATAGTAAGCAAAATCCAACCTAACTATTTAAGCATCTGACTAGCTTCAATTGATGATAAAACCGGATGTATGTTTCCCTCCATCAATAATTCACATGATGACAAAAGAAATTGTAGATATGCCTAACATATATATATAATACTTATAACGTCTTTCCATTTTGAACGTTTAAGAGAAAGGATAACAAAGTAGTTGTTAAATGTTGCCATGCATGTCAATATGTACAGTACTACTCTGACACAACGTGAAATTCTTTTGAAACAGGAAGTCATTCAATTTATTTTCTTGGAAAAACTATTTGAGCAACTGGAAAGGAAATCTTCAATATGAAGGGAAAAAAATAGTAATAATAATTGAAATAAAAAAGTAAAAAAGTCGTTGTCTGCTAAAAGCAAGCAAGCAAGCATGCATGCATGCTTCAAAACGCATCCTAAGATATGTAGTGTGGAAAAAGCAAACGAAAAGCAAGAATTTCTACAAACCGCTGGGTATGTGTAGTCTGGCGAGTATGAAGAGTACCTGAAACAGTGTTAAAAGAAATGAAAAAAGAAATAAGATTAGTGTTTGATGCTTGTTAATTAGGAACTCAACGAAAATTCCAAAACTTAACAGCTGAAACTTTTGAAGCAAAAACATTATAATGCTTGCCTTTCAGCTAGCATATATTTGTTGGTATGCATGCATAAAATGATAGAATTGCAAGGGGCTAGAGACTTTTCTTTTCTTATTTGATGAATATGTCGGACAAAGGCAAAAACATGCAATTGATCTTCGATCATAATTAATGAAATATGACGCCATTAATTTTAAGCAGAAATCTTCTATTTTGGCTATATAATCCTCAGGTGAAAAATGAATAAAATGTTAAGTGTATAATGAATAAAATGTATAGAGCAAGACTTTTGAGCTTGGAGCTTGGTTTTTGTCTATTGCAAGTGGGTCTGGCCTACCATAATGGTTACATTGAATTCACTACGAGCTTGTTGGTGATTTCCAACGGTATTTTAAACATGTGATTGTACAAATGTGCTAGCTAGCTAGCCATTATCACCATTAACATGTATACGTACTTAGGGCTAGAAGCAAGTCGAGCAAGGTTAAGCAAGAGGAGTCATCTTGAGAGAGAGAAGCAAAAAGAATGTGTGAATGATGAATGGCTATCATTTCTCTTGGTTTGTACCACCACTTGGGGAGAGAGGGAGAGAGGGAGGGAGGGAGAGAGAGCATATGATGAAAAGTGGCTTCATACAGATGAAGCGTGGTGCTGTCGACCACCGCAGTTTAATGGGTTGGGTGTGCATGAGTTGGCACTGCACGTGCATGTAGCATCCCAAAATAGGAGAGAGAGAGAGAGAGGGTAGCATACCCATAAACATTATACGGTATCCCTTGTTGGATGGCATAATGAGGGAAGGACGCAGCTGAAGGAAAAGCTGTTCCCACGCCACCTCCAAACCCTGTCTGAAAAGAGCTCATCGCCCTAAAGTTCCTTCCTGCTGCTCCTACCACAACACATTCAATATTATTTCAAGTAAAATACAATTTTATTTGTTATTTTTCAGCTAAAACCAGCGAAAATAATCAAAGAGCTAGCACACTTTCGATTAAATCACACACACTAAAAAAAAAAAAACCCTCGCATATGAAAGAACATATATAACTAATCTCCCCCATTTAGGAGGAATATTCATGCTGCATTTTGATTCGAATATCCACAAAATACTAGCTAATAATCTTTCCTCAAAGAATTACATAATAACATTTACTGAAAATATTACAGCATATATCCTTAGACTTTAAACAGCGAAAAGTACAATATGAAAGCTCTTTTTTATTTTTAGGATCTCAATTAATGTATATCGAGACAAAATCCGTATTTACCACATGAAATAATTGTGTGGAAAACCAGTAAAAGTAGCTAGTATACCATGCTTTGGGGTAGAGGGTTTGGATCTCTGAATACCCAAAGATGCAAGATTACAATTAGCTCTTCTCCCATCTATCACTGGAGCAGCATCCACACAAGCTCTCATGGCTGCGTCAGGTTCCCGAAAAGTTACCTAAAATAGCAACAGCACATTCTCCCAAATTAACTACCTCAAAAACAAGACAAAACATGGCATAATTCTCCATGAATTTTTTTTTTTTCGTGCAAAACTATGAAAGTACTGCATCTTTCTTTCGCTTCAAAGATCTCTTCTCTTATTTACAAGATAAAAGGAAAAGAAATAAAACAGAAACGTACAAATCCATAGCCTTTGGATCTGCCAGTGGCCTTATCAGCGATGACAACAGCCTCCAAGATCTCACCAAACTGCTCAAAATATTTCTTCATGGTCTCCTTTTGTGTTTCCCATGCCAACCCTCCAACAAATACCTTAGTATAAGTTGTGTCACCAAACTGACCTTCCAAATTTGAGGGAGTCATGATCTTTCTTCTCTCCAAATCTCTCCTCGATCTCCTCTCCTTTTCTTTCCTGAGATCTCTTCTGAAAACCAAAGTGCCTAGTGGCTACAAAACTTTATAGTATACGTCAAAATGAGACCTAAATACGTGTCTATAACTGCGTGGAACAACTTAGGTCTAGGTTGATCTCAATGTTAGTGTGCCTAATATAACAAAGATCCGCTAAAATCAAGATGGATTTTTCGAGGAGAATTTTGGTTTTGGTGATGGTGTTGATGGTCAAAGAGGGACAATCCGTCGTTGAGATTGAAAAAAAGAGAAAATTGGGAGGGAAGAGAAAGCATAAAGGGGTCAGTAAAAAGAAGAAGAAGAAGAAAGACCGACGGGCATGAATTATATACACGGTAGCCCCCACGTCCTTTTCACTTTCTCACGCGCCAATACAACGAGTGTTTGCCACTATATAAATAAAACATGATTTCATCCGGGGGTTTGTTCATCATGTGTGGTATTAACGTGCTGCGTTGAGTGTGGGTGTTGTTTACGCAGCATTATTATGTCTCTCATAGCTGTACTTCGTATTATTTTAAAGGAGAAGGTGGAGTGACAGATTAGTCTGCGGTTCTGGCTTTTAATTACGAGATTACCAAGCGGAAATGGGGTGATGGGAGCAAAAGCCCTTCAGCAGAAACGGAACGGGGAAATTTTGTAAACTGAGGGAAGAGAGGGATAAAATCACGCGGGAGGTCAACAGTCAACTCTTACAAATTACTTGTCTGAAGTGGGGCGGATCACGAGGGCAGCTTGTAAATTTTTTATAATTTAAATTTCCTTTTTTCATGGTTAATTTTAAATCATTATTTCCTTTTCTTTTTCATTTTATTTCCCCATAAATATATTTTCAAACGTGTTACAAGGTCTTCCCATTAAAATTTTTTAAATACAAATATGTTATGAAATCATATATGTTCTGTGAATGTCTAGTAGTCGTCTTTCACCTCTTGACCTTTCTTTCTATTACACAGATGAAAAACTTAAAATAGAGTTAAAGTAGGAACATTGTGGTCCTTCAATATTCACAGCCTTTTTTTTTTTAGATTATTTAATCGATGTTTAGACACTGATTTTATAAAAAAAAAATATTTATCAATGAAATAATGGATAATAACTATTCATCAAAAAACTTACTGTTGATAATTTTTAATATATCAACCAGTCTATTGATAGTATAATTATCACTGAAATTATAATTAAAAAAGTGCATGAAATAAAAAAGAATTTACTAGTATAATTCGACTATTAATTTTATTAGTGAATATGGCATATCATATACAATGTTTGTAATTTCCTTAGTGATTTAATTCATATTATCGACGGAATTAACTTGTCAATAATTTAAATATTGTATAAGCTTAGTTTGTCGGTAATTCCGTCAGTATTTTGTTTAATATTTTTTAAAAAATCTAAAATAAACAAAACATAAAAAGATTAAAAGAAATAAAAATAAAATAAAAAACCAAATATTTATTACTAATTTATAAATTATTAGTTTGAAAACAATTTATCTAGAGAAGAGAAGCTGAAGGAGAAGGAGGAGGCAAAGGTGCATCTTCACCAGGATTAGGTGGGAGAGGTGGACCACATGTACTATCGAGGTTTAATAGCAATTTCATGTATAATCGCCTAATTTTTGCCATCCCAGCACTAAGTCGGGTTATCTTAACAATAAGGCGGATTGTTTTAGCAATAAACTGGGTCGTTTGAAATTGAACTTGTTCTCGTATAATTGCTTAGACAACCAAATATTGGGAGCTCAAACTTGATTGCAAGGAACTAATGATCATACACTATGACCCATCCACATATTCTTGGCCATAGTGTTTGAGATATCGTAAATCTGATTTTTACTAGGTTCATCGGACAATTCAACCTCCAACCATAAATCTAGATCGAGTTCTGGATGGGTGGAAGGATCGTCCCTATATCTTTCCTACAACTGAAATGCATATGTTTCCTAGAAAAAAACTAGTCAAATAATTTTTTAAAAAATAATAACTAAAGAAAAAAATGTTGAAATCCAACTTATTATGAACTTTCAAGCTTGGTTATCCATGAGTTGATGCACCCCTTTCTGAAGATTATCATTTTGCATGAGTTTCTATAATAAGCTTCATCGATATTTGTTCGTGTCCAAGAATCATAGCTTGCAAAAGAAAGAAATTGTTAGTCTGTGTATTTTCATATAAGAAAATAATAAAAAAATGTACGTGATAAAAAATAATTTTACTATCAGCTTCGCATGTGAAACAAACAAAATAAATTCACTGATGTGCATGGTAATTAAACCATAAATCTTCATGTTTTGGTTCTCTATAATAGATTCTGATCGCTGCACAAAATGCTCAAACATTACGTGTTGGATATAAGCTTCCCATATAGCCTCTATGACATGTGGAGGTTTGAAATCCCAAAATAAATATAAGTATTGCATATCGAAACCTTAATATGTGTCTTGTTTTTAACTTATTTATTTATTTAAGTTGAACAAGTATCTGAATGAAATTAATGAATGTTTTACCTTAAAAGAATACAATATAATTTTAATTATAATTAATGGATAATCTTTAACCTCTCGAATGGATGCATTCATGTTGATACGAACCTCGTGATTATGCGGTTATACAACTTACAACAAAGATGATAACCTCCCTAATAAAGTCGAATAATAAAGTTTGGTTGACACTTGACCTAGAGTTAACTTGTAACTAAAAACTAGAGGTATTGGATGATTGCCAATGATGCCACAAGGTCAGTTATATTTTGATAAGTCAGATTTACTATTTGTCTTAACAAAAAAAAAAAAAAAAGTTTGCTCAAGCAAAACTAAATTTCATTAATAACTAAAGGCTGCCCTAAGTTTGTAGCAAAACAAAACACAAGATAGTCTTAAGATTACCTTATTGGTCCAATATTGGGTTGCAAACTAATGAGCGTTAACTAAAACTTAGCTAAGCACAAGCCTAATGTCTAAAATAAGCATAAACATTAATTTTAGGCCAAAACAAACCAAACATAAATAAAAGACCTAAAATTAAAATATAATTATCCCAAATATTAATTAAAATAATAAATAAGCCTTAAAAAATATTCAGATTAATACAAGTTATCAAAATAACCCTAAAACCATATCTCCTTACGTTAGATCCCTTGTAGCTGAATCTGAAACTTGTAGATGAAAGAATGTCCCTTTGTGTCATCCATTAATCCTCTTTGTTTGCTTGAAAGATGTTGTCTTGAATGATGAAGTTTCTTTCCTTGTTTAGTAGAAAGTATGCTCTCAAAAATAAAAAAGGAAAGTGGCTGAAATATCTCTTTTAAATAACCTTTCATAATCTCCATTTTGAATAAGGAAATCCTGCAAAATAAGGAAAAGAACAACAAAATAATCTTAAGCCTCCTTGCCAAAACATACATTCCATAATGGATATGATATTCTTGTAAACTATGGATAATAGTTGCTACCATAAATATCTCTTTATTTGACATGAAATCCTTATAGAATAGTTAAGTTAATAACTGCCACATATGCTTCCAAGAACAGTAAGGAATCCTTGTATTGACTGGAATCTATGATATATAAGAAAACAATATTTCTCTAATTTTCTCATATTCCTAACAGATTTCAATCCTGACTTCGAACACGTTGTTCTTCTTGTCCATATGAAATTGCAAGCCTACATATATCATTGGAAATGTATGAATGTTTGCTTTTAAAAACAATTAGAATCTTAACAGAATTGCTTCTGTCAAACAGTAGACAAAGGTCTAAATAGAAAATTTGACATGATTTGTCCAATAACTTTAACCATTTGAAAAATTACCTTACCAAACTCATATTTAACTGCAATTTTGACTTAATTTATGACAACATTTCTAGAAAATCATGTACACATTTTAGCCCGATCCAATAATTTTATTGAAAGTTATGCTCAATAGCATAACACTAGATAGTAGAAAATTTTACGCTAAAATCTAAATATGACCTTACTTAGATTGTATCATTCTCGCTCTATACGATGATTCATTCTCGAATCACCAATAAGTATAATGAACAATTCTTTAGTTTCTTTTTGAAGCCTTTAGAGTTATTTTGTTGCCCGCATTTGCCTCTAACAACATTTTATGAAAATAGTAGATGATAATGATTCCAAATAAGTACGCCTTGCCATCCACTTGCGTATATATTTTTGAATGATAATCATTGCTACTCTCTTTCATTTTTCATCCTTTAAATGCTGAACTAAAGCTCTCAATTCTTTATGTTTTTATTTGTTTCTTTATAAACCTTTGCAATTTTTTCAGCCTCACGCTCTTTATCTAACATCATAAAAACATATAATCATAAACATTTCATTTGTTTTGTGTTTTCTTCTTCTTATTCCTCTTCTCTGCTTTTTCTTATTCTCTTTTCCCCTTATCAACCTCACTCTCTCCATTTTCTTCATCTCTTCTCCTCTTCCTCCATCCTCAACGTCAAGCAAGTCCAGCCACCCCCACACCTCCACGCAAGGTAAATATCGTGCTTTTTTTTTGCCATTGTTTTTTATTTTATTAATATTTATGTAAAAGATATTTATCTCTTATTAATGCTATCATAGAAAAATGACTCTTTGACTTTCCACTCAAGTAAAAAGGCAATATTGATGGGCTATAAATACCCTTTGAATCATCTAAGTATCAGGCTCATAATTTTTCCATTTTGTACATATTATTTGTGAAGTCTCTTTTTCTACAAAATATTATTGCACTCTCTACAAATATACTTATTTAAACATTTAAGAGTCTCTAAATCCACTAAATAGAACTTTTTGTAGGTACTTATCTTCACACATCAAGCAACAACTCATCTTGGCTAATCAAAATTGATCATATTATAAAACTGAGTTATTAACTCATTATCCAACCACAAAAGCCTTATTCCTAAGCATTTTGGATTTTAGAATATCATTAATTGGTGTTGTCTGTGAGAAATGATCAAAAAGCTATTAATTCTTTTTTTTTCCTTTTTTTTTAACATTTCTAAGCCATCCATGACAAACAATATACACTTGAGAAGGACGTGTGATGGACATCCCCACCATCCTGGGCACCTTTAACCAACAAGACTTCCAACAGCTCATGAATCAAGTGCAACTCCTCACTCGGACTGTACTAATAAGCCAAAGTTAAAATCAGTCCTTGCTACCCCTAACAAGTTTTTACACCTTCAGCAACACTTAGAGCCCTAACGCCATCGTTATTGACTGCTTCCAACACTTGTAGGCAACTACATTTCCCTGAGGAGTCTGGGCAAAATGACATTCAGGAGAGTGTTTTGCCTTCGTGTTCACTAAGTCCCTTCAGAGGTAGTTCATGCCATTACGATACCCACACATAGAGTGGGCCTCTAAGCATGCTTAATGCCTACCATAAGAAGGGCATCAGTTATCTATCTCGTCATTCTACACTAGACTCTTTGGGGTCCCTAAAGCCCATCAGTTACATATCCCGTCATTCTACATTAGACTTTTTGGGGTCCCTAAAGCCCATCAGATAAAATACCAAGAGACAATATCTATTTAAATGCATCCCAAAGAATGTCCACAACCCCTATCGGGTGCAGGGTTTTTTCTTGTCTAGAAAAGTATTGAAACTCGAATCCTTTAAGACTATATTTCTAAAAAAATAAGTATGGACAACTAAAATGACCTTGATGATCCAAAAGAGCATTGCAAAACATGTGAAGTAGCTTAGGGATGTCATCTAGGATAGCAACGAGATATATAAGATACTCCTTATAACTTTTTAAGAGTTTGTGCACGCCTAATATAACAATTTAGAGCTAGATTTCATTGGTAGCTTTAGTGACCTCTTCACCTAGCTAATGACACATTTTAGCACTAATATACCTACCAAGAGAAGCTCTATAGAGCTATTTGGCATTACCCACGCGAGCATACTTGAAGAGGTTTATATGTTTGGTATTATGGTAGCTTTTGTGGTTATGGTTTGAAAAAAAATTGTTTTGTAAAAAAGTACTTTTAGTTGAGGTTGGTTTGGTATTTATATATGTCTGGTTAAAACTTTGGTTGAAATTGAGGTTGAATAAAAAATAGTATAATGTGTTTGGTTAAAAATGTTTTTCAAATTGAGGTTATAAAATAACTAAAAAAGATATATATTAATATTGATGGTTTTTAATTTAAATAATGTAGATTTAACTACTGCTATTATATCATGAAATAAACAATACTTTATATAAAATATTTTTTATTGTTCCATTAAGTTATCTATAATTCAATAACAAATGAAATTCATTTGACAAGGATTATAGTTTCTATGGTTTCTTGAGCATGCAACAACATCGTAAAATATTTTTAGGAATAAAATTGGAATTGCAATCAAATTCTATAAATGCTACGTTATTGTGCGATATCCTTCTAATTTATGTACTATCATTAAATAATATTAAACACTAGTTTTTTTTAATAAAACACAATAAAATATTTAGAAAATGGATTTTTTTATTTTACTGGATCGAATCCGATTCAATATATTTAGATTTGGACCGAACCCGGTTCAGCCGAAACAGTGCTCCACCATTCTCCACTGTTCACTTTTATAAAGAAACTTGAACGAGTTATCTGCCATGATTAATTCACCTACAACTCTCGATCATGTATAGGCATCCACCTCTTTCAGTTGTTGCATATGATTAAAGTTTAAGAGAGGAAATACATCTTTTCTTGTGAAGCAAATCGTGGAGTTGGATCACTCCGCTCCTAGTCATCTTCACTATCTTCATCTTCAAATAAGCTGGGTCATACACAATCTTGTCAGGGCCAGGAAGTCATCTTTTACCTGCTCTCTTATGTAATGTTTAGGGAAGACAAGCTACAGCATATAGAATTTGCAATTTCAAAAGATAAAAGATGAATTGTTGAGCCGGCTTTTTTCTCTTAGCATAATGGATCTTGAAAGATGAGGTTAACTACTGTTGGAAAGCATAATTTTCCAACTTTTTATCAGCCACAGGTGCAGCCATAATTACTATGGGTCCCACCAAAATAAAACTTGTATTTTTGCATAACCAAACAAATAAAAACTATGGTTTATTTTAACCTCTGGTATAGCCGCATTACCAAACAACACCTTAGTAAGGAGATGCTTAAGGTGAAAGAGTTACTTAAGCCAGTGACCTCAAAAGCCTTGACATATGGGGTAAGGAAGCATGACCTATGGAGAAAAATTTATATCTTATTAGATAGAAGCTTACTCAAGGTGAAGTAAGTCATGAAAAATCATATACGAGTGGGAAAGGTAAATATGTTACAGCATGTACCTTTTTATTTTACAAGGAAAGTCAATCTTATAGACCTTCTAAGTGGAATTATTCTCTTAATAGAAATCAAAGCTCAAGGAAAAACTATAAGGGACTTACCTATGGGCATTTGGTGTATCCTAAAGGCTTACAACTCATTTGAATCAAGATAAGATGAACCATTAAAAGTTATCTAGGTACTTAAGGTAAACACCTACCAACTCCAATACATGGTAGGAAAGAATCTCCATTATGTTTGGCACTCAGATTATCTCAAAATATGTTATAGTGGATAAGAAAGTAAATTTCTTTTAGAAATAAAGTACATTGTATCCTTATTATCAATTTATTATCTTCTTATCTCCAGTGCAATCTTGGATTAGCACGATTCTCTAATAAGGTTTCTAGGCCTCATGCTATCTCCAACGATGACCATAGGTCTCCCACTCTTTTGTACAATCTTGTATTGGCATGACTTTGCAATGGGGTTTTCGGGCCTCATGCTATCTTCATGGATGACCATAGGTCTCCCACTCTCAAATGCAATCTTAGATTAGCACGACTCTTTGGTGGGGCTTCCGGACCACACGTTATCTCTAGGGACAACCACAGGTCTCTTACTCTCTAATGTGATCTTAGATTGGCACGACTCTCCAGTAGGGCTTCTAGGCCTTATGTTATATCCAATGATGATCTCGAGTCTCCTGCTCTCTATTGTAATCTCGGATTAGTACGACTCTCTAGGGAGCTTTTAGGCCTCACGCTATCATAGAGGATGACCCTTCATGGTATGTGTTCCTTCATGGGTTCTCCTTTATCTCTTAAAAAGTTTTTAAAGAATGGGTTCTTTGAATATGGTTTCCTTTAACTTCCTAAAAGTTTTTCTAAGTATGGGCCCCTCTATGGGTTTCCCTTGGCATTTTAGAAATTTTTCTAAGTATGAATTTCTCCAATATGGTTCCTCTCTGCCTCGTGGAAATTTTTCTAAATATGGTTTCCTTCATAATTCCCCTGGCCTCCTAAATTTTTTTCTAAAATAGGGGTTCCTGTATGGATTCTTTTTTGCCTCATGTTGGTGAAACTAAAGAATTCTCCTTATGTATTGACCTTTATAAGTTCAAACTACATCAAAATAATTTAAATAAAAAGAATTATAATCTCGTCCAAGAAACCAAGTTAGTAGTTAAGTCTTCATGTATTTTATATTCCAAAGACTTGAAGGGTTAGTGATGAAATGAGATTATTAGTATTTTTTTTTGCAAACAACTTGTTGATCTTAGCCCATTTTTATGATAGCTTGGGCATCAGAGAGGACCTAGAAACAAGTTTAGGCCCAAGCTTTTAGGTCGGCCCAACTCTTGATCCTATTGGATTTTTTACTGAACCCAAACCTCGCATCTGACTCCCCTTAAACAGCACTTGGTGCCCCATGCCTGGTTCCCCTTAACTAGCCCTCAACTCCCCTGACTCGGCTTATTTGACAAACACCCCATGCCTAACACCCCGCGTTTGTCTCCCCTTAATCGAGCTTCTCGTGCACGACTCCCCTCGACCGGCCCCTCACTCCCCTCGCCTAGCTTCTTTAATCGGCTCCCTATGCTCAGCTCCTCTTAATCGATGTCCCATATCCAACATCCCATTTTCAGCTCCTTTCAATCAACCCCTGACTGACACTTCTCGCCTCTCTCCTTTAACCGGTACCTCGTGTCTTGCTTCGTTTGACCAACACCCAACTCCCTTTACTTGACTCCCTTAACCAACACCCTATACATGGCTCCCCTCACCTGGTACCATGTGCCCAACACTCTTTGCCCGGCTCCCCTCAACTAGTGTCCCGTACATGATGACCCATGCATATTTTCCCTTGACCAACACCCAGCTCCCCTCACTCGATGCTCCACACTAGGGGCGTGCTTGGTGCTCGTAGGCTCAAACATAACGCCTGGTGCCCGTGATGCATGCATGGGCCTTGCCTTATGGTTTATACCCCATACTTATTTCTTTAGGGTGTTTTTTTTAATCAACCCCAATCATTTTTGCTTGGACCTACACAATTTGCACTCTTAGGTGTGTGTATACATCACTCATTAATGTTATTATGATAAAATGATTCTCCAACTCCTTTACTCAAACAAAAAAAAATATATTTATATGGTGTAAATACCTTTTAAATTATCTAGATAAAAAAAATTATATTTTTTTTATTTTTTACATATTATTTACAAAGCCTCTCTCTTTAGCGCCAAAGGATCTCTTAGAAAAGGTTGGTTTAAAGTGACTTATAATTAATGGAACATTTTCCATTAACAAAAGATATTAACAGCATAATTTCCATAAAATTGTTATTAATTACAGAGGAGTTGATTACGTAGTGTTAGTTGAGTTTGTTGAAGAAATTATAATATATTATTATTAAAACTCTTATAATTGATAAAGTTCAAATGATGGACTCCATTGCTTTCTTGAAAAGGAAACGTGAACAACAGCCTAGCTATAGCTATATATTTTTAATGAGGATTATTTTTTGGAGGAAACTAAAAACTTCATACCAGAAACTCAAAGTTCTAACTGGATATATGAAAACCACATTAACTTTAAAGTGAATTTAAAAAAAAAAACCCTTAAATAGTTAAATACAAAAACCTTTAACTCCATTATTTGTGTTTTTCACTAGAAAATAAATTAAAATAATATTTTTTTATTTTTAAAAAATTATTTTTGACATCAATACATTAAAATAATTTAAAAATACAAAAACAATATTAATTTAAAGCAAAAATATATATAAAAATTTTAAATTTTTTCATAAACGCAAAACTAGTAATTTAATTTAATATTATGCTTATTACAAGTACAAAAATGCAAAAACATGCATTTTAAAATCAAGCATACACTCTAGTTTAATAGAATATCAACAAATAAAGAAAGAAGAAAGGCATGTTGAACAAAACAGTGATTAAATTCAGAATTTGATCCCGCAGTATGGTTTAGCAACTAATTCAAATCCTATGAATTGATCTCATTGAATCTCAGACAAACATCAACGATATTGGCAAGACTTCACGGCCATTAAACTTTGCTAAAAGTTCATGGCTTGAACGAAGGGAGGTTTTGGTCTACTTCTTTTGGTTGTTCTTGCTGGTTCCCCTGGCCCTCTACCTCTGTTTAGGCAATTTGTGCCATGGACCTTCTCTTCTCCGCTCCCATTGCTCTCCTTGGACACGACTTCTCAATATCATAAATGCCTTGTTCAGTGTCATTGTTTGGAACACCAATAGAACTCTCATAAAAGATATTGGATGTTGCCTTCTCTAAGGTCACCCATTATCAGCAAGCACAAGCAAACAAGAGCGAAATAAATTATATTTTCACATCAACAAGAACTAATTGAGAAAAGGAAATCATTGTTCCCCTCCTCATATGTTACTAGCAAGATCAAATGCTCCACTGTTTTTGTATATTGAAAGCAAATTATAACCTGGTTTCATAACATGAAGCTGCTAGAGACCCTAGTCCAACGTGATGGTAGGCACGGGCGATGTTATGCGGATATATTAATTTACAAACAAAAATCCACGAAAGCGGAAACTAGATTGATCATTTATTGCTTTCAATGATTCAAGCAGTTTTGCATACAAGTAATTAGCAGCCACAGTTGCTATGATTCAAGCGCCACGAGAAAATGCAGAAACTTCAAGAGAAGAATAGCAGCAGAAAAGGAGAACAACTTAAATAAAAGTTTTGGTAACCATTCAGTTCTATAAAATCCCCCTAACCACCCAAAACACAAGGCATGTGTGATATTCATTTACCACCAAACATTATTCATTTTTGATACAGAAAGTAAAAGAATATCTGCTGGTGGCTTTATTCAGTATGAGTGGGATTCCTTAACAATGGTGCGCTTTGTTTCAAGCAAATAAATCAATCAAAATAAAAAATAAAGTATAGAAGCATAAAAATAAAGGGAAAAAAAATACAGACATCTAGAATAAGATCATGATGCGCTCTGTCCTTTAAAAAATCGAAACTCTGTTTTCTAGCTGTAACCACCAAAAAGAGAATTATATATCAGGAGAAACTTCTTATCAGCTGCTTTCTGTTCTTCCCTCTTGCTCTGCAAGCTCTCAGTCTAGTTCCAGGCATCCATCAGTGAATGGTTACTTAGCTGCTCCCATCAGCAGCATGATAAGAAGGAAAGGGCAAATACAAACACAACCAGTCTTTACCAACTATTGTCTAACTTATTTGATGGATTTACTTTATGTCAAATCTAAAGTCTTTTTGAGAAAATGATTTAAAGCTAGATTAGGGATGACAGTAGCTCATCCTATTTATTAGTTTAGGCCATTATAACCTAAACTTTTGGAAAGCATAAAGTTGTGAAGAGTTAAGCAAGACATCATATGGTGATTATTACATGAGCCAAAGGGTTTTTCACCTAAAGTTCCTCTTTATTGGTAATCTGTTAGGGCAAAAACTGATGACCCTTGTTCGTTAGAATCATGTAATGCCATCCATGTTTGGATGGTTGGATGTGAGCTTAAGAAAAAATAACTAAGTTAATCTTGAAAGTTAGCTTAACTAATTATAATTATGAATTTGAATCTTTTCAGAATTACTAAAAACTTACATAGTCATTAATTTTAGAGCCTATAAAATTAATTAAAATATATATAAATTAAAAAAAATAACTAAATTATTTTTAACTAAACAGCTCTAACTTACTAGCAAAGGCTGCATAAAAGTAATAATTAGGCCTTAACTTCGAGTTCACCAAGCCATGTAAAAATACCTGATTCCATCTTTTTACAGCCTCAAAGCCATGTGTTGGGTGAAGCCCGTCACTAATCCAAACCATTTGTTGTGTATCTTGGATCCATGTCAATTGAAGAGAAAAATAATATGAATTAGTGAATAAACTCATTAAATTGCTTGATCCATTTTAGGGACAAATCGAGCATATACATTCTTTTAAAATATCATATTCAGGAAATTAGAAGGTGAAAACACATGGAAAATTTAGACACAGTATATTGATAACATACATACTATCAATGCATGTCTACTTTTTTAAAAAAAATTAAACAATGCGAGTGAAAAAAAAAATTAAACATTTAAAACAACATAGAAAAAATAAAATAACTCCATGTTTATAGGAGAATACTCTTGTCATAAAATAAATAAAAAAAACTATGTATAAGTAATACTAGTATATTAACTTGTGCTTTGTAATGGGTTAATATTAATTTTGTAAAAAAATATTAAGAATGTTTTAATAGTGTTATTAAACATAACCAGGTTGATTAATTTTTAAACCTCCACTAACTCTTTGTCAAACCATGCACCTTGAGTCTCGTAACCATACTAGACTTAAGTGTCTTGGGTCTGATAACTATGTTTAAACAACAAAAAGTGAGCTTGAGAGCGTTAATTATAACTTATACACTTCTTCTCTTGTTTAATAAAACCAATTAATTGATTCTTAAAATTTCAAAATATAGATTTAGGTTCTCTTTTGCACTATTATTTTTTAAATTTTATTTTGACCCAAGCGTTTAGGCTTGACAACCATGTCAGAGTCATGCTTTTATTTTTTAATGTCAGACCTAAACATCTTGGATCTGATAACTATGCTTAGACAGTAAAAAGTGAGCTTGAGAGCGTTAATTATAACTTATTCCGTTCTTCTCTTGTTCAATAAGATCAGTTAATTGATCCTTAAAATTTTAAAATATAGATTTAGGTTCGATTTTGCATTGTTATTTTTTAATATATTTAATTTTATTTTTTACCCAAGCGACTAGGTTTGGCAATCATGTTAGATCCATGCGCTTATTTTTTAATACTAGACCCAAGGCGCTTAGGTCTCGCAACCATGTCAGATCCAAGTAGCCTAAGTTTGGCATGGGTATCAAACCCAATATGTTTTTGTTGGCATGGGTACCACATACCCAGGGCATTTGGACCTGAAATGTTTGCCAGACCCAAGTATCTTGGGTCTGTCACGTAAGATTTGCAAATTTTCACAAGCCAGACAAATGTAATAGTTTTGTTGATGACCAAAATACTCATGCAAATATGTTAAATGGTCTCAGGATATTTAACTAATAATTTCTTGTAGACTTCTAACTTATTGTCAAGAAAAAAGTTAGATCTAAGTGTCTGAGTTTGACAACTATGCCACACTCACGTCTGGATATGGCATGACCCAAGCGCATAGACTTGGTAACCATACCAGACCCATATGTTTTTTTTTGAAAATATAAGAATTTACTTATAATTGTTTTAAAAACATATTTATTATGTATTTTTATCTTTGTTTTTTTAACCAAATATATTTTTATATTTTTTATATTTTTTTTCTTCTATTTTGGGACATTAACTACACGAATCTCTAAAATTAACTCAATTTTTTTTTATTAATTTCTAATTTTAGTGAAGAAATTATCTACAAAATTACACAAAATAAAATAGTAAAAAAGACAATAAGTCTTTTACATATACAATATTTTCTTTACTTATAATATAATATATCAATTCAAAAGTTCAAAAGTTTTATTTTATCATCGTATATTTCAAATTTTCATACTAATAGTTATAATTTTCATTCATTCTTTCTTTTAATCTAATGTTTCTTAACTTTTCTTCTATTCAATTTCACCCTCATATATAATGTACACTTCTTTTATTTGTTTTTATTCTTTTTCTAATTAATCTTAGCATATTTACTAACATAGAAGAATTTTAAATGGAGGTTTATATCTATCTCTTTTCTCTTTTTCAATAACTTTCTCTTTTAACTTTTAACATCTAGAGACTAAAACATAATAAAAATTAAGTTGACGATCAAAATGTAAAAAACTAAAAAAAGGATCAAATACACAAAAATAAAAACTTTAAGGACCAAACTAGAGTTTTTATATACCCTTTGAACTTTAAAAACAAAAATATTGTTTTTTTTTTTTTAAATTTTGATCCTTATTGTTTTGGTTTTTTATAGCTATAACTTAGAATTATATTTTGTAATATAAAAGATTTAATTTGATGTTGGGATATTCAATGACACATCAAATGCATTAAAGTACAATGTGCTAATTTTATAAAATTAGGTCTCAAGAAATTATTGGCATTATCATTAAACTCTAAAAATACAATCATTTTGAATTTTTTTCATAAAGCTAAAGTTTTCTATTAACGCATCTTTTATTTATCTTAACCAACACGGTTTTTAATTGAAATAATTATTTTTGTTTTAAAATAACAAACATTTTATGATTATTAAAGCAATTTAACAAAAAATATCAAAATAGCATGTCCATATTTTATGTGATTGAAAGCTAAAAAAATCATAAATATAATAAATCGTGTTCAAAATATATTGAAATATTTTAATAATAAAAAACCGATTTAAATTAAATTTTCATGAACAATTTATTATTAGTATTATTATTTTAATATTAAATACATAATAATTGAATTTGTTATATTAACATTCAAATAAAAATTTATAATATTATTTAATAATCATGTCAAAACTTAAAAGCAAATGAATCTAGTAATTTTTAGTATAAAAAAAATTAAAAAAAAAGAAGAAGAGGAATGCAACAAGTCATGCCAAGTTCCTGGCCCAACCATTAGTAGGCCATGCGTATACAAGTCTGACCCTACTTTTTTTTTTTTTTGTTTGTAGTTATATTTATTTTTTTTCTTTTTATTAAGAGGGCTGAAAACATATTGTCAACCCTTTACTTTTTTTGAGAACAATTATGACAGAATAATTTTGTTATAAAATAATTAAAAATATATATTAACATGCTTTGCTGTTTATATGAACAGTAAATCAACATAAAAAAATCTTGATTCTTTTAAAGTGTATAATAATTATAATTATAATAACAAAATTATAACTATAATATTATAGTTATAATTGTAATTTTAATAAATTTTTAGAAAATCTGTAGACTACTGTTATATTTTTAAAGAGATTTGTTTTAAAACAAAAACCTCAAAGGCCTTTCGGCCCGAATTAAAGCCGGCCCCGGTCATTGAAGAACGAGGGCATAGTAATAAAAATTACAAAACAATAATTCCTAGAATGCTAGGTAGCGCCACACAGAAACTCACTATAAATGGTCTAATTTTGCATTCTGTTTCATCTCTTTATCACTTTAAAAAAAACCCTAGCAGCCGTGCTGAAGAGCAAGCTCTACGGATACCGAAGCTGCCTTCTTCACTAACCACCGTCAGCAACCATGGTGAGTCCGTCAGATCTCATCTATCTTATAAGAAACTCCATCCGTTTTCTTTCTTTGAAGATCTTTTTGTTTGTTTTGTGAACTGTGCAGACATTCAAGCGTAGGAATGGAGGACGCAACAAGCACGGCCGTGGGCATGTTAAGTTCATCCGCTGCTCCAACTGCGGCAAATGCTGTCCCAAGGTACTCACTTTCTTTCTTTTCGTTCTCTAAATCATTATATTTTTTGAAAAGATCTTTGATTTTGATTTGTTTGTTTTTTTATTTTTAATTTTGATGAATAATTAAAGGACAAGGCAATTAAGAGGTTTCTAGTGAGGAACATAGTGGAGCAAGCTGCTGTTAGGGATGTTCAAGAGTCCTGCGTTTATGATGGTAATTGACTCACTAAACCAGTTTAATTATGCTCTATTTGGTGATTGATTTGTGTTTTTCAATGTTTCTTTGTTGTGTTATCAGGATATGTCTTGCCTAAACTTTATGTCAAGATGCAGTACTGTGTCTCTTGTGCTATTCACTCCCGTGTTGTGAGGGTTCGCTCTCGCTCTGAGCGCAGGAAGAGGGAGCCTCCACAGCGTTTCATTAGACGCAGGGTACTTTTTTCCCACCTCATCTTTTATTTCTTGCTTTCAATGTGTAATTAATCATGATTCTGTTTATTATACAGTAATCAATAACTTGCATTATTTTGTTGGATTTAATGTTAGATTTTTTATGGTTTAGTTCCTATTGATGCCTGATAATGTCATGTTTTATTTATTATATCGGTGAAAATGCTTGTTTACACATTTTGATATAATTGTTGTCTGTCCTTGTTGAACTTGGGTGTTTCCGATGCCATTGTTCTGTTTTTCATTTGCATCTGTATTGATATATAGTTTATAACTAGGAATTGGATATGCCATTGTATAGATGACCCCATGTTCTATGTTAATGTATTAGCAAATTCTTTTCATTTTTAAGATAATGTACCTTGCTTGTGCATTCAAGTCTTTTTGTTTTTTGGAGTTGTTATTTCTGGAAATGAATTTTCAAAGTCATTTGGTCTGAGTTGGTCTTGTGAATAATTATCCTATGGCTACTTTCTAGTCCTAATTTATGTCTGCTTGAAGTTTAACTCATCGGCATTCTTGTCTTCCACGTTTCAGGATGACATGCCGAAGCCTGGTCAGCCTGGTCAACCTGGCCAAGCACCTCGGCCTACTGGGGCAGCTCCTGCTCGTGTCTAGAGAATCAAATCAAACCAAACTCTTTTGTTGGCTGTTTTGCTTCATGAAGCTATTTGAACTTGATGATTTTTTTTATATATATATTTACTGTTAAGACTGAATTATTTTAGGTTGTCGAAAGTTTTGACTGATGAGAATGCTTCAGGAATATCATGGCTCTCAGTTTAATGTCATTTTTATTTATATCCTATCATAGTGTGTTTCCACAGCAATTATATTGGTAATACATGGAATTAAGTCAAATTCAGCCAGTGTTCTCGCCACGTTTCAATTTAGGTAGATATGTTGATCAAAAAAACGAAGTTCATGATATTTCGCCCCAAGTGGATTGGAATTGGGATGTGATGGCGGAAGTTGATTTTTACGCGTACCTGATCAAACATTTGAAGATTCAAACTTTAAATATCCTGAATTTGTGCCAGGTTTATCATGGATTTTGGTGATCTGGCATGCCTATTGTTGCATATCTTATTTCACAGAGAAAGGGATGCCTGAAGAAGAACCATTTATGCATCATCTTAAGCCTGGGACGTTGTTTAGACAAGGAATTTCCTTATATATAGGTCTGTAATAAAATTTGGAAAATCATGTAGACATGAAATAATAGAATTTATTTCCTTCTCTCCTGCTCTACCTCTCTCTCTATTGGTTCTTTTTCTTTTATGGATACTAATCAATACAAGCCATTTGTTCTTGACAATGAACACTCAAAATTCTCCCAAATGCTTGAATAATGCTGGAAGTGCTCAGGTTCTTGCTACTGGAATTGCTTTGGGAATTGCAACATGGACCATGCCGATGTAATCTTGTTCACCTGCATCTACTCTTTTTACTTTGACTGGGAATACAGTTTTTTGTTCTAGCAATTCCACTCTTGGCTCTTCTTCTACATCAAACATAATAGTTCCTGCCTGTTTGGCACAACTACATCATCATCATTCGCTCCTTCGCCTCTGTTTGGAACAGGTACAAGCTCATCCCTCTCTGGAACAACTTCATCCCCAATCTTGTTTGGCTTAACCTCCTTTTCCTTTTCCGCAACTTCCGCTACGCCTCTATTTGGCATAAACTCACCCTCGTCATTGTCTGCCTCAACCTCCTCCACAGCTACTTCTACTCTACCTTTATAGGAGAACTTAACTGCTGTTGTCAATGCTTTAGACAACGTCAATGCAAGACTTCATGTTGATCAGAGGCGCTTATACTTCCAAAAGTCTCTTTTCAAGCCAGGAACCTTGGGTGCCAAATGCAACTCTCATATCATCATTTCTCACCTGACTAAAAGTTACAGATAAACTTGAAAAAAAAAAATTTAATTTATAGTTTATTTTTCATATCATAACAAAACACGTATTTTTTATAATATTATTAAATTTTTAAAAAATATTTTTTAAAAAACATTTTCCATGAAAATCACTTTTCAAAAACAAATAAAAAACTATTTTCCAGGGCTTTAGTAACTAGTCAGAGTGGAAATGATCAACCGATAACCAGTCTGGTAGGGATTCATAACTGGTACAAACCTAGCCTAAATCCTTGGAGATGGTTGAATCTAAATCTAAAAGAGTTTAGTTCCATCTCTTTCTGTTCTCATATGAAAACTTTCTTTTATTTTGGCTTCGATTATAAAATGTAAAGTCCCTCTCTCGTTCACTAGATCCTGTCCCTTTAATCACTTTGATTCGATTCTAAGTGATTTTGGTAGAGTGTGTTTATTTAAGAGATGCGCAGCGCAGCGCATAAACAAAGACTCTCTTAGTCCTTAGGATGATTAAGGCATAGCTTGAACTCAACCTTGCTTAGCAATCCTACTGAACTATACACTGGCTAAAGTTGACGAGGCTTTGGGTTGATTTTACAAAAGGAGCACGAAATTCTTAGGATGGTTAATCTGTCCATGGCGACACATTTTCACCTTCCTTCAACTTAAAATCTATCGTTACTTTCTTTTTGCCGGTACCTTATATTTCCGAGACCAGTACTACACAATGGTTTTGGTATCCATGGTAATACACATCCCGTAAACAAGTCTGCATTGTGTCAAACTCAGAGCCGGTCACCATTGATTCGATTCATTTACAACCTTGCATATTGTAGAGGTAACTCGAATGCTCTCTCACAAGTAACACTTTTTAATCTTCAATGTTAACCGATTTCTTCATTCCTCACACACATGCATACAATGTATTAGCAGTGGCTGTAGCAGTTGTAGGGTTCAGCCTGTATAAGAATCCACCTTACCTTCTCATAATGAATGATTAATGTTCAGCTCCAACAGCAAGTATGTTTGCTCCAAAATTATACAAAAAAACTATCAACACCCTGTAGTTCCTTAGAAATCCTGATGCATACTGACATGGGACAATCTGTCTTGATTGCATTTGAAGCAATGTGCGACCTGCTTGTAGCATATCCCTCCTGAAACAACCAAAACCGTACAGGCTGTGAGTATTATTAATGTCAATTGGAGATCCAATAGAGCTATCACAACCCCAGGGAAGTTGAATCCCCCATACCTGGACACCTAATTAGAATAAAAATATAAAGCAGCTTTACCTACTCAGGGAAACTACAGAATTACAAGACAATACATGCTTAAATCGTTTTGACTTCTATCCCTAACAGCTGTTCCATGTTTAGAATCTCTAAAAGAGATAAAGCAAGTTAAATGAACGCTGTATTGTCCCATCATGGCTCCTAGCCCTTGGTCGATCACGATAAAGTGTCCCCAAGGAAGAGAAGTATTATACCTTTTGCATTGCACTCATCATGGTCCTCAGTGGAGGAGAATTGATTTTGGCACGGCTTGCCACCTGAAACAATAAAATAGATAACAAATCTTCATTACAATTTGTATATTGCCACATATCTTAGCACAATGAGATAAAGAGGCCAATAGAAGAAGACATTTGCAAAAAAGACCTCATCCATCTTTATGTATCCAGATTTTAATCTAGGATCACTTTCATCCAACATCTGTTTCAGAAGTTTTTCCAGATCAGTTTCCGCACCATTTCCTATCCATCCCCATTCCTCAGCCAAATTTATCATTTTACTGATGTAGGCAGCACTATGAAGAGGTCCTGTCCACAGGGGCCCTGAAATAACGAGCGACCTAGAACCCTGGGGAAAAGCTGAGATTTAGCATGTATCATAACAATACATAGTTGGAAAAATACTCTTCTGAGAGTTATGATGTCATGCACCATATTGAGAACTGCAGAGCAAGAGATTGTACCACAAGAGAGGAAGATAAATGTAAGAAGTTAGAGGGAAACAGTTCAAATAATGATGTGAGTAGAATTGTAAGTGAAAATTTACATGTGATCCACTGCAAGAGCAACTAATGTGACCAAGTTCAGCCCATGAAAATTCTTGTGAATTTCCACAATTGTTGCAGTAGGTGATGAAACCATAATGCCTGTCATTAAAGGTAAAGTCATTTGTAATTAAAAATACCAAGAGCATGGTAGAGAATTGAACTCAAAATGCAGTAACATAGCAATTAACAGAAAGACCACCTGTTTTCAAGTAGCTTCCCTCGATTTACTCTGAGCATGACCCTAAAAACAGGTCCATGATACGAGTAGTAAGAAAAAAGTGGTGTGATATAATAGCCAAGCACCGAAGCTTCCCGCACAGCCCCACCTATAAGCATTCGCAAACCAACCTCATTCGAATATGGCATAGGACGTACATATGCTCCAAAGGCAGCTAAAGAACTAGACATAAAAGTACACAAATCATAACCGTTCTACTTGAGGCAGTAAACAAGTTGCAAACTCATTCAACCATAAGCAATAAAGTATCAAATTTTGACAATCAATGTTCACAGAAAGAAACCAGATCAACAATTAGTGCAATTTTCACTACATATCTTCTACTTTCAAGGATACCAGTGTCCAAGTTTAACAAGCAAACAACAAGACATGGTACTACTAATTTTAAGTTTTAACAAACAATGCAATTCAGTCTATCAACTGAACTAGACGTCACTTTGTACAAGTAGTTCATGTCATATAAAGAAGTAACAAAATTACTTGAAATGCAGTTCAAATACTCACTGGTCAGGATGGTGACCGCCTGAAGAGTGGCCATCAGTAGAAGTAACATAAAGCAATCCATCAAAACTTAATGTGTTCATTGCAGACCTCAAAAACAAGGAAATATCACTCCCAAACGAATCAATATCAATCAAATCAAAAAAATCCTTTTGCAAGTAACACTCACTCAACACTCTATTAGCATCTAAATGTGTAACAACCCATTTTCTCTCATCCCCAAAACCTCTGTCTACTCTCTTCAAATTATCTAAAATAACCCTCCTGTGCTCATCATTAGCATCATTTGCCAGCACAAAATCCGCTTTCGCTTCCATTAAGTAGCGCAAGGACCGGATTCCACACCCGCACATTGCGTCAAGCACCCGTAATTTCCCTTTGGATTGATTGTACAGGGATGCTGCTAATACCGCCAAGTCTCTGCCTTTAGCACTTTCATGGCGAAAGAAGGTCTCTCCGGTCTCAAATTCGAGACCCCTTTCGCTTTGGAGCTCGGATTTGCAGTAAATCCCGTTAATTTGTGGTTTATAATGTTGAATTTTAGGGTTAGGGTTTTGGGGTTTGTAGAGAAATGGGGCTTTAGGAGAGAGAGTCAACATGGCGGGAAATGTGTTTGGCTTGGGCAGTTCTACTTTTAGTGGGGTTTAATATATATATATATATGGATAAAAAAAATTTAACTGTATATAGATGAACGGCCCAGATATCTTTTGAACTGAGGAGCAAACCCCCCCAAGATTTTGCCGCGTCATCATCAATCTTCCCTCCTTTTGGAACCTCTGGATAGTAGTAGTATAACTTTGTGGTTGAGGGGCTGGCTAAGTCTTAGGTTTCAGTCAGGGAACTGAAAGGTTAGGGTTTATTTTTGTGCGACTTTGAACAGAGAGATGATGAGTCATTTGTACTATATGCATGAGGGCAGCAGCAGCAGCAGCGAGAAGTTCAAAGATTTGGAAGGTAATCAGAGCAATAAGGCAAAGGAAAAAAGAAGAAAGAAGCAAATCTGGGTCTTACTAAGATGAACTTCTTCCAACTTTTTAAGGTCTTTCTTCTTTTGCTTCCATTTTTAGTATTTTGTAATAGATCGGGAGGTAATAAAGACTGCTGGATTTATTATTTGGCCGTTTAACTAATTGGTTTTATTGGAGAATTTAGATTTTTCTAGCTGCATTTCCTATTTACATGTAGTTTTTTTACGTGGAATATTTTATGTTTCCTATTTGGTGCAATTTCCTTTGGTTTTCCTTTTCAAAAATTTTCCTAATGCGGTTTTAGGGTTTATTAGAATTTGGTGATAGCATAAGAGCAGTCACTTTCTTCTCCTCTTTTCTTTTACCTTTCTTCTCTCCCCTCCTCCCTTATTTGCTTGTCTTATCCTGAATCAGTAAATCCTCAATGGTCAATGCCCGCATTGTTACTGTGACTACTGGACTCGAAGTCTGAACTGGTACAGAAGAATTTGTCCTGGGTGGTTGGTTCTTGAAGCAGGGATTGTGATAGAAAAGTTCACATAGTTGTTGTGTGAAAGAACAGTTCCAGCATTATAATTTGTGATTTTAATCAGCAGTGAATAATAATCATAATGGTCGTTCAATAGAAATGCCAAATCGGATGCCCTCAACTGACCTATGGTTGGAGCATCATGTTTGCTTAGTTTTGAAAAGGTATGGTGGGATATTTGTTCAATTTGGAATTTCGTTATGAACGTTCTATGCAATTATATCATTCTTTTTTATCCAAGGACATCATGTAGTTGAGCTTAGCAGGGTCTGTTACCAGAGCTCGGAACTATGCCAACCATTTGTATTAGACCTTTGGATTGACAAACATTTGACCATTAGAATTTGGATTGACCTTCAGTATCAACCATTTGTAGCTTTTGTTATGTCTTCGTTTGATAAAGTAACAACTCTCACTCACTCTTTTTGGCAAAGGGGTCACCCATACAATGAGACCATCATTTTTCCTGGGTAGGTCATTTGGGTAGGTCACCCATACAATGAGACCATTATTTTTCTAGGTAGGTCACCCATACAATGAGACCTTTATTTTTCTCGGGTAGGTCACCCGTACAATGAGACCATCATTTTTTTCTTGGGTAGGTCACCCATCACAATGAGACCATATTTTTTCTGGGTAGGTCACCCCTAAGAATGAGATCATTCTCCATCTTTTTTTTTACCTGGGTAGGTCACCCATAAGAATGAGGCCATTCTTCCCCCTTGGTAGGTCACCCAAAGAATGAGACCACTCTTTCCCTTTTCCACTCGGGCAGGTCACCCATCATAATGAGACCACACACACATTTTTTGTATTGGTTAAGGGTAAAGGAATCGCCAGATGAGATTCCAGGTTAAAGGAGATCACCAGATGGGATCTCAGATGGATTTCCATGTTGATCAAACTAAAGTAAGAACTCAGAGGATCGTTGGATAAGGATCTCGGGATGACTAAGTTTTGATCATAGTTTTTGGGCTAAGGAGGATTGTTGTAAAAGACAAAGTTTCAGATCATTTAAGCTTCGACCAGATCAGTTTCGGGATTGCCGTTTTGGGTTTATCTTTATAACACTTACTGCGCAAAATCCATGCTCCGTAAGTATTATAAAGAGGGGGCATCTGTTGTAACCCATTTTTGGGTCCCCATGAAAAATAAAATAAATAGCCAAAAGAGGTTAGAAAAAATAACAGGAGGCAGAAGCGCTCAGGAAACAGTCAGAAAATTGGTCAAGGAATTTAAAAATACAAGGATTGAATTTTTGACAGTATATTCTTGAAGGATGAAAGCCCTATTGAGAAGGAAAATTTGAATTTTGAGGAGAAAAGCCCAAATTTGGATGTTTATGGACTTAATTGGATTTTTATTTGAATTTATAGAAGATTTGATTGCAAGAAAAATTGATTTTTAAGTCAATTTGGGCTTTAATTAGAAGAAATTTAAGTTCTGGGGCCAAAATATATTTTTTAGGAATTTATTGGGTCAAATCAGGGGCTTAATTGCATAAATATTGAAGTTTAAGGGCCAATTAGGGATTTAATTAAGAAAATCCGAAACCAGGGACCAAATTGGAAGAGGCGCGTAAATGGAGGGGCTGCAATTATTCGGTTCAGGGGCCTAATTGAAGAAATTGAAAGTTTATTAATCAATTGAGGGCTCAATTGCATAAATCAGAGGCCAAGGACCAAAGTGAAAAAGGCGGCCAACAAGAGGGGCGGGGACCGAATTTGGAGGACTGATTTGAAGTTTGCCCATTTAAATGAAACGGCGCGTTTTATCCAAAACGACGCCGTTTCATATATATATAAAAAAAAAAAAAAGAGGAAGACCAGAACGGTGTCGTTTTGAACGACACTGTTCATCTTCCTCCTTCCCCCCGAAGCAGAGCAGCAGAAGAAGAAAACCATTTCGTTTTTTTTTTCAAATCTTCCCGCCTCTCTCTCTTCGTCCCCACCACCTTTAGACATTGGCCGACCAGCCGTTGCACCACACTAACAATGGTCCCAACGTCTTTTCTTCCCCTATAAATACAGAAGAAACCGAAGAAAAAAAGGACCCCGGGAGGAATAGAGAGAGAGAGACCCGAAAAGGGAGGAGAAGAGAGAGCAGGCACGAGAGAAAGAGAAGGGAATACTGGAACTAAACTGAAAATAAAAGAAAAAAAGAGAGAACCGAAACAGGGAGAAGGGAGGAGGGAGAGAGAGCGAACCGAACGCTTGGAAACAGCCGCAGCGCCGCCGCCCGGAGCCGCCGTCCACGAGCCACGCCATCGCAGCACCACCACGACCGCCTCCTCCACGCCAGGTACATTTTCTTCTTCCCCCTTTTGTTTTCGAAGCAGGCGTTGCCTCCTGCATGCAAAGTTTTGCATGCAGGAGGCGGGGGGGAAGAAAATTAATTCCCCCCCCGCTGGGCCGCAAGGTGCTGGGCCAGCCAGATGCTGGCCCAGCCTTGCAAGTCTGGGCCGGTCTTGGCCCAGACTGTAGAACTTTTTTTTCGGGCCGAGATCGGCCCGCCCCCCTTTTTTTATTTTGTTGGGCTGAGCCTGGCCCATTTATTTGGGCCGGCCCAGCCCTATAATATATTATATATTATAATATATATGTGTGTATATATGTTATATATATAAAAAATATATATTTATAAAAAAAAATATTTTGAAAAATCTTAAAAAATATTGTGATTTTTCTGCATATTTTTGTCAAAGTGGTTTAATGTTGGTTTGTATTTTATACCGTAAAGATACAAAACCAGTGTTAAAATACCCGGTTTTCGTCAAAACATCAAAGATTTTCAGAATAAAAAATGTTTTTGCTTTAAAAAAATTTCTAAAAAGTCCCTAAAAATATTGTTGATTTTCTGCATATTTTTAAAAGGATTAATATTGGGTTGTATTTTTATACCGTAAGGATACAAGCTCAGTATTAAAATACCTGATTTTCGTCAAAGCAAAAAAAAAAAATATATTTTCCAAAAATTGTTTTTGTTTTAAAATACGGCCTAGTCTCTCCAATATATATATATATATATAAATATTATAACATCATATTTTCACACAACAAAGAAAATTTTCAAAACAATATATGTATTAACATGCATTTTGGCTTTAATAACCAGTTTATTCAAGCCATGAGAACTAGGCCAATATTTCAAAAATTCTAAAAAATCTTTTTTGTTTTCTTTTAGTATTTGGGATTACGAATTTATACGTAAAACGTATTCCTAAATATTATTAATAAAATTTTGGTATGGACGTTAGAACGGTTAGGATTTTTACCCGATAAGATAAAAGACCTCTTACGAGGAGGATTTTTCTTGAACCATAGACAGACCAACAACTAGGAAAACACAATAACACTTTAGTTTTTTTTATCAGACAATAAAACAATGCAGCTTACCTTAGGTAGGGCGTATTTGGGGTGCTAATACCTTCCCTTTACGCAACCAGTCTCCGTACCCGATCTCTGAGACCAGTTAGGTTCCTAGTGACCAAAATACTAGGTGGCGACTCCAAAGAACCAAATAAAAAAATAAAAAAAAAAATTCGCCAGTCGAACCCGAATTGAAATATTGATTTTTTTTTTGGGGTGCGACAGAATGGCGACTCCACTGGGGACCTTGTAGACTAAGCTTTGTTTTTGTCTGATTTGTTTGTTTGTTTGTGTGTTTATTGTTAATATGCCTTTCCTTTTATTTGCATATTTGTTTTTATTTTACGCATATTATTATGCATTGTATAAAATTGTCTCATGCATCACTTGCTTTTAATTTTGAAAAGCACACACAAGCCTTTAAGTTAAGTGGGGAATTAGCGATTTACCCTAAGACTATTGGTCAGGGTTTAAATGCGTGAAACACCCAACTCATATCTGAGTGCCTGCTTGGTAATGGTGGACATACGTGTCTTAACTTCCTTGCAACGCCCCCATACTGTCTTTACGAAGAACGTCACTGGGCAGATATGAGAACCTTCAAGACTAGATAGAAAAAACTACCCACTCTCACTTAATAAATAGAGCTTGTCCTTAGGTTATGTATCTTTTTGCAATAATGTATACTCATCGCGCATCACTTATGCATCACATTTTCATCACGCATTTTTGTTTTTATCATATGCATTACAGATCGTGAAACATAGGTCCACATCCAGAGTCCACCAAACCCGGTCCAGATCAAGAATGGAAAACGAAGAAAGAGCCATCCTAGAGTCGCACTACCAGACCGAGTTGGAATCTGTGAAAAATGAAGTTTCTCGACTGACCAATCTGCTTGAGCAACTTTTAAGAGCCAAGAACGGGGAGGGAACGTCTACCCAACCACCTATAGGAGCACCGTCAGTTCATGTCCCGGGGGTATCTCAGAACTTGGGGGCAGATTCAGTGAGGCAGCACTTTGCGCCTGCCATTCCCATTCAGCCCCCTCAAGCTCACATCACTGTAGATGGGCCTTCCGATAATAGGTCCACTGGATTTATGAACGATGACAAGATATCAGCCTTGGAAGAAAGGTTAAGAGCAGTCGAGGGAAATGACTGGTTTGACCCCATGCGAGCGTCTGAAATATGCTTGGTACCAAACATCACGGTACCAAAAAAATTTAGGATACCGGAGTTTATAAAGTACACTGGGTTGGAATGCCCAAACACTCACCTTCGATCTTATTGCAATAAGATGGCTGAGGTGATTCATGACGATAAGTTACTGATCTACTTTTTCCAAGACAGTCTATCGGGGTCGGCGCTAAGTTGGTACATGAGGCTGGATAATGCCAAGATCAAGAAATGGAAGGATTTAGTTGAGGCTTTCCTTAAGCAATACAAGTTCAATTTGGAAATTGCTCCAGATCGAACAAGCCTTATGTCAATGGAAAAGAGAAGCCAAGAATCAGTAAGGGCTTATGCGCAAAGATGGAGGGACGAGGCCATGCATGTGCAACCCCCTTTGATAGAAACGGAGATGGTGACTTTGTTCGCCAATACATTCAAGGCACCCTACTATGAGCATTTAATGGGTAGCTCATCTCAACATTTCTATGATGTTGTACGCATAGCGGAAAGAATAGAGCAAGGGATTAAAGCTGGACGCATAATTGAGCCATTGGAGACAAAGGGTTTTTTCGGAAGAAAAATGAAAGGTCCCGTTAACAACTTCGAAGGTGGGTCCAATGACAAGATAACAGATTCATATAACCCACAAATACCTACCTCTCATGTGGCCCACATAAACTTTAACAAACCTTTTTCCCCTAATCGAGCAAATGGCCAGTCAAACACCCAAAACAACCACCAAAGACCAAACACAAGATACATTTCAGAACAACTACCGCCATTACCCATGCCTCTGAAGGACATATATGCCAAACTACTAAGCATTGGACAAATAGCTCCTATCCCTACATTACCACTACAGCCACCATTCCCCATCTGGTATAAGCCCGAGTTGACTTGCGAGTACCATGCTGGTATTCCCGGGCATTGTCTTGAAACGTGCTACGGTTTCAAGAACAAGTTGTTGAAGCTCATCAAGATAGGATGGGTGTCATTTGAAGACACACCCAATATCAGTTCAAATCCATTGCTTGGTCATGACAAAAGTGATAGGGGATAAAGGGTTGGAAAACCTTGGTCAAGAATCGTCAATAATGAAGAAGGCGAGATCGAAAGAGAAGACAAGGAAACGCAAGTGGGGAAGGAAGATGAAGCATTGCCTCGGTTGACTTTCCACACACTAGAAGAAGTTTCAGAACGGGTTGACCCAAGAACTTCTCGTAGTTTTCAAAATGTAAAACAACTTTATTTGCCTTAGCATGTTTTTGTTATTTGCTTTTGTCTTTGCTTTTATTTTCTCTAGTGAGCAATCAGAGCTCATGATGTCAGCCAGATTTGGTGTTTGTCTTTAAGCTTACCTTTTCTTTAAATAAATGACGAGTTTATGCAGTTTTGAACAAGTTTAAGTGGTTACAAATAAAGTATCATAAAATGATTTAATATGAAAGTTAAGAAAAGCTACCCTTGAAATACAACCTCACCTCTGGATAACATAATGAATTGATACAAGTCACAAAATTTGAAATTTTGAAATGTCCTCGATTATAATCAAGGCTTCTTTCAAGGATGTGTGCGGATTTATCAATCCCAATAATATTTTGGATATTCGTCCTTTAAGGATTTCTTTATCCAAACATTAGCGGTGAATAATAGATGAATTCCCCTCCCTAAAATAAAATTTTTATAGTTTTTGAAATATTGGCCAATACCCTTTGGACTTTTACAAACATGTTGTAAAATCCAGAAATGCAAGAAAATAATTTGTGTTTAGGAAATCTATGCGAAAACACATTTTCAAAACTTCCAATATTTTTTTTTATATAAAAAGAACATTCAAAACATGTTAGAGTATTGGCCGTATGCATGAAAACAAAACAATTTTTTTTAATAAACATTTTTTTTGTTGACGAAAACCGGGTTTTTTAATACCGGATTTGTATCTTTATAGTATAAAAATACAACCCAATATCCTGCAAAATTGGTAGAAAAAGATGCGAGAAAATCACATTTTTTTTAAAATGATTTCGGAATTTTTTTTTATTTTTATTTTATAATATTATAATACACACACACACACACACACATATATATATATAATTCACGTCCTGCGTGAACAGTAGGACGTGAATTATATTTCACGCCTACTGTTCATGCAGTGAACAGTAGGTAAGGAGGAAGAAGAAGAAGAAAAGGAGGAAAGGAAGAGGGGCTCGAAGGGGTTGTGGCTGCTGTCATGAGGTGGTTCAGCTGGTGGTTGCAGTGATGGAGTTGGAGGAAGACGGGCGTCAGTTTTTTGTTGCAGAGGAAGAAGAAAGAAGAAGAAAAATCTGCAGAAATTGGGCGAAAATGCTGGTTTTTGGCTGACTTTGGACCCAAATTTCTCCTCTCTCAGATCATCAAATCCGACTCTATTTATAGGCTGTGGAAGAGGGAAATCTTGTCTATGTTGGGGAAAACTTTCAGCACTTGATTCAGTTGGGAAGCATCTCAACCGTTGGCTCAAAGTGTGCACCTTGAGCTGCCAAATTTGACAGCTCGAGGCTGTGCTGCTTGAGGTGGCTACTTTGAGCCACTCAACGGAGCAGTTTCTAACTTTTTCGACCCGATCCAACTACTCTCCGGGATAAAGGGGTTTCATATGGACATTTTGGTGCACGTTTTGTTGGATTTGGAGGCGACACAAGCTGGAAATTGCGCCTGGAAAGCAGCCACTCAGGCAGCTTTTTGAGGGAGAAAGTGAACAGTAACAGGCGACGTGTCGCCTGGTTTCCCTGCCCCGTTTTTTAAATTAGTCCTCCAGTTTTCAATTTCTTCAATTTGACCCCGGATCAATCCAATACAGCCCCCCTATTTACGCGTCTTTTCCAAATTGGTCCCTGGTTTCGGATTTTCTCAATTAAATCCCTAATTGACTATTAAACTTCAATATTTATGCAATTAAGCCCCTGATTTGACCTAATAAATTCTTAAAAAATATAATTTGGCCCCAGAACTTAAATTTCTTCGAATTAAAGCCCAAATTGACTTAAAAATCATTTTTTCTTGCAATCAAATCCCCTATAAACTCAATTAAAAATCCAATTAAATCCATAAACATCCAAATTTGGACTTTTCTCCTCAAACTTCCAATTTTCTTATCCAACAGGGTTCTCATCATTCAAGAATATATTGTCAAAAATCCATCTTTGTATTTTTAACTTCCTTGACCGATTTTCTGACCATTTACTGAGTGCTTCTACCTCCTGTTATTTTTCCTAAACTACTTTGGCTATTTATTTTATTTTATTTTTGTGGGGACCCAAAAATGGGTTACAACATATACTAAGGAGTTTTAAATTCCACATTAAAAAGATATTATATTATATTATCCTATGATATATACTAATGGGTTTAATAACTATGATATATACTAATGATAAAAATAAAACTTGATAATAGATGACCAATATTTCTCAAATATTTATTAAAATAATACCTTAATTTACAAATAACATAATTGATAATAGAATTAATGCTGGATGGAAGAGCTAATCCATAAGCAACTGCTCCAATTCTCTTCAAAATTTCCAGAGGCCCAACATCTTCAACAGATCTTCAAGTATCGGATGGTTGTTTTTTATTTACCATCATTTTAAGAATGAAATGTTGTACTAAGATGAATTCGAGTAACCAAAGGCCCAATGAAATGCTGTACTGAGATGAAATCACTCCTCACATTGAGATTATTGAGATTGTGTTTTCAAGATACAAATGGCTTTGAAATTATTATTTTCATATCAATTCTTAGCTATTTATTGTTCTCTTCGGTTTTTATATAACAAAATTAAGTTTTTACCAGTCAATTCTTAGCAAAATCATCCATATATAAATGAATGTATTCACAAGACATTAAAATCTCCCATCATTGATATTGAATACATGAAGGGTTGCATTCATGAAAAAACTCTCTTTTTAAACATCTATTTGAACTCAAAACCAATATAACAATATGTGAGTAAACTCAATTGTCAATTTTAATCAACACATTAAATCATAGATGAATATGAAAACATAAGAATTAAATACTATTTTCTTAGATTACAAGGATAAACTAATTATTTTCTAAATTAGATTATTGTCATAGGTTTGGTTTCTTTAGGTTTGAGCAATTCAAGTTTGGTATTTTAACGATGTTTATGTTTTTTAAATAGTCCAAGATTTATTATTAATTAGTGTGGGTGCCATGAAGCTAATGATAAACTTGCAAGAAAAACAAAAGTTGTATATAGAAAAGAAAAAATGCAAAAAAAATATAAAAACCATGCAATAATACATAGCAAGATCTTGTAGTCAAAACTAACAACACTTTACTTATTAGATTAATTACGGATGGTTTCAGAAATTTCCTATGTATTATTAGTTTTCATCAATTATCTTAAATATATCATAACATTAAACAATGAAGAATCAACTCAAATAGTATATCTCAACTAATAATTTCTTCCTAGAAAACCAATTTATTTCTAACTAAGATCAAAGATTTTCATTTTTTGAAGAATATATAGAAGTAAGAAAAAATAAAATGAAACAATATTCATCAAATGTATAAATTACATCATGGATAATAACAACTAGGTCGTCCAATTTGAAAGCAGATAGAAAAGATTTCAAAGAGCATTCAATAAACTTCCAAGTTTGGAAAATGATCTTCAAATTCAACTTGTAGGACATATATACTATACTGATTTGGAGTAAGTTCAAGCATCCAGGTATTCTCCAAAATGATCTTGTGCTAGCTCAACAATCCATGTCCTATGTAACCATAAAAACCATCAAATTAGAAGAACTTTCAAGTTTGAAAAGAAGGTTAGATGTGCATGATTGTACATGCATTTTGTTATCAGGAACAATTTCCCATCACTTTTAATTAAAAAACTTACTTTATAATAATAAAGGTTAATATCACATCTTTTTCATTTTTGTTTTAAATATCAAGTTTGAAATAAAATATAAAAACATTATTCAATTTTTTATTTTAATGTAAAAAAACAAAAATCAGTTTTCAATATTTTCTAAATAAACTAAAGTGATTTTAATAAAATATGTTAGTGATTGTTGGCTTTTTGTTTTTCAAAAAATAATTATTAAAGTTATAATTTATTTTTTATGTGATATTCGATAGATCTAATTATTAAAGATAATATTTATTTTTTATATTAAATAAGAAAAATATTATCATAAAATCAAGAAAAAATATAAAAGCAAGCAGACTCTAAATATTTAATAAAAAAATATTGTTAAAGATAATATTTAATTTTTTAGATTAAATAAGAAAAATGTAATAATTAAAGATGATATTTAATCTCTTAAATTAAATAGAATAAAATAGAAATAACTAAAGGAAATATGTATTCTTACCAAAAAGCCTTAAATATTTAATATATTTTTTATTAAAGATGATATTTAATTTTTTAGATTAAATAATAATAATAAAATAATTAAAGATAATATTTAATCTCATAAATTAAATATAATAGAATAAAAATAACTAAAGGAAATATTTGTTCTTACCATCAAGTTGAAAATCGAGGCTATGTCCTTGCAGCTTCGCAAATAAAAAGTCACTCCATTGCTTAGGTGTAGACGCTGTGATTGAACCACAAGTGGGATGAAGAAGCAGATGATATGGCGATGGTGATGGCATCACTGTATGTTTTCCCACTTCCGACTCTTCAAATGAATCTAACTTCTCTGAAATCACATGGACCCCACATTCTCTGTGGGGCACCACATACTCTGTTGGCTCTGAATAAAAGTATAGTTCCAATTCGTCATCTGAACAATAATCATCCATTGCCATTTCACTTCTACTCATGTATCTTATCCCTCCCTCGTAATTTGATCCATAACGTTTAAACAATTGAATACCGTTGCTTTTATTTCTTATAATAATAATAATCCTAGTGTGAAGTGGATGGACAGCCCAAAGAACTAAGCCTAGGAAGACTGGAGGTATATGGAATGACAATGAGCATCCTTCTCCACTGTAGCTCATCCAATTTGGCATCTCACCACGAATGTGGTCAATACTATACCGGTGACGACCGTTGCACATTGCCTGTATAAATATATTATCATTAAATCAAGAAATACAAAATAAAACCAATCGGACTTTAAATATTTAATAAAAAATATTATTAAATATAATATTTAATTTTTTAGAGTCAATAAGAAAAATAAAAAATATTATTAAATATGATATTTGTTTTTTAAAATAAAATAAAATAAAATAATGATTATTGCCTGTATACATATTGATTTCAAGGAATGCTGAGATTTTAGATATTAATCAATATATGTGTCAATTGTGTGTGTTTATTTTTGTGTGTAAGAGAGACTGAAAGAAATAGTACCTCAACAACGCTCTTCTGTAATTTATTTGATGAGTGACTGCAGACATCAACATCAATATACCAGAAACTATTACTTAGACATTCGATGCCCTGAATCTCTTCTAACGAATAACTGTGACATAGTACTAACCATATATCTTTTGTTGGGATGCTTACTCTTTTCAATGATTTGCAATTATATGCATACAACTGGTTTAAACTTGAGGGAAGATCTGAGATTGATACAAGATATTTGCATCCAGCAACATACAAGCAACATAGCCCGGGAAGGAAGCCGATCCCAGAAGGCAGGCTGGAGAATTTGTTTCCTGATAGATCCAAATGTTTTAGAGCGGACAAACCACTGAAATCAACACAGTTAATTGCGCGATCAGATAAACCACCATACGAAAGCTCAAGACGTTTCACTGATATCCATTCAATGAAAGATGCTGGCAACCAACGTTTCCAACTCAAAACACCTGTTGAAATCAAAGAAGAACTTGGTGGCGTCGAACTGTCTCCACGCAATGATAACCTTTTGACATGCTTTAATTGTCCAATTGAAGAGAGCAATTGCTCATTTTCAATCCCATCGACTAGTAGCTTAGCTAAGAATTCCATATCACCCATGCGTTCTGGCAATTTCTCAAGTTGTGAACACCTAGAAATATTCAGAGTTTCAAGAGACTTTACATTGCCAATGCTTTCAGGGAGATTCTTCAGCCTCCAACATCCCTCTAGATTCAAGAAAACGAGGCTCGTCAAATTTTCAATTGATTGATGCACCTCAACTAAACTCAAGCAACCTTTCAGAATTAGTTTCTCTAGACTTGAACAGTGCAAATCTGGTGTTTTAATAAGGTGCTGAGAATGACTGAGATTAAGAATTTTAAGCTTGTCAAGAATCTGTTATAATAAAGAGAAAAATAATGAAAATTAATCATAAAAAGTCATAACATGTAAATATAAATTACATACTGGAAAAATTTTGGGAATTGTAGCATGTTTTGTACCTTTTTTCCCTTCCATAGTTCTTTGAGCTTACTGTACTGCATATCAAGAACAGCTAGATTGTCCAAGGTAAAATCAGATGGCAAATATTTCAAAGGACATTCATGCCAACAAATCCACATCAACCCTTTAGAAAGCAGTTTGAAGGATCCGGTGAGATGTACTCCATTGATTTGGAGTAAATTTAAGCATTTCATTTCTGCCAATGATCCTGCGCTAAGTGATTTAGCTTCTGATGCTCTGACATCCAGTGCAAGACCCTCTACAACATCCGTACCCTAAAAAAAAACAATACAACTTTCATACAATTATTTGTAATAAGTGTGACTAGAATATACGCATGACTATATATGCTTTCGTGTATGCATTGAGCTCTTACCTTCTGGTGGTCAAGTACATTCCATGCATCGTCTTTATTCCAAATTCTGGTCCTTTTTCCAAGATGCAAGGGAGACGCTTTACAGACGACCTCCCTTCCCATGTCTCGTAATAGATCATGCATGGTTACCGTCCTTTCAAATAACAGCCTTTCATCTTTAATTATACACCCATGAAATTGAATCAGAGACCTTTCACGGAGAGTTTCCAAAACAACTTCTGGATTGTAACGGCAACGGGCTTCTAGCACTTTTGCGACGTATTCTTTCTCTATACCAATAAAGAAGCATGCAATATCAAGGAATGCTCTTTGTAGTTCACCATCAAGTGCGTGATACCTTATTAGAAGCTTTCCTTGAATATCTTGGTTTGGAATTCTGCTCAAGTTGTCAATTTCACGTTCCCATCTACCTCTGTTTTTCCTGTACAGAAGAGCTCCTATAACCTTAAGAGCTAAAGGAAGTCCTCCACAGAAATCAACGGCTTTCTTCGAAAGTTCAATATAATCTTCTGCTGGCTTGGTGTCCTTAAAGGCATGCCTGCTAAAAAGCTGAAGGGACTCATCTGGTTTCAATTCTTCGATCTGATATGTTTGATCTGCTTCACGAAGAAGATTTGAATCTCTTGTTGTAATAATTACTCTACTTCCAGGACCAAACCAACTTCGCTCTCCCATTAATGCATTCAGCTGTTCCAGATGAGCCACATCATCAGCAACAACAAGAACTCTTTTGCGACAAAGCCGGTCTTTGATCAGAACCTTTCCTCTATCTACAAAATTGATGTTAGCAACATCTTGTTTTAAAATATCTTTAAGAAGTTGCTTTTGTAAACGAGCCAGACCATTGAATTGTTTTGATTTTTCATTGATATCCGAAAGAAAACAGCTTCCCTCGAATCCATTGCAGAGTTGATTAAATACAACTTTTGCTATAGTCGTCTTTCCTATTCCTGGCATCCCATGTATGCCCACAATGCGTACATCATCTGTTGCAGTACTTAGAAAGTCAGAAATATCGTGAGCAAGCTGATCCATACCTACTGGGTGCTCAGGAACATATAAGTACTTGGGATCTAATTTATTCAACACATCCTCGATAATCACTTTGATAAATTTTGCTTCATGCCTGCTCACAGAAAAAAAGCAAGTCATCGATAGCAAGTCAATTAAGTATGCTAAAAAGAAATATTTTGTTACTTCACATTGAAAAATGTAATGTAAAATTACTCCATAAACGTGTGCAAGTGAAATTTAGAAAGAAAAGGCATACCCATTTGCCATATCATTGAGATTCCATCCAGATAGATTTCCAGCCTCCTCAAGAGCTTTTCTCCACTCCTTCACCAACTTCTCTTCAAAACACTCTTCATGTTTAACAAATGCTTCTGCAAAACTGCCATTCTGTTTTCTCACATATGAAGGATCGATGTCATAGAATATAGGAAGAACAATCTGACCGGTTTTCTTCCTTTTGCACTTCAGAATCTCTACAAGTTCATTGAGACACCATCTAGAAGAAGCATATCCTTTTGAGAAGACAACTATGGATATCTTTGATTCTCGAATTGCCTCGAGAAGATGCTCGGAGATTTCTTCTCCTCTAGGAAGTTCATCATCATCTCGAAAAGTGTGGATTCCTCCTTGGACTAAGGCAGTATATAGATGATCTACAAATGTCTTGCGGGTATCTTCTCCTCTAAAACTCAGGAAGACATCATAGGCCCCTTCTGGTCTAGAATGAGAAGACTCTGGCTCTGTCATTTCAGCTGCAGAAATCAAGGCACAGTCAATTACCAATGGAGCAATATAACAAAGAGTTAGCTATGAAATTCCAAAGCTATGTTATTGAAATGAGGTTAATTGTATTCTCTATATAGGCTTACTGAGGTCAGCTTTTCTTCTCTTTCGCGAGGATGAACCGTTGTCTTCATCTTTAGATTGCTTGCGTTTTTCTTTCTACATTTCTAAATTGAATAGAATGATATAGGATGAGCTGGTAAATGATTATCTATCTGAACTGAAGGCTTTCAAGTTATCGTTATGAGCAAGACATGAAATTAAAGCGAGAAAGAAGCAAAGAAGAGTTATCTATGAAATGGCAGAATGGGACACAGAAGTTAGCTACAGAGTAAAGCAAGGTTCTTGAATAGAGTCAACATTAATCCGGTCAATGCAAGGCAGCCATAATAGAGTCAACATTAATCAAATAATATATTCAAATAAACTCAGCCATGTCAGGACCCCAAACAGTCCTTACATTAACAATTCATCCAAAAAAGTTATACAATATTTTTATTATTTGGTTCAGGAGAAACTCTTTAATTATGGATTAAAATATAATTGTCTTTTATTTTAAGGAATTCTAATACTATATTTTGAATAATTTTAAGGAAGAAATTATAATATAATTGTCTTTTATATTTATTACAAACATATTTTATTTCTTTATGTGTTTTCTTTTCTTTTTCTTTTTTATTAAGAATATTAATTTGACTTTGTTCTATTCTTTGAATTTCTTCCTAGATATATCATGATAGGAACTTGTATCATTTATTCAATTTAATTCCTATTTTCTTGTTACTATCATTTAATTTGTTATTACTATATATATACCAGAAAAATAAATATTTTTTTATAATTTACATAATGTGCCATTCACCGATTAAAACCATGATATATTTAAAGATAATTGAAAACTCTTAATTTAATTATTTTTATATACGATCCCATCTTTAATTGTATAATCATTTTTTTTATCAATTTTATTTCAAACATGGTTTATGCTAGAAAATAAGCCATTATTCAATATTGATGACCTATAATAAATATCTATGATTAATAATAAATTTTGTATAATAAATATCTATGATTAATAATAAATATCTATGATTTTCTTATTCTCACTAATTAATCCCAAAGCGAGGTTCCAAGAACTTAAAGCAGGATTTTTTATAATTTGCACGGGATTTTCTATAATTGAACTTAATTCACTAAAAAATTCATCTTTCTTGCAAATTATTAGCAATGCAATAATCATAATTATAAAAGGTAAAAGGTAAATATTGAGCTGGAACATTCGTGGTGGATTACTGGTTCCACACGTTAACATTATTGAGGTCCTGGACCGTTCTTCTCTCTGTGCTTTTACTTTACAATCTATACAAAACAGCTACACAGTATATTTTTTATTTTTAAATATTAAAAAAATTATTCCACTAATATTCTTCGAAACTTGAAAAATATGTAAACGACATTTATAAACTGTTATATAACCCAATCCTGGCAAATAACTCCTCTAGTAACCCTGGTTTATTAATTTATTTACTTTGCTCGACAATCTTGAGTTTTTATTCCAGTAACCAACTAGTAAGGGGTTTCATTTCTTATAGTTATTAATTAAAACAATTATTTATATGATCAATTGGATTAGGGATTTGAGAGATAAATATTATGTTCCAATATGAATATTTATTACATCCAAAATAATTATCTTTTACTTGGCCATGAGCTTCTGTATCAAACTGCTAAGCTTTTATTGACTTGAACTAAATTATAAGCTTTATAAATAACAGGGACTAAGTAAGTATAGCTAAAGACCGATGCCACGCTTGAGAAGGAAGAACATGCAGGTGGAGAACTAATCTTAATATCAACTGGTTGGGAGGGTTAAAAAAATTAATTTTTAATTCAATGTAGGAATATTTAAAGATATATGATATATGCAATAACATGAAAATCGAAGTGGATAACAACAAATAGAACCATGTTAATAGAACTTGCAAGGATGTAATTGAAAACAAATGAAGTTTAAATTTATTTTTTACTTTTAAATTTATTTAAAAGTAACTGAGCGAGGCTTCTCTCTCTCTTTTTTTTACTTTTAAATTTATTTTTTTATCCCCTGGATTTAAGGCAGCCCTTAGACCAAATTAATTCCTCAGCCATGTGCCACGTTCATTCTCTCCTTTAAAAGTACCATGATGCACTCTCCAATAAATCACTTTTTTCCACACGTGCTCTTTCCAATGCCAGCACATCACTTTCCATTTCCATCCACGCTACTGTCCAGCTCCGTTTCAGACTTAGAGGATGCTGGTTTGGGGCAATAGTTCTTGAAGACCGGGCAAATCCAATGTTTGTGTTTGACAGTGTTTCTTCCTCAGTAATAAAGGTAAATTGAAATGGAAAACATTTACAGAGTAAACCCTTCTCTAATAGCATCACATCAATGTTTATGGTCTTGCAGTTAAAACAAAGAAACCAGAGACAAGGTTGGTTTTTTTTAGCTATGTAGCTTCGTGAAAGTGGATTTATACATGAACTTGTTACACTCTTTGGAAATAAGCATAACTTTCCTCACGTCTCTGTTGATGAATGCGTCAAAAAATTCATGGTTCGGTGACCATACACACCGGTAGCTCCGTTCCATTTGTTGCACATGTGAAACAGATGGTAAGATAAATTTAAATGAAATATATCGTTAATTAATTTGTTGTTACTTAATTAATTTTTTTCTTACAAGCTACGTCTCTTGGACGTGAGTCGAGTCTAATGGAGTTGTTTGTAAAGACGCACGTGTAGATGGAAGACTGCCAAAAAGGAGTGCAAAAGTTCGTTGACAATTACGCTCAACACTTCGTGGTATGTTCGTTCAACCATTTTATTTATTAAGTTATTATTTTTCTTGAATTGAATATGATGATTTCTTTTTCATTTTCAGGAGACCTACAATAATTGGTTGAGGGAGAGTTATGGGGACGATTATTCGACCCATCCGGATTTATGGATAGAGGTAGGATTGTCTGGTGGACCCGATAAAAATCGGGTGTACAGGCTCTCCAACAATATGGCTGAGAACTTGTGAGCAACCCATAGTGTTTCAACTATTGAGAGCTCCCAATCACTATCGAGCATCCAATCTAAAGAATTTGTGGCCTTGTAGCAACACATGACTCATCTCACTGAAAAATACGAGCAACTCTCAGTGAATTATGAACAACTTCGCCAAATAGTCATGGACATTAGATCAAATATAGGTGATACACGTGTGCCTTCTTTTTTGCCGTTTGGTCCTAGGAACGACTAGCCACCACCACCTCCTTCTCCTCCTCCTCCAGCTCTGCCATTGTTCTAATTCTTTCTTTTTTTTTTTGAAAACACATTAAATTTGTAATGAATATTTAGATGAATATTATTTAACTTTATCTTTATATTTTTTATTTTTAATAAAATTTAATTTGCATAATTGGTTTTTTTTACTATTAATTTATATAATTTTATAATATTTATTCCAAATAATGTTTTAAAAAAAAAAATTAGAAACACCACCGACGAATTTCCAGACGAAAATCTATCAGTATTTTATAGAGAATTGAAAAATATTTACTGGAAATGCCACAATCACTGACGTTTCTACAGAAGGAAACCGTTCGTCGGCATTTTACCAAGAGTTGCAAAATATTTACTGCAAATGCCATAATCACCGATGCCTATACAGACGGATACCGTCCGTCGGCATTTCACTGAGAGTTGAAAAATATTTATTGCATATGCCATGATCACTGACGGAATATTTCCAGCGGGAAATTTTGTTTTTGTGCATATTTTCTGTCTATAAAACCATCGATATTTTATGTTTTTTTACCGATAAAATTAGCGATATAATATGAAATTACCGACGAACATTATGCCGACGGACGAATGTATGCCCACATTGCATACATCATCTGTTGCAGTACATGGGAAGTCAAGAGATGGCTGGAAGGAGAAAATACAAATCTGCAGGTTTAGCAAATGAAACAAACGGAGAGGAAAAGACCAAGGAAACCACAAAAACAGACCAACAAGCATAGGATGCAGCTTTGCCTCCACGCAAACAGAACTGCTAAGCTAAACTACCAAGCTAAAAAGCCAAGGGAAAACTCCATAAACCAAAAGCTATCTCAATTCTAAATTAAATTATTACTAAATCTTTCCAACTATCATCGACTGCTTTTCGATATCAGAAGAGATCTTCAGACCTAGGGATCATTCTAAGGATTTGCTAGTAAAGTAAATTAAACCGATTGACCAAATTGCTTAACAGAAAATTAAATCAGTGTTTTGAATGATTGGGATTTGAAAATTAATTAAACTAAAAAATTAAAGAACAAGGGTATGAAATGAAAACAAGTGAAAATTAATTAAACTAAAAAATTAAAGAACAAGGGTATGAATTGAAAACAAGTGAGGGAGAAAACAATTTTAGCAAATATTGAGAATCTTAGTTACAATTAATTAATCTCCCTATTTATTTGAATTTAATAAAGTCTGACATAAACATCAATCAATCTTAGATTGTATCAAGTGTATTTGATGTATGGTTGATGATACTAAATTCAATCACTGATTAGAATCAGCTCAAGTACTAGTCTAATTAATCTCATAAACAATTAAAAATTAAGATCACTAAATAAAATCAAAACTAAAATTAAATAATCATTCAATTAGGGTTCATGACAACCTCCCTTAATAACCCAATAGAGATTTTAGTTGTACATTGTAAAAAAAAAAATAATGCTTCCAAGATAAAAACTGTTTCTTCAAAACCTTCCCCATGCTGCTACTGTCCTTCTCCACAAAATCAAAGTGTCCTTTTTTTTGTGCTGCTGTCCCACGCTTTTCATAATCCCCTCCCCTGGCCTCCTTCATAAATATATTCTGGGGTAGCTACGCCGCCTACAATTGTTACCTCTCTATCCAAATAGGTCACGCCTCCTCTATATTCTTTATTTTCTCTCTCTCTCTCTTTTTTTTACTTTTAAATTTATTTATTTTATCCCCTGGATTTAAGGCAGCCCCTAGACCAAATTAATTCCTCAGCCATGTGCCACGTTCATTCTCTCCTTTAAAAGTACCATGATGCACTCTCCAATAAATCACTCTTTTCCACACGTGCTCTTTCCAATGCCAGCACCTCACTTTCGATTTCCATCCACGCTACTGTCCAGCTCCGTTTCAGACAGAGAGAGGCTTCTTTTGGACTCTGGCTCCGATTAAAGTTGTAGCTCTGGATGTCTGAATGTGTAGATGAATTTTGGCTTTTCAATCGCTCTATTTGGACTTGAGATGCTCAAGTTATAGGCTTCTAAAGGTTCAGTATTCAGGCAGAAAATTTACTCGAGATTTCCATTCTCTGATTAGGCTAGGAATATATATATATCTTAAGAAATATTCCTAGCATTAAAGGAGAAAACAATATATAAAATATAATAAAATATGTTTTGGATTTAGAATGAATATAAGGTTTTTTAGTGAATAAAATACTAACAACTCTACATTTTTAAACCATAAAAGAAAAATAATTTTTTGCACTCTTCACATCAAATATGATATTAAAATAATATTCGCTGCATTCAGTGGTGGAGCCAGAGTCTTTTCAATGAGGGGGTAAATTATTAACAAATACTAAATTATATAGATATACATTAAAAATCAATTCAAAGCATATATACTAATTCATATCAAGTAAAATTAATTTAAAAATACTTTCAAAATAAAAAAACTTACATTATAATTGTTCTCTTCGAGTTTTCATATTTTAAAATCGCTTCATAATTGCTTCATTATCAATCTTATTAAAGATATCTTTCTCAATGTATACAACCAAACTATCATTCATCCACTTATTTCTTATCCTATTCCGCAATCTACTCTTGACAATATGCACAACAGAAAAAACTCTCTTCACTGTAGCTGTTGCAACTAGTAGAAGTAATGATAATTTGATAAGCATATATATTGTCGCACCCCAATGTGCGGCGTCGCGACGAAAATCTATTTTAGTGTTGTTTTTATTTTCTTAATCTACAATGTAAATCTATATATATCTATAGGGATACAAAAAATACTGTCTTTTATTGGTAGAAAATGGAATGGGAGTCGCCACCTAGTATTTTGGTCACTAGGAACCCTAATTGGTCTCAGAGATTGGGTACGGGGACTGGTTGCGTAAAGGGAAGGTATTAGCACTCCAAATACGCCCTACCTAAGATAAGCTGCATTGCTTTTCGTATTTTCAAATCATTTTGATGTACTAATGTTAAAAATAATTTTTAAAAAATCAAAAAACATTATTGACATGTATTTTGACATGAAAAATTATTTAAAAAACAACCGCAACCACACTGTCAAACAAGCTCAAATTGCACGACTAAGCCACTTGTGCCCAACTCATGTCATTGAGGATGGGGGTTTGTGTCAAAATTCTAGGTTCGATTACACAGAGGTCTTCATGGTACGGAGAGAATGGATTTTCCTTGTAACTTGTAAGGCTATATTCAAGCTCACAATGAGATTTAGGACTGTTTTATCAATCTATGGAATACAGCATCGTTGAAGCCCGCCCTTCATTTCTCTTGTCGGATTAAGAAGGATGGCCTTCAAGAAAGCTTGATCTCAACTGTTAGGTCTGAAAGATGGCCATCATTGAAGTTCACCAATTTATCTTCTATACTCAAGATGGCTTCCCATACAAACTAGGTACTGTAATTGGAAAGAAACATAATCCTTTTACAAGGAAATGCTCTGTTTCGTTTGGTTCCTATGATACTTTGGTGTATATCTCCTTTTTATATGGTTCATTGTATTCAATATATCAAATATTTGTATCTATGTTGTGACTTCATGAATAAGGTCCTAGCTACATGCCTTGTTAGGTCATCCTGAGATACTTGGGCTATATTCATGGAGCTCGATTACATGTTTTAGTCACAGATTTCAGTTAATTCCAGGAGCGCTAAATAATATTGCCCATCCTCAAACATATCATGTATTTCCATAATTTTCTGTTATGCTAGTATCTGATAATTTTACCAAAGAAGGCTAGAAAATTAAGTCAATCAATTCTGCATCTCCATGCAATGAATGCAATTAATAGGTGATATCTGGGAACGAGTCAAAACATTTATCCCTGAACAGAGCTACCAATATACCTTTTGCATAATTTGGACTAGAAAAATAGGGATTAGGTGAGATGTAATGAGAAGTGGATAAAAATTGATTTTTTTGTCAATACTAAAAGCGCTATGTGCATATTTGGAAAACCATTACAACCTTCTTACATTCCGTGTTGGCCCATTAATGAAGAAGAATACCATGTTCATTGGGGTTTTCAAATTTGGTGTGTGTCTATATCAAGATTGTCAATTCCATTCCGTTTCGCCTGGAATGACCGAAACATTTCATATCAATTCAAAAAATGGAACAAAACGGAACAAATTTCATCTTATTTTTAAATCTTGGTCCGTTCCGGATTTTTCGGCTAAATTCCGCCCGAAACGTTCTGGTTTCATTCCACATGTTCTGTTCCGCTCTTGAAAAGCCATTAAATCAAATTGAACATTGCTCAATTTCATTAATTAAACCACCCGATTATAAAAAGCTCTTTTTCATTACTATTTTCAATAGTAATGGTATTAATAATAATATTGAAAATTATTATTACTATTTTCATTAACAATGATATTAATTTTTTTAAAATTAGATTTATCACTAATATATATGGTTTATATTCATGTTTTTTTTTTCATGTTTATACTTTGTAGGAATTTGAGCAAATCAATGGATGTTTTAGATTTTATTAGCCACTTGATAACATTGACCTAACTTTATATTTAAAATATTTTTGTTAAAACATTTTACTTTCATAATATTTTTATATTTTGTTTAAGTTGAATTACTTTAAGTTAAAGATCTATTTAATCTTGACTATTTTGAAATATTTTAAATTTTGAAATTATATTTGTTTGGCATTGTGTTTGTATTGCATAATTTATAATTAATTTATCTTGAATTCGAATTATGTTTGTTGAATATATATATATGAACAGTACAACCCCGAAACCACATGCCGAAACACTCCGAAACTGAAACATTCCATTCCAATTGAAAAAACGAAATACCTACCGAAACAGAATTGACAACCTTGGTCTATATATATATATATATGCGCGCGCGCATTAAATAAAGTAAATAAACTTTTAATAAATCCAACCATGTAATGAACATAATAATGTTAAAAATTCAAGTTCCTCTTAGTTTCGACCGATGTTCGATTATGCATAAATTCTCTTTTGTATGTGTTTTGTTATAAATAATTGTGTAGAAATGATGTAAGGGTTATATAATTAATTTAGATTAATCCTTTGTAAACAATGCTTAAATGTTTATGATATATGATTAAAGGTAGGTGTTTGAATGTTCAAGTAATGGTTAGTTCAAATAATTATTTGTTAGGACTCAATGAATATATTTGTGTGATGTTATATTTCTATGATATTAATAGTTAGATGTGTCAAGTTTATTTAGCTTTATTATTAGTTTGAGTCTTTCATTTTATTTATTATTGTGCATTATAACATCAAAGAATTGATATATTTTGGTTGATTAAAATTGGAATTATGGAATATTAGATGAAGGAATGATATGGAGAATTTAATGGATTTATTGTGGAAGGTCCATAATTGGATCATTGAATATTATATATTTGAATGGATGATGAAATGTGATTAAATGATGGGGATAACTGAGATGTTTTAAATATAAAGGAGATTCTGCTGAAATATAGAAATGTTGATGTATACACTTATAAAAAAATATATTCTTGCGTTCTAATTATCCTAAACTTTAGATTATGCATAACTTAAAGTTTTAATGGAAATGCTACAATTATCATCAAGTCGTTCGATCTTCACCCTTAAATAAACCTAACTACATAAATATAAATATATTAACTAGTGTTATCACTTACATTACATCACATGTAGAATTCTAAATTAATTTTGAATATAAAAACATGTTTATATTGCAAATATAATTTTAAAGTCAATTTCTAACATGATAAAAAAAAAATTGCGTTCTGGATATGTTTTTTTGCATCAATTTGTTTTTATTCATAAATGAAAAGATATTTATGCTTTATCAAATAAATTAAGAAATCTATTAAGTGATAAAGCAAAAACAAATTGTTGACACTAATTAAATATTAAAACAAAAGGCTAATCTTCATAGTAAAAATACAAGACAATTGCACATACAAATATTTTACATAGATAATTTTTTTTTAAAAAAAAAACTTTTTCATTTACTTTATTTTAGTGGCTAAATATTGTTACTGTTAACAAATGATTTATGTTATTATAAAAAAATCTATACAAATACAGTTAATTCAAATAAAATATAAGAGAGAGAAAATCCCATACAAATTAAACTAATATTTTTAAAGTATCATGCAATTATATATATATATATATAAATTAATATTTAAAGAAAAACAAGTAATAGAAATGAATAAGAAAAATAAGCACGCACTAATGGGCTAGACTCACATGCATAGTCTTAATGAAAAAAATAAACATGCTTGGGCTCGGAAAACTATGCCTATACCTAGGTTTTTCTCCCTTTAAAAAAAAAACAAAAAAAAAACATAACAAGAAGACAAGAAGACTTATCAACAAGTAGTCTTTTTTTTTTTTTTCATCATCTCTCAAGTTCCATGTTTTTGGACATAAAATCTTGATTTTAAACTTGTTTTTATCTAAAGACACCTCCAAAAACCATGCAAATCTCAAAAAAACTTTAAAACACCCCAAAATCACTCAAAACAAAAAAAATCAACCAAATCAAAATAAACCAAACAAAATCTAATATAGTTTTCCCACCATGTTTATTGTAAAAAACCACCTCCATTAAACTCCACAAACCATCCTATTTTTTAGTGGTGACATTGACCAACAAACAAATTTCTCTAACTCATCATTTTTCAACAAGTTTCTTTCCTCTCTTAAACCTTTAAATTGGAAATGAATAAAATAATTTTTTAGATCATTATCTTGTGAAATTATGTGGTTCTTTATCTTTTAATTTTATCTTTCTACTATAATTGAAAACTTTATCTCATGAAATTAAGCCATAAAAAAATTAAATTAAAAAAGAAAATTTAAGGATGAAATAAAAATAAAAATAAAAATAAAAATGAGAAGCTTCACTTTTAAAACACTAGTATTGATAATGAATAAATTTATCACTATTCACTATAGACATGTTCATTTTCAAATAAAAGAAAACAAAATTATAATCCCTTAATTCTAACATAGTGGTTTCCGAAAAAAAATGTCATCATAATCATAAGAATAATTAACCACCTTCACTTCAAAATCTAAATCAAATCCTTTGAAACAAATTTTAATCTTCCAGGAAAACATATAGGCTTTGACATGTCATTGCAAAAATATAATTATAAAAAGTAACTCAGCGTATATTTTCCCATAAAAAAAACGTAGACCATTAGAAAAGGTGTACAACTAAGGGGGCATCAAAATGAAAGCCATAAATATGCTCATCTTGGGGATCATGTCACGAAAAAAACACCCACTGGAAACATTTAATTAACTCAATAATATGTTCTGCTATATGGGAATCAAGTCAGGAAAAAACCCCATACTGGACAAACTTCAACAGACAAATTTATCAATGAGCATGCCATTGGTATATCAGGTATATTCTATGCTTAAGCATCTAAAGCATCAATGCTCTGGAACGGGGACACATGCTCATAACGCAGCATCCAAAAACTACTAAAGGAGCTCCTTCCCCCAAATATACGAATCAACACGTGTAGGTGTGCTGTCTTTTGATGTCAGATTGCCTGTCATAAAAAATCAGTTACTTTGAAGAGGTGGACCAATTGTGTGCAAAATAAGAATCTTTTACTTACAAAGGAACTCAGTCTAATGATAGTTACTAGTCAATTTTCTCTCACAACACAAGCAATCAGGATTTTCCTTTGGAGTGAACCAAGTGGATTAATGGCATTGGATAATTTATAGCATTACAGTTAGATGAAGAAATGATTTTAAACAAGCTGCTTGGAGAATAATTCAATAAAAACCACCTCTATATAGAGAAGAAAAAAAGGCCAGCTCCCAATCAAAACATTTTTGTCCATTTACATAGAATAAGTGCATGTAATATATTTTGAGGTCCCATAAAAAAAACAAAATTCAGAGGCATGTACACGATAAGGACAGTTGATTGATGCAGCAGACAAATGCCAAAATAATGTTTAGCAAACAAAATATTATTAATGGAAAACAGAGACAAATATTACGTCTTAAACCAAAACAACAAAATAGAACTTCAATCATTCCAATACAAGAGAGCATACAACAAGTGCAAAGCTGGACTTAGTTTGCATGGTATAACAGCTTAATTATGCATAAAGAAAAATGCATGGGTTTAGAATGCAACAAACTCACCTTTAATGCAAAATTGTTTTAAGAATTATAGCCCAAAGGAAGTTCCATGACTTTTCCCACCGCAACTGTTTTCCCTGGAAGACACGACACTCCACTTGAGACAGGATCTCAACAAATGAACAAATCACACATCATTAAATGTTAAGTGTGGTAAGTTACCCTCAGTACGAAGAGTAAACCTGCCGAGTTGTGCAAAATCTGAAAACTTCTCAATGCATATCAAGTTGTTTACCTAACAGGGATAATGGCAAGGGAAGATCTAATAAATATTAAAAAAGTTTTATCAAATTAATTATGTCTCAATGAAATACACTAATAAGTAATCTATGTTTGAATGTACTGGCATGCACAATAAACAATTGTGGGCATATAAATGTTAAAAAGTAAAGCAAAGTTGCAGGCACAAATTTCTAGAGAAAAATGCCATGCAAGTCATATCCTAATACCTGAACACGGCAGACAACTATGGCACCATTCTTCACAAAGAGGACTTTCTTTTTCATAGGTTTCCTTGTCTTTGGATCAATTTGCTGCAGCAGCTGAACAATCTCACACTCCTCAACAACAGCATGTATGTGCAAGACAGCCTTGTAGCCAGCTGTAAAAATTGCCTAGAATAGCAACAACAATTTTCTGCTTTAGTTGCTACAGTATACATCAAGGCAGATCTAAGATAAAGTCCTAGATATGAAAAGCTACTAAAGACATAAGAAAATAAAGGAAAATGAAAAACAAAATTAAAACTCAAAAGCATACATTATCCAGTAGTTCAAGGATTTGCAACTGTGCATCAAACTCTGTAACTGCAGTGATTGGCCTTGCTGCATAAAGAAGTACAAATTAAAAAAGTCAGGTCAACAACAGAGGAGCCAGAGGAAAATATGACAAAGCTCACACACAACCACATACTTAACATCAACTTGTTGCAGATCAAATTAGTTCTTTTCACAACATCAAAGATTAATGAAGCTTTATTTGTAACTTCTAAGAACAAACTTAAAAAAACTTACCAACACTTGAAAGCACAAAACCAGACAATATATCCTCATCATCAATTCCAGATAATCTAACCCGTACATTTTCTCCTGGTCCTGCACATCTTACCTTGTTTTCATCGCAATATACAGCAAGAACTTTCACCATAGTCTGTGGATAGGTGTACACGAGGCATTATATCACAACATAAACAATAAAATAGAGAGAGCAAGAAGTAAAACACAGGTCAGAGCATACACACCTTGTTTGGCATGACCAACAAGGAATCACCCTCTGTCACACTACCAGACTCTACTTTGCCCATAACAACAGTTCCCATGTCCTTAAATTTGTCAATAATAGGCATCCTGCAAATTTAAAAATCATATAATAAGAGATTTATTTTGACACAGTAAAGAATTAAATCAATCAATGTTTCTTGTAAAATATCATCAATATAGTAGCCATGACCACTGCTGCTAAAACTTCACAAGAAGCATTCTCTCATATCAGAACATTTCAACTCATTCAAAAGAATTGTTAGTGTCGGTACCATTACGTTCAATTTAAGCATGTAGAAAAACATGCATGCCAAAAAGGGGAAAAAAAGAAGATAAAAAGATCAACTAAGAGAAAAATTAAATGTAGGGATGGACAGAAAAAGTGGGGGCAGGGATGCAACTTTACCTAAAAGGACCCTTTGGATCTCGTAGAGGAACTTCAATAGCATCAAGGGCCTCAAAAAGGCATGGGCCATTCCACCATGGACATATAGCCTTACCCATTCTTGTTTTCATGTTGGTGCCAAGCAGACCAGATATTGGTAGGAATCCGACATCTGTAACAAAAAAGTACCATCCCATGTAATCAAACCATTTACTGATATTAGAGACAAAATCATCATGAAAAAGCAATCAGACAGATTCAGATGACAGCATGTTATCCATGATGTTCAAATAGTTAAGATGATGCCAAATGTGCAAGACATTTAAATAGTAACCATGTCAACATCACAGAAATTTTTGACAATCAGTAATGCTTGAAAACATCCACAAGATTTAGGCTCCAATTTTTATAGCTATGACTTTTTTTTGTGGCTGGGGCTGCAAGTTGTCGCTGTTGTAGCTGTGCCTGGTTGTAAGGGTGTTTGGTAATATGTGTTGTAGATGTTTGTAGCATGTTCTATATTAAACAAGATTCAAAAGCCTACAAGCATCATTTGGTAGCTTCTTATTTTTGGCTTCCAAATCTTTTCAAAGCAACTTTTAAAAGTTCACAATAGACCTTTTACATTGGCTTTTAGAATAAAAGCTTGAAAAGGCCAAAAGCCATCCTTACCCAAACAAAGTCCTAGTTTGCAAATTTCACCAATAAAAATGTACCTAGACCATTGACACATACCTTTAACAGTAAAGATGTTGACTGAATAACCCAGCAGAATTTATAGAGCAACGCTACAAGTATGGTAATTAGAAAAGATGAGAATGGGACTTGAGGTTACTTCATCCCATTGGAGAATTAAATATGAAACAACTCTCTTATCAAAAGGACACCTAAGGAATCTTAATCAAAGCATTGCACGGAATTTACCAAATTTAGTTCATTCCCCACTGTATATCATTCAAAGTTTCAGGCCACTTTAATTACTAAACAAGCAATCTACGAAGGTGTCCAGATTCAGAATCCATAATCTATATAACACCTCAGACCTTTTAACAGTTAATAAAATGAAAACAAAAACAAAAGCTCCAAACAAAGCCTAAACATTTTAGGAAAGGAAAAGTTTAAAGCATTAGACCACAGAAGAAAATCCCCCGGTACCTTTCTTCACATTGTAGCCAGAAAGCTTGAGAAAAGGTACCATCTTTGATTCAATCTCATCATACCTAGAAGAAATTACGAAAATAAATCAAAACAACAAAAAGAAACTATCTCAGGACAGACCCAGAAGAAGCATGCAGGTGCTTCCACACATGCACACTATGCCCACAAAGAAAGGACATGTAATTATATGCACATCCATGGGAGGCACACACTGCTGAACAGGGAAAAGCACCTTTCTTTTGACCAGTTCACAGTTGGATCATCCATTTTATTCACAACAACAAGCAGCTTAGACACACCCAAGGTCTTTGCAAGTTGAACATGCTCACGGGTCTGCCCTCCTCTCTCATAGCCAGTTTCAAATTCTCCTTTCCGAGCAGAAATAACCTAATAATGAGAGAGGTCTGTCAAAAAATTTAAAATCAATAATTCATGACAGAGAAAGTAAAAGTGGAAAACAAAGAGTTTGGTACAAACTTACTAGCACACCAACATCAGCCTGAGATGCTCCACTAATCATATTTGGAACATAACTCTTGTGGCCCTGAAGATTCAAGAACAGCAAAATTATTGGTACTTCCCAACAAAAAGTGAGGATATTCAATTAGAAATGAAAACCAAAATCGAAATAAATCAGCACAGAACAACCTAAAGATGCAAGGAAGGGTTTCTTTCCTATTGCATCAAATTAAAAATAAATCAGCACAGAAAAACAAAAGAATTGCCACAGCTCATAATTTCAGAGTAGTACGTGATCAGACAATCATGAAGAATTTCTAATGGAGCCAAAACTATTAGTTTTGTCGAAGTTGCCTCAAAAGAAATGAAACAACAGTTTCTTTTAGCATGGTTTGGCAGTGCTATCCATTCTAATTCTTTCCCCAAACCATTCCATGTTTAAAGAAATTGCATATCACCTCAATCACACTGACAAAACCAAGCATGTTCCCTTCTGTACCTTTTGGAGCATGTCCATCAAGAGACTAATACATCTCAAAATTAGAAGTGTTCTATAAAGAACATGTTGCAGCATGAGAGCTGTTAAAACTATTTAAGAATCTAATGTCAGCCACTGGAATAGCTAAAAAGTTGAATTTTGATTTTCTCAATTTGAATAAATTCAAAGAAAGAGCTTAAGAGAAAGGAAAAGAGAGTTGCAAGAGATTTCGAAAGCACCAATGAGAACTCCACTTCCAATAACTACAGAAGGAATTCCATGAAATGGCAGTTACACATATGATTGTGCAGGAAAAGATTTGAAAATAATAGAAAAAGGAAAAATCAAAGACAAGATGCTCAGTCCATTTATGAATGGACAGGATTTTTCCCCATGTTAGTATCAGATTAACGAGATAGTGATCTCATCATTGCACCTTCTCTTTCTATAGATGCGTAAGTCAATAGACATGCATATGCACATATAGTGGCAGAAAAAGGGTACTAGGATACATGGTTTTGAAGAAAAAAGAGGAATCAAGAAATCCTCTTTTGAAACAAAGAATGATATCTTGTTTCCAAATAACTTGGATAATTCAAAGAATGATTAGTCCTGTTATTTTCAAGTTTTGGTCTCTTTTGTTTCAGGAAGGAAAAAACACAACCAAAGACAATCCATCAGTTTAGCGAATTATTTTGGTTGAAACCAAATGCACACTCCATTTTTAGTGTATTTGAGCTTGGTAGAACAACTCTGGCATGTCTTTCAATATATCCTCTTTCTATACTATTATATTTTGCTAGAATGCTTCCTTGAATCTAGCTACTCCTAGTTGCTGGGTGAGAATATATTTGACGTTTTCAAGCATCCTCGAATCAAACAAGGCTTCAATTTAAATATATCAACCAGTCAAACACAAACAGCTGCAACAAGAACTTGAAAAAGATGAAAACTAACAAGAACAAATGCTGCTACAAGCTTTTGCAAGCTCTCCCCAAATGAATACATGGCACTATAGAAAGAATCACAACGTGCATGGAGGACTATATGTCATCATCCACAGATCTTAAGGAGCAAAGGATGATCACAGAATCCATGAAAAATCAGTGATCAAATCCATGAAAAATCAGAATTATCCTTTTTTAATTGGTAAGACAAAGTCTCTCAACAACATAGGACAACCATTAGTTTCAAACCCGATTACTGCAACGTAACAGGATGGAAGACTAGTTTCTTGTGAAGGCTTTTTCTCATCTTTCCCACTATAAGGCACAACTAATCTTAGTGATAAAGGCTGACACATGCAAGGACAATTTTTCAGGTTATTTGTACTTTTATTATTGAGTAATATTGTCAGGAAGTTTTTATTTACAGTATTTACATTACATCAAGTGGACTATATCAAGGGTAAATGTTGCAGAACACATTGCAGTATGGATAGAAAACAAGGAGGGATGGAAATGAGTGAGATGAAGAAAGAAAAAAAGGCAAGTAACCAAGCAAAAACCACACACTCCACTCAACTAAGTATCATTACAAAACTAGGTTATGGAATAAAATCTCTCGTAAGATGTCAAAATGCTAGATTATTCTTTATCATTTCAACATATGTCATGTATGGTCCATTTCTCCCCCTCGACACTTGAATTGACCATATTTCTTTGCTGGCCAAAAACATGCGCCAATAACATATTTTTTCAGGACCCACTCCTCAGGAGAAGTATGTTATGCATAGCTAGCTTCATTTTCACTATAAATATCTCATCTAGCAAAACTCATTTATCATTGAAATAATGGATAGAAATAACTGGAGTGAAGAAAGTGGAAACAATATTTTGAAGATGTAATTTCTCACCGGTGCATCTAAAATTGTAAATCTTGATGTCTCTGTTTCAAAGTGCGCTCTTCCAACTTCAACTGTTTTGCCCTGCAATAAACATTATACAAATAAAATGTTTAAAGTGGGATTAAAATCAGTTTTGCATACAAATGAACATTAAAATAATGGAAATTGAAGCAGTATTAACAAAAATTGAATTAAAAAAAATCTGGCTCCACGGATACACAATTGTCACAGAACCGTACCTTAACCCTCTCCTCCTCATTGGTGTCCATAATATAAGCCATATACCTAGCAAATGGAAAATAATCATGGTCATAAAAACATATTAAGTAAATCTATGGAAGTAAAAATTATTTAAGGAATATTCTGTTCAGAACTTGGGAAAAACAGAAACAGTTTGAATGACTAAGAATGAGGGATCCTTTGATAAAAATGCAGAAAAAACTCAAAGCATCAATGAGATTGAGAAGAAAGAATAATGCAGGATTATTAAAAAAACATAATCCTGAACATAAGCAAATAACATGTATACTTGGAATTTTTTTTTAGTAAACGAATCGCGTAATCTCATTTGATAAGTTCTTTTCTGGAACAAAACCATTCTAACCCTGTTATGTGACTTGTTATCTAAAGATTAATTAAGATAATGACTATTCCCCTTGATTAGCTCATAAATTAACCCTTACTGTTGACACAAACTCTAACAGAATAAATTTCTATAGAGGTGGTAAGATAACATCTACAAATCATACAAGTTCTATATCAGAGGAGCCCATTGCAGAGTAAAATTTCAGTAAGCTAAAAACTATTGCACCTGGTAGGTTCAGACATGCATGATTTAATATGTAGCATGTACATATATTATTTAATATGTAATATGTATGGTTTGTAGCTCATCTCAAATCATTCCAAGAAGCCCATTGAGGCAGCCTCTCTCCTTGTTTGTTGGGTGGTTTCAAGCGCACACAAACATGTACCAGCCTCAACAGAGCAAACTAAGACTAATAGAGTCAGGTGCTTAGCTACAACCACACGCAAACAGAATGTGGTTCTGGTCAACAGTTTCTTTCCATATTACCAAAAGGGGATGCAGGACATTCAAGGAATCCGTGATTTCCATACCACCACAAGACTGGTCTTCCTAGGAATTTAATTAAATAGTTTCCTGATTTTGCTCAAAAAGGAGTTTATCATTCACATGCATCAATCAGAAACATTGCAAAACAATGGACACAAGCATAGAGTTCAAGCATGATAATCTTGAATCATGTTGTATCAATTTGTCTTTCCTTGCATCACTACAAGTTAGTACCACAAACAAAAGAGAACTAAAATAACATAACAAACAACTGTAACAAGTTTCTCCCGTTACATGTTTTTTCCAATCCAGCTGCCAAATGAAAGACTAGAAATTTCAACAACATTACATGTATTCTAGGCAATAACAACAGCCAATCGAGCAATCTAAAAATAATGGAAGTCACAATGAAATAAAAAATAAGATAATGCAGACCAGTCATAAAGCTATACCAAATAAAAGGGCCAATTTGCATACCCTTGCAAAAAGGGGAACTGAAAATACCATTCAGATAAATCCAAATTATTAAAAAAAAAAAGGACTTACCAACTTTCTCTACTTTTGTCCTTAGCTTCTTTCTCATATTTCTGGATTGTGCGATCATCCACCTGTCCACTAAGAAACAGTATCTGGCCCCCAGTGGTGGACTTACCAGCATCTGCAGCCAGACAGAACATTAACTACTACACTAATGGAAGATAAGAACTACTTTTTTAGAAGAGGCAGGAAAACTGAGTAAACCAGATACAGAACACCATTGCAGAGTTAGATAATGAAATTGAAAACAACATTCTTAATAAAAAAATGCACCAATCAAGACAACTACTTGCAGCATGACAATAATTTTTACTTCAACAATGCACCAATCAGATGATAGTAACAATAACCACTCAACAACCTAATGCATGGTGGCAGTAGTGTAGTAACCATTGGGTAAATAGCAAAAGGACAAAACAAATAAGTAATCACAAGGCCAGCATTTAATTTGGCAAAATTGTGAAACATATTAACCTACCAACATGACCGATAAAAACAACATTTAAGTGTCGCTTCTTATAGTCTTCTTCCATATCAACCGGAGCTCCCACATCTTCTGATACATGTACTTCCTTATCTTTCACTACAAAATAAGACAAGTAAAGGAATGGTAACAAGCGCGTATATAACTAACAAAACATCATGTGAACACGTCAAAAATCATAATGCATGCATAAATATCAATGTATAATGAAAAATAGAAGGATACTCCCAAAATACCTTTGGATGTCTCAGCCTGCATTTCCAGAGTGCTTATGGTGACATTATCATTTGAATCTGAAAACATCCAAAGCAAAACCTGTAAGACAATGGTTTGATATCAAACTTATCCACAGATCTTAATGAACAAGAAAAGTGGGAGCCCATCAACAGTATATCAGATTAGCAGTAAAAAAGAAATATCTACTTGCAATGAAACAGAAGATGCATAGATATCAATTTCTTTGCAAAGAAAAAAAAGTAGTACGGTGCTATTTGTATGTTCTTTTGTTAAGATATACAAACATGTATACATTTGCATTAAGTGTGAGTTTGGTATTGTGGTACAAGGAGCTTTTCAAAAGTGTTTTTCACTTGGAAATGCATCAAAATAATTTGTTTTTATATTTTTTTTTATTTTTGACATCAGCACATCAAAATCATCGGAAAGCACTAAAAAAAGCATCAATTTGATGTTTTTTCAAGGCAAACAAGCACTAAGCATATGTTGTTTGTATTTTTTTTTTTTATGCACATAAGTTGGCGTGCAGGTGGGTGCAGGTAGGTGAAGGGGATGAAGACACGAGAAGAAAAATATGGAGCAATGAAACAACCAACAAAAATATAAAATGAAGCCACATTGGCAGAGAAGAAACAAACACAAGCACCACATCGAGTGATCAATCCACCATTATTGCTAAGGGCATTTTCTTTTCCTTTCATTTCTTTTATCACAAGATATTTCAAGGTATGTAATCTCAATGTTGTAAAAGGAAAAAGGCACTAAGCCTGTAAAATGCCCGAGGCGTTAGGCACGCACCCGAATGAACCAAGGCAATATGCTATAAATTAAAAATATATATTATATTATATTAATCTAAAACATATATCTTTCCAATTAAGATTAGATCATTGGAAAATCAAAAGAGAATAATTTAAAGTAGTAAGTAGTCAAATAGATTAAAAAGAAAAATTAAATATCATCATCATTATTCATTAATCTTCAAAAACATCTCCATCCATGCTTTCCTCTCCTTCACTTGAATCCTTCATATCCTCCATTTCATGATTATAATTGAAATCCTCATCTCTCAAACTATATTGCACTTGTTTAGAAAAAATTGAAGTATTAACTATACAAATGTGTTGTTCTTTGACTCCCACTATTGAAAAAAGAAAGTGTGATTGGTGTCTCTTCTAAGTCTCCTTCATTGTCTGTTTGTCTCCCACTTTAATGATTTTTTTAATTCTTTTACCCTAATCTTAGTTTTTTACAAAAATACCCCTAAGTTGTTTCTTGAGGTAAATTTAAAAAATGGACAAATAGGTCAATTCATAAATCATTTAAAAAATAAGAAAAACTCAACAAAAAAGGAAGAACTTCAAGCAAGCACTAGCCTTAGCACCTTGCACCCACTCACAAGGCGCTCGCCTAGGCAGCGCCTCATTGAGATCCAATGCATGAGACTAATAAAGGCATTGGGGCCTTGCTTTGCCTCGCCTCGCCTGGGACGCCTAGGCGCCTCTTGACAATATTGTCTAATCTAATAGGAACCATCACCTAATGGTGCTCTATTAAACTATAAGGCAAAAGTGAAATGTTCATTCATCAGTAAGACAAACTGCAAATTTAAGCCACAACGACTAAGAAGGAAAGAACACAGGGACCAACATGATGAGGGGTCAATAACCAAATGGGACAAGCATTTACTTTCCTTCCATTTATTTCGTCACTACGCGTTTCATGTTTCATGGTATCCAATAGACCTTACTTTCCTTCCATTTATTTCATCACTAAGTGTTTCATGGTATCCAATAGACCACTGTCAATAATAAGTTTAGAACCCAAATACAGAGGATGCTAGATCTATACCAATCCATGAACTCCTATATGCAAAATCATAACATTAAGTATCACAATTGAAATGGTTCAATTGTAGAAGACATTCATCTAACCCATGACAAGTTCAAATGTAGAAAAGGAAGCTAATTGATTCCACAACTAGTCAGGGCTTTAATTTTGTTTAGCACCTTGATTCAATTTCTATATATTTGATAGTTAGCTATCTGCAAGAAACAGAATAGTTAAATTAAGCATTACTGAAGACACCCCATTTCTAATTTAGCCAGAATCATGCCAGAATCATACCAGAACTATGTCAGACCTTTTGGACATTAAGGTACACTTATTTTCACACAAAAAAAAAATACAACAAGAAAGTTCTAGGCAAGAATTTCACTGTACCACCAACCTTCCTCCATTTTATCCACCTCCTCAACTTCTTCTGGCTTTGCATCTTCTGGATTAATCACCCCATTTACCTCTGATGCTAAGATTAAATTAAATAATTCAATTTCTATCCCGGACATTAAATAAATAAATAAAAGGTAAAACTAATACTTCATTTAAATAATAAAATGCTAACACAACCTGCTGAGTCAAGCTGTAACGAACGAATCTCCTCCGCAATATCTATCATTGAAAAACATGTGTAAAAAAAGTAAGCATCGAAATTCTCAAAATTGATTGCAATCTAGGATGTAAAAGCTCCACTTGATTGCTAATTCAACACTTAAAAGCATAACCAAAAACAAAAATATCACCAAGAATTATATCTTTATTGTCCTCATCATGGAAATAGGTAGAGGAACCTGATTAATAGATGCATATACACATCCCAAAGCTGTTTAAAAATACTCCATAAACCATACCTGACCATACCCCAGCCCAACCCGACATCCCCATGGGTATCATGTTAAAGGATAAAAAAGTTATAAACGGGTATACCGTGCCCGCTTAACAAATCATCTCTTGAATTGAAAGGAACCAGCACATGGGTTCTCTCGAGAGAGAAGCAAATCCCAGAATCCATTCATTTCAGCGAATTATCCACACCGTATTACCAAATCCAACAAATAAAAATCAAATCTCACATCTCAAGAATGCCCCGTAAATTTTACATGCAAAGAATCTTCAGATTTACATCTCAAACACATAAACAAACTAATTCAAAAGTAATCCAACAATTTCATCAAACGAAAGTAAGATAAAGTTCGAAAAGAGAAGGCAAACCAAGTGGAGGCTCTTCTGCCATTGCTGCAGAGTGGAGACGACGGCGCCGCCGCTGCTGCTACTGCTGCTGCTGCTGCTGCTGCTGATGATGATGATGATGATGATGACGATGACTGGGTTGCGGCTGGCTGGTGGCTGTGGGTTTGGAACTATGTGGCGGTAGGGTGTTCGCGTGCTTTTTGTTCTTACCGTTTTGCGGATTATATCGGAATGATGGTTTGTTTCTGTTTATTAAAAATAATTAAAAAACAAATTCTTTAAATTAAAATTTTTTAATATTTTTAACTCATTTTAATAATATCAAAAATAATTTTTAAAAATAAAAATTTTTTATTTTTATTTATTTATTTTAATAAAAAAAACATTTTTAAAAATAACTACTATTATATTACTAAACATCTCAAAAAAACTCCTCAAAAAATCTATTTGATTTTCCTTATGATATTTTTTAATAATATTTTTTATTTTTTAAAATTTATTTTTAATATTAATATATTAAAATAATTTAAATTTTTTATTTTAAAAAAATTAAAAAATATATATAAATTTTTTTTAAAATATTTTAAAACACAAAAACTACGTAATTAGATTAAAAGAGTGTAGTTTGCTTAGGATTTTTTTTCCCGTTAATTGTTGCAACTTGCGGAAAAACAAATTGCTTATATAAAAATGAAAAACGGTGTTTTTATTTATTTTAACAATAGCTGCAAAATTCGCCTCCTCCTAGATAAGTTTTTCATACATTTACTTTTCTTTTTCCTTAACGAGTTTCTTTATTTGAACTTGCGTGATATATTATAATTAACAATTAACAAAAATTACTGTTTATTCAAACTTATGAGACTGTTGATCGGAGTTGTCCCTTGAGTCCGAATACCCTTTAAGTGTTTTTTTTTTTTTTTCTTCAGGTATATGGTTGGGTTGGCTATTGCAGACTTTATCTGAGTTTGTTAGGGATTTACTTAGTTCCATGTTATTTTTACTAACATGCATAAGGTTCATCTTGGCTAGCCTTTTTTCTGCTGTTTTCTTAGGCTAACTACACTACATGAAGTGCTATTTACTATCAATTTGTGCATTAAATAACTGGATCAATGGCATTATTCATGACACCTATTTGCTTTTATATTGGGTTTCTCTACAATATTGAGAAGGCTAATGTGGCTTGCTTGAGGAATAGTGTCATGTTTGTTTGAGACAAGGTTTTGCACTCTTTACATGTGATCTTATTATGCAACAAATTATGCTCACTTTTTTGTCTAACAAAAAATAAAAATTCCTATTCTTTTTTAGTTTACAAGCAAATGCTTTTTTTTTTTATTTACCTGTCTCAATGCATATGATGGACTTCTACTAGGGGTGTTTTCATATTTTTCTTTCTATTGTTTTTTTAGTTGGTGACATGTCAGTTCTTGAGAGTCATTATGATAAGGGTTTTTCTTGTGTGTGGGTTCCGAGGTTTCCAATAGGCTATTCATTTTTTTTGTTTCTCCTGGATTCAAGTTTGTGCATTACTTTTTAGCCACCGGTTGTTGCACCATCAATTTAGTCTTTTTTTTTTCTCTATTGCCTCTCCTGCTGGTTATTACACCATTAGTTCAATTTTTTTCTCTCTCCATTGCCTCTCCTGCTATCTTTGTTTAGTTTGTTCTCTAATGTATTTTTTAGGGGTGTTATTTCATTCAGATTCTATCGGTTTTTAGGTGTTGCATGTGTGGCATTTTTGCATTGAACTTGTTACTTTTTTGCTACTATCAGATTGTTTCTAGTATTGAGGTTAGTTGATGTTTATGCCATTCTTTTACTTGGTTGTTTTTAACATTCCTATCATAGTGCTTTTCATGCGCAACTTCTACATTAATTTTGGTTCTTTCTACAAGATTTAACAGAGGTTTAAAGTCATTTTTATATTGGAATTTGCATATATTTCTTTCATTATTTGCATGGTGCCCAACCTTACTTTTTGTTATAAATATTTAATATGGAAACAAATATGGAGTTGGCTTAGAGGCATTAAAACACTATTTTTAAGGTGTTTATTTATCCCACACAAAGACAACACTTCCAAGATATAACTAAGCCCTATAAACCTCTAAAAGAATGAGAAGATAAGACCAAGAAAAGAATATATGTTTTTTTTTGTTTTTTTTTTCTGTGTAGTAACATGCTTTCATAAACTTTGAAACATAACGATAAAACAATATGACTATTGATAAAACACTATGAATATTCATCAAACAATATAACTGTTCATATTAAGTTTCAAGTTTCAAATGCTATCTATTGATATTATAAATATCCATATAATAACATTAGGAAGCTAAATAAGAGAGTTTGTCCACCATGGCTTAATTTACTACATAATAGAAACCCACACTTTTGAGATTAGGAGGGAGTGTTTCTTTTCAATGTGGGATAGACATCTTTTCTTTATTTATTCATTTACAAACTACACTAGCAATCCCCCACTAGTTTGTAATGAATGTTTTTTTACTTGATAGAATTATACTTACAATAAGGTATTTTGCAATTTAAACCTTCAATTAGTGTTAGAACTTGAATTCTACTAAAGTTATTGGTGTTCGCAAATTAAACCCAAACTTTTATTATAGAATAAAAGATATTACACACAATACTATTCAAACTCTTAAAGAGGTTTATGACTATTTAACATTATTATGGCCATGTGCTAATATCTTATTTTCATGAATATTTACAAGAGAAAACCTTAACTCTTGTTAAAAACCACTTCTATATTCATATAAGTGGAATTATACATGTCTCATTATATTAAACACGAACTTTAAATTCCATTAAAAGACTATGTTCATCCCCCTTTACATAATAGAACACACTGAAAACTATCAAAATAGGGTCTAAAATTAATTATTAGTGTCCAATATATATTAAACAGTAACTTGTTATTACCCATTAAACTTAAAGATAAGTTTATTATTGATTCGAAGTTGTGTTCCTATTACCGTTATCTTTAATAACGGGTTTTAATCTCATTCCATTAGTTGTTTTCCGTATAATGTCTTTAGATAATCTTTTTATGAGTGTATCCACTAAATTATTCACAAACTTCACATAAATAATGGTAATTACCCCATTTGTAATCAACTCTTGAATATATCCATGTCGAATGCTTATATGTCTTGACTTACCATTGTAAATGTTACTATAAGCTCGAGACATAGTTGTTTCACTATTGTGGTATAAAGAAATAGCTGACATAGATTGTGACTATAACTTAATATCAAACAACATATTTCTTAGCCATTCTGCTTCTTTACCTGCAGTAGCCATATCAATAAATTCTAATTTCATAGTAGAATGAGAGATGCATGTTTGTTTCTTAGATGCCTAAGATATTGTACCTCCTCCAAGTGAGAAAATCCATCATGATGTGGACTTATTATCATTTGAACTAGTCATCCAACTTGCATCACTATATCTTTCTATTACAACTGGAAAATCATAATAAAACAAGCTCAAATCAATCGTTTTTTTTAGGTAACCAAAGACTCTTGCAATAAGCTTCCAATGATTTATATTCGGTTTGCTTGTATATCTTGATAACTTGCATATAGAAAAAGCTATCTGGTCTTGTACAATGCATAACATACATATGACTTCCAATATCACTATCATATTCTAGTTGTGCTACCGTTTTATCACAATAATCATTTAACTTCATGCTAGAGTCAAATGGGGTATTAGCCTCCTTTATATTTCGATGCTTAAACTTATAAAGCATTTTCATAATATAATGTGACTGATTAAGTGCCTAGCCACTACTATGTTTCTTAACTTTGATACCTAAAATTGTATCTACTTCACAAAGATCTTTCATTTTAAAGATAAAAGTGAGATACCTTTTGGTTTCAACTATTCCAATCATAATGCTAAATATTAACATGTCATCTATATAGAGACAAATAATCACACCAAAATCTTTTGTAAATTTGGAATACATACACTTATCAGTACCATTGTGATGAAAACCATTCAACAAAATTATTTTGTCAAACTTTTCATGCCATTGTTTCAGAGCTTGTTTTAAACCATATAAAGACTTTACTAATTTACAGATTTTTTCTTTATTTTCGGGAAGTATAAAACCCTTGGGTTGCTCCTCATATACTTCCTCCTTTAAATCTCCATTTAGGAAAACCGTCTTTACATCCATTTGATGAACATACAATTTATAAATTGATGTTAATGCAAATAAAATTCTAATTGATGTAATTCTTGCCATTGGAGAATAAGTGTCAAAATAAGCAACACCCTCTTTTTGAGTAAAACCTTTGGCATGAAAATATTGTTAGACAATATTGTTAGAAATATTAGTATGGAAACATCCCTAGAAGTCATAGCTTGACTTAATATCCAAATATTATTAGACAATATTGTTAGAAATATTAGTATGGAAACAAATATGGAGTTGACTTAGAGGCATGAAAACATTATCTTTAAGGTGTTTATTTCTCCCACACAGAGACAACACTTCCAGGATACAATTAAGCCCTCTAAACCTCTAAAAGAATGAGAAGATAAGGCTAAGAAAAGAATATATGTTTTTTTTTTGTGTAGTAACATGCTTTTATAGACTTTGAAACATAACAATGAAGTAGTATGACTATTCATCAAATAATATAACTGTTGATGAAACACTATGACTGTTGAAGAAACACTGTGACTGTTCATCAAACAATATGATTATTGATGAAACACTATGACTTTTCATCAAACAATATGACTATTGATGAAATACTATGACTGCTCATCAAATAATATGACTGCTCATATTAAGTTTCAAGTTCTAAATGCTATCTTTTGATATTATAAATATCAATATAATATCATTAGAAAGCCAAATAGGAGAGTTTGTCCACCATGGCTTAATTTACTATATAATAGAAACCCATACTTTTGAGATTAAAAGGGAGTGTTTCTTTCCAATGTTGGATAAACATCTTTTCTTTCTTTATTCATTTATAAACTACACCAATATTTTTATCTTTCCTTGTGTTTCATTGTACTTGTAACTGTATATGTTGCTTCTTTTGCTTTGGTTTGTTATTTTTTCCCGTTTGCATTGTATTTTCACCACAATTAATTTGTGTGGTGCATCTGTTATTAGCAGATTTGTTGAGCTTTTCTAGCCTTTTTTTTTGTTAGGTTGTTGTTTTGTTGAGATTAAGACTTGTTTGCCTTACTCTGCTAGTATGTGTAAGTATTTATGGTCTGAAAGATTAATGGTTGTCTCTTTCTTACTTTGTTGGACTCTGTTACCAGCTTCTCTATTTTTCCATATCCTTTTTAACCAACCAGTAAAGGTATTGCTGGCTAAGAGTTTGTTTTGAAAAATGTTTGTCCTTTGTTTTCTTCCCTTTTGATAGTCGTTAAATTTATGCTTTAAATTCCCATCTTTATTTATTTGGCCAATTCATGTTGCAATTTATGTTTGTTCTTTTTTATGGTTGACCCTTTTTTATTCCAATCATTCATTTAGTGCAGCATGGAATGTTTTTTAAGTTTGGTGCATTGCTTTGAATAATTGGTTGGTTGACATGACCAAAAGATTGATGTCTTCTCCCAAATGTAAAAGTGTCGAAGTAATCAATAACCTAGTAAGATCGGGGTCGAACTATAGAAAAGTTAATTGTATAAATTATAAATAATAATAATGATGATGCTGATGATAAAGAAGAAGTTAATGAGAACTTTGAGATGGAAGATTAATGTAAGGATTAAACAATGATAAAAACAAATGTCAAGGTTAGAGGATCCACTAATGGTAATTCAAACAAGTATATATAGTATATACTCTTATTATTCAACCGGAAACCACACATAAAGGAGGTTCCAATCGGATGATTTGTCATTAATAGCTCATTAATCTCCCAATATCAAGCAAATCTCCTAAACTTGGGTTAATCTCTCAAACTCACCAACTTGTTAAATCTTAGAATCAAACTCAATCAAGAAGCTCAATTATCAACTAATTTAATAATTAAATAAGAAATAAAAAAAAATATCAATTTTAAAAATTTATCAAAGTAAAAAACATAGCAATCAAAAGAATGACGATTAAATTTAATAGGAAAAAAAATTATTAAATTGAGTTTGATTCTAAGATTTAATAAGTTGGTGAGTTTGAGAGATTAAATCAAAATATAATGAAATCATTAAAAAAAACAATTTAAGAAATTATCTCAAATAATAATAAAAAGAATAGGCACCAAATCTAACATATGAAAAAAAAAATAAAGGAGGATGAAATTGAAAAAAAAAATCCAATTTTATAAATTATTTTGGATAAAAAAATAATAATCAAAACAAAATAGACCAAGTGTTATACAACACAAATCTAGATTAACCATTTAACAAGCAAGGTATTAAGAATTAATAAGATAAAAAGATAAGACATGTTAATATTAAACATTAAGGTCTATGCTGAGTTTACACTATACTTATTCTTACACCATTAATATTAAACATAATGAAAAAGAGAAACATAAATAAACAAAATAAGAACATAAATAAGATACACGTTAACTAAGTAAAGGAAAGGAAATGAAAAACATAAACAAGATATTAATGAAAGCAAAACTTAAAAATTACAAAAAATATAAAAAGAGAGAGCAAGAGCAAGTTCTTGATCTGAACAACCAAGATGCCTAAATACATGGCAAATGTCTCGTTTTATAGGACAAAATTTGGGACTATTGATTTGATGACTAATTGTTTAGTGGGTGGCCACATCTTGACTTGATGACAATCCTTATCTTCTTGTCTGAACAAAATGTCATTGATAACGTCCAAATTTGAACCACCTGTACTCATAAAAGTTCTAGAAAAGTGTCTCATCTTTTCAGGAAAAAAAATTAAGGTCATTTGGACTTCTAGAACTCGAGATATAGGCTGAACACTAAACAATGTCTTGGCTGAAGGACAGATTCAAACTTCTCTATTGTTACTATAATTTGGACTTGAAAATAACCTTTTTAAATCTTAGACTCCACATGAAAGTTTTAGGCCTATGTCTTATCTTTTCATCCATATAAAGCATACCTAAATCCAAGATCTACGGCTCCAGATATGACCAAATTACTGAACAATGTTCCAGTTTGGACTGAACCAGCATCTCTTTTATAAGTTTGGCCCTCTCTTTGTCCTTTCAATTTCAGTACTTAAACTCATCAATCAATCCTTTCATTTATATGATAGACCTGCATTTAAGATGAATATTTACTATAAATTAAAGGTATCTTATATTATTATATATATTATTATAAAACATGTTTTAGTTAAGGAGTTATTGATACTTCAAGTGCAAAATAATGATATAAAACTTTGATAAAAATACACTTTTAAGTACTAATCATTGGTCAAGTTAAACATTTTGTTATACCCTTGCTCACTAAGATTGCATTTTAGGTACCTTAAAATCTCTTCACCTCGACCAATCCTTTTAGCGTTTATTGTTATTGTCACTTGAATGCTTACCTGCTCACGTTTCCTCTTATAATAAACGATTTAGAAGTCAATGGGCATATTAAGGCAGCCTTTTTAAGTTGGTAAATTAATTAACTTGGTTTTTGCCACCGTCGACATTTAATGATAGTGATGACTCAGGTAACTATTTCATTTTTTATTATTTCTTAACTAAGTCTGATAAACTTTGTTTTGCTTCCTTTTAAAAAAAAAAAGAAAAAAATTGCTACAGGTCCACAAAGGGAAGTAAATATTCTAGGTTATGTTAAAAAGTACTTTATTGGCCACATAAGTTTCATTTGAATTGATGTTTAACTGCACACATTTCCTCTTATAAAAAAAACAATTTAGAAGTCAATGTGCATTTTAGGCCAACCTTTTTAAGTTGGTAGATTAATTAACTTGGTATTTGCTACCGTATGCTTATAAGTAAGAGATTCAAATTTTTTGTTTGTTTTATTTTTTAGCTAAGTCTAATAAGCTTTGGTTTGTTCCTTTTTGGACAAAAGAAAAAACAATGGTTGCAAGTTCACCCAGGTAAATAGATATTATAGGTTCTATTGAAAAATACTTCATTAGCCAAACAAGTGCTATTTGAATTGTGGTTTGGTGGTTGGAAAACAGAATGAAGAGAAGGATCGTTGTATTAGGAACTTGGAATTTAAGAAACAAGAATGCAAGTTGGTAGTTGCTTTGTTCAGCACATCCTTAACCAAGATGGGGATCTAAGAGTTTTTAATGCTTTTTTTTTTAGGGTGAATATTGTTGCTATAACTGCATGTTGTTGAGTTGAGACTGATGATGATTGTAAGCATGTTGAATTCACTTCAACAAGAAAAACAATCTTTAGATGGTTTGTTGAATTAGTAGCGCTGATGATTTTTTGATGTGAATAAAGGGTTATTATCATTTAGGTTCTATCTTTGTTAGGGCTACATATTAAGAGCAGAAAAAAAAAAAACATGTGAGCACTTTTGATTGGGTTGTGAAAACAAAGTGTCAGGTTTACATTGTTGATCATTATGGGTAGAGCCACCGATTGTTTTTTAATGCTTTTATCATATGGTTGTTTCAAGTTGCTGTATGTTAAAGTTCCCTCAATTAGTTAGATTTTTCAAAGACTTTTTCTTTGCATCTTTAGGATCTATTGTTCTTCAACTTGATTACGATGCTTGTATATATACATTGGTTGCCATATAATGTCAGGAAAGCATATATTGACATTTTTAGTTTTCTTTTTGCTTATTTAATTTTTTGGTTATGTTTCTTACTCTAAGTGTGGATGTGTTGTTATTTGTTCATAATATAATGATATCATTGAGTTATTTTATTATTGTGTAACTTTTTATAAAGTTGCTTAAAAAATAAATCAAACATTCTAGGTGGAGAAATAGTATTCTTTTTTTTTATCTACGTTGCTTTAAAAAATAAAACAAACATTTTAGGTGGAGAAATTTCAAGTCCAACAATTTACTCTCCCTTCTTTTGACGCTAGAAACAGAGGTAACATAGAAATAAAAAAGGGAGATAAAAAAAGGAGGGAAAAACACTTAAAACAAAAAATTAACTTGAGAGAAGAGTAGAAATTATGTAGAATAAAGGATCTAAAAGGTGTAAAACAACAAATCAATTATAGAAGGAGCATTCGTGGCTGGAACTTTAGCGGAGTGAGCTTGAACACCTAGAGGTGCAGATAGGTGTTTTGCTCTTGAACTATGAAAAGTTATTGTAGTTGTTCTTTTGTTTTTTTTTATATGTGATTGGGTTGTCTTTGTTATGTATGCTTGATAATTATTAGAACCAAATTGTGTCATGGATGTAAGAGAATTATGAGAACATATGGTGAAGAATGAATATTATTCGATGAATAAAATTAATTAATATAAAAGATAATGTATATGATTTAGTTGTTTAAATGGTCAGAAACTAAAGAGATATAAATATTTGATTTTGACTTAGTTTCCATAGCGGTGGAAAGCTAAGGAGAATAGTATTTGACTTAGTTATCCAGAGAGGCGTGGCTAAGGTGGTATGGACAAATGACTTAGTCATTCGTAAGAACGAAAACGAAGGTCTGGTTATAGAACCTAGTCATCTATGTATGAAATGGCTAAGATGGTAATGAATTTGATTAGAAATTAAGGAAGACCTGAATTATTTATTTGATTACTTGGTTTCCATTAAGATGGGACAAAGGTGGCAAGAGGAGTAAACTTTACAAGCAAACTATGAAGCTTGGTAATACAGAAGTCATCTAAAAGTAACTAAAGTTGTATAATGTGTCTAGAGAAAATTTATTAGAGATTATAATGTTAAAAAAATAAAAATAAAATGCGTTAATTATATATATATATATGTGTGTGTGTGTGTGTGTGTGTGTGTAAATAAATTAAATTGATATTATTAAATAAATTACATTGCATTGTTGCAGGTGCTTCTCATATTGTATGACAACCTTGAGTCTCTTCTTTTGTGAGTAGTTATTTACTAGGTATATTTCCATATTTAGTTTATGTAATATTCTAGTTAACTAGGATTTGAGTTATCTTTTGAGCTTGCAATTAATGTTAAGTCATATACCACTATTTAGATAATTAAATCTCTTTTGTGTAGGCATTAAAGAATTTTAGTATGCATGTAAATAACTTTATATTATGCTTTGTTTTAATGACATCATGTATGAAAAAAAAAGATATATGATATTATTATTAGAATGGAAAATGGAGAAGGTATATGTCGAAGTAATGAAGTGATTAGATATTAGATTATGTTGAAGAAGGTCTAGGATGGTTGAATCATAAATATACAAGATAAATTGTGTTTTTGGTTGATGTCGACACTTGAAAATGTCAATTTATAGAGGAGACTTTGCTGAATGGCTAGAATAATAATAATAAGCTTAAATTGTTGTATAGAGGGTGTTACATATGTGATATATTATAATTAGTGTGCATAACTCATCATGCTGAACTAAATTTTTCATAGCAAAAAAAATAAAAATAAAAATCCATGCAATAATAGTGTTTTTAAATAAGTAAAAAAAATTTAAGACACGATTCATTGATTTGAATGAATTCAATAAACTCAATTAATTTAATAATATAATTAAAAGAAATTGAACATAAATAAAGAAAACAAAAAAATTAACAATAATTTACAATAAAAAGTTAAACTACTAATATCATACTAACAAAAAAGCCTATTGAAAACTCATTGTTACTTCATTGTGGACATCGTCCCACAACCAAAAAGAGTTCATTGTGACAATTCTAACATCATAGCCAAAAGTTGCACGATGACATAAAAAGAGGTCACACATTTCGTTAGATCAACAACCTGAAAAGTAAACTAAATAAAATATCATGATGTGAACATCTCATGCTTATATTTAATCAATTAATTTAATTTAATTTAATTCAAAAATAATTTTTTTTTAAAAAGGTTAAATTTAACAATAAACGACAAATAAAAAGACCCGATATATCCTAAATTATTTTAAAATTAGTGAAAAATACTAAAGAAAAAAAAATTACAACCTAATCTCTAATTAAATAAATTTTGAATGATAAAATTGAAAAATTATGAACTTAAAAAAGCCAAAAAAAAAAGAAAGAAGCAAACCTGGGCACATATTCTAAACATGGATTAATCTTCTAAACTCGCAACCCATGAAATCCTAGAACTAAGCTCAATCAAGAAGTTCAATTTCCAAACAATTTAATATTGAAGGATAAAATCATAAAAAATTTCAATTTTAAAATTTGCCTAGCAATCTCAAGCACATCTCCTAAACTTGGGTTAATCTCTCAAACTCACCAACTTGTTAAATCTTAGAATCAAACTCAATCAAGAAGCTCAATTATCAACTAATTTAATAATAAAATAAGAAATAAAAAAATATCAATTTTAAAAATTTATCAAAGTAAAAAACATAGCAATCAAAAGAATGACGATTAAATTTAATAGGAAAAACAATTATTAAATTGAGTTTGATTCTAAGATTTAACAAGTTGGTGAGTTTGAGAGATTAAATCAAAAAATAATGAAATCATTACAAAAAATAATGAAATCATTACAAAAAACAATTTAAGAAATTATCTCAAATAATAATAAAAAGAATGGGTACCAAATCTAACATATGAAAAAAAAAAGGAGGATGAAATTGAAAAAAAATTCCAATTTTATAAATTATTTTGATAAAAATAATAATAAAAAGAAAATGGACCAAATCTAAAGGAAAAAACAAATTGGAAGGTTGCTTTGAAAATTTAAAGGGTTAGTCAAGAAAATCAATAAGAAAAAAGAGAAGAATAGAAAAAGAGATCATCAATGCAAAACTAGAGATCCATTGGCCATCACATTGTCTAGGAATGGAGGGGTAATCATGACAATTTAAACACTATCCCAAAACCATTGTTTGGTTGTCACCCCGTCATATGCCGCATGAAGAGCATGTGCATGTCCCACATGCTAGCGCATGTATTGTACATGACAGTCACTTTAATTTTTTTAAATAATATTTTATATTTAATAAAAAACCAAGTTGTCCCTTATTCAATTTGATTATAATTAAAATATCTATATAAAAATACAAAAAAACTTAAATATGTTACTTTACAAAATTTTGTTTTTAAAGTTTGAAAATTATATGATTTGGCGCTATTTATATTTTAATCCCCAGGTTTGAGAAAAGAGAGAGAAAGTTATCATATTAGGGCAAAGAAGAGATAAATAATTGGTTATTTCAATTTTATGCATAAAAAATATCAAATTTGGTGTGAAAATGTTCCTTTTTATTAGAGTGCTATTGAGGTATTTTAGGCTTGCATATTGTCTAAAAATTAAATAGAGAGGTTTTTTTTTCACGTTTGATTGTGTTTTTTTTTTATAAAAAAAATTAGTTTTTTGAGATTATAAAAGTAGTTTTAGATAAAAATATGTTAAAATTTGGGTTTTGGATAAAAAAATTGCATAACCCTATTTTCATGTCACCTCTATGGTGGGTGGATTATAGGCAACATTCAAAGCTTCGCCTACTATTTGTTTTTCAAACAATAGGATTGTTAATGTGTCATTTGTTTATTTTAAAAAGAAAAAGAATTAATGACCTAGGAACTTGGGTCTAGACTTGCAAGCCTATGGACTTGGCTTATTTTTAAAGGCATAGTGCATTACTAGGCTACACAAGCTCATGTGTCTGGTATTTTCTAAAATTCTTAGATTAATTAGAATGTTTTTTAAATATTTTTTTTATTAAATTCAATTTAATTTTTTACTTTATCCTAAAAAAAATGTTCCTTTAACACAACCAATCATAGTCACTGATTTTTGTTATTATACAACTAAATAAAAAATATTTTTATAAAAATAAATTTATTGAACCTAATCGGGTCCATGACTTGAATTGTAAGTTTAGCGGTTAATACAGATTGAACAAATATGTCATCGCTTTAAAATTAAAAAAATATCATCAATTTTTTTTAAGTCTAGGCATGTTTTTTCCAATCTTTCAAGTTGCATAAAATCAATCCTCACATGGTATAATTTAAAATCCAAGCTACGCAATTATTCATGTATGTGAAGGTTCAAAGATAACCAATTGATCCGGATTTAATAACACTTCTAAAAACTTTTTCATAATAACATATGCATCAAATTTTAAGTTAATGATTAAGATTTGTTTTGCTATTTGAAAATATGTTAGTAATGTTTAGACATAATTTTTCAAAGTTAAACAAAAAATTGACCAGACTCTTCGCACCATGCATGGGTTAATTATCTAATTATTTCTTGAATTTTATATAAATAATTGAATACTTTTAGAAAAGTTTAGAGGATATAAATTCATGCTGTTCCATGAAAACCATGTGATCACCGGATAATAGTTACTATCAGGAATTATAATTATTAAAAAAGTAATGGTTTTTTGTTTGATAAACACAATAAAGAATGCAATGGCCAAAAATATGTAAAACCTTATTAACTCAAAATTGAAGTAATTACTACCGATACAACTAAAGTTTTGTTACTTTAGGAATCTAGCAAATTTACTAATGCATTTTAATAAATACAATTAAGTATCATTCTTTGCTTGTGATGACAATTATTAGATGTGGAAATCTTGATATGTTCGAGAAATTAGATGATATCACAACTATTTAAGATCTATTTCCCTAGTGAAATGTTTGTAAAATCTTTCAAGTGTTGAATTTAGATTTATGTAACTTTCAATTATATATTTGATTTGAATTACAATTTCCTCAGCCTTGAAGGAGATCCAAGTAGGGTTGATTCATGATACTCACACATCTTTTAGAGGTCGTATATAATTATGCTCCCATAACACTCTTTATATTGTTTTTCTTATATAAAACCTATCCTTCGGTGTCGACTCTCGTTGATCCTCGTTTCCATTTAGTTCCAGTTTCTTCTTGCTGTTATATTTTGTAGCAAGCATCCTATCTCGTGTCTTCTTCACCTGGGACGGGCTCAAAATCGAACTAGGATACAACAAGGGATGGCTTCTGCCTTCCAAAATAATATCATAGCAGACATTCTATCAAGACCAAGTCAGTATGCAGGTTACGGTACTGAATGGTTTCCAGCCCTGTTTTCCAAGCCTTGCACCACACTAGATCGGGTAGAAAGCCTCGGTTCATTGTTCGAATTAATGACTTCGATTTTCAGTTCCACCTGACCTGAATCCCAGAGAGATCATATGTTTATAAATTTGTTTCACTAGATACACAGGGGAGCTAGTCTTAAGATGCTTGACCCTATTAAGACTCATGTTGCGGCGATGCTTCGATTTGCTTTGCTTAGCCACAGAAACATGAATTCATGTGTATAATCCTAGCACACATAAGCGTCTTGCATTGCCAGCATATGGAAGTACGATAGCAGGATTCGGGAAGTGAACACAAGATTGTGCAGATAGTTCCCCGGAGAATAGTGGAAAGAAACCTAAAATGCTCGGTTTTCACTCTTCCACCAACAAGAGGAGTAGGACATGCATGGACAGTATTGAACGAGATTCTCCATATTTGGTGGAACAGTTTAGTCTTCAGGTTTTTGCAAACGAAACTATTCACTGGAAGATCGACTGAGGGCGCTGTCGAGTACTCCGCAGGAAAAAACGATTTTGCTGTCTCGATTAGTATTAGAACCGAGAAGTTTGAAATCGTTACTCATCCTAGCTGCAGATTGTAGACCCTTTACTTATACTGATTGGAGATGGCACATTAAAGTAGAAAAGAAAGAAGCTAAGAAGTAAAAGTAAAGAAAGGAAAAGGCTAGGAAGAAAAGAGAATTAAGGAAGTGAAAAATCTGTTATTTTTTATTTAATCATTAGAAATCGTTTCACAAACTGAAAAGAAAACATATAAATATCATAACCCTAAAATATTTAATTATTGGGCTCAATCCATAAATTAAAATTATTTAACATAAATAACTCAAATAAATGAAATAAAATAATGAAATAGGCCCAAATAGGCTCAATCTCCCAACTAAAAAGTAACAGTCTAGGGCATACTATATCGTCTCTGTTTATATACTCATGTAATCTATGGTTTGGGTCTGGTGTCCTCACCAACTCTCTAGGGTTTGGGAAAACTCGACCCCGTCAAGTGTAGCTCCGGGCAACTCTAATAGTACTCCCAAAAATCTGGTTCAATCTGGTGCAAAGTATCTCTAGTTATCCAAGTGCAATCTAAATCAGGTTGGCTCGCTCAACGAATTAGAAACCGTTGAACCTCACCATTCCTGGTAAAAACAACTTGTTCATCCAGAAAAACATCAATATTATCCTTTTGTGTTGAGGTCAAGGTTAAAGGGGTACACGATTCAATATGATCATCAAGAGGGGAATTATGTGGCATCTTAAAGGGATCATTTGAAATAGGATGTGGTTTCTAGTATGCAACTAGAACCTCAATGTTAAATGTAGAGCTAATGCCAAAATCACATGGTAAATCCAGAATACAAGCATTTAGACTAACCCATTGTAGCACTTTGAATAACCCCGCACTACGTGGATGCAATTTTTAATTAGTTTCCATAGGAAATCGCTCGGGTTTAATCCATATCATAACATATTCTCCTACATTAAATTCATTATGTTGTCTATATAAATCAACTCGAGGTTTATATTGCGCATTACTTGCTTGAATATACTTAGTGATCTCAACATACAAATCATGAGTTCTACATGCAAAAGACTTGGGTGACTCAAACACCCTAGCATTAAGAGACATGGAAAGAAGTTCTAAAGGTTTCCTAGGCTTGTAACTATATATGACTTTAAAGGGACTCATACCTATTATTCTATTGACAAAGCTATTACAGGCAAACTGGGCTGTAGGAAGAACCAAATCTCAATTTCTATTATAATCACTCACTATACACCTCAAAACGTTGACTAAACTCATGTTAACCATCTTAGTTTGGGCATCAATTTGGGGGTGGTAGGCATTAGAAAACTTTAATTTAGTTCCCGCCATATACCAAAGGGTTTTTGATGGACAAAATTGTAAATGCATGAATTGTAACAAGTAATATAATGATAAGTAGAGTATTGTCACACGAGGATTTGCAAAAAATACTAATAACTACCAAAATCTCTTAAATTCTGATATATTTGAAAAATTAAACAAGATAGTTTACTAAACAAAAAAAAATTTAAAAACAAACAATCAATGAATTAAGTAGTGTTGAATTCAATTTTAATGGATCCTAGGATTTTTGACTTACTGTAACTATTACTATGTGAATTTTCTCAATTGAATTATTTATTCTTATTGTTGATAATCAGGTTTTACTAATTTAATCACTAATCTCTCTCGAACATCAATAAAATATTTCAACAAACAAACTTCATACATCTTTATGAAAATTATGAACTTGTCAAAATTCACTAAGTACCATAAAACCATTAAAGATTACTCAAGTTTCATAGATATCTCTATGTTATAGATGCCTTAGGGTATTTCAAACAATGACTGAAACAATTATCACTTTTTAGTCTGAAATTGAATCCAAAATCATGCAAACGTTGGCCAAATATTTTGTATCTATTTTTGTATTAATTTATAATTTAACAATTGCTCTTTGTCAAATGCATGCAAATTTCACTTGTTTAAACGTGAACAAAAAGAGATCTTGGATTTAAATTCTTGAATAACTTCGGGTCTTCATCAATCAAAAGGTTGGCATGACTTTATATAATGACTTGATGATTCTCTCTCACTACACTGCGAGTTCTGATCATTTTTTTTAACGTAAAAAAATATTTTATTGTTGCTAATGTATTTCATAGTAAAAAAAATAATTTAACCATATGGAGGTGGACCTGATATAACCCAATCAACTTGATGGGTTCAAAGAAAATCTAGATCTTTTTTTAAAAAAATATTGAGACAAAAAATCTTAGATTGACTTAGATCAATCAAGGTTAACTTACCAAATTCGTGACCTAGATCATAAGATCAAGATAACTCATATAAAACAAATCAAAAAAAATTATAAAATTAAATTCTCAATTAATCCAATGTTGAAGAATGAAATTACAAAAAAAAATAATTAAAAAAATGATAAAAAAACAAACAACTTAAGTTAACCTCTCAAAACCGCAACCCTGGTAATGAGTGAGAGATAATATTATAGAAAAAAATAAAAAAAATTATAAAGTTTAATTCCAAATCAATCAAATATTAAATAAAAAAATTAAATAAAAAAATCAACTAAAAAAAGGAAATAAAAAACCAAGTTGACTTTTATAATCCATGATCTAGGTCTTAAGACTAGGATAAACAAACTCAATATTAAATAATAAAATTAAAAAGAGTAAATTTTAAAGAAAAATAAAAAACTCTTTTCATATAAACAGTGCTCTATAAAACTGAATTCCATCAATTAGGTTATGTTAATAATAATAATAATATGTTCGGGTTCCATGTATAGCTAGCATGGCTTGATACAAGACGCCTCCAATTCTGAGTAATGGAGGATTAATTATGATTAATCAAATAAATATTTTTTAAATTAACTTAATTACTTGTAAAACAAATTGAACTTAATTAATATTTTTGTATTTATATAAAGAGAAGCAATAGTAAAACCAAAACGAAGGGTGTATACTCCTAGATGGGTGTAACTTAACTGGTTAGGTTTTAGGTTTATTTTCTAGAGGTCATTAGTTCGAGTTCCACAAACTTCAGGGCCACTGAATGTTTATATGGTCGTTAACTTCAGAGTTCGTGGGATTAGTTGTAATTCGTGCAAACTGACCTGAACAACTACTTTAATTAAAAAAAGAAAAAGAAGAAGAAGAAGCATGTATGCTTTTGAGAACATGGAATAATATGAACATTTTAGCAAAGCATACCATGAATCAAAATAGTTTACAAAAAGAATAATGCCATAAAAACAAAATTTAATTTGAGACATGTGGCAGAATGACAGTTACTAATTATTCTTATAAGAGTTCAGCCATTTATAATCCATAATACATATATTTTACCTTTTATTCACACATCATTTTGTATGAGAATATAGTACGAAGAAATTTGTTTATAAATAACTTATCTAAAAAAGCACATGTAAAAGTAATTCCAAAAAAGAAAGTAAAAGTAAAATCTTTAAATCCTATGTTCCATTTTTCATTTTAATTTATCCAAAAATAGTGCGTGTGTTTATATTATTGAGCATTTAGTTACTGTTTCGAGATACAAGATACGAAGATGGTAGAGATAGAGAAAACAAAACATGAGATGAATATATAATTGTGATTAATAATGGTGTTCAAGTCTTTATATTTTGTTTAGTTGATGATGAGCAAGACTTGATAAAATATGAAAAAAATCTATTTTATCTTAGATTATATTTTTAAATATAGTTTATATTGAGTGTTATAATTAATAGTGGTATAACAACCCTAGTTATAAAACCTAAACCACCTAATGTGTCATCCTAAGACCTAAACCGATCCGGGTTTTAAAAAATAAAATAGGAATTGACCCGATTTGACCCGATAAAAAACCCATTGACTGTTTTTTTTTTTTTTAAGATATGGTCAAAACGATGCCCTTTTGATCTCTTATAATAAATTTTTTTTGGTTAACCTTAGTTGATTCTCTTGACTCATATTATTGATCGGGTTTTAAAACTATAATAATAAATAATTTTATTTTTATATGTCTTAGTTAAATAATTTTAGAATTGAATGTTTTTTAGAATAATATTTTAGGAATAAAAAATATCTTCTTTATGCATCTAGTTTTGAAATTATAGAAAACCACTTCAAAATCATTAAAAAAAAATATTTATTTTTATATTTTGTTTTATTTCCTCAATCATATATATTTTTATTTTATCTTTTTTATTTTTCGGTTTGGGGATAATAACTAAATGATATCTAAAATTTATGTGCATAATATGTATCTGTCTCTAAGTTATCCTATACAGCTGCTCGAATTTGATACCAAATGTCCCCTGACGCTATCCATGACTATATATGCAGAGGGATGAGGACCACATTGCATGCAACGTCAATGGCATAACTCTCTGTACCAGAAGAACAAGTTCAATTTCCAAAAGAGGAAGAAGGCTAGGGAGGTAGCCTCGTCCATATTTGGCAAAATATGCCACCGTTTCAATCTTCACCGCCCAATTTCTCGAACATTGGAAACCAGCCACCAACATAAAATATTAGTAAATTGTGAATACCCAACATGTCTATTTCCAAGAAAGAAATACTAGTAATATCTAAGCAATAATTAATAAAGAAAAACAAAAAGGCATACTAAAATATGCACTATAAAGTGGAAGATAATGTTTCAATAATGGCAGATGGACCTAATTGCACAGTTTCAAATGAAAAAGATGAATGGAAGCGAGTGTTAGTTCCCTCCCTCGAAGAACAACAAAATAAAATATTCAAGGCATCTTTTAATTTCCTCCATACATATGATGAATATCTGTCCTTAACCCACCCACTAGCTACTCCTACATTATTAAGCAAAAGGGATGAGCTTCTGCCCTAATTGTGCCCTTGAAAAGCTTGAGGAACGAGATCTGAAAAAAAAAAAAAAAAACATCCACTACCTTTAACTTATTAAGCAAAAGGGATGAGCTTCAGGCCAGTTTTATTTACTTCTAATTATAACCAGAATCCCTTTGAGAAAGAAGAGATTTGGACAGACAAAGTCACGAAGTAAACAATACATTGTAAGCAAGAAATGAACGAGGGAGCTAGCACACATGAGAATTAATTCAGAGAGTATTAACAGTTCCAAGTTTAGACATCTTGGAGACAATATCAGATGTTTCTAGCCAGCCAGCCATGGTTTAAATTATCCAAAGAAATCATGTCTCAATTGACGTTACAAGAAAAAATCCCAAAGAAGACACGAATCAGATCAGAAATCTCTCTTTGTCTGCCCAAAACAGGAGGAACAGATGCTACTGAGAGAGGTAAGCATGCTGTAAATAGTATTTACATGTAAAAGAATATTTTCTCCTCGACGAGAAACTGAATAGTATAGCAGTACTACTGACGAGGCGATTGGTATAATGTTGAATGGTCACCTGTTCAACATATCTGTTGTTTCCCTGCAAAGAAAAACAGGTATGCTGCCGGTGGGTAACCGGCATTAAATACCAAAGCGTAAGAAATGTACACTTCTCTACATATTGGCACAATGGCTGTCATTATGGAGGAGATTAATTATTACAACAAAATTAAGGATACTAATTAGTTGATCATCTTATGACAAAACAAAGAGACAAGTATCAGGAGTCGAAGATGGTGTTTAGGTAAGAAAGTAGAACATTAACAAGAAGTGTATATTAATTAACCAAATTCTTTCTTCAGTAAATGAAAGCAATAGAAGGAAGGAGCTCCCTTCAGTCCAAGCACAGAAAAAGAGGGGATGTAAAACTATCTCCCGCATCATTCACACAATCACAGTAGCAAAAGAATATCCATTCCACTTTTTTCTACTAGTGCTTGAATGAATGAGTCGGCAGCTAATTCAATCCCTTTCTCCTATCCATGAGTGGGCTGAAGGAAGCTCTCTCCCACCATTAATTAATTCTCTCTCATAACCAAAGTAAATATGCACAGCAGTATATATGGATTTCTACCTAGAACACACACACCCCACTTCAACTACACTCATTACATGTGTGTGTGTGTGTGTGTGTATAACAGTTTGTGCTTTTAGGAAGTGAACGCGGTTGATGATCGAGATACATATATGGTCTGTGTATATTTGGCTGGGCGTGGCAGGTGACTTGTTAATGAAGAAGGCAAGAAGAAGTTTAACTACTTGCAAATTTGATATCAAGGTCAAGACAAGTTAGCCATTAAATCAGTCTTATCAAAGAAAGTGACCTATTAACATGAGAGAAAAAAATCCTTCATAATGAATACATAGCAAGAATTAATGGTTTTATATACCTGGATTAGGGCCCAAATCATTGTCAACAGTAGTGCGAAGCTAAAATGGAAAGCATCAACTTACAAAGCTAAAAGTAGAGAGTAGCTATGGACATTCCCCCCATCTGGCTGCATTCCAAACCCCACATCTTACCAACGAATGTAAAGAGCGAAAAAAAAACACCCTCACAGCCTTCTTTCTTGTTTTCCCATTTTTGTTTAAGAAGTGAGTTAATACAAAGAGATTTCAAGCATCTGAAATCTACCATAAAATGGAAGGTCCCGAGAAAAACTATTTTAAGAACAAAACCCTGGTCTCAAATCATCCCATCATTACATAAAAGAACCGAAATAGGAAAAAAAAAAACATATTAACGACATAGAAATTGTAGTAGAAGAGTAAATCTATTCTGAAAAAGGAAGAAAAAAGAAAATCAAACATTTTGGTTCTTAAAATAGACAAATGAATCACCATACAGAAGTAAATCTACTTTGTTCATCATCTCAGAAACATTAAACACTTAGCAAGAAATAAACTAAACATATAGAAGAGAATAGATCGAATACTATCCGTTATAATATAATATTGACATCAAGACAAAGTAAAGAAACCAGGAACTTACCATGGAATCATGGAAAAACAATCACTGAATAGCTTATGTTCGGCAGAAAAAGTTAAGAGATGATAAATATGTGATCTAATTATCATGGAGAGCGTACATGTATATATATATATTCTGAAAAAGTGACTTCACTCGGTACTGTACTCCATAAAGAATCGAAACCCTAAATCTGATGCTTTAGCAAAAACTCATTTCTCTCTAATTGTGTCTATATATATATACATATATAACCACTCTAAATCTCAGTTCACTGTGCAAAAGAAAGAACAGTAAGCGTGAGAGAACTTGAGAGAAGTTGCAGTGTATTTGAAGGAGGAAAAAAGGGAAGAAAATGGAGAGTCGCACACTACAAAAAAAAAAAAAAAAAAAGAAAAAAAGAAAGAAAGAGAGAAGTTGCTTTTTATTCAGAGGAAAAATGAAGGGTCATTTTCGTTACGAGAGTCAAGTAGGAAATTGACTCCAGATCTTAATAAATCTAACGAAAGAAAGAGAGAGAGAGCTACAGTGAGATAGGATTTTCTTTACTGCCAGCAGGGGATTCTGTACATAAGAGTGTCAGGCACTTAACCAAAGTGAAAGAGCTACTAGTGTTCTTTTCACACAAGGTATAACAACAGTGACTGTAAATATTTTTGGAAGGGAAACAGTTTCTTACTTTGACCCTCATATGTTGGCCCTCCTCCCACCTCTCCATCGACAACTGTATTTTTTTTTTTCTCTTTCTTTATATATGAAATTTTTTCTTTCTTTCACCTTCTCCACACACCTTTAGCAAGCTGTCTACCAAAAACGAGATTTCTTTTTTTAAGAATTGAGATTTAATTCTCGTTAAAGGAAATTCTGGTTTATTAATGGGAATATTTTTTAATCATTTGGATTAATTTTAATGGAATGAAATATATGATGATATTTATTAGAAAATTGATTAATGGGTTTTGATGTGAAAACAAAACATGAGAATCAATATTAGGGTTTTAATGAAAAAACCTTAACGATTTTTATAAAATTATGTGAAATCGAGATGTTTAAAATATGTAGAAAGTCGGTAGGTTAAATGCTAGAACATCACACTATCTATTCAAGAGAACTATGCTAAGGGTATTGATCTCTCATTTGTCAAAGGTATGTAGGTAACTTATTACGATATGTTCATGCTTTAGAGTAATATTTAAATTGTTGTTATATATTTCATGTATTTTACCTTCATTGGATTTGTGCTTTATTTGTAAAGTAATGAGTGATTAGCTAGCTAGAGAACATTTGCTTTAGATTGAGTGATTAAACTGTGTACCTAGAGATGCATTCTATTCTAAGATTTACTTTTTTCAATATTTAAAACATTATAAATTTTAAAAAATTCACGTAAATATGATACTAAATTTGACATGTTTTAACTGAATATGGATTCCTTCCCTTTAACAAAAACCCTAAATTCATCATTTGATTCGTTTTTGATAAATGTCATATTTAGTTAGCATTGTTTATAGTTAAAAGAATTCAAAAGTTTTTTTTTTTTTTTTCAATAAAATAAAATGATGAACTCTTGTATCATTTGTTTCAACAAGGCTAAAAAAAACCACGAAGGTCACTCAAATAATGTCCATCCAACACACCCTTATAGGATTAGTGGTCTTACCACACTTTGTGATGTGAACCTTGTAAATATAAAATTTTATAAAACACAATCCTGGAAATCCAAAAATCAAGTTTGATAAGAAGTTTAACACAATATTTACCTAAACTAAGGTACTAATACTATTGGAATGAACCCCTACCCAATGATTAGCGAAACGTGAACAAGATGTATAAGGAAGAACACCACAAAGTCAATTATACTTTGATAAACTTGATTGTTTCTTTTTTAAATAAAGAGAAAATTATGTTACTCCAAGCAAAACACCAATTTTATTCAATAATTCATGGCCCCAAAATAAAATTTTAAGTACAAGCTAAGTAAACCTATTTATACTAGGTAAAAACAAATATCCTAAACAATTCTAAAAAACTAATATAAGAGTTCTAAATAAAATAGAAAAAAATAATCCTAAATTAACTTGGAAACTAATACAAATCTTGCATAATACATTTGAGACCTTATCTCAAGGCCTTCCCAATATCCGATGGATCTAAAGTTTTAATCCAATATGAACAATATATTTATAAACTCCTAGTAAATTTCAACTTGATCCAACAATTGGATTGAAAATCATGTTTGTTTACATAAAATTATGCAATAGAAAAAAAATCAGTCGAATGAAACAAGTAGGTGAACCTGCCAATGAATACACTGATTAATTCTATCAATTAGTAGCTTAGAATGATTTGGCATAAATGGAAGAGCAGTTGGTGGTAAGGCATATGAGTGGTCTATGGTAGTCCATCCAAAATGTATTGTGTCTCTAGTATTTATGGATAATGTTTTAGGCATATTAGAGGGTTTTGACAATAAAGTAGCAACAAGCTGCTAATGCTGTTAGTAAAAATTTATGGGCAGAATAGAAGTTATTGCATTGTATATGGTAAACTAGGGCACTAGGCTAACGAGTGAAGCGAAGAGTCATCTAAGAAAGAATCTTCTAATAGAGAAGCTTATGGATGTGACTGTTTCTAAGTATCATGATGACTTGGGTGATGACGAGGAGATCTCACATAATGATTGTGGTAATATCCTTATTATCAGAAAGAGTTTGTTTACATCTAAAAGTGATTCAAAAGAGGATTGACAACACAATAATATCTTTTATTCTAATGTATTGTTAAAGATAAGGTCTACAACTTGATTATAGATAGTGGTAGAAATGAGAACGTAGTATCTGCGAAGGTGGCCAAGAAGTTTCAATTGACAAATAAAAATCATTATAATCCCTATAAACTAACATGGTTGGATATAGATACTAAGGTAATTATTGACAAAAGATGTCACGTTTCCTCTTTCAAGAGACATAAATATTTTGATAGTACTTGGTGTGATGTAATGTCTATGAATACGTGCCATGTTTTGTTGTGGAGGCCATGATAGATAGACATGTGGTGCATAATGATAGAAAAAACTACATTTATCCTAAGTATTAGAGGAAAATGCATAGTGTTGGCACTTAAAAAGAAGAAGGTGGAAATGAAAACTAAATAGAGAAAGAGTTGTTGTCTTTATCATAGTTTATTAAAGAGATAAAAGGTGAACAAGTACTTTATACCCTAGTTAATAGTGGTAGAATAGTTTGGAAAGAGGATGATATTGTTTATAGTCCTAAGGAAGTATAGTTTCATGATATCATAGCTAGATAACAATGTTATATTAATTGGTAGGTTCCAAGTTGTTTTTGAAGATTGATCTCTAAAGTGGTTATAACCAGATAAGAATCAAAATGAAAGATAAGTGGAAGACAACATTTAAAACACAAAAAAAATCCATTTTAATATTATTTTATTAAGTATATAGACACCAATAGAAATCTTATTCTATCTTTTGCCCAATAAGTCCATTTTAGTATTTGTAGAGCATGTCGAAATGTATAAATCCTTTTCTCTTAAGAAGTCAAATATAACATAAAAATGATCAAAGGTTTGTATAAAAAATTAACAAAGGTTCAATTTAATAATTTATTGGATTTTAATGTAAATTTCTTATATTTGGATTTTAATTATATTCTAAATAAAAAGAAATTAAAAATATAGGCATGCATATAAATTTCATGAAATGTTATTTAAAGCAATCTTCTTTTAGTATTAGTAGCAATGGTAAAAAGAATAATTATGAATTTTTTAGTCTAATTAATAGAATTATTGTAAAAAACAACAAAGGATCTCATGTGTGTGTATTATAGTTCAAAATTTAAAATACTGTGATCAAGATAATATTTATTTATTTTTTAAACTTAAAATACTTTTTAATTTTTTTTAATAAAATTACGCGTGTTTTTTTATTTAAAAAAAGTCACAAGTTACATATGAAACTCTAAAACATAAACAAGACATGCAACTCTTAAAATTACACTATGTTCTCACATAAATTTTAAATTGTGTTATTTTCAAAAACAAATTCCTACTTTAAATTTCTTATTTTTTTTTAGAAAAAACTTGCATTTTCATACATGACCATATACTCTTATTAAAACAAAAGTTAAAAAAACTCAGTCTTTTACTATGCACACACTCATATTTTATTGTGGATTTTCATAGTTAAATTATCATTTTGTTCTTAACAATTTAAACCTTATAGCATGTTTTCAAAGGTAATAAGGTATTGTTTCACAAGACATATTTGCTATTACAAGATTGAATGGGGCAAAAAAGTCTTTTAACTTTTTATCTGCACAAAGTAATGTCTAGAATACCCTCAAAAATTGAAATTATATAACTATTAGGGTAGGGGTGTATTCAATTTTTTCTCCCTCTTGACACATTGTAATTATTAAAATACCATTTGAGTCAAATAATCTATAGCTAAAAAAAGTTGAGGGTTTTTTTGATCTTTTTGTTATATATATATTTTTAATAATGTGTGGGGTTAGGGGCACTTAAGTATTTAAATAAATTAATTAAAAAAAAAGTTGGTGCGTGCATTACACATGCCAGTGTATAGGAGGTACCAATGCCTTTTGAGCGGCGTCTCCCGAGGGCTGGACACCACATTTCATGGTTGCGTTCGATAAATCTCGCCACCCCCTTCATGGTGGCGAGGCATGTGCATTCACCATATACATGGTGGAGCTCCGATAATGTTTTTTCTTTCCCCCTATTTTCTCTCTCTAAAACCTTGAAAAACATGCTACCCTCGCAAAAAAATTACAAGAGTGTTTTTTTATGAGTTTTATCATATTTGTTTTTTATTTTTTTAATTGTATCAAATTTAATATATTTTTTTTAATTTTATCATTTATCATTTTGTTTTATATCAAATTTGTCCTTTTACTTTATGATATTTCAGGTTTGACCCTCAATGTTATGATTCTTATCCCTTTTATCAAATTTTAATTTGTTTTCAATTTCATCTTTTATAATTGATCCATGATCTTAATTTGTTTTATTTTTTTCATATTAGCTCCATATTTTGATTTGGATTCTTTTGTGATTTTTATTTTTCTTTTTAATTTTGCCATTCAATTCAAATGAGGTCCTTATTCTCTTAATTTCTATCTTTTTATCCTTGAATATTTTTTATTTCATATTTCGACATTTGATTTATTGAGATTTGATCTTTTTTGTTTTTCCCATTCTTTATAGGCCCAACTTGGGAGTCAATCCGAGACAAGTATCAGGTCACAAGTCAAGCAAATTGACTCGAGTTAATCCAATTCAACCAAATCTCTTTATTGTATAAATATATCATTTTGAAAAAAAATTAAGAAAAATAGCCTCTGGTTTTTTATTGTTTTACACTGGATCAATTTTCCCCCAATTTCTTTTGAAACTAGTTCTAGTCTAGGTCCTAAGTCACTTAGGTCACGAGTCAACCTGTCAGGTCGAGCCAAGTTTTAAAATAATGGCTTTCCAGATATAGTGGTTTCGATTTAGTCACTAACTAGGGTTAGGAGTTTGAAAAGTTAGCACAGATTGACATGATTTTTTTATACCAATTGCATCATTCAAAGTTGTTTGTTGTGAAAAAATAAACTTTGTTATTTTCTTTAATTTTCTTTCAATCAGGTTATAATCCCTAACTCATGATCTAAGTAAGAGGTTTGACTGGGTGGCCTAGGATTTTTTAGGTCACTTTTTTTATCTTTTTTATTGTCCTTGAAAATTCGATTCTTTTTAAAACCAAACTTTGTTTTTTTTCCTCGTTATTTTACTTTTTATTAGGTTATCTCGTTCGCATGATCCTACTCGAGAGTTTTGACGGCCTTACCCAGTTTTATTGGTTTTCTTTTTTTGGATTTTATCTTTCTATGTTTTGAATGTTAAAGATTGACCATCATTATTTTTTTTCTATAATATCAAATCGTGAATTTTTATTATTATTTAAAATACACTGACAGTGGTCGAGTATCTTTTTTGACACTACAAAAAAAATCAGCTGTCCGCAGGCCACCAATGTATTGCTGCACCATTGCATCATGGTTGGGAAACCAAAAATTAGAAATGGATAAAAAGATGCAGCCTTTTGGGGGGCCAAATGTACACAAGGTCTGATAAAATGAACAGAGTGAGTGCATTACAGTCGTAACATGGACATTATTTTGTATCTAAACTCTGAGTCTGAGAAAAGCCACAGAATTCAAAAGGCTTTTAATTACCAGCCCCTCCGCCTCTTAGAGAGTGCCTTTGTGCAGACCAGTCAGTCCCACTAGTCCTTTAACGGATTAGTGCCGATGCCATCCTTTCAAGTCTTATTGCCATCGTCATTGCAGCAGTACTGTTTCCTTTCAGTCCCACTGTTTCCTTTAACGATGGTTTAAAATGTTTCACCGAGCAGGATTCCCTATCCCCCCGATTCGCACAGAAAGTCATAGATTGCACAGTTGTGATGCAATGTAAAGTCATCAGAATATGTAGTGTGCATGTTTTATCACGTTGGTGGTGACTGAAATCCATCTTTGAACGTTATTGGGTCTTTTAGTTCATTTATCCCACTGTAAATCTTATATATACATATACATATTAAGACACTATGGCTTGACATAAGGTGTAAAAGGTCGAATCAGCTTTTTTTGTTGACAACCAAACCCAATCTAACCAGCCTTAGGATCCAAATCCAACCATCTAGGTTTCATCTGCATGGGAACATTGGACAACTATTCGAGGATAGTGATGCCAAAAACACAGTGCCTGGATCTTTATATATATATATATATATATATATATATATATATAAAGAAAAGAAAAATAAAAAGAAGCATGGCTATAAATGATGCTGAGGATTGAAATCCAAGCCGACAATTCAAGCATCGAAATGATGAAAAAGGACAAAGGAAAGAAAATTGGCTCAACTAACAGTAACAAGGCAGATATTTCAAGATTCTAGTAATTGTCATTGCAAGGATCCGGTATGCAAAGAGATAGCTATCTAATTCATTGCAGGGGTCCATATGTTGCTTTGGAGGATTGTGCAATATTGGAGATGGCCTTGATATATATTGACAGCCAATGAAATCATTCTATAAAAAACAGCAACATGTGATCTTGTTTTTTTTTTTTTTCAATACTTAGATCCCTTTTGGCTGGTGGTGCAACCAGCTTTTCATCGAAATTTTTTTTTAAGTGTTTTTAAATTGTTTTGATGTCTGATGTTAAAAAAAAATTAAAAAAAAAAGTTATTTTAATATATTTTCAAGCAAAACATTTGAAAAGCAACATTTATCACATTCTCAAACACTCTCTCGTAATTATAATACTCTTGAAGATTCTTCAGAGATGCAACTTGTTCCCACAACCCTCCATAATACTTTTTTAAAATGAGGGGGAGCTAGAGCAAGAGTCTCTTTAGACCAATTGGCCCCATAATTCTAACTAGACCTTGACAATTCATATGTGATTTAATCACCCTTACAGGCACTCTTCCCATGTTGGGAATCAAATGAAAAAAAAGTATCCCTGCTTATAAGTTTATTGATACGATTAAAAAATTGATGTTTTATTCCAAGTGCAGAAGTGTCGAAGTAATAAATAATCTAGCAAGACCGGGATTGAACCACAAGAAGGTGAACTATATAAAATTATAAACAACAAATGAAAAGGAGTTGAAGAGAACTTTTGATATGTGATATTGATGTGAGTATTAATCAAAGATAAAAGCAATTGTCAATGTTAGAGGATCTACTAATAGTATTAAAAATAAATATAGTATAAGCTCCTTTTATTAATCAACTGGAAACCACATACAAACGAGGTTCCAATCGGATGATTTATCCTTAATAGTTCATTATTAATTTTTAACATGATCATATTAATTATCTTATTTTAGTAACACCATACTTTTAAATATTGTCAGGAATTCATGATGTTAACTTATATTAACAACAAATTAAGTTTTTTTCATAGCACAGGTGTAGGTTATACCATACGATTGGCTATAAAAGTGTCAAGCATTTGTTGTACCAAGTGTTATACAACAAAAATCTAGATTAACCATTTAACAAACAAGGTATAAAGAATTAATAAGATAAAAAGAATTAATAAGATAAAAAGATAAGACATGTTAATAACAAACTTTCTTCAGTATAAACATTGAAGTACATGTTGAGTTTATATTATATCTATTTTAACACCATTAGTGAAACCTTTTCACCTTGACATACTAAACTTAACTAACAATATGAAGAAGAGAAACATAAATAAATAAGATGAGAACATGATTATATAAGTATAGTAAAGGAAATGAAACGCATAAACAAGATATTAATAAAAACTATAACATGAAATAAAACTAGAACATTAAAACTACAAAGAAAGAAAGCAAGTAAGGAAATTATCTTGATCTGAAAACCAAGATGCCTACATGCATGGCAAATGCCTCCTTTTATAGGCTAAAATTCGGAACTGTTGATTTGATGACTATTTATTGAGTAGGTGGCCACCTTTTAACTTGGTAACAATCCTTATCTTCTTATCTGCAGAAAACCCCATTGCTAACATCATAAGTTAAACAGATAGTACATGAAAGTTCTGGAAAATTGTCTCAGTTTTCCAACAAAACAAGAACGAGGTCTTTAGACTTTTAGAAATCGAGATATGAGCTGAACACTGAACAATATCTGGGCTGCAGGACAAATTTAGACTTCTCTTTTGATGCTAAGATTTGGACTTCCAAACGATAAAATTGAGTCTTGGACTCTCATGAATGTTTTAGGTCTATGTCTTAGCTTTTTAGCCATATAAACCAAACTAAAATCCAAGATCTATAGCTCCATATATGACCCAATAACTGGACAATGTTCCAGTTTGAATTGAATCAGCATCTCTTTTTTTAAACTTAGCTCTCTCTTTGTCTTCTCAATTTCAATAGTTAAACTCATCAATCAATCATTTGATTTATGTGACAAGCCTGCATTTAAAATGAATATTTACCATAAATTAAAGATATCTTATATTATCAGACTTGTTATTATAAAACATGTTCTAGTTAATGAGTTATTGATACTTCAAGTACAAAATAATGATATAAAACCTTGATAAAAATACACTTTTAAGTACTAATCATTTATGCCATCCTTTCTAGTTCAAAAAATTATATCCAAGTGTTCATAACAAACAATATTAGAACAAATTATTCTCTACATAATTCCTTTCTCTATGAATAGATGTTAAATTCACACAAAAAAGCATAAGACAAGCATTGGACATATCATTGAAATCATCTTTTAATTGCTACAACCTCATGAAAATGTTTCCTTTTATCTAAGTAATTGCATTATAAGAATAAAACTTCGCAATTTAGTCCTTGAAAGAAACATAATAACAATTAGTACTCAAAATATGAGCCTTTTGAACTATCAAAACCTCAGCTTCATTGAATTCCTTAATACCTATAGAACAAGAAAAGATACAAAGAAACTTTTCTTTATACTATCTTAATATACCCCGAATCAACGATTTTGGCTTGGCATTTGCATATGCATCTACACTCTACTTAAGCATACCTTGAAGAGGAGGAATCCATGATGATTCACTACACACTATTTCCTTAGTGGTCCACATAAGAATATCATTTTGTGATCTTAGTAAATATATCCTAGTATAGCAAAAACACCTATCACAACAAAATATTTTGTCCATGTTACAACTTTATAAAAAAAAGTTAATAATATATCATCCTAGTTTGTTTCCACTTCATTAAAGATCGAATTATTACAAGCATTCCAAATGGACCATACAACTTCAATAAAAAACAAACAACACACATTTCTTTGTATAGTTTATAAGATCATTCAATGCCGCTATTAAAAAATCATTTAAAGGCTTTGGTAAGATTCATTTTGCCTTAACAATGCCACCAATTGTGACCATAACTTTCATACCATCTTATAATAAAGAAAAACATGGCTTGTAGTTTCAATCTTTCTTCTTCTTCTTCTTCTTCTTTTACAGAAAAGGCAATTGAAATCACACTCTTATAATAAACCTCATTAGTGGACAAAAGTTTTTATAAGTAGTTTTATTCAAGATGGCAAGCCAAAGATTAAACTTAACCTTAGAAGGAGCAGAAAAGGAACATAAGTAGTTTATCTTCTACTAAAAGAATTGTCTTAAGAAAAGAGGAATAACTTTTCACCTAAAATATATCTTTTTGATCTAGTCTCCAAATCTTTATGTCCACAACATCTCGAGTTAAAGAAATTCTAGATAGTAATTGCAAAAATTCCCTTTTTTTTCCTTTTCCAATCCTATTATCTTTTCCTTCATAATAAAGACCAATCCTAAATAATGACATTCCAGTTTCAATCTCTGAGATCAAAGCATTCAAATTTTCACACATAAGATGACTAGAAAATCTGCTTTTGAGAATGGAATCTCTTAACCATTTTAAAATCCAAAATAAAGTATGAGTCTCATTCCCTCAACCATCACTATCAGAAATTCGCTTAATAGCAATAGAATCAACAACAGAAAATTTTTGTCGGTAATTTGAGGTTGAAATTACCGACGGACACTTTATGTCCGTAATTCCGTCTGTAATTACCGATGGTGTTAAACCGTCAGTAATTACAGACCGAATTACAGACGGAAAGTTCAGAATAAATAAAAAAAGGGCGGGTCGCTGACGTGGAGGTTTTGGCGGGTGATATTTTCGACAGAATCACCAACGGATTCAAAATGGACGACCTGTACGGGTGATTGGACCGGTTCACCGTTAAAAATACCGACGGATTTGAAATGGCAGACCCGTACGGCTGACGTGACCAGTTCACCATTAAAAATACCGACGGAATCACCAAGGGATTTGAAAAGCTGGTCCGTACAGTGACGTGTCTATTTTCCAGTCAGAATAGCCGACGAATACACCGACAGATGGAAGCCGTCGGTGAATCTGTCGGAAAAAGTTAATGTATGGCTCTATGTCGACCCTCTCCTCCCATATTTCTCCTTCTTCTTCCTAATCCTAACTCTCCCCATCTGCAAATAACCAGCCCCCCCTCGCACCTAAACAAAATTCTTCCTCATCTCAGCACAACAAGTTGTATTTCTTGAAGTTTTGTGGTCACAACATCCGTGTTCTGATTTACCGACGGATTTTATCAATTTTTGTAAGTAATTCTATCTGTTTAAATTTTAACATTTAAATGTCAATTTTATTGTTTTTTTAGTATATGTATTTTTGTTAGTAGATGTACGTGTTTTATTGTTATTTCTCAAACAAACTTGTAGTATATGAATGTATAATTTTATATCTGTTATGGTTTGTTTTAGATTTTTAAGATTGTATTTGTTTGTAAATTGTTAAAACTTTGTGGAATTACCGAATTACATGTTCTGTTTTGAAATAATTAATAGCTTGCTTAATGGGTCCTTTTTAAGTTTTATCGATGGTATTGCAGAGTGGTAATTTTGTTAATTTATATATATTAATTTGTATGGACGTTGATAAATGATAATGAATATTTAATATTTATGAGAAGTTGTGATTGGTTTGTTGGATAATCTCGAGGTAAAGTAATATTTTTGCAAGTTTATTTACCTAACTTAGTTAATTAATACATGATGTCATCATAATTTTATAGAGGTTCGATAGAAGTTCATGGATGATCGTTCATGGATGTATCTAGATTCACCCCAAGGATTGCGGAGGATGGATTATTGTAACGGGGTTCAGGGTTTTATTAATTTCGCAACATCTATTCCCAGAAATTTTACTGGAGGCGGTATTAGGTGTCCATGCAGGAAGTGTCAAAATAAAAAGTATCTGCATCCAGATGTTGTAATGATGCATCTTCTACACAAAGGGTTTATGGAGGATTACAGTGTTGGTATGCACATGGAGAGGTATTTGTTAGTAATAGGAGAATGGAGAAACGGTGGTTGGGTCAACTTCTAGTGCTAGCAACGTGCATGAAGCGGCAAATGACAACACTAATCCTTACAGAAACATGGTTATGGATGCAATGAGAATGAATCAAGGTAATGTCAGTCAATGTCCAATCGTAGAAGAAGAACCTAATGCAGAGGCAGCTAGGTTTTTTGATTTGTTGAAAGATTCTGACGAACCATTATGGGATGGCTGCACAAACCACAGTAAATTATCGGCCGTGGCACAGGTGTTCACCATCAAGTCAGATCACGGGCTGAGTGAGGCCGGGTATGACAAAATTATTGATTGGGCAAGAAGCATTTTACCTGAAGGGAACAGGCTGAAAGAGAACTTCTATGCTGCGAAGTCCATGATGAAACCCCTCGGTTTAGGATACCAGAAAATTGACATGTGCCCTAACTTCTGCATGTTATACTACCTTGAAAATGCTGAGATGACCGAGTGCATGACATGCGGGCATTCGTTCCGTTACAAACCCAGAACTGGCAGGGGAAAGACTCTAGTGGCGTATAAAAAACTTAGATATTTCCCGATCACACCTAGACTGCAGAGGTTATTCATGTCACAAGGACTGCTGAGCACATGACATGACACCAAACACATGATGCGGTTGATGGTGTGATGGTTCATCCTTTTGACGGCGAAGCGTGGAAACGCTTTAACAGTGTGCATCCTGACTTTTCAGCTAAATCAAGGAATGTCCGTCTTGGGTTGTGTACAGACGGATTCAACCTATTTAGGTCATTTGCTACTCCCTATTCTTGTTGGCCGGTCATACTCACAATTTATAACTTGCCACCGGGAATGTATATGAGGTCGGAGTTCATGTTTTTATCTATTGTCATACCCGGTCCAAGCAACCCGGGATGGAATATAGATGTTTGTCTTCGAGCTGGGTGTAGTTGTGGTCCTTCGGAGCTCTGACTTATGATATATCGAGGAAACAAAATTTTCTTATGAGGGCGGCTTTGATGTGGACTATCAATGATTTTCCAGCTTATGGAATGCTTTCTGGTTGGAGCACACATGGGAAACTCGCATGTGCATACTGCATGGAAAACAACAAGGCATTCACGCTAGCAAACAGAGGTAAAGCTTCTTTTTTTTACTATCACCGTCGCTTCTTACCATTTAATCACAGGTTCAGAAAGAACAGAAAAGATTTCTTTGTTGGCAGAGTTGAAAAAGATGTTGCATCCCCGCGTCTTTCTGGTGAAGAATTGCATCATGTTGTATCAGAGTACGGTGACATTGTGTTTGGCCTTCAATCAGGTAAGCAAAAGTTTCCTGGTTTTGGTTTGACCCATAATTGGGTAAAGCGAAGTATCTTTTGGGAGCTTCCTTATTGGAAGACCAATCTTCTCCGCCATAACCTTGACGTCATGCACATCGAAAAGAACGTGTTTGAGAATATTTTCAACACCGTCATGGATGTGAAGGGGAAGACAAAGGACAACATCAAGTCTAGATTGGATATAGCTTTATACTGTAACCGTAAAAATATGGAGTTGGTTTATGAGGAGTCACGGGTCGCAAAACCAAGGGCAAGCTTCGTGTTAGAGAAAAACGCACAACTGCTAGTCTACAAATGGCTTAAGAGTCTGCTTTTCCGGATGGACATGCATCGAACATATCAAGGCTTGTTAACATAGAGGACTGCAGATTGTATGGAATGAAGAGTCATGACTGCCACGTGTTTATGCAAACACTCATCCCATTAGCTTTTCGTGATTTGTTGCCAAAGGGAATATGGGATGCACTGACGGAGATCAGTCATTTCTTCAGAGATATATGCTCCAGCAAGTTGAATGTTGAGCACATTGAGAGGCTTCAAACGAATATCATCGAGACACTATGCAAACTTGAGATGATATTCCCTTTATTTTTTGACTCAATGGAGCATCTCCCTATACATCTACCGTTCGAGGCAAAAGCTGGAGGACCGGTCCAGTATAGATGGATGTACCCATTCGAACGGTTAGATATTACAGTTGCAATGGAATTCATATCTAAAAGTATTTTATATTTTCTTAATTGGAAATACTTGAATTGTAATTCAATGCAGGTACTTGTTTAATCTCAAGAAAAAGGTTAAGAACAAGGCGCATGTAGAGGCTTCGATATATGAGGCCTATATTGTTGAAGAGATCTCAACATTTATCTCGTACTATTTCAAACCTCATCTGAGAACAAGAATCAATCGCGTTCCACGGCATGATGACGGCGGTGAAGTGCCTTCCAGTGGGAACTTGTCAATATTCTCCAATACTGGACGACCCACACCTAAAAATGTCGTAAGAGGAAGATATTTGTCGGAAATAGAATTCAAACAAGCACACAACTATGTTCTATTTAACTGTGATGAGCTGAGACCATTTATTCAGTAAGTTTATATATGTGTAATACTAATTAAACTTTGTCAGTAATATTGCTAATTATATATTGTGAAATCATACACTCATTATCACTTGCAGGCAACATCGACAATATTTGCTCTCCAATAACTCGCAGCTGACCGACTCCCAGATCTTTCAATTACAAGATGAACAATTTGCCACATGGTTCAGAACACATGTAAGCACTATCACAAACTCATTCTAACTTGCAAAATTACTGTACGTATGCATGTCATTACGAGATTCTCGTTCATTTACCGTTTATTGATGTACATTACATGTATACAAGGTTTATCAAATGGGAAGAAGTGCGTCTAAGTCATTGTCTTCACTAAGCCTCGGGCCTGAAAGAAAAGTTAAGTGCTACAACGGGTATTTTGTCAATGGATATGTTTTCCATACTGAAGAATACGGGCAAGGAAGAAAGACATACAACTGCGGTGTTTGTGTTAAAGGATCCACAAGTAGTGAGTTAGAAGTTGACTACTATGGTAGATTAGAAGAGGTCATCGAACTACAATATCACAGCGAGCAGAAGAAAGTGTTTTTATTCAAATGCTATTGGTATGACACGACGGACAGAGGAATCAGAGTTGATACGCACCATGGTTTAGTCTGTCGCACGTGTGCGGCGGCGCGGCGATCGTCCACCCTCAAGGAAAAATCGGAATATTTATTCCTGGAAAAATAGGGAGAGACAAGGAATTCTTGTCTCTACAAGTGAAAAATTGGAATGGGAGTCGCCACCTAGTTTTGGTTACTAGGAACCTTAATCGGTCTTTAGAGATCGGGTACGGAGACTGGTTGCGTAAAGGGAAGGTATTAGCACCCCAACTACGCCCTACCTAAGGTAGGCTGCATTGTTTTAATGTCTGATAAAATCTAAAATCGTGTTGTGGTTTTTGAATTGTTGGTTCGTTTACGGTTTAAGAAAAGTCCTCTCCTGTAAGGAGATCCTTATCTTTATGGGTAAAAAACTAACTATTCGAAGCCGTCAAAAGAAAATATCTTTTTAATATCAGGAATACGATTTACGTATAAATTCATAATCCCTGATACTAAAATCAAACAAAATAAAATATTTGTTGTTTTTGAGATTTTGGCCAATGTTCTCTTGACTTTAATAAACTGGTTATTAAAGCCAAAATGCATGCTAAAATATTGTTTTTTGACATATGAAAAATACAATATGATTTTTAGATTTGAGACACTTGGCCGTATGCACAAAAACATTTTTTTATTTTTTTTTTTTTATTTTTGAAGTTTTTGCCGAAAACCGGGTATTTTAATACCGGATTTATATTTTTACGATGACATAAAAATACTGCCGATATTAATAAAAATGACATAAAAAACTACGGAAAAATTATAAAATGCTGAAACAAATATTTTTGATTTTTTATGTTGTGTGAACAGTACTGTGTGAAAACCGGGTATTTTAATACCAGATTTATATTTTTACGATGTAAAATACAGACCGATATTAAGCAAAATTGATAAAAATATGTGCTGAAAAAAATTGTAAAAAACTTCTGGAAAAATAAAATAAAATTGAAACGGGTTGAAATGGGCCGGACCCGGCCCATATAAGTGGGCTGGGCCAACCCGGCCCATTACCAAATGGGCTGGTTACTGTGCCTAAGCGAAACGGATGGTAAGATTAATTTAAAAGAAATATATCGTTCAATTAATTTGTTGTTAATAAATTTTTTTCATTATAGGCTACATCTCTTGGACGTGAGCCGAGCCCTATGGAGCTGTTTGTGGAGACGCACGTGCGCAGTCAAGACCGCCAAAAGGGGGTGCAACAGTTCGTTGACAACCGTGCTCAACATTTTATGGTATGTTTGTTCAACCATTTTATTTTGTAAATTATTATTATGTTTATTGAATTGAATATGATGATTACTTTTTTTTATTTTTAGGATACCTATAATAATCGGTTGAGGGAGAGATACGGGGACGTTCCTTTGACCCATCCGGAATTCGATCCGGATTTGTGGATGGAGGCTAGATCGTCAGGTAGACCCGATAAAAATCAGGTTTACGGGCTCTCCAACACTACTGCCTACAACTTGCGATCGACCCGTAGTGCTTCAATCATCGGGAGCTCCCAATCAGTATCGAGCTCCCAATCTAAGGAGTTCGTGGCCTTGCAGCAACACACGGCTCTGCTCACCGAAAAGTATGACCACCTATCAGAGGCGTACACACACTCTAGAACAACAAAGAGTGGCGTCCGAATGATAAAGAGCGGAGTCTGAACGACAAAGAGCAGCCTATGAAGAGCTTCGTCAAATGGTCATGAACATGGCACAAGGTGGAACATGTGCACCAAATCCTTTTTGGCCGCATAACAGCCAGCCTCCTCCTCCTCCTCCTCCTCCTCGTTTATATTAATTTTTAATAAACATTATTTACATTTAAAATTTCATTTAATGTTTTTTTGACACACATTCATTTTGTAATGAATATTATTTATCTTTCAGTTTTTGTTGTTGATGCTTAATATAAATTTTATTTGCATAATTGGTTTTTATTACCATTAATTTATATCATTTTTATATTATGTATTCAAAATAATTTTAAAAAAATAAAAAAAATTACAGAGGGATTTACCGACGAAATTAATCCGTCGGCATTAGACAGTAGCCGAGACCATCACCGACAAATTTCCAGACGGATAAATTTAGTCGGTATTTTTATGACTCACCAACAAATTTATCGACGGACTTATTCCGTCGGTGGTTTAACTTATCAACGAATTGATGGACGGATATATTCGGTCGGTATTTCAACAATTCACCGACCAAGTTACCGACGGAAAGTAACCGTCGGTGACTTGAGATACCACCGAAGGATTAAAATCCGTCGGGATTTTTCAAGCGGGAAACTTTTTTTTTTGGTGCGCAAATTCCGTCTGTAAAACCGTTGGTAAATGTTTTTTTTGTTTTTCCGACCGATATAGCGACGGAAGGTGAAATCACCGACGAAAGGTAAGCCGACGGACATATTCCGTCGGTAATGTAGTCGGTTAATAATTTACCGACGAACTCCTAATCACACACCGGCGGAATATTGTCGTCGGTAAAACTGTGAATTCTTGTTGTGCATGGAAATTGCATTTTATAAGTTATATAATAGTTTTTCATGTCATTAAAAGTATCATAAGTACCATTTCAATTAAGTGAAAGAGTTTCTAAAAATTTTAGAACCACCTTATTATTGTCAAGCTGATATTTCAAATCCAAAAAATTCCTCTAGGCTAATGAAATATCTTTATTATACTTTCATAACCATTTAAATGAAATTGCTTTATTTTTTTTCCATAATAGACCCCACTCTTAATCCCTCTCTAGCTTTAGGCCTAACTAGGAAATTCAAAGCCACCTTATAAATAGTCTGCTCATTAATATCTCACTCCATAAGAATCATCTTTGCATGTAAAAAATATTTTTAGCTACACTAAATGGAATTTTAAACAAAGACATATAGCAAAGAGAAAGATTAAACAACACTAAATTTAATAAACAAATTCTTCCATATACTGAAAGATACCTGAATTTCAAGTTTTAAGACTAGACTCAATCTTTTCCAGAACTGTTTCCAAGTGGAACATACTCTCAGATTTGTTCTTGGAGGAAGCCCTAATTATTTAACATATAAACAACTTGATTTACATCTTATAGAGTCAATCACTCCTTTAGTAAATTTCAAATCAACATTGATGCTAATTAAAAGACTCTTATAAAAGTTAACTTTAAATCTAAGCATAGCTAAAACCAATAAAGAATGATTTTAATATTCTTAAGAGCTTCCATGTCATTCATATAAAATATCATTATATAAGCAACATATTGAAGCAGAGTTGTTGATTGAGAGATGTGTCAAACAAAATCATTATTGGTTAAATATTTAATAACCTATTCTTCCTTGCTCTAACAACAAAATTATTAACCCTTCTATAACTACTTTAAATAAAAAGGGTGACAAAGGACCTTTGTTCATGCGAAACTCATTAGATGGCAAGTCATTTATAAGTACAAAATGATGAGTCATCAGGATACATTCTCAAATTTAGGAGATCCATCTATCTCCAAAAATCATATAGCCATGACCTCACAAATGAAATCTCAAGATACCAAATCAAAAGCCTTTTGGAAATACACTTTAGAGAGAAAACCTTGAATATGTTGCCTTCATATACCATCTATAATCTCAATGGCTAATAAAAAATAATCAAGGATCATATATTATCTACAATCTCAATGGCTAATAAAAAATAATCAAGGATCTCCCCTCATAAAATGAAAGCAGATTGAGGTTCACTTATCATCTTCTCAATAATTTGTCTAATCCTCACGGACATGATCTTGGAAATGATTTTATATGTCCTATTCAAAAGATTGAGAGGTCTATATTTCATGATTTTTTTATCCTATTTAATCTTTATAATTAATGTAATATAAGCATTATTAATCCTTTTTAGCATCTTAATGGTATAGAAAAATTCTGAAATCAATAAAAACATCTCCTTTTCAATAAGTGGCTATGCTTTTTAATGAAGTCAAAATTAAAACCATGAGGTCCTAGGAGTTGTAGACCTTTCACAACTCCACACTTTGTGATTGACCTCCTCCAAGATGACCTCTCTCTCCAACAAAACTAAACAATTAAAACTTATTAAAACATGTAACTCTCATTTATAGCTTAGCAACTAAAGAACTAAAACTTAAAAAATTAAAACATGTCCCTCATATACAGCCTAATAAGAATATCAGTTTAGCCAAATAACAATACCAATACCAAACAAATTAGATAAGAAATTTAAAGCCCAAGATTTAATCTCTAAGCACTAGAAATAACATTCTCATAAACAATAATTGGGTCAATGAAGTTCTTCCCGTTAGAAAGAGAAGCCGAGAGATGAAAGAATTTTGTATTCCTATCACCCAACATACACTAATTATTCCTTCATAATGTTTGCTCAAATTTCACAACTAAAGTTTAGACACTCAAGGTACAAGGTTGAAGATGTTAATATGAAAAAATTATAGTAAAAAATTTTAAGATATTCAATTCAAAAATCATGGTAAGCTAAGCTCTAAGAGTTTTAACTCATCTTACATGATATTCATGTTAAAGGAATAATTTTAAGTGAATCCTTCCAATTAGCTGCAATTATTGAAAAATTCTCACCATCTTAGAATGACTTAAAAAACTATCTTAATTATAAGACCACCATCTTATAGGTAAAATGGTAGATAAAATGCCAGCAAAACAAACAAGATCACCCGGTAAGGCAAGATGTCAGCTTTGGCCCTGACGCCCAGACGTAGCCTTTTCTGGGAATAGCTTCAGGAGCTACAAGAGGAGGAGTTCCACAAGTTGTTTGGAGCATACAATCTCGAGGCTTAGACTCGGCAGCAGCATTCAAACCAATCTCTAAAACATTCAAATCTCCAAGCATTCTCATCCAGAAGTTTTCTAGTTTCAGATATCGGTAATAAACACCTCTGCTACGGAAAAAATTAACTGCATGAATTAATTCTTGAAAAATACTTCCTTTCGCTACCTTATTGAAGAGTTTGCCACCTTTTTCATATTCTATAACATGGTAAATTTTTCTTTGGCGGCCATAACCTCATACAGATGCAGCACATTTGAATGTTAACCAGTTCGATGACAGATATCTATCAATCGATCTGATCCATCATCCGTTGTTTCAGAATTTGTCTGGCCAGTTTTAAGGTTTCTCCCATAGTAAACTTCAGAAAGGTTTTCTTGACCCAGCAATCTCCCAAAACCATTCTCTTCCATCGACACATTACCCCTGTTTTCCTTTTTCAATAAGAAATCCTACTAGACTGATATACTGCACAGGGATCTTTCGAACTTGAAAGCTCGGCAGCTTGCGCAAAGGGAACAAAACATAAATTATGTTACTGATCTCCTGGTGCATTCGGGCCCCAAATGCGAACCTGTCATGTGTTGTTTACCCAACTTCACAAGAGATGGATAAGGGCAACCTCAATGGCAATTGAGTTTCACAGGCTTCGCAGAATGAAAAAACCAGAGTTCAAGCACATCTTTGAGCACTGCCTGTTGTTCGCATTTCAAAGATGGAAAGGAGAGATGGAACACCAAGGTCGCATGAAAATATTGTAACATCACGAGTATCAACAATAATAACAATGGAAGTCCATTGTTCATGCACGAAACAAATGAATGCTCATATCAGAATCACTGGTAAGAGATTCAGACAAATGACAAAGTGGATCCAAAATGTGTCAACTGCCAAATCCAGGAACAATATGAAGATCAAGAAACAGACTCAAACCTAAATATTTCAAACAGAGAAAAACACCTGTAAGAACACAACATGAAGCCCATTTATATATTTTCTTTGATTGAAATCAGCAAAACAATATATCTCATAATCAAGAATATGAAAAAGATGATGCATTTGCTTAAATTTGTAACATAGCAAAACTAAACAGATCACGGGACCCCAAAGATCTTACGGAGAAAAAGGGGACCTCAAGTTTATCTTAGAAGGAAAGAAGAAAAGAAATAAACAGGTAGCCTTGAGTAAATCTTAACGTTTAAGAGAAAGAAATGACAGAGGCAAGTACAATGTATCTATGTAAACCTAATTAAATTCTCCTCGGAATTAGGTAGGAAAAATTAAGCCAGGAAAAGTCTTTGCTGCTAAATAGGAAATGTATAATACAGAGAATAATGGTCTTTTAGGAATCTAACATATTTACCAAAAGCATTTAATTATGTAAGATTCGATTAATTGCTAGGTATGAAAATCTTGATAGTAATGCAAGTCTTTCACCAAACTTTCTTTCCAAGTTTTTAATTACCTAAAAAAGTATTACGCATTGAATGAGTAGATCTCACAAGCGAATCACATAAATCATAGAATACTAGTAAAGATTATAAAACTATGGGCGGTGGTTGGATTTCATTACAGTTTTATCAGCCATGGAGCTCTAAGATCTTTTGTTTTATAAGGGGTTGCTTTCTTGAACTCCTATTTTTCTAATATTACGTCCCTACTATCAGAAAAAAATTATAGAAGATGGATTTCCCAAATATTGTAAGGGCTCAAAATCAAGTGAGAGTACAAAAGGGGATGGCTTCTCACCTCACAAATAACCATGTTATCATAGCAGACATTTTATCAAGGCTTCCTGTGAAGACTCTCTCAAGGTTCAACTGTGTATGCAAGTTATGGTACTGCATGATTAATTCAGATCCTGGTTTCCAAGCCTTGCACCACAGTCGGTCGTGGAGGAATCCTCGGCTCCTTTTTCGATTGTCTGACTTTGATTTTAACCCTCTTGAACACCTCGGACACCGATGTGCTTATAACTTTGTTTCGACAGATACTGAGGGGAAAAACATCTGTCTGATGCAAATTAAGGTGCATGAACCTGTTAAACTCATATTGCCAGGTTGCTTTGGTTTGCTTGTCTTTTCTACAGACACACGCATTCATGTGTGTAACCCTAGCACTCGTCGAATTCTAGCACTGCCGGATTATAAAAGTAAAATAGCAGGATTTGGGGTCGGCTATCTGAGCTCAATAAGAAGACACAAGATCGTGCGGTTAATTCCTCGACGACCATCAAGCCTTCATTTAGAGTGCTCAGTTTTCACTCTTGCTCCAGGGGAAGAAGGATTTTCATGGAGGGTGCTGAATGATCAGTGCCCGTATTTGGTGGATCAGTTCAATCTACCAGCTTTTGCAAACGAAACAATCTACTGGAAAATCGACCGTCAGCAAGCCCTCAACAGGCATAACGATTTCATTGTATCGTTCAATATTAGAAACGAGAAGTTTACGACCATTACTCATCCTGCAGACTGGATCCCTACTTCTTATCTTGACTGGAGATCACCAATTCGAAATTCAACGCAACTGGTGGAACTACGAGGGACTTTGTGCATGATACAGACATTAGCATCCTCTCATGTGGCGGTATGGAAACTGGCGGATCACAAGAATAGCATGTGGGTAAAAATATGCATGATCGACACAAGCAGAATTCATCCGAATTTTGTTGGAGAAGTCCAGTGCATCGAGGATGGAGAAATCATATTCAACTCAGCTAGTAATCATCTGCTCTACTATGATGTGAGAAAGAAAACATTTAGAAAGAAGATGCTACCGCACTCTGCAGAAAATCTTACCAGTTATTGCGAAAGCCTTACTTCCCTAACAAGATGATGATAGATTGATTTACAGGAACTTTTTATTTTTTTTAATCACTTTGAACTTCTTTCAGTTGATAACCCCTTGAGTTTTGGCAAAATTTTCTTTTTGGGTCTTTGAAAGTTTTGTAGGAGAAGGCTCTTTCTTCAAAAAAGAATTACAATAGGAGCATTCATGTGTAACTCGATTCTTTTCATGGCATGTATCTTTACTTCACAATCATCAAGCTTCAAAAACCTGCATTCTAAGATCCAGACTTGACAGTTTTGATTTATGTAATTGCAGCCAACATCGCTATTATTACAGAAATATTCACAGAAAGTTCATCTGGAGAGCACTAAAAACAATTAATCAAATATTCACTGAAAGTTCAAATCTACGAGGATGGGTTTTTAAGGAAATATAGGAGGATAGTGGGAATCATGAAGGTGTTTGTGCAATATTTAGCAATTGAAGCCTTGATGCATTTTTGGAACGTCGAGTACCGGTGCTTTATTTTTAGAGATGTAGACATGTATACTTTGGAAGAATATGGCTTACTGACCAAATTCCCTTGAAATTTATAAAAAGTCTACTTCCACTAAAGATGCGACAAAATGCTAATTGAATTGGCTGAATTGATCAAAGTTTCATATCTCCATTAGATATTGAAGAAAAGTGCTATTGGTCTAAAGTGGAACATGATTGAAGAGGTATTTGAAAAGAGAAAGAATGACTCTAGATTTTAAAGAAAATGGCAGAATACTTGCTTTAGGAATCTTCAAGTTTGTGTTATTTCCAAACCTCACTAGAATAATTAGTTTAGAGGGGTTAGCAGCTTTTGTTTCATATGAAAACACTCAATAAATATCACTACGGTATTACTAGGAAAACTATCTTAACACTCAGCCATTATAGAATGGTTAGAAAGGGATCAATAAGATGTTATGAACAGTTGTTGTACATATGGCTGATTAGCTATATAGAAATCAAGAAACCGGTATTTAACAACTTATGGTGGTTTAGTTAAAGATCATTGGAGATGGTTAAAAAAGATTAATGGAAGGACTTGAGAGAGGAAAAATAGAAAGTAAAATTGCAAGGAATCTCGCAAAAAGAAGTGAAGCGGAAAGCCTCATAGATAAGAGTAACATATTTCTTAATAAGTTATGGGCAAAAACGATGGGTACCTCTGATGGGAGTGACCAGATATGTCAGTTATGCACCCACTTTGGTTATGAGGAAACTTGGGGGCATAGTATGTGCCAATGATGCCCGGGGTATCCCAATTCTTTGGGTGTTCAAGGATCAATCTACTTTGAAAGTTATAGAGAACATCAAACAAGACTGGAAGCTTCTAGTATTGGTCAAGAAGGAATCAAATGGTTTAATAGATCTAGGAATCAAATGGTTTCATAGATCTAACTACCAGTGAAAAGTATCTAAGGTTAAGAAATTTATCACTAGTCACCATTCCCATGACTCTTGGATTTAAAGTCAAGACTTCACAAGTTGTTGAACCGACTAAAACAAAGAGGATTAGCAACGAGGAAGAGTTGAGAGAACAACTAGAAAAGCTCCAAATAGAGGTAGGCACAAATCCCCTAAGATATTCCTCAAAGAGCAACTCCTCAATGAAAAGAAATTGAGAAAGTTTATAAAGCAATAATTGAAGAAAATGGACGAGAAAATCATGTCTTCAGAAAAGTAACTAGAAGAAGAAAAGGAAATTAAAAACCTAGCTAAGGAGGAGCAAGAATAATTTGGAACAAATTGGATGCAAACCACTACTAAGCTAGAGGCTTTGATAACCAATTTCAATGATTGTCAATAAAGGGTTGATATGTCTTCAAAGACCCAAGTATAAGTAGAAAGCTGGATCAATAATATGAAAGGCTATACAAGAAGTATGTGATACTGGAAAGTGAGCTGGTTGAAGCAAAAGCCAAATGAAAGGTTGTTGGGGTCTTCAAAACTGATTTAGATAAAATAAGAGATGTAATCAACCTATGTGAGGAGAAGCTCGACAAAGAAAATGCCAAGGCAAAGCATTTGGAAGAAAAAAAAAACAAACTAATCAAGCATCATGACCAAATGATTAGCACCAACAACAATTAACTGAATAGGAACAACATGTTCCTCTTGGAGAAGATAATAAAAATGGATGAACATTGACCGAGCCTTTGTTTATGCCCAAAGAATCCACTATAATTCTTAGCAAAATAGAAAGGATGTCTACCGATATCAACAAAATATGGCTAAGACTAATGTTTTCTTAAAAACATAGAAAATAAAGGCTTTGCCTTTCTCCTTGTAAATGATGATGATGAGCAAAATAGCTTTCAAATATAAAACATTTCATCAAGTATTAATGAAAAGAGCTTAGACCCAACCCTTTGAGTAATATCTCTTTATGATGAATGTATTCTTAATAACTATTGGCTCAGATTAAATTCTCTCAACAACTACGAAAGGATTGGAACCCTACTCGTTTATAAAGGAATGGTGACAATATATCAACCTGGAGTATGGTTAATTCATATCCAACATAGATCATCATGCATAATTATACATCCATATGCATTTATATTTTTGAATTATGGAATGTGCTTGGCGGGTATTCAAAATATAGGTCCCATGTTAAAGTCTACAATACTAGCTTCGTAAACGGATGGAAAACAAATAGATGGCTTACCTTAAGGCCTACTATAAAAAAGATCTAATAAAAAAATATTGAGAAAGAAAATACAAGCTAACTCGAGTTAACTTTACTAATTCGCACTCAGGATAACCTAATAGAAGTAAAAGTGAAAAAATCAAATAGCTCAATGACTAATAATTTAACGCCAAATGATGAAATTGTAAAAAAAAAATGAATTTCAAAAAAAACATTGAGAAAATAAAATTCGAGTCAACCATGGTTAATTTAACTAATCTATTACCTAGAATATAAAATCGGGATAACTCAAGAAAAAAAATGGAACAAACGATGAAGCTAATATCCTAATAACCGAATATCAAATGATGACTTTGAAAAAAAAATTAATTTTCATTAAAGGACCCTAAAAAAAGGATGAACTTAAATCAGGCTCGGTCATGAGGCTATGATTGCCCTATTGGAAGGCAATTATAACAAAAATAACAAAGTAAAATATTCAACCGTAAAACAATTTAAAATCCAAACAATGCAGACTACATGTACATGTGGTATAAAAATAAAATGAAAAAATTTAATTAGAGGTTAAATTGAAAACAAAACTATGAAAAGGAAAAAAAAAATTATCGAAAGAACGAGGACCAAAATTAAATGAAAAATCAAATGAACTTGTTGAGGGGAAAAAAAAAAATTAAGAATACAATAATCAAAAGAATGATGATCAAAATTGAATTAAAAAATAAATGCAACAAAATGACAAGAGACAAAATTGCAAAACTCTAATATTTAAGAAAAGTATAAAACACAAAAATAGAGCAATCAAAAGTAAAGATGCTAGAATGTGCTCGACACACCCAAGCGCGTGGATGGCGTTCATGTTATTCAGGCGATACATGTGACATCACCTGGTGGACGTAACTGGCATTTTGTTGTCTCTCTAGATGTGTCGTTGTATCCTTTTCCATTTGAAGTGGCATGTGGCAGCTAACGATGATCGGATTGTCACTAGTAGTCGTTTGATTTTTTTTCCCTTTTTTTCTTACTTTTCAATTTCTATTACTTTTTTTATTTTGTTCCTTTTTCATTTATAGAAGTTTTTTCTTCCAATTTCACAATTCAATAAAAAAAAATTGTTGTTTTATTTTTTTCAATTTAACCCTCATTCTTTCAAAAAAAATTTCTTTTATTAAAGTTATTTTTCAATTGAATTAAACCCTCTAATTAAAATTTTTGATCCCTCTAATTAATTTTTTTTCTCACCCTTATTTTTTGGATTCTTTTGTGTAATTAATGTTTTTTTCTAATTTCATCATTCAACATTTAATTTGTTGGGAATTCAATTTCGTACGATCTTATTGTTCTGCATTTTTTTTTTAAATTGATTTTTTTATTATCTTTAAGTGTTTTCTATGGGTTTATCCCAGTCTCACGTAAATCATAATTTTTGCATGTCTTTTTTAAATATAAGTTTTTTTTAGTTGTTCTGTTTATATTTTATTTTTCAAGGTATTATTTTAATTCATTTAAACACACACAAATAAAGTTTATTTTTAAAAATAAAAAATATTTATTTTTAAATTATATTATTGATGTGTTAGCCTTGCATAATATTATGTTTATTCAATCAGTTTCATCATTAGTTTTTTAGGGTGTAAATTTATCTTTTATTTATTTAAATAAATAAATTTAATAAATATAATCAGATAAGTATCTTTATTTTTATTTTTAATTTTTATTTGAAATTTGTTTATATAAAAAAAAATATTAAACCATTCTGCATACCTCATAATTTTTTTTAAAAAAACAATTATATTAAATGACTACTTTTTATCGATACAATAAAGTTGAAGTCTTTAGCCTGTGGTGAAGGGTTAGTCATGAGTGGGATAGTGTTTCACCAGCAGCAGTTGGTGTTTCTTTCCCATCATTACAATGATGGGAAATGCTGCTCAGTTCCAAGAATTAAGGGGCATAGAGTGAACTTTCCTAATTTGCAACATGGATATGCCGCTTCTTGTCCAAAATTTGTCAAGTTATCTCCACATGCTACAGTCAGTGGCTCTGGTGGTGCCCAATATTCTGGTAACCATTCTAACACCATGTAATTTCTGTTTCTTACTTTTGTAGACATCATCACTTCACGCTTGTTTTTGAGATCTTGTTCTGCTAGTTTGTGACTTGTGAGGGTTTTATTAATTTTTATTGCTTTTGGTTTTCGATCTCCAGAGCAGTGGCTGGATGGTAGAACAAAGCAGAAAAGAGAGAAAATTGCTGGTATAGATCAAGATGAATTATTAGACCCTTCACTTTTAGCTGATCCAGATAGTTTTTTTTGTGAGTTTAGAGGGGTACAGATACACCATAAGGTATATGATGCAGAATCACAGGCAAATAATTCATCTCAAAGCCACACTCTTTCTCAAGTTGCTCGTAATAATTCTTGGAAGCTTGGTCTTCCTATGATCTTGTTACATGGTTTTGGAGCTTCTGTTTACTCATGGAGTCGAGCTATGAAGCCTTTGGCTGAGCTCACTGGCTCCAAAGTTCTTGCCTTTGACAGACCAGCTTTTGGATTGACATCCAGGGTGGATGCTTCCACGCATTTATCAACTGGTACCAACGATGCAAAACCATTGAATCCATACTCCTTGTCATTTTCAGTGCTTGCTACCTTGTACTTCATTGATTTCCTGGCAGCTGAGAAGATAGTTCTTGTGGGGTATGCTCATTTCTCATGTTATATTGGTGTGTTCACTGCAGGCTTTTTCATGATTCAATGATTTGTTGTCACATTTAATTTCTGGGCTTGTGAGGACGGGAGAGGATAGCGATCTTCTGGTCTTATGAAAAACACATGCATCAGAAACATTTTGCCTAATGATGATTAGAGAGCATTAATGATACTAATTGTGTGTGTGGCCATCATCTACTGTTGTTATGTGAATTATTGCTTCGATAATCCTGTTTGTGTTCTCAAGGAGAAATTATATCGTTCATTCTTATGGCTTTGATAATCCTTTTAATTAGTTTTGTATATCTATACGCCAGAAGTTTGTTTAATGTTTGCCAGTAAATGGGGTAGGATAAGTGGTACCAGGACTAGAAAATAGGGGCATAAGTGCACCATAGAAAAATAGACTCTTGTGGAAAGTCTCTTGTTTTGGTTTTAAGTTTTGGATAAATCATTAAAAATGGTCTATACTTTTACCCTCATCATTAATATCTTGCTGCAAATTGCCTTATCTTCTCCCATGTCACTTTTGTGAAATCTTGCGACTCTCTGAACTTGTTTAAAAATTTTACATACTAGGCACTCAGCTGGCTCTCTTGTAGCAATTGATTCATATTTCGAGGCTCCCGAATGCATTGCAGCTCTAATTCTCATTGCCCCAGCAATACTTGCTCCACGTGCAGTTCAAAAGCTTGCGGGACAAGATAAAGTTGGAAGAGAAAACCAGACTGAAGGGGACATATCAAATTCAAATATGTTAGCAAAGCCATTTATCAAGATTTTTGAGATTTTATTTAAGTTTATTACAGGCATTACTCAAGCAATAGTGCAGATGGCAAAGGGGATGACAGATATGCTTAGCTCAATATATAAGAAAGCATTGTTAGCTATTTTGCGCTCTGCCTTTGGTGTAATGCTGGTATTTTTCTTTGTGGATGGTCTAAATATTTTCTTTGCAATGTTTCTAGATCTTGCTGATTCAATTGATTGTAAACTAAAATATTAAAGACTACTTGCATGCAGAAATGTTTCTGGTGTTATCATACCAATTTCAGCAGACTCCAGCAGAGTAAATTGTTTTAGATGTGTAGCAATTATAACAAAAAAATTGATTTCCCTAGAAATAGCGTTCTTCTCACATGCCCAATACTTGTTTTTATGAACAGTATATAGCCAACATTTTTTATTACAAAGGAGATTTTCGAACCCAAGACCTCTTGGGGAAGAGGAACATGGGTGCTAATTGAGCTGCAAACTCATTTACATGATATAGCCCATATTATTAATGCAGATTTTAGAAAGTGCCTTTTCTTCTCTCTTTGTTCTTTTTTTTTTGGGGGTGTGTGTGGTGTGTTTGGCGGGGGTGGGGGGGAGGGAGGCATGTTTAACAATGAGCTCTATCTGCAATATGTAAGTGCCATAACAATGATTTCACTACTTGATTCTCAGATAAGGATGATAATCGATAAGTTTGGTAGAGCAGCAGTGAGGACTGCTTGGCATGATCCAAATCAAGTGACTGAACATGTTCTAAATGGCTATACAAAGGTAACTTAGCTCTGTCCTTGTGTCTTATTGGCTTTGAAAATATTAGAATGAAATATTTAATGTTCTTCATTTTTTGTTAACTGCGTATTTCTCACCTTGAAGTTATTTATAAATGCAGCCTTTAAGGGCCAAGGGTTGGGACAAGGCTCTTGCAGAGTTCACTGCAGCAACACTCACAAATGCCGAGTCTGAATCAAAGCCATCAATGTCAAAAAGACTTAATGAAATCTCATGTCCTGGTACTTGCACTAACTTTACACCCAGTCTTCCAAAGCTGTTTAACTCTGGAAAACTGCTTATCTTGAAAAATATCTATGAGGAAGTAAAGATTTAGAAATGAAGACAGTGAGATGAAAGGCATTTGGGTGGATTGGTGATATTTTTTGGTTCATAGTTATTGTAATAGTCAAACTAATGTGGCCCCCCGTCTCTAATCTGAAATTTTTAGGACGAGTGGGATGAGGAGGGGGCATGGAGGTTTAATATATGGTTCAACGAAGGACCTTTTCTCTATGAGAATTTCTCTACATAGAAGAAATTCTTGGTTTAGCATCATTCTTTCAAGTCATGAAAATACCATCTGCTATGCAACTTAATTATTGTAATTAACTGGTTAAATGAAATGCTGATTCTTGTGTTTTTGTTGATGGATAATGGACTAGCAGTTTTGATCATCACGGGTGACAATGATAAAATTGTTCCATCTTGGAATGCCAAGGGACTTTCACAAGCTATACCTGGTTCCTGTCTGGAGGTAATTAAGAACTGTGGTCATTTGCCACACGAAGAAAAAGTTGAAGAATTTGTTTCAATTGTTTACAAGTTTCTGCACGGAGCTTTTGGTGATCAGAAGGAACTATCTTTGCAAGCAGGAGCAGTAGTTTAAATTATGACCCCCGACTTGCATCCTTCTCTTAACTTGTATGTATTTAAAAGCTGTTAGTAGATCAGATGAGAACACCTTGTGAATTGTGTAAAAGTAGCTTTCTGATATGTCTGAACTATGATTTTCTGTTGATTTGATGAAATAGTATTCGACTTGGAAAAAGTATTCAAATGCTCAACTCAGAGAAACAATGACGAGTGGTGATGTTCTTACTCCTACATGGTGATTCCTTGATTTTATTCTTTCGCCCCTTCTCCCTCCTGGTGGCTTGAAATTCTTTCACATATTACTTTGTACTTCTGCTGGGTTTCGTTTCAATGATATTCAGAAGTATGTTGTTTATAAAAGGACAGCTGCTGTTATTGTCTCTTGAGGCACATGTAATCAAGTGGGGGTTTATCTGATACAATTTTATCAGAGGCACATCTAATCTTTAGTTCTAGAAATGAATGAAAACTTTGTTGTTTTCTTCTCCAGGATCCCCTTCTATTAGAAAGGAGGAATTTTTTTGTTATATGCATCCCAAGTTGATTATTTCCTTTCATTTTAATGGATACCAAGTCGATTATTTTATTTTTATTTACGTGGGTTTCAAGTTGATCTTTTAATTTTTACATTAGATTAGATGGATCTCAAGTTCATTATTTTATTTTCATGATTCCAAGTTGATCTTTTAATTTTTATAAAAATGGATCTTATGTTAATCTTTAATTATGACTTGATTAAAATATATTTTAGAAATTAAGGTCTAAATATATAATTAATACAAAGATTATATTTCTAGACCTAGAAAAATCAAGTAAAAACTTGATTAAGTTAATTTATAAAAGTGTTCTGAATTAATATATAAATATTATTCAAGAGGTAAATTGATATTTTATCAATTTATAAGGTGTTTCAGATTTTTCTATAAATAGTAAGGTATGTCTTTTATTTTTGTATTGTTATTTGTTAGACAAAAAAATTATATAAATTATATAATAGAGAACTAGCACTTTAAGCATAGCAATCCATCTTTTCTAGATAAGGATTTAGAAAATTTATCATTAATGGTTCATGTAGATTATCATTGGAAGCCGAACAATTAGATAGTTTGTTGTTTGCAACAACTCAACTTTTAAAGAATTATTTAAAGCTAAAGATTCAGGTAATAAATCCCTAAACAATTTTAAATTTGTCTAACAAGATTCTAGAGAGTCTTAAAAAAATTTATTTTATTATTTTTATTGTGTGTACAATAACCAGGAACCCAAGAACTCCTGCATTTGACTTCATTCCATCTTTTTCTGTGTTTGTCGATGTTGTTTTACTAATTTCTTTTTCTTTCTTTTATAGCTGCTGATGCACTACCGTGGAAGTGGCAGCATGTTTCTTTTGGTGTCATTATTGTTGCAACAATATCATGGTTCATATTTGAGCGATCTGGATTGGATTACGTACCATTCATAATAATTGTTCTGCTGTCTTGCTGATCTTGATTGTTAGGTTGTTTGTTCCAGCCAACGTAGCTGTTACGATAAACAGGTATGCTTTAATTTCTTCTCCCTTTTGTTTCATTTCTGAAACCATTTCTAATTAATTTACTGTTTATTTTCTGAGCAGACAACTTCAATCGTTATAGTTAACAGTGGTAGCACGTCACCGGGACTGGGAAAACAGACCAGTCGGGACTTGGAATTATATTTTTAAACAACCCTGTAAGTATGCAAGTTTCTAGTAGGTTTTAGATCTAGGATTTGAATTAATAATTTTTTAAGAAAATAAATATAGAATCTAATCAATTAAATTATATTCTAAAATTTAATTGATTTAATTGACGGGTGGTGGGCGGTCTGTATCTGGCACTCAGCTGCTTCTCTTTCTTCATTCTGGCATATAATTTCACAGAATGACAGGCTGCTGAGCATAAGATTCTTTTGAAATCATCTCCTTCACTGCTTCAATTACTGAGACCATTTCTTATCGCTGAAATTGAGCAGCCACTCTTCTGTCCTCGCTGCTGTGAACAGAGCAAGCACATTAGCTTGCACTAGTATAATGGCCGATGCATCGTTAATATCAATTTTTTAAAAAAAACTAATTAAAAATAAGGAAAAATTTTAAGTGACTTAAGTATGGAATAACATAAAACTCAAAAATTTAATCTCCATTCCAGAGATTCAGTCAAGTAAATCCTAGAAACTTGAATCTAACAACAAAAAAACCCAAAAGCATTGAATCTATCGGCAATGCTTAATTAATGTTTTTTTACAAAAAAATATTTAAACTACCATATTATTCTAAATAGAAATTTTAATTAATTTTTTTTATTTTTTATTAAAAAAAATTTTAATTATCCTTTAAACCATAGTTTTAAGACCCAGCCCGGTGGTCGGCCCGGTCCAAGCCCCGGGTTCCGGGTTTTGACCGGGTAGCCGGGTCAAAATTTATTTTTTAATTTTAAAAAAAAAAATCAAAACGACGTTGTTTTAACAAAAAAACAAAAATAAATAAAAATTAACGGGCTTGTGGTCGGGTCTTGACCGGGTCTTGCCTGGTCGATCGGGTCTGGCCGGGCCAATTCCCAAGCGGGTTTTGGCCTTCACCCGGACCGGTCCCATGCCCGGGTCGACCGGGTCCCGAGTCAACCCGCCGGGCCGGTCCGGGTTTTAAAACTATGCTTTAAACATTTTAAACAAAAATCCTAATTATTTTTTTTATTATTTCTTATAGGCTTTTAGATTTGGCGGCCAAGCCAAACCCACAAGCATTTGAACTAGCGATCATGACAGACCCAATGCTTAACCCACTTTTTTTTACACTGGAATCATGCATGGCCCATGTTTTTTTTTAATTAGCAGCATGATTTTTTAGAAGGAGAGAGAACAAAGAGGGAGAGGAAAAAACCCCCTCTCGGAACTCTTCTGTGGACCTCTTTGGCACTGGCGCCTTGCCACTATGCCTGGGTGGCAAGGAGCATCGAAAGACACCCTATAAAACAACTCTCGGTTTTGTTCTGGGGCAACATGCGCCACCTGAACAGCACGGGCAGCGCCCACCGTTGGCACATGCCCAGCACACTTCAACCATTACACTGCTCCAACTACTTTAGCAAGTATTTGAACTATTTCAAAGAAAATGAAAAGACAGAAAAGCCCCCAACTACATGCTTAGCAAGTTTTTTTTGGCAATAACAATTTATCATTACATTACTCCATTACTCCAATCCACAGTAATCTTTCACCGTGACTAGGTAAACAATAAAAAGGTGAACAGTAAAACCACGAGTTTTAGTTTTCGTTGTAATGTAATGAATAGATGAAGTTTTGAAGCTCAGTTAGTCAGGTTATCTTCTGCCGTCAATTATAAGACATCTATGGCGGTAAAGTGCATGCCACTTGATTTGTGAACCTTGATAAAATGTACAGAGGAACTTTAGAACAAAGGCTGAGCCAGAGCTTAAATAGCTGACAAGAGTCGAATACATTCGCATAAGATCTAGCAGAGGGGTTCCAGATCTAAAATTCCAAAACAGCTTCAAGAGTGTCCACACTGTATAGCTTGCATATAAGTTCACTATGGCGGCCAGTATTCATCTAATCTCATACAAGGTCACCGTATATAAGACAATCCACAAAATTTATACATGCATTGGCTTATAACATCAACGCAAACCATTACCTTCGTTGGCTTATAACATCAACGCAAACCATTACCTTCATTGGCTTATAACATCAACGCAAACCATTACCTTCTGCATCCTCCTTGAATCCAGCTTCAGTACAAACTAAGCCTGGAGCAGCTCTTTTGCCTTCTCCAACCAAACATTGTAAATTTCATCTGAGAACAGAACAAAATGCACCTACAAAGAGCAATTTAAAACAGAACCAATCAGATTTCAAGGCTACAATAATTGTTCCATATATTATTGGTACGTTTCTGCTATCAAATCACAGAAACATCTAGGGAAGACATGATAAATTAGCCTGGTATCAAAACTCAGGTTTTTGGTTGATACTTGCAAGCTACTGCATCCACTGGACAAGTGTTGATGGAGATGGAGGTTTTCATTGCTATATGATGGTGTTAAAATGTTGAATTAACAAGTCCAGTGATAAGCACAACAAATTCCATAAAAGCTTAATCTTCTTTAGTTACTTGGAGTGATTGATATGAATAATCCCACCTCAAATGTTTTTGTTTTTTTTCTAGAATATCCCAACAAGAATATTAAAAGTGATTCTATGCACAGAATACATGCGAGGAACCAACAACATTAGCAGAAGAGTTCCATAGAGATATAATGACAATCTATAGTTTTGTTCTATCCTAGGATTCTATATAGTGTTTATTCCAGATCATAACAGTAACAATTTGCTTAAGGAAATTCTGCAATGGTCAGATAATCAAACAATGTAAAAAAGCCAGATCCAATTTGCAAGTTGGAGTGATACTGGATTCCCATATGATGATGTTTGATGAGAATAACATAATACATACCTCTTTCAAGTCATAAGCAAATTCTTTAACTGTTGATATAGCAACTTTGGCAGCATCCTCATAAGGATAACTGAAAAGAAAAATTAAGAAAAGAAAAATTGTGAGAGATTGATGATACTGTCACACGGTTTTCACAAACACCAAACCGTGAAAATTTCAAAATCTGGTATTCAATCCAGTACTCGAAAGCTTGAGATTTGACCCTTATGGAAGGCCATTGTCACAAAACAGGCAATCAATATGAAAATTCGTTTCCCAATCAAATCATCCTAACTCGGGCATAAAAATCAAGAGCTAAAACCATTAAAAAGTAAAGTTTTCCATCTATTGACAAGAAAATTGTACAATTGCTATTAGGGTTTTACCCTTGACCATGCAAATCTATGTAAATAAAATTTCAGGCAGTAAAAAGCCCAGGTGGTTCCCTTTGGTCAACAGCTACTTACCCATAAACACCACAAGATATGGCAGGAAATGCAATGTACTTAATGTTGTTGTCTTTAGCCAAAATCAAGCTGTTCCTGAAACCATTGTAGGCAAACAAGAGATGTTGTTTAGAATGATAAATTAAACTAATGAGAAATGATGCTATTAAGGTTATGATATACCTGTATGCATTCCTAAGTGAGGCTTCAGGGTTACCATCAACATCATAGATGGGGCCAACAGTGTGAATCACGCGAAATGCAGGCAGATTGAAACCTCTGCATATATTCAACATGTCATTAATATAATGATAAATATGTTCAAGGAAGGAAAAATAAACTCCATCATGACAAAAAAAAAAAGTCAAGCAAGAAGATTATACGGAGTAATTCTTGCTTCTCCGGTGGGGCATCGAACTCCAGGTCGGACTTCAGGGACAGTAAAGCATGCATCTCGTAGTTGCGGTCCAGCAGCTCTATGAATGGCTGACAGAATGAATTGGAATTCCAAATTGTTACAAGCTTTGTCAGAAAACTATTACAAATGATTTTTTGAGTAGATTGAAAAGGAAACAAAGATTAAATAAGAATACCTCCATCTGCACCCCCACCTCCAAGCATTCTTTCATTTGCTGGATTAACCTGCAGAAGATGATAATTGAATTTAATATAAATGCATGCAATAAAAAATAAGGAGTGTGTGTGTGTGTGTGTGTGTGTTTATACAATATATAAGAACTTGCATGATGCACCCATTGACATGGATTAGCACATTATGCATTACATGTGACTTCAATAAACCCATGAAGGAAAAATTAAACCCATCACCAAACTGACTCGGGTCTAGGAATCTATGGACACATTATGCATTACATTTTTTTTCATAGCTAGTGAAATTAGAACTCAGAAGGCATGGTAATGGTTCTAAATTGACTCTGGCCTGTTTTCAGCACAAAAATATAACAAAAAAAAAGAGAGAATAAAATCAAATCAAATTGACTTGCAAGAAGTACTTATCAACTGGTGCAGTTACGCTAATTGGCTAGTGGGGATTGGGGAAGACAAATAATTATAAAATTTTAGGAAACCCATTTTCACATGTAAAACAAATAATCATGAATTTTCGTAGCATGAAAATATTAAGATAACAACACTCGTAGCATCAAGCTAAAACGAATCAAGAAAGAACAAAACCCAGGAAATAAAAATGAAGGGTTTACAGCTTACAATAGCATCAGAGGAGCCATCAACAGACCACTTGGTGATGTCTCCTTTGTTAATTTTGACAAGACAAGGAGACAAGGCAAAAACATTGGTGTTTCCTCCATTATCACATGGCAAGGTGGAAACCCCAGCTGCAGAAACGAAAGCACCACCTAAGGTGTCCATCAGAGATGATGATGTCAAGGGAGGTTCGAAGAGGAAATGTCTTTTGTTCTTGTTATTAGGGTAGGAGAGAGTCCTGTTAATACGAGGTAGTGGAGAGTAGTTAGAAACGAGGGATGTTTCTAGACTTCCTCTAAGTCCTCCTAGTATGGGTGCTCTGGCCGCCCCAATCATTCTGGTGCTTTTTTCTATTTTCGTCTTCTTCTTTAGCTTTTGAGGGGATTTGAGTAAATAAAATATTAAAATATTATTTTTTTATAAAAATATTATTTTTATATATCTTTTAAAAATATCAAAACCTTATAAAACATTATTTATCATGATAACATTTTTATTTCACTTGTTTTTTAAAAAAAAAATTAACTCTATAATTGTTATAATTATTTTTATTTTATAAGAAATTATTTTAGTATCATAATCTTTATTATGAGTTTGGTATGTTCATCTGGATTATTCTTTTTTTTTTTGTGTTTTTTAATATTGTTTTAGTTGTAAATCTTTTAGATTGTCTTTAAACTCGTTAAATCAATCTGGTTGTATTAGGTTATTAAAATAATTGTGTATCAAATATATTAAAATACAATTGACTCTTTTAAAAAACTTTTACCATTGAAATGTGCAAAAACAAAAAAAAATCATATTTATACTATTTAAAAATTTATATTACCAATTTGATTTTTTTTTAAATAGTATCTTCCAATCGAGATGCTCTAACTAATATTGTTAGGGAGATGTTATTACTAATTGTGTTGGTGGTGGAAAAAACAAGGATCGTTCCTATACGGGCTCTTTTGTTTGCAAGCAACATTCCGTGTACCCACTTAGTTACAACTTTGGGAAATTTCCCTAATGAATTAATTGATGAATTTATTATTATATTATATTATGAAATAAAATTTTTGGGTTTTTCATTAAACCATGGACATTGTTTACCTAGGGACAAAACACTAAGGATTGCATTGATCCTTTATATTAAATGTGGAGAAATTTAATGATAGTAATGACTTCAATTTATGGCATCTTAATATGTGTGCCTTGTAAGTTTAACAACATCTATTTAAGGTACTAAAAGGTATAGATAGTTTGTCTAAAAAGATGGATAATGAGGGGAAAAAATGTCATGAAATGGACATGAAGTTATATTCATCTTTGTTTGTCTAATGAGATTTTGAGAGAGGTTGTTAAGCAGACTACAACTATTGGATCATGGAAAAAGATGAAAACTCTTTACATGACCAAATTCTTGATGAATCGATTGTATTTGAAACATTTGTTGTATACTTTCCAAATGAAATAAGGTATGCCCATTAGAGATGATTTTGGTGAATTCAATAGAGTACTTTCAAATTTGTAAAATGTTGATTTTAAGGTTGGAGATGAGGGTGAGGCTTTGATTTTATTTTGCTTGTTACCTCTTTTTTATGATTATTATGTTGATACTTTGTTATATGGATGAGATAATATTATTTTAGAAGATTTCAAATCATCTTTAAACTTCAAGGAGTTAAAAAAACATGTGTCAAAGAGTCATAATGATGATCATACAAAAAGCTTGATTGTGATGGGTAAAACAAATAATAAGGGTCTAGATAGTAGAACCAAGTCTAGATCAAAATCTAAGTCATGAAATAGAGCACTTTAGAAAGAACTGTCCTAAACAAAAAGATAGGAGAAAAGAAAAAACCTTTAATGCTGTAAATATTGCTAGTGAAGGGAAAAAAATTTATAACGTTGAAATTGTTCTGATTGTGTTTGTTAGTAGTTTAGGTGATGGGTGAATTCTTTATTCAAATTACACATATCATATTTTTTTTTAATAAAAGCTCGTTTGACATTTATAAGTTTGTCAATGGTACTCATTTGTTAATAGACAACAAAAGAGTTGTTGTTGGTAAGGGTACAATTTGAATTAGGATGTACGATGACATTGTTAGGACATTAAAGGTTCAACATATTCTAGAGATAAAAAAAAAAAAGACTTAATTTCTTTGAGTTTTCTTGATTCCCAATGTTATGGTTATTATGTTAAACGTAAAGTTCTGAGGGTTTGTAAATGTGCTCTTATTGTGATGAGAAAATTGGTTAATGGTTTCTACCACCTTCAAGGTTCAACAGTTATTGATTGAACTAGTGTATCATCCTTGATTTATTCAAATAGTGTTTCTACTAAAGCGCATGCAACTATGACATATAAGTGAGAGAGGAATGATAAATTAAGCAAACAAGATTTATTATATGGTTAGAAAACAAGTAAATTAAATTTCTTAAAACATTGTGTTTTTGGTAAATAGTGTAAGGGTGAAATTTCTTATGACTATTCATCATACCGATGGTATTGTGTATTATATTTATTCTGGCATTCAGGGTCCTTCTCTTATTATGTTAAAAGATAAAGCATGATATATATATAAAGCAAAAATTTCTCTCTTTCAAATTCGTGTCTGATTCCTAGGCTATTATATTTGTCAAGGCACTGTAACACCAATAGAGAGGTTCCTTACCTTTACAAACAAATTTTCTGATAAGATCACCGATAAAACCCAATTGCAAAGGTTATATATATATATATATATATATATATGTTGATATTTATTTATGACTACTCTGGAAAAGTCTAAGTGTATTTTCTAAAAAAAAAAGTGATATGTTTGTCACCTTTAAGTAGTGAAAAGCCTTGCTTGAGAAGTAGAATGATAAGAAGATCAAGCATTTAAGAACCGGTAATGGTATAGAATTATTCTCAGTTGAGTTTAATGAGATATGTAATAATGAAGGAACTATTAAACATTGTATTGTGAGGAAATAGAACACATTTAGAAAGAGCCCGTTGTATGCTTTTACAAAATGGATTGTCAAAAATGTTTTAGGTTGAAGCAGTTAAAATACCTTGTTATCTTGTGAATAGATCTTCATTAATAATTTTAGAGTTGAAGACTTCGTCTAAAGTATAGTCTAGTTCTCCTATTGATTACTCTAAACTAAGTGTATTTAGTTGTCTTTTTATGATCATATTAAAAAAGATAAACTTGGTAGAGAACGAGGAAATATATATTCTTATGCTATGTATTTAGGGTGAAAGGATATCAATTGTAATGTGTTGATCTAAAGTGACCTAAGTTTATTACTAGTATGAATGTGACCTTTGATTAGTCTGTTATGTTTTGTAAGGAAAAGAAGCCAACCATTATTGATCTTGAGATGGAATAAGGTACCAATAAAAAGGTGGAGTTTAAGGTTAGAGATTAAGAGACAATAAAAAAAGATGCTTTAGTTAAGACTATTGAAGAAGTGGTGTAAGATATAGATGATAAAAATACACCTAAAAAACAATATTACAGTATTGCAAAAGAAAGACAAATAAGATAGATAAAAGCATTTAGTAAAATTTACATTGAATGTTATAAAGAATTTTGATGATCATGAGCTTTGTTCTTATAAAGAGAAAATTTCTTGTAAATAATCTTCTCAATTGATACTTGTTATGAATAAAAAGATTTAGTTTCTTTATAAGAACCAAACATAAGAGCTTATTAAACTACCATATGGCTAGAAGATTGATGGTTGCAAATAGGTTTATAAAAGGAAAGATAAAGTCCTAAAGATTAAAGATACAAGATTTAAAGCAAACTTAGTTGCTAATAGCTTTACACAAAAAGAAGTTGTTGACTTCAATAAAGTGTTCTTTATAGTTGTGAAAAACAAAGTTTTATCCATGTATTACTTATTATGATTTCTTTGTTTGAATTAAAGCTTGAGTAGATGGATATAAAAATATTTTGTCTATATGATGACTTAGAGAAGATGATTTATATATATCAGTCAAAGGATTTTGTTTCTCAAGATAAGGAAGACCATGTGTGCTTATTAAAGAAGTTATTGTATGACTTGAAGTAGTCATTAAGGCAATGGTATAAAAGGTTTAAAACTTTTATGCTTAGACATGGTTACTTTAGGAGTGATTATGATAGTTGTGTTTATTTTAGAAATCTTTTAGATGATTTATTTATGTATTTATTGTTGTAAATTGATGATATGTTAATTACCTTTATGAATATGTCTAAGATTAATAGTTTAAAGGATCAATTGAGTGGTGAGTTAGAGATGAAGGATTCAGGTATAGCAAAAAAGATTTTATATTTGAAAATACAAAGAGATCAAAATACTAACAAGTTATACTTTTCACAAAGAAAGTATCTTGAGAAGGTACTCGAGTGTTTTGGTATACAAGATTACAAGTTAATGAGTACTTCACTTACAACCCATTTCAAGTTATATTTAGCTTTATAAGTAAAAAATAAGAAGGAGAAACTACATATGTTAGGTGTTTTATATGCTAATGAAGTATGAAGTATTATGTATGTTATAGTCTACACGCGTTTAGACATTTCATATGTTATTAATATAATTAGTAGGTTTATAAGAAATTCTAGTAAAGTTAGATAGTAGGTCGTGAAATGGATACTTTCTTATCTTATAGGTACTATAGATGTTGGTTTGGTATATGACAAGGGTAGTAGCACTATAGATAGTGTTAAAGGCTTTATAGATTCATATTGTACTTGTGATTAAGATAAGAAGAGGTCATTAAGAGGTTATGTTTTCACTTTCTCAGGGTATGTCATTAGTTGAAAAGCAATTTTGCAATCCACTATTGGCTTGTCTAAAATAGAGGTTAAGTATATAGAATTGACAAAAGCAGTGGAAAAAGTCTTATAACTAAGAGTTTTGGTTCGTAATCTTGGTTTGTTACATGAGTTTATTTTTATCATTATACTAACTAGAATGATATTCATCTAGCCAAGAACTGAATGTATCATGAAAGGACCAAACATATTGATGTCAGGTATCACTTTATTTTAAATATCATATCACAAGGTGTTGTTTTAGTGAAAAAGATTATTATAGCTAATAACCTTTTATATATATTGATGAAGCCTATCTCTAGAACTTGATTGGTTTTTGTATTATTTTAAAGGTGCTTAGTGGAGGTGATCAAAAAGGAGTTCAAGTTTTCTATGTTGGCTCGATTTAAATGAAGGTTGAGATTTGTTGGGTTTGTTCTAAATTATATGCTTATGTGAGAAAATAAATACGCATATATGTAGTCCATATAAAAACCTAAAACTGTCATATTTGAAGGTAAGACTTATTTGCAAGTGTTTCATTCTCTACACTTTAGTGGCTAGAGAAAGGAGAGAGAAAATTATTTTTGGGTTACTTTAGGAATTTAAATGAGAAAAAGTTTATGTGACAACTTATAATCTTCTACTTTTTTGTAGTGAATTTAACTAATTTTCTCGCTCGTGAAGTAGGTCTAAGTTGCCAAATCATATAAATTTTATATGTGCTTTTATATAATTGATTGTACTTATCTTTTATATCTCTCTACTCACCAATTGGTTTGATATTTGAAAATTTTCCACTATATCAATTATTTTCCTAATAAAAAAACAGAATGAAAGATTATTTTACAACATTGAAAAAAGGTAAATTATAGTCTCGACATGTCAACATGTAATTATTTAAAGGAAAAACAAATTGGTATCTAATATCAGAATTTGACAGGGGTCCATTTTCTTGTATGCATTGTAGATGATATTCATTTCTTTTATGGAAACAAACTATTCTAAGTTGGACCAATCAAGGCCACAATATCTAGGATCACATATAACATATTTTTTATTGTTTAACTTTTATGGTTATTCATGCATTGTAAGATTCAAACATTATTGAACACATAAAATTTAACGAAACCAAATTGCTCATTCATAATCAAATTCTAGAAATTAAGGTTGTCATTGCATTTGAAAGGCTAAGCCTTCTTTATGATATAACCAATGATGTACATCTTTTGTTTTCCCTAATAAAAAACAAAGAATGAGCTAGATCAAAATAGAGAGCAACAATAATGCAAATGTGCAAGTCGGACCACCATTAGCATGCACAAAGACAATTAAGCATATAATCAAATTCCATGATAAATGCAACACAAATGAAAAGGGGTAGGACCAATAGTTTAGAAGGAACTAAGATAATGAATACATATAGTAGGAAAAATGGAAAAAGCTAAATAGACAAAAGAAAAAAGGTCAAAAGAGGGAGAGTAAAAGCTGTAATGAGAAATAAATTTTAGACAAGAAAAAAAAACAACCATAAAAGGAAACCTTTTTTTATAAGAAAACAAAAGTAATACAACTACCAATATAACAAACAACATGTAGATGACCCTGCTAAAATTCTAGGTCTTTTTTTTTATATATAAAAAGTACAAATAAAAAAACAAACATATTGTAGAAAAGCGATGGAGAACCCTGGAAAAAAAATTACAATCACTAGCAACAACGAGCACCACCAAAAAGTAATATTTTAAGCAAAGAAAGGTAGTGATGATACAATAGAAACAACAATCATTAAAAGCAAACAAAGAAATAATAATAAAAAAAACAACACTAATGGATGAGAATTGGGCTAATAATATCTGACAAGGAAAAATAAGCTAAATAACCATAAATTGCAGTAGCACATCCAAGAAACTAAACATTAAAATAAAACTTATAAACAAACAAAGAGAAAATAACATCAAGGCGAAGAGTGAAAGAAAGAAAATGAATAAAAAAACAAGAACAATTTCTAAACAATGGTAATAAAGTACAAACAATGTATAAGAGTAGAAAAACAAAGCAAACAACCTCTCATAACCCAATTTTAAATCCCTAAAGTTTTTTTTTTCTAATTTTCCAAAAACATTTTCCTTCATAAAAAATAAAAAATCCAAGAAAATCAAGATTTTCATAAAAAAAAAATATGTTTTTTGGTCATAAACAGACAATAAATTAACTCTAAGTTAGTTAGGACACCATCTAGATAGCATAGTTTTAAGACCCGGCCCGGTCCAAGGCCCGGGTTCCAGGTTTTGACCGGGTCACCGGGTCTCGACCGGGTCAAAATTTATTTTTTATTTTTTTTAAAAAATCAAAACGACGTCGTTTTAGCAAAATAATAATAATAATAAAAAAGTCAACGGGTTTGTGGCCTGGTCTTGCCGGGTCAACCGGGTCCCGGGTCTGGCCTGGCCAATTCCCAAGCGGGTTTTGGCCTCCACCCGGACCGGTCCCATGCCCGGGTCAGCCGGGTCTCGGGTTGACCCGCCGAGCCGGTCCGAGTTTTAAAACTATGCTAGATAGACAATTTAGGGCCTTGTTTAAGGAGCATTGAGGGGAAAAAAAATAGTTGTGACTGCACAAATTAAAAAATTGATGACCAATATGAACAATATTACAAGGTTAGAGAGTCCACTTTTGTCAATTGAGGGTCTAATTGAAGATAAAATTTTCCAACAAAAACAAATTTATATGCGGCTTTTTTGACACATTTTTATATTGAAAAGAAATTCTAAATGGAAATAAAAACATTTATGCATATATATAATCAAATAAATCGAAAACTATGTATGTTAATAAATGAAAAAAAATCCATAAATGATAACTAGAAATAAAATAGGAAAAATCAAGAGAAATGTGTCGATTAAGATATTTAATATCGTAAGACAAGACATTTACTTGATTGTGTTTGCTAAATTTATTTATAAAAATATTTTTTTTATTCAATCAAATAATAATAATAATAGAAACAGATACACATATTAAATTGATTGAATAAAAAAAACAACAACTATGTAAGGCTACACATATTAGAAATATTATATGAAAATAATTTTTTATTTTAAAAATAAAATTCATCTATATAAAAGATAGAAATAATTTATAAATGAATCAAGAAAACATCTTCAAAAATTAAATGTATACAAAATAACCAAAAAATAATTATCATTTAAAAAAGGCTCTCTAGACAAAATAAAAGAGATAAAGAGTATTAATCTAAATATAAATAAAAAATTAATTAAAAAAACATTAATAAAAAAATAAAAAAATAATTTTTAAAAGAAAAGAAATCAAGGGTTTGCATGAGGGCCTACTAGGACAATCTTGCGTTGATGGGTTCTTTTTTCACATATAGGATGAATGACAATCTACTAGGGTTTTTTTTTTAATAAAAAAATTAGATAACGATTCATCTATATTGTTCAGTTTGTGACCGTTAAGGTGGCCAAAAAACAAAGGGTCATGGCTTTTTCAACCAAAAAATTGAATTTCCAACTTATTTGTTTACTCAAAACTTTTAGAAAACATCATAAAAAACTTGATAAATTTATTCATAACCTTAAATATATATATATATATATATATATCATAAACTCGAAAATAACTTGAAACCAAAAATATTATTAAGATTAGATATGTTTTTCTGGATAATTTCAAGCTAAAAAAACCAGTATGTTGAATTTTGATGATTTTCTCTTATCTCTTTAACATAGGTGTTAAAATATAAAGAAAATAAAATTAATTGTTTTCTTTAATTCTAAAAACTGAAAGGATAAAAATTTCATCGTTCTTCGACAAATTTGCCGACCAAATTAAAAAGAATTGAAAAAAATAGCATTAGCATTGTGAACCGTGCATTCACAGTGCCATTTGAAAGGATCAGCATTGTATTTTATACAGTGAGAGCGAATCCCCGTGCGTTTAAATTTTTTAGTTAATAATAAGACTTAACTCCACTTGTGGACGAGAAAGACAAATCACTCTCTAATGGCTCTACGCTCTCTCGTTTCTCGAAAAACCCTAGGCCTAGGCTTGAAGCTTCAATTCCGTGGATTGCAGACACTCTCCCTGCCTGATCTCCCGTACGATTATGGAGCTTTGGAGCCTGCAATTAGCGGGGAGATCATGCAGCTCCATCACCAGAAACACCACCAGACTTACATCACTAATTACAATAAGTCCCTCGAGCAACTTCATCATGCCATGGAAAAGGGCGATTCTTCTGCTGTTGTTAAATTGCAGAGCGCTATCAAGTTCAACGGCGGAGGTTTTTTTTTCTAATTTTTTTCGATATTAAGTTTGATAATTCAGTTTGTTTAGGGAGGACTACTTTGGTAGAGAGGAGAGCTTGAATGGCCATTGAATTTGGTTCTCTTTGGAAAGGCTTCTATTTGTTTGTTTATTTTTGGGAAATTTTTAATTCGAACAAGAAAATTGAAATTTGGAAAGAGAGTTGCTTATTTTATTTGATAATTATTTAGCAGCATTTCATTATTTCTGACCAAAATTGATGCTAAGAATGGGATATTTGCCTTTTTCACTCTGTTTAGGTTGGTCATTGATAAACTGGTATTTGGACATTTCTTGTTATGATGAAGCAGACACCCAGTTGAGATGCCATTAAATGCATGACACTAAGAACAACCAGCTCAAAGATTATCTAATATATTTAGTTTGATTGCAAAGGAAAAGATTGTAAATGTATTGTCTTCTGCTTAGGAAAGATTTACCCGCTGCTCCAGGATTTATTTATTTATTTCTGAAACATCTATTTTCTTGCTTGTTGATTTGTAGGAAAAATCATTTGTCTTTTATGTATTGCCTTTCAAGTGCTTATCGCTTCATCTTTAGGTTGTCCATATGATCATGGAAACTTGCAAAAAAAAAAAAAAACCAGCTTAGAACTTTTTGTTTGTTGACATCCGTACTAATGTTTCCTTATCAGTTCTTGACTTAATTATTCTCACGCAGGTCATGTCAACCATTCAATTTTCTGGAAGAATCTCACTCCTGTCCAAGTAAGTTTTATTGTTTTTGTAGATACATTTGACACCTGCTATTGTTTCTGTACCTAACTTTAACGCATATATATGGCAGGAAGGAGGTGGTGAACCACCACATGGTAACCTGGGATGGGCTATTGATGAAGATTTTGGTTCTCTGGACTCATTGATTAAAAAAATGAGCACAGAGGGTGCTGCTGTACAGGGCTCTGGTTGGGTGGTAAGTAGGTCAGCTTGTTTAAATTTTTAAGGTTTTCAATTTTAACTTTAGTTATAATATGCTTTTTTGCGTCTTCCTTACACACTTCTCTCTTGTTGCAGTGGCTTGGTCTGGACAAAGAATCAAAGAAACTTGTAGTTGAGACCACAGAAAATCAGGTAAATTTACAGATTTTGTTTTCAAGTCAATTGATAATGACTAATAAAATTTTCAAAAGTTGCTCAATTCTTGCTGTTTCTAAATTGTTATCCATTCATCATATTAAGACAAAAACATAGACTTCTTATGACAATACTAGATAGACACAGAACTACTTTAATTTATATGATTCTCTAATAGAACAATGATTAAACTGTAATCTGGATCTTTTTGCCATAATCTTTATGTATAAATAAAACTATGGTTAAACAGTTATCTGGATCTTCTCGCCATAATCGTTATCTATTATTTCTATGATTGTTTTTGGAGCTGGTCATTGTCCTTTTGGATAAGAGAATGAAGTCTATGTTGGCTAATGATTAAACAGTTATCTTGTTTGTTGCTTGTTTGTGAGTTCTATAATTATCAAACTTTTGCATGTTAGAAAAAGGACATGTCAGTGCAAGTGCTGAATTTGGTTGTTTTACAAATTTGATTTAGATTCTAGATGAGATAGATTTCCCCAGACCTATTTAGTCTGCAGATACTTGTTATTATTCATTATTGTTAGTTGATCTAATTATGCTTATGATTCTTGTGACAGGATCCATTGGTAACTAAAGGACCCTTGGTTCCATTACTTGGTGTTGATGTTTGGGAGCATGCATATTATTTGCAGGTAGAGTTTTTTTTAATCTAAATTATGCAATGTGGTCGCTTTCTGATGTTTAGTTCTGTTTTCTTTGTGATGAGAGGACCTTGTAATAGTAGATTTTGATTATGTTTGACCTATCTCTATCACCATGGGGCTTTATGATGTGCATCATGGGAATTATAATCCATCTCGTAAAGTTGAATCTAATATGCAAGAGGATTCAGATGGTCCAATGACAAGAGCGAGAGTGAAACAACAACAACGGGCCTTGACGAATCAAATTGCAATGATTGAAGCTGCGTCGGAGTTAAAAATTAACAATCAATTTGAAATTGGTTCAAGGGTGCTTATTTGCCTACAATTGGAACTTGGAGATGGGAAAAACCCTTAATAGTTCTTTTGATGCTAGGCTACTTGTATTTGGATTGATAATGCAAATAAGTGAAGGAATTGATGTTGTTTACGGTCAGAACAGTAGATGGATTTGAACCTGAATTTGAAGTCATCCATTGCATGTGATAACAAGACTTATCTAGGTAAAATTCAAGTTCAGAACGTGATCTTCTAGATTGTCCAACCATGATTGCCTTGGACTTTTGTGTCAAAAGCTATGGCTGTTTTTAATTAGGTCTACTTATGTTTCAAAAATGTCAAAAAAAAAAATCGTGTTAGTTAAATTTGTCTAGTTACTTTACTAAAAGTCTAGTTTTTAGGCTTGACTTCTATCATGTTGAATTCACCTAACTATGAAGGGATGTTCCAATGATAAATATGAATCAGAATATGTAATAAACACTTTTGGCCAAGATTTGAAACTTAATTTAGAGAATTAAGAATTGTTCTTCCAAATTCGTTTTGTGAAGAACCTTACATGACTTATCACTCTTCAATCACAAAGAGTGTGGCGTCGAAATCCTAGATTGATCTTTGTGGCGTCCAGATCTACTTATCAAAGTATCATTCTAGTCTATCCTCCATCTTATTTACCTTAAATCACTACAATCCAGCCTAAATACCAAAAGAAAGACAACACAACCAGACCCATCCTTCATTCATTTTCGTTAGAATCATTGTTGCCGATTTTTGAATCATTCACGGCACATCATCGAAAATCGGCAACAATGATTCTAACGAAAATGAATGAAGGATGGGTCTGGTTGTGTTGTCTTTCATTTGGTATTTAGGCTGGATTGTAGTGATTTAAGGTAAATAAGATGGAGGATAGACTAGAATGATACTTTGATAAGTAGATCTGGACGCCACAAAGATTAATCTAGGATTTCGACGCCACACTCTTTGTGATTGAAGAGTGATAAGTCATGTAAGGTTCTTCACAAAACGAATTTGGAAGAACAACTCTTAATTCTCTAAATTAAGTTTCAGATCTTGGCCAAAAGTGTTTATTACATATTCTGATTCATATTTATCATTGGAACATCCCTCCATAGTTAGGTGAATTCAACATGATAGAAGTCAAGCCTAAAAACTAGACTTTTAGTAAAGTAATTAGACAAATTTAACTAACACGTTTTTTTTGACATTTCTGAAACATAAGCAGACCAAATTTAAAACAGCCATAGCTTTTGACACAAAAGTCCAATGCAATCATGGTTGGACAATCTAGAAGATCACGTTCTGAACTTGAATTTTACCTAAATAAGTCTTGTTATCACACGCAATGGATGACTTCAAATTCGGGTTCAAATCCATCTACTGTTTTGACCGTAAACAACATCAATTCCTTCACTTATTTGCATTATCAATCCAAATACAAGTAGCCTAGCATCAAAAGAACCATTAAGGGCTTTTCCCATCTCCAAGTTCCAATTGTAGGTAAATAAGCACCCTTGAACCAATTTCAAACTTTGCTAATTTTTAACTCCGACGCAGCTTCAATCATTGCAATTTTATTCGTCAAGGCCCGTTGTTGTTGTTTTACCATCGCTCTTGTCATTGGACCATCTGAATCTTCTTGCATATTAGATTCAGCTTTACGAGATGGATTATAATTCCCATTAATAGTAGATTTTGATTATGTTTGACCTATCTCTATCACCATGGGGCTAAGTGTTGGAGAGTTTTGTTTAAAGAAACTTTGTTGGTTAGTGAGCATCATGAATTTCAAAATTGTTCCTCTTTGTTGCAAGAGTGCACGGGTGGTGCAGAGTATAGAAATGAAGTAAAAGTGTCACCTGCTTACAATAAGAAACGTGAAAGTTTCTAATCGTCCTTGGACTATATTATTTTCATGGAATAAAGGTTTGTTGGTGATGAAATGAGTGGTTAGGATTCTTTTTTGAGTCCTTGAATCTGAGATCAATTTGCATTTTGTGTTTTCCTCCCTTAAAGCAGCAATTATTTTAATATTTGATTGCACCAAAACATGAAACCAGGACTTCATTCGTTTTTGCCTAAACAATCTTTGAGCATTCCTCACACCCATTTTCCATTATGAACTTTTACTTTACATTACATGTTGAGCTCACTAGCCAGTCAATTGGCAGCCAGCTTGTGGATCTTGATGTTGGAAAAACAATAAAAATGACAAGCAATCATACCCTCCCCCCTCCACAACTTATTGTGCTGGAAAAAAAAACTTGTCATGTGACCAGTTAGGTTCATCTTCTTGCTAATGATACTGAAAGCCCTGCTTCCCGCTGTGTTGTCATAACTATTGTTCTTGTTTGGGCTAATCACAAATTTAAACACCCTTTTGTTTGTTTGCAAATCTCTCTTTTGTGACTTGGAAGTTTATTTTCCATGCTGCAGTACAAGAATGTCAGACCTGATTATCTGAAGAACATATGGAAGGTAATGAATTGGAAGTATGCTGGTGAAGTTTATGACAAAGAAAGCTCCTAAGTCGAAGCGCGCCTGTTCCGTACTGGTTTTGGACACAGATGTGGGTTCTCATAGCCTTCCTGGCTAGGAGGAATAATAAAAGATGCATTATGTTTTTGTAAAATATGAAGATCCCTTTTCATTTTCCCCAAAAAATCAGTTGCTGATTTGTAAAATATGCAATAAATTACCACCGTGGTTCGCAGGATGTTATCCTCACGGAGATGTTGTGCTGATCCTTGTTCAATAGAAGACCACGAGTAGTTTCGGTACTGAGCTAAAATCATCTGAAACTTGGGCAGAGCTTCTTTTTGACGAATTTCACAGAAGATGGTTGGTTAGACGAGGTTCAGGAATCCTGGAATAGGTGGAGAGTATTGTGTTCGGAGTAAAGAGAAAACAAAACCTATCAAAGCTTAACAAAGTTGATCAAAATTAGGTCAATTTTGCCAAAAACCAAGCAATCTATTTCAAAGACTTTGGGGCATAGTTATTAAACCCGGTTCGAGAGTTGACCAGGCCAAAGGACCGGGTCCCGGGTTTTATGGGTCAGGTCAGGTTAAAAATAAAAAATGGAAAAGGGAGGTAGTAAAGTGGAGATCCAGTCATGTTGTCGGTTGTTTTGTACAGGGAAGGGACTCATCTGATCACTATCTCCTCATAAAGTTTATTTACCCTCTCTAACTTCATCAAAGCAACCAAGTTGTCTCTCTTTTTTGAATGATCTTTTTTGTGCAGGGATGAACACGATTTGTTGGAAGCCCAGAAGCACACCCCTTGCTCCTGTTGCCTCTCTCTCTCCCTCCTGAAGCTGTGAGCCCCACCAAGACCTGCTAACGAAGAGAAAATGGGTGAGCGAAGAACTTTGTTTGCTTCTTCAAATCGGAGCTGTCAAAAGGAAAAACAATAGTCCGGAGCTGTCAAAAGAATATATATCTAATCTATTTTTTTTTGCCTTCCCTGAGGCTCTTGTTCCAGTTACAGTCCTTCACATTCCAATTGCTGTCAAAAGTCATATCTTGCTTGGAAGTTTTCTTACATCCCTTTCAACGTCCCAGTTAATCTTCAATTTCTTTCAAGTTACAGTCATCAATAGTCAGGGCTAGAAGGAAGAAATGGAACCCAACGCCAACCCTCAAGATCTCCAAACCCAGATCTTCAAAATGTCGGGTCTCGTTCGGGTTTGCCCGGGTCGCCCGGGTTATGGGTCGACCCGCCGGGTCGCCCGGGTTTTGCCGGGTCATTGCGCCCTCCGGTCTTTTGACAAACCCGAACCGGTCCAGCTACCGGGTCGGCCGGGTTCCGGGTCGACCCGCCGGGCCGGTCCGGGTTTAATAACTATGCTTTGGGGTGTCGCTTTTTTATTCTCAGCTAACATTAAAAGAGGTTAATGTACTATTTTAAACATCTTAAAACAAAGTAGCGCCTTAACATGGTCGAAGCACGTGGAACACCGACAAGATTGTGGGGTCTAGTTGTTCCAGGTGTGTTATTTAATTCAAAATAAACATGAATGGCTTGTCGTCAATATTTGTTTCTCTTTTCTTTTCTGTTTTTAAGAAAAAAGATGGCAATTATACCAAAAAAAAAAAAAAACCTGGGCCTCTCAGGCCCCTTTATGCTAAGCCCAGCCTAGTATAGCCATGATTTTTGTCTGGGTTATTTTTTTTGAGTTAATTTTTTTTTTACTTCTTTTTTTTCTAAGTCCATCATTTAGAGGGGAAATTTTATTAAATTTTATTTTTCAGTATTAAATACAAAAATTAAATAGACCATGTGAAATCTATAACCCGAGTTGTAAGTTGACTAAATATTAATCAAAGAGTTGGGTTGAGTTTTTTAAAACTTTATATATATATATATATATATATATATATATATATATCTTTAGGTTTTTTTTGTTGTCAATTCAATCATTTAGTGTGGGCAAGGTTGCTAAAAGTCTGGCTTCCATGTTGTAGGAATCTCTCCTTTCATGATGCTTTTGGTTAGATGTAGTATTGATTAGCGTCTAGATCTAGTATTGATTGTTGATTTGGTTTACAAAAAGTAAGAGAAAGAATGAAAAACGTGGTTTGAGGTGAAAAAAGTCGAGAGAAAGAAGAGATGTTGCAGAAGAGAAGATAAATCCATAATGAAAAGCAAAGCGAGAAATTAAGAGATCTAAAATGAAATCACTTTTTCTCTCAGTCTACAATATAATCTTGAGCCCCCCCCCCCCCTTTTTTTTTTGTTAAAGTTTAATATTAATTATTTTGATGTGCTATGTCTGAGAAATATCCTGGTTTATTTGAGATGCTGTTTTATCTTAAGTAATCTCTTGGCATTATTGAATTTAACAAAAATATTTGGTACTGTTTTTTTTTAAAAAAAAATTAATTACAATCATAAAATTTTATTCGAAGCTTGTATTTTAAGGTGCTTGAACTATGTATAAATTTTTATTTGAAGCAAGTATTTTTTTTAATGTATTTTAAAATTCTTTATGATTTTACGATCCATTTTTACGATTCGAGTTTATTTTACATTTTATGTGTCATGTCAAAATTGCGATTTTAACAACCTTGAGTGTGGGGCTTTTATTGAATTTTATCTTACAGTATTGGGTTGATGATATATTAATTTTGGTATTTTTTTTATCATATAACAAAATAAAAAATTAATTTGATCCAATGGAATCCATAACCCAAATTATGGGGTTAGTAGGCTCATTAGATATTAATCAAATAGGGATCTTTCAAGTTTAAACCGTTGTACTAAGTTTAATGAAAATGCAAGAAAGTTCTTAAAGATCTAAAAATGTTTTTTATGTTTTAGAAAATTTACGTCCAACCCATAATGAAAGCACGAACAAATAAACTAGTGTGTATGTGTGTGTGCGTGTTTGTATAACACACACACATACTTTCTCTTCATTAGACACTAATTAGCAAGTGGTTAATTAGTTGTGTTATTAGATGAAACTAAGCCTTGTGGGGGAAACAATTATAATATTTTTTATTTTTCATTGTTCATTCTCTAACAAATCATTTGATCCCTAAACTTTTTTTTTTTTTAACATAATTGAGCATTTTTAAACCAAATTAGCAACCTCGTCCATTGCTTATAAAGAGACATAAATGAGAAGTATAAAAGATACTATAAAGCTTGATTAATTTTTTTGATAAGTCAGAGCAATTCAATAAAGAACCAAATTAAAAGAGTTTCCTCTCTCTTACACACACAATAAATATTCTACAATAATGTATTTCGACTTCATTAAAAATTATTTTCTTATGAAACAATATTTATACTTCAAATAAAACAAATCTTAGATGACCTAATGGGCTAACATCAAATCAAATTAAAATAAAGTTCAAAATATGTCAATTAAGGCCCAAAACATGAAAATAATAAAAATAATAATTTTGAATATTAAAGCCAAGTTGTCGCACATGATAAATTAGAAGAAAGAATTGTTTAATGAAATCCTTGTTTGAAAAGAACCTTTGGCTGAAATATGTGTAGTGTCTCCCCCTTTGAAGTCCAAAACAAATAAGAAAAACTCTTGCAATTAATTCTTTCTTGGCCTCCTATGTTTCCACACATAATAAGGAATCCTCTCATAGTTTAGAATTCATAAAACACATGGAAACATATAATTCTTTAGTTTTTAAAATTAATTAGCCCATGAAGCAGATGAATTATACCCCTCTTGTACATAGATAATTGACTAAGATCTTATATCACTTGTTGAAGATGTATTCTCTTTGAAATTCATCTTGGTCCAAATACTCTAAATAAGCCCATTGAATGCATCTTGGAGCTTCTTTGCCTTTCATCTTGTAATTAGCCCATCTAAAACTTCTAATGGATCCTTTAATATAGTTTTGATCACATTATTCCCTCTCTCATCAAAAGGATTTGATCTCGAATTATCACCAACATCAAACAAAGAGAGATAAAAAAAGAATTAAAAGTAGCATTAACACTATACTACCCGATAGATCCACTTTGCAGGTGTTGTTATTAATTCTTTTAAGGATTTGGAATATACCATCTCCTCTTGACATCAACTTAGACTTCTAATCTTTGGAAAGCCTTTTTTTACACATATATATCCAAACTCAATCACGTGGTTTAAAGATAACCCTTTTTCAACACTTATTAGCTTCGAATGCATATCGCTTATTCTTTTTCTGTATTTACAGTCGTACATTTTAATAGAGATTCTTCACTACATGTAATTTTCTATTGTCATCAAAACTAACCTTTTCATCAACAAGTAAATGAATTAAATCAAAAGGAGTTAAAGGATTAAGCCATAAACAATTTCAAAAGGTGAATAATCAGTAGTAAAAATGCATACTCCTATTATATGAAAATTCAACAAACAACAAACAACAAACAACAAACAACAAACAATCTTTTCGATTCTTCAAATTCTTTTGAATGATAGTTCTTAGCAATGTAGTCAAAATCTTATTAACTACTTCAGTTTGACTATTTATCTGTAGATGACAAATAGTACAAAATACAATTTTGCTCCTAACTTACCATATAAAACCTTTCGAAAATAACTAAGAAACTTAAAATCATGATAAGAAATATAATGCTTTTAGGAACCCTATGAAGCTCAACTATCTCCCCAAAGAATAAGTCTGCTATGTTAGTTGCATCACCAATTTTATGACAAGATATAAATCTTTGAAAACATATCAATAAAATATATCATCTTAGAAAACCTATTTATAACAAAAAAATAAAAAATCTCTATTCCTTTTTTACCTAGATAATCCTAAAACAAAATTCATAAATATATCAACACAAGATTCCTTAGGTTTTGGTAAAAGAGTACACAAACCAAAGGTACAACTTGTAAACTTAGTTTGTCTGCATGTTATGCATCTATCATAAATTCTTTGCACACCCTTTTTATCTTAGGCCATTAAAATTACTCATGCGAAACATCTAAAGTCTTAGTGACCCTAAAGTGTCCTATTCAACCATCCTCATGAGCTTTACGGACAAAAAATTCACTTATAGAACAATTTGGCACACACAATTTATTTTATTTAAACAAATATCCATGAAACCTATAAAAATCATCAAATGCTGAATTCTCACATGTTTTATATACTTGGTCGAAATTAACATCAGTGACATATAAATCTTTCATATGCTCAAACCCAAATAATCTCGCATTTAAAGTTGAAAGAAGTACATACCTTCGTGATAGTACATCATCAACTATATTTTCCTTATCTTGTTTAAATTTTATCATATATAGAAACATTTCTATGAACCCAACCCACTTGGCAAGTTGATGGTTCAATTTCCTTTTTTCCTTTAGATGTTTCAATGATTTATGATCTAAATGGATCACAAATTTCTTAGGTCATATAAATGTTGTCAAGTCTTCAATGCTCTCACAAAAACATAAAACTCTTAATTATAAGTAGGATAATTCAATATTGTACCATTGAGTTTTTCGCTAAAATAATCTATATGTTATTTTTCCTGCAATTAAAACAACAACATTACCTATCATCAAAGCATCATATTCAATCTCAAAAGTTTTTATAAAGTCAAGTAATGATAACAATGAAGCCAAAAGCAAATTTTCCTTTAACAAGATAAATGCATGCTTTTATTATTACCTCATTTAAATCCTACTTATTTCTTAACTATTCAATTAAATGTGTGGCTAGAATGTTAGAATTTTTAATAAATCTCATATAAAAACTACCTAAATGCTACCTAAATGTCTTTTTATAAAAAATTAATAATATATGTTGTGTTGAATTTGACATAATAGAGTTTATGTTAGAACATTTGTACGTAGATATATATCAAAACATAAAAGCATAGAATTTAAATAGTGTTGGAGTTGAAATAAGATATAACTAAGTGTGTGTGTGTGTAATTGTTTAATGTATATGTGTGTGTGTGTGGAAGCATCCAAAATTAAGATAAATCTCTAAAAATAAAAATATTCTCCCGGAGCTCTAATAAATAAATTGCTTAACAAAATGCATAAGATATAGCGAGGGAAAAATATGGAATGGAGTCCAATTAGACATAAATAGCCAGCAAGCAATCATCAATTACAATTACACTTGGTATATAAATTAAAGGCGTTTTTTCATGACCGGCTCCAATCCATGTTCATAGCACGTAGTCTTCCAAAAAGAAATACGAACGGAACTAATTAAGAACACAGTACCACTATTTTCCATAGCCCCAAAAATCCATCTCCCCACGAAGTGAGGGTTGATTAATTGGGTGCGCTGATGGTGCATTTGCGGCATCAAACGCCACCCCTTTTGAAGAATCTTCATTTCCTAGATGAGAAGAGACAAGCACAGCCCATTGATCATCTCTTCCGGCAACCATTTGTTGAGGTGCTTCACATGTGCCCACCTCCAACCCTGGCTCACAAGCTTGGTACCTCAGGCTTTCACTTCCACTCTCACAATCCCTAGCTTTCGACATGAGCTGCTTGACCATGACAGGTGACTCCGAAGGGAGAACCGAGTAGTCATAACCTAAAGGCTTATGAGTTGGCATTAGGGTTTGGGATGGGAAGAGAGAATATTGATGGGGTGTTTCCATGTGATGATGGTAAAGGGCTAGCTCAGGCTTGTTTGGTTCAAAAGTCTGTTGAGTGCTACCATGGTTATGGTGTTGGCGAACTAAGTATTGGCTGTCTCTGTACATGGAAGCTCGAGATTGATTGCTTGATGTGTGGAGTTGTTGGTCAGATGAGTCCATGCTTGCGGCTCCTCCTTCATTGCTGACCTTGAATAGATTCTTCTTCTTGAACACTCTGCAGACCACCCAACCATCCTCCTACACATGCATACAGAATATAAATGTCTCATCAACAAGCTTGAGCGAACCATCATTTCCCTAAAAGGACGTTGAGCTAAAATATACACAGAAGAGGCTCAAGAGGTAAATGATATCCTAGCTACTTATAATTAATGACCTCTCTGTTATTCGAATTTCAAATCATTTAATTTATCCGGTTTGGTAAGATAAGAGGAGTTGCTGCTGCTGCTATGGTTTCTATCTGGCCAGCTGTTTTCATGGACCAGCCACATTTAGAGCAGGTGATCGCAGATATATGCATAAAAATGGCACACCTATTCTTATTTTTTTTTTTTTTTTTTTTTGCAATGCAAAAATATTACAACCATTCTTAAAATAATTTTGTTACTATTATGGTTACCTGGGGCAGTGAGGTATTAGCAAGGAGGAAAGACTTACACCAGCGTTTCCTTGAGCATCGTCACCATCTTCAAGGCGATACTCATGCATGATCCAGTCAGTCTTTTGGCCATGAGGAGCTCTTCCTCGATAGAAAACAAGTGTTTTCCTCATGCCAATCTTCTTGTCGGTGTTCCTGATGCACTTATCCCTTCCGGTTGCCTTCCAAAACCCTGCGTTTGTTGCCCTATTCGTTCTTGACCCTGTTGGGTATTTCCTGTCTCTGTGACTGAAAAAATACCACTCGTTTTGCGGCGTTGACCCAATTTTACATGTCTCTGCACGCACACGTTCATGCATCACCATATAGCAATTAAAATCATCAAAAAAGTAATTGAAATCCATTAGAGATGATACAATTAGCTAGCTCATATGCACGTGTACTTGATATAAAATGAATTAATTAGCTCACTCCATTTTTTCAGGAGTTGCTTATAAGAGATCTTAGTTGAATGACTAATTAATCAGCTTTTGAGTCACTGCGTTAATGAGTTGTAATTTAACTCTTATCAGTGTCTTTCTCTCCTTGGGATCATTGCATTAGTTATATTGATGGTTGACTTGATCTGATCATATAACCAAATCTCCAAGGCGTGCCAAATCACATATATAATATTCTAATTAACCGCAGCAAGCATCCCCGTGCTGATGACGACGGATAATAATCCGGGCAGTGGTTTCTTGTTTCTGCAACATTTTTAGTCGATGAACCAAAATAGCTTTAACTGGTTGGTATGGATTAATTATAAATATTGCAAGCTTTTACTTCTTAAACTCCCTTTCATGCACAAAACTATCGAGGAAACAAGATGGCATTTTATATCTCGGTGGGGTGAATATAATCCTGATCAAGAAATAAATGGTAGAGATTATTTTGCGTTTTCGCTACAGATTCGTTGTTAATATATCGAATTGTTTCAAGTTTTTTTTCTTCCCATAAGCTATATAGGATAGATTAAACACACCAAGTAAGTGGTTAAGATCACAAGGCGAGAGAGAAATTATTTCAAGTTTAAAGCAAGATCCATGAATGGGAAAAAAAAGAGGGTTGAATTATTTCGACCAAAACATACGATCTTAAAGGGAGCTGAAATCAAAATTCTTATATTTACTCATGTATATGCATAATTTAAACTAGTTACATTAGGGTTCTATCAAATAATATTTACCTTGTAACTCCCAAGGCTCCATCTTATTCAAATCCACCTCTCTAATGACCTCCATGTCAAACTTCTGAAAAGAAATCTTCTTTTTCAAGTAGTAATGAAGCAGTTCTTCATCCGTCGGGTGGAATCGGAACCCTGGAGGCACACCGCCTGTAGATGTAGCCATTACCATGCAACTAGTATACCAGTTTGGATGATGAACAGCAATATACCATTTCTTACTCTTAATTCGTTGTTTTGTAGCTGACACTAACTCCTTATATTTTAGGTTGTGTAGATGTGTAAATAGCAATCATTTTCCACGCAAGGGTGGAGCCAAGGGGCTTAAATATGATGGTGATTGTCAACGATGCCCTAGTAATTGTATGGTGACGTGACAAAAGTTGACGGCCGGTGACTACGCCGACGGGCATGGCTAAATATATCGTGAAAGGAAAGCATAAGGAGCTAGACTAGCCGTAGCCATAACAAAGTTTCTTTTATTTATTTATTTTGTTTCTGTAGCTTAACTTAGGGATGGTTTCATATCTCCGCAAGCTTATGTGGAGCGTGGCCACACCTTTCCTTTTATCCACGTTTACTATGCACAAGATTATTAGGCCAAAAATACAAAGTTATTTGTCCATAAATGGGATATTTAAAATTAAAGGAAATACGGAAAATAAAGTCAATCATTTAGTTTTCCAAAAAAATTCTTAATAAAAAAAACATTTTTCTTATTCCATTTTTCACTTGCCATTTATTAACAAAATTATTTTATGAAATTATTTACAAATCATTTATTATTGATAGATATTCATTTATTGAGCGTCGGGTTTTAAATCAGGAGTCTCACAATTAATATTTTTTTAAAATTATTTTTATTATTTTTTATATTTATTGATCCCTTTTTTATTATCATTAAAAAAAGTTGAATAAAATACTATGCTCGATTAATGTCTATCCCTACTCTAAAAAAACTCATAGACTTATTATTAACCTCATTCTCGATTAAAAATATCATATTAGATCTTATATCGATTCTTAAAATTAAAAATCACGATGACTTAGCAATTAAAAACTAATTTTAATCAAAAACAAATGCTAACTTGTTGAAAACTCATTGGCTTCTTCTTGAACTTCTTTTAAACTGTAAAATATCACTCTAAGCCTTCTTCAGGCCCTAAAAACTAGAGGACTTGTCATTTTAGTGGTTAAAACTCAAGCTTTATCAATAACATGACACTAACTCGACAAAAACCTGTCTTACACATGTGAAAAGGCAAAAGCATGGTTTTATGAAATGCAAATAACGTTAACATGAAGCAAATAATAAAAAAAAAAAGCATGAGTGAATGGTAACCTACTTCTAAAAATAAATTTTTACACTGATTTGCATAACTAAAAAGGCAAGGATGAAGTTTTATGAACAAAGTTAACGTGAGAGAAGTGATTAAAACTTTTTTTAAAAATTCATGGATGAATAGTAATCATGCAAGAAGAGTGACATTGGCAAACCCCACCGGAAAAGTAGAAAAGATAAGGAATAAGGGTTTAGCTTATCTTAGAGCCGGTTGCAGACAAGAGATGAGCTGTTGTTGTGATACTTGTGACAAAGACGATGACAATATTGGTGATCTGTGGTTTTTTTGAGAGGTTTTCTCTCTACTTTGTGTTTCTCTCTTCAGTTGTTTCCCTCTTCTTCTTCTTTTTTAATTATTTAGTCAAATTCAACCATATTTTCAATGATTCTTCTTGATTTCACCCCTAACTGCATTTTTTTGCTCTTTTTTAATTGTTTTTATTTCTTTAAAATATGTTTTTCACTTTTTTGATTGAAATATTTGTTCTTTCCTTATTTTAGATATTTGAGAGGCTTCAAAATTTGGTTATGCAAATACTAATAAAGTACTGACATCTTGGAGAGGCAAATTTTTGTGTTTATCGATCCTTGGCCATTTTATGTGCATATTGAATATTTAGATAATGCTTTCTTTCCAATGCTCCCAGTTTTATTATGAAGCATTTTTTCTGGAGTTTAGAGAGATATGCCATGTACATAGAAGCAAATACCTTTGTTTTGCACCCCCGTGTATATATATATATATATATATATATATATATATATGCCATGTCCATAGAAGCAAATACCTTTGTTTTGCACCCCCGTGTGTGTGTGTGTGTGTATATATATATTAAGACAATGTTTCAATATTTTGTATGTGATTGAAGGAAGAAAAATTAGTAAATATGATAAATTAACGTAAAAATCCATTAAAAAAATTTAAGGAAAAGAAATTTGTTTTCATTAAATAGTCATGAGAATTTTTTTTCACATTTTTCAAATATTAATTAGAAAAAAGAAATTGCTACCATTCTTACAAAAAAAAAACCTATAATATTATTTATGAACCATGGAGAAATTGAATAGCAGTTTTAATATCATTCTAAGCCTTTTGTTTATGGTGCATTTCAATGAAAATCCAAACAAATATATTAAAAAATAAATAAAAAATGGTCAAGCATCTACTTCAATAGAAAGAAGGGTTAGTGTATGTGGACCTACAAGTTTAGACCCACACGCCTAAACTTTAATTATTATTTTTTTATCAAAGGTATACGACATGTTATTTGCTAGCCTACATTTCAACCATTGGAGATGTGAATGAAAAATTAGGCTGAGATCTTTTTAATTCAAAAAATCTTTTTTAACCTACTTTCACCTAAAAATATCTAATAAAAATCTTTATAATATCAATAAAATAATTTATCAACTCAAAACACTCTTAAATTAGTTCAAAACACAAAATTAAATAAAAAAATTATTTTTTAACCCTAATCTACTTTTTTTCTGCAATATAGAAGCTCAATAAACAAATTTTTTTTTAATACAAAACAACATTTTAACCTAGTTTCACCTGAAAACATCTAATAACATCTTTAGAACCACAATAAACTAATTTATCAACTCAAAACACTCCTAAATTGGTTCAAAACATAAAATTAAACAAAAAATCTTTCTCTTCCCCAATCTACTTTTTCTACTATATGAAAGCTCAATAAACCAATTGCTCAACTCAAAACACTACTAAACCAATTAAAAAAACATAATTAAATAAAAAAATATCTCTCAATCCCGATCTATTTTTTCTAGTATTATGAAAGCTCAAAAACACATTGACATTAAATTTATCTTTTCTTATGAAATTTGGGTAATCAACCTCTTTCTTTCTCCTTTACTGTTTTCTAGTGACTCTCTCTCATTTCTCATATTTAGATATTGAAATGTGAATAACATAAAGTTTTAGACTAAAATATAAGTGTTTCAAACTAAATGGATCAAAAATAAATTTTTAAAAAAATATTGGGAGGCAATTGTCTTTAGAAATGTGCTAGATGAACAATACCAAAAAAACTCAACTTTTTTTTTATCTCATTGTCAATTTTGTCCCCTGCATTTTTTATTTTTCACAAGCAATAAAATCAATTTTTTTTTATGTAAAATCAAGCATCAATCTTTAAAACCATGAGAAAGTAATAGAAAATAAGTTGAAAAAAATTATCTGGCTCAATCCTAAGCTAAAATAATATGAAATGATGAAATTAAAAAAAAAAGATAACTAGAGTAAAAAAGAATTAAAGGACAGGAAAAAAAAACACTATTAAATTTCATAGTATTTTGTGAGAAGATAAATAATGAAATCAAAGGTTTTTTAAAATAAAAGAAAATTATCACTTATATATAAATTAAAAGCGCTAATGTCTCTCCCTAAATCCACTTATAATTTCTGAAGTCATCCATCTTCAATGGCTGGAAAAATATGCAAGCAGAAAATTGTGGAAACTTGCAAAGAACAGACTCATAAGGGGAGATGGATCCATAATATCAATTAGCTTAAACTTTTGATTTAAAGGTATGTTTTTATGCACATACAATCAATGGATTTGCATGACTGCATTTTGAGCGCAAATTATAGTTTTCTTCTATGACAAATTAATGTTCATTGCATAGTTTTCTTCAAACTCATAATATTCATCAACAATGAGCAAGCACAATATTAACAGCTACTGTCTAGCTTTAGCATTGCAACCCACGCGCTAAACATATATTGGGACTTGCTTCATTCATGCTACCTAGTTTTCTTGTTGAATAGGATTAATTAAAGCGAAAAGATGCCAATAAAATAATGAAAATGATAAAATTATGGGATATTCGATGGTTACCAGAGCAGAGGCTTGGGAAAACCGCGACTGTATATTCTTGGGATTCTCGCGTTTTGATTGGACGGACTAGAATTTTGAACGATAACTAGTTTTATTTGCTAGGATTCATATATAGGTTACCTTCGAGTTTGTATAGTCCTGATTAACAGCAACAGTTGGAGACGCAGTCGCCATGGCTTGAGCTTGCACATGCCTGTACGACTTTCAGAGGTTTCAGATTAATTTACTTGATTGAATTGCACGCTTTCCTTCTGTTTTTTTGGGATTTACTGTCCTTAATCTGGGGACTGAAGCATCGTGGCAAGGTGTTCAAAAGATTTTAAACACTAGATCTCTATATATCTTTCGTGTAATTTGGTGGAAATTTAATGAAATATTAAAGTTTTGGAGCTATCGAAAGCAGTGCGCCTTCCAACGATCGATGCATTCTGGAATATTTTCAGCTCTGAAAAAACTGATCAAATTCCGATCATGTGTATAGCAGCATGGCATGGCAAATATTTCTTCTTGTTTGCGCTTATTAATCTGATGCATTCACACAAATTATTCAGACAACTGTAATTGATGAAGTTCACTTGCAGAGTTCAAAGGAGCTAGGCTGGCTAGAAAAGTTGTATTTTCTTTTGGTAACTTGTGATCTTAACAAAGACTACAGTTATTACTATATATTAAATAAAGCCTAGTTTTAGAAAATCATTAAGCAAGTCATGAAGAGAGGAAGCTAGCTTAGTTTAATAAATCTTACGTCAAGAATGCATCACGATGATCTAATGTTATCCAGCACAAACTTGCAAGAACGCAACATAAACATGCAAGAATGCTGCCTCCATCAAGATTGGAGAGACTCTCTCGATGATTATCCAAAAAAAGATTGGAGAGACTTTTGGAATTTGAAGCTTCTGTTCTTCCCAATGGGTTGTTGCAAGCCTTATACTCTTGTGGAATTTGAAGGCTTCTTCCTCACAGATCTTACGTCATTACATATCTCAGAGACAGTGGATGGAATATTACAAGAAATCATTCTTCACCGGAATTGATGAACGGCAGAAAACATCACAGTACTGTGAGTCCGATCAAATTCAACTCAGCAGAAACTTGCAGCTGCTAACTTGTCCTTTCTTAATTATTAGAGTGATTGGGAGTTAGCATGCTGCTTGGGGAATGGTAGGTAGGGGAACTAACAGAACTATGCTGCTGCCAAGGCTATGATTTTGGAACATGGCCTCACCATCAATGCTCAACTCTACAGGTTTGCTTTTCTTCCAGCATGGTTGATACTATTCCAAGGTCGTATAAATATACAAAATTCAATAAAAATATATATATAAATATGCAAAAAACTACATGATGTCCGTGGAATTTAAAGACTTGTACCTCACAAATTAAAAAAAAAAAAAACACAATACCCATTGAAATAACGTTCAAAAGTAAGAAGATATATATTTTTTAATTATTAGTAAAGGAGTTTATTTGAATTTTTCACATATTTTTAAATTAATCTTAAAAATTAAATTTAAATTTTGATTTTTTTTAAATATAATTTTTAACTCAGAATCAATATAGACACCAATTTGATTATTCAGAAGAACACCAATTTGAGGATAAACTGGTTTTTATACAAATTACTTGGGTAACCCATGCTATGTCACATTTAGGATTCAAGGTTAGTTTTTAATACAAGAGAATAATGTGCTAACATTATGGATGCATTTTTGGGTATCATTATTTTTTGTAATTGAGAAATTAAATAATATTTTGTATGTTTAATAGAATAAATTTAAAATATATGAATTAAAAATTTAAAAAACAATTATTAATACTAATATAGAAAGTTGATATTCTAGTAAAAAACATAATTTAGTTGAACATGCAAAGTTATAACCCGGATTGTCCTATTTATTTCATATGTTTTTATTTATACTTATCATAGAGAGTAATTCTAGTTTCTTAGAATAAACAATTAGAGGTTAATTTTTTGTTGCTAAGAACAAACAATTCTTATTTTTTAAAATACACAATGTAAATTCAATTTATTTATATAAACTTTTAAAGGATGAAATTCATAAATAAATTAAAATAATCTTTTTAAATTATTATGAAATTGAAAAGGTCAATTACTAATTTGTTAAAGGAACTAAATAATTCAAACAATAAAAGATAGGGTATTAATGAAAATCCATATAAAAATATTTAATGCACAATAAAAATAAAATAAATAAATAAATAAGAGAGAGAATTAATTATGATTTAAATAAAAAGATTAGTCAAATTTTATATTTTAGAAAAAATACCAAGTGGTGCTAGGTCTACAAGCCAAGTGATATGATCTATGCAAGGGTTGAACAATCAAACTTGGACTTTAACATAACGTTTTATATTATTTAGTTTAATGCGAACTAGCATAACTTTCAATTCGATCATTGGATCGAGATGAAATTTTACTATAAATTTTCAAAGGTATTTTTTTAATAGTGAGTTAAGATTTTAAGTTAATTGAAATTTAGAAAGACATCACAATATAGGTCAAATGGTGGTGTACGAGTTTTGTTATTTGTTGTCTCATAACTTATGGACTTTTTTTATTTGGGAAAGATTCTTTTCCTAATAATAGAATGAAATTCAACATTTTATTTTGGAGTTTTCTAGTCATACAAGAAGGATTAATGTGAACAACAACCTTACTTACTTGGAGATGATTATTTAAAGCTACAATCCTAACCATTGAAGGCAACAAAAGGGTGGCAATTTCTTATCTAATTCCCCTAACTTATATTGGATTTTTAAGGGGTAGAAATTTTTATACTAGCCTCTTTAGGATATAATTTCAGATATAAGACTATTTAAGTCAATATATTTTACTATTTTAGGTTCTTTTATTCCTATACATGCAACAACTTTGGTATAAGGGTCATACTTGTTTATAAATACTCCTTTGTAAGAACTATTTTTTTATGGAATGATTATTGTTATTGTTTTCGTAACCTTGTGTTTGTGTGTGTGTGGGGATATTTGTGTTTTTCAGGTCTTGAAAGAATTGAATATAATTTTATCAAAGAATATTTATCTTCGTGGTATCTTTCTTATACTTATGGTTCATGATTCGCTAATCATTGAGTGGGGACTCAAAAGCACGTTGAGAGGAAAAAGAAAAAGAAAAAGAAATGAGAGATAATTGACTCACAATATCAAGAAATGATCATTTTTTTTTAAAAGTGTTTGAAATAAAGGCTAAAAAACACACTCAGAAGAAAAAAAAAATAGAGTTAAAAGCTCATTATCTGAAGGACAAAGGTTACAATCGCACTCAAAGGAAAAGAAGATAAAGCTATAAATCACACCACTAGAGAGACGAGAGCTAGAAAATAAACTTGGAAGATTTTCAAAGTGGTCTTATTATAATGAATGACCTGTTTAGATGAAAAATATATGAAAATTTTTCATAATAGTTTTATTGTAATAAATGACTTTTCTATATAAAAAAATATAAAATTTTCAAAATAATTATATTGTAATGGACTTCCCGAGTGTTCGAACAAATTTTCAAAATAATTATATTGTAATGGACTCACCATCCAACCTCTTTATCCACAGAGAAAGCCCATGTGATCCTTATAGCTTCATCACAAAGATTGAACATGGTCCCTTTTATCAATGTAAGAATCAAGAAATAAAATAAATAAAAATGGGGTTGAGAGGAAGGACTGAAAAAGAGATCATAGCAAAAAAAAAAAAAAAAACCTGTAAAACTGCTCTTCAACCCACTTTTCAACCGTTTCCTTTAACGATAAAACAAAAATCAACACATTGTGTGAATGCGATGTGACTAAACCTAGCAGGCAGTCTTCTCTCTCTGCACAGCCAATAGCTCTCTCTCCTGGATTTGTTGCTTGAAGAAGATAGGTTTCCTTACAAACCCTTGCTCCCTTTTTTTTTTTTTTTACATTTGCTTCTTTCACAATTCACCTTTTAATTAAAATTTTTGTTTTAGGGAGAGAAGGAGAAGAGGAAAGATCATCATTATCTTAGCCGTTAATTCTAAAAGGAGCTGTATTGATTGACAATTGATCCAATGGACACTGCAGCGAGTCAATCACCATCGTCTCCATCAATTATGTTTTATGATTTTCTTTATAAAATGCGAAACCCTGCTTCACTCAATCCTGTGAAGTCTATTAAAAGGTTTCTTTCTTCTTCTAATTTTCAAGTAATTTGATTGTGTTTAATAGAATTGTATTGCTAGGGTTTATTATTTTTTAATTGAATTGTGATCGCCAATATATATATATATATATATATATATCTGAGGAATATAAATTTTGCGAGATTATATATTTTAAATGGAATCAGAATTGATTTTTTTATTAGGCTTTATTGATTTTTGTATCTTGTACGAATCGGATTTTGATGGTGTTCTCTTTCGGATTCATTGAACGAATTTTGGTGTTTTTTTTTCTTTTTTTAAAAGTTGTTTTTGCAGTTAACATTTTTTACAGGAGGGTTCTTTTTGTAAGTTCTCGAGATGGTTATAGGTTTTAATGAAGGAGATTTTTAATCTGTTTCAGCTTCATTGTATCATTCCTATTTTCGTCTGCCAGCCCTGAAAACAATAGCAAAAAGGTACAAGAGTTTTTCTGGACAATGGAAGCAGCTATCATTGAACATCCGTTATGAGCAGGTGCCCCTGATGATGAATTTGATTCCTCAATGAATCTCTTGCAATTCCTATGCATATGTTTTACTGGGAATGGTGTTTTAATTGTTTTAGTTCAAAGATATGATAGAAAACATGGTTTGGGACTTGGGAGAAAGGAAGTGGTAGGATATGGAATGCATAAATTTCCTTTGAAAGAAATAGAATTATTTGAACCAGAAGGGGATGGAAACTGGGAAGAAAAGGTACTTCCATGAGTTTTCCCTTGACTACTTTTTCCCTCCCTTCCTGAGTTCCATCTCTTATTTTGCGCCAAACAAGTGTTGATGAGAATAACAACCTTTCCTTCCCATATCTTTCTGTTGTTTGCCCTCCCAAGCTTCTACTGATTCAAGCATACGACTTTATTCTTCAGCAAACTTAGCCATTTGAAGCACCCTTGCCAACTGCTAGTAAGTATGATGGATTGTGTACCCTGGCTGCTTGAAGCTCTAAGCCAACTTAAGTTCATCAAGGTCATCAAGGTCATCATGGCTTGTAGCATCTGACTCTGACATTAGATGAAAACTTGATATAATTTATACTAGCTTTTAGTGTATATAGATAGATATACCTATTATTTTATATCTCATATCTTCTACTTATGTATTGTGTTTTTAATGTAAATGCATATTAATGTAACAGTTCCCAAAGTATTGGAATGCTGTCTGTTATTTTACTTTTAAGTTTTTGCGTCTTCTGTAAATCTTTGTAGCTTTGTGTTGCGCTCCGCAGAATATGTTAACAGATTGTTTTATTTTGAATTTCAAATGCATGCAATTTATTTCGCTTGTTGGTCATCTCTTGCATATATATAACACAGGGATTGGAGAAATATGTCATCAAAAAATTGTTCTCCTGAACATTTGCTACTACTCCTGAGGATTTGGAGATTGACCAAGAGATCTCAGAGAAGATACACTTTTTGCAATCCTTTTTGCGGCCTGAGCATTTGGATATTCCTGCATTTCTTCAGAATGAAGCTTCATGGCTGGTATGTGTGCTAGCCTATTTTGACTGTTAGGATATGTTATCACACTCATATTGATGCAAAACTGCTTGATTTACTTCCATTAACTGTCAGTAATCTGATTCTTGGTGCACAGCACGATGCCATAAAGTAAGAAGCTTTTTGACTGATGATACTTCTGTGGCCATGCTGCAGTTAGTTTTATATTGACTGCTTTTATATTCTTCTTGCTCAGCCTGACATGTTACTCTTGGGCTGAACTTTGCATTTTACTTGCTTCCATATAAACACATAAATTCAGCATTAATAGTTAATACATATTTTCTCACTACTCATTTCCTTAACAAAGCTATTCCTTTAACATCTAGTGCGTTGATATTGTCTGTCCATGGGCTGAGACAGATTGCTAGAAATTTTGTTGTACTTGAATTTGCAGTGCAAAAAGTTCCAGATATCTCTTTACTTTAGTTTGTTATTGTGAAAAATGGAACAACCTTTGGAACCAAACTAGTTTTAAGACCTTATGTATCAAATTCAACTTATCACTTCGCCTAAAACACTGTTAAGGATACTTTACTAGTAGCAAATGATATTCTAAGCTTCCATATCTTCTTCATTTCATCACCAGGGGGGTCTTCTTTGTGCCGAATGTTTTATCTAAGTCTCACAGAAAGTCTACTTCGGATAATATTGTTACATTTCATGATTTTGTTTTGTTTGGACAATATTGTTGCATTTAGTAAAGAGCAAATAATCATGCTGAGAAATGAATAGCTATATGTGGCCTTGTTTAGTGGGAGAGATTAAAGAGTTTGTTGGCATTTCATTGATTTCACTGGACGCCTACAACTCTAATTTTTTTTTTTTACCTAATAGATATTATTAAAAAGAGAATATAACATGCAGGAGCAATGCCAACTTACTGTGTGGAAGTGATCTCATAAATGTGATGTTCAGATAGAGCTATGATACGCAACTTCTGTGACTAGTCAAGCAGTTTTTGTTATTGCTGCTGTACTGGTAATTTTTTTTTCTAAATAGTCTGGGTTGAATGTATTGTTTCAAGAAGTTTCTCTACTCTTGGAAGTTTCAAATTTGTTAATTGGCATGAGTGCAAAGCCCACAGTTGAGTTCATAATGTAAATGTTTTGTTTTATGACTTTGATGTTTATCCCAATACATTTTTCCCTTCTTCCATCAGTGGTGATACGTGCTCCTCTTAAATCATAACAATTTTGTTCCTTCTTTTCCCAGCTTGCAGAAGAGAAGCTTCTCTGTATTATGAGTTGTTGCATGATCATCAACAATTTGCTGCTCAATTCATCAATGTCAGAAAATCAAGTAGTAGGAGGGCCTAATGACTTTCTTCCTGTTCTTACACATGTTACAATCAAGGCAAGATCTCCTTGGTATTAAGCAACTCTTTCTATTGTTGTTTGCCTGTTTTGGACTATCGTTTCTGTGTTTTGATGCGTCAATAGAAAATTGGATGACTTAAAAGCATACTGCAATCATTGTTTGGCATTCTATTTTTTTCCACGTCTTAATTGTCTTTTTTTGTGACATTAGCCCATGCTTCCATACCAGAGAATATGACCATAATTGGTAATAATTTATTAATTCACATAAAGATACATGGTTGAATATCTTTTCTAGCCTATGTTGATACGCTAATCTGATCTATTTACATAGAATTGATTAAACATTTTTTCCAGAAATTATAAAAGATTTTCAAATTACCCTTATTGTTTTAAAATTCATAAATATTTTTTTAATGACAATATGTAGGTCTGTTATAGCATCGTCAGATCATGATTTGATTAAAACTAACAATAATAATAAGATAGGCCATGGTGTATCCATACAAGGAACACACAGAAATAGCTATTATATGCTGGAAATAAAACAAAGAAAAATGAAGTTAAATAAATTACATGTTAACTTTTATGGGTGGAGCTGTAAACCTCCAAGTAAAATCTGAAGATATGAGATTCAGCTATTCTTAAAATTCAGAATCTTTGTCTGCATGTTGCTGTTTGTTAAAGAATAAGTAAAATTAACAATTTTCAATTGAACTACCACCTACAGTCATGAGGGTATTTCTTTTTCCGCAGAACTTTTAATTGGTTCCAAATTTTTGAAAAGAATGTACGACCTCAAACTGTTGGTGAATAAATATATTATGAAATTGTGATTTTTGCAGAATTGGTTATATTTTGTTTGTATATATGTTTTTAATTTAAATACTTGTAGAAAAATACTACTTTTTTTTATGGTGGCATATCTTATATTGATGGATGGACAGAAATTATTAGCTTATATACTGACATCCATGAGCTTAATGCATAAATCTGCAATAATTCTCTGATTCATAATCAGCATTCATATTCTTGCATTGTCATGGGTTAAATTTCTTCAACACTAGCGATAAAACTAATGTGGTGTTTGCTAGTTCCAAGATTGTTTTGTAGTTATAAAACAGAACAGTGTAAAGGAAATTAAAAGTATCGAGACTTTTAGGCATAGTTTAAAGCAGCATCCTGTATTTTTTGTTATGAAATGTCCGCCACAGGCCCCTGCATTTACATAAGACTTCAAATAGGCCATTTTTCTATCAGGATAAACTATTGTTGGAAAGTAATAACGTGAATTATTCTCTTAGTTCCTGAAATGCAATGAAGCATTTTGAATACATTATTTCTCAATTAGCCTCCTGTCTCAACATGTGCACTCAAGATTCCAGTTAAATTAATGCCTTTAGTTGACATAGGGGGGTTTATTCGGAAAAATCCTGGTGGGAAAATGTGTCTATGATCATAAGGAGGCTTATTCAGTCATCTAAGGAGCTGGTGGTAATTTGTAAAGATTATCCAGTTAGTGTCCCACTATTGTAGAGCCCACGATTCTGGAATTAACTAGCTTCGACAGGTGTTAAATAGTTTGTATATCAAATTCCTGAAGCATTCTGCGTCATTGAGCATGAATGCACACTGTATTAGTTCTTTTTGCTGGTTGAGTCCGAAAGAGCTTCAAATATATAATTGCTTTGCAACTGATGCTTTCTCATTAACAATAGATGATGTCATTTTGATTTCTGTGAGGCCTTGAGGTGATTGTGCAGTTTTAAACCAAGTACCTGTTGAATTTTAATGTGCCCGTCAGATCAAGTGGTGGACTTTTCTGCATGCAAATCTCTATATCTTCTCCTCTCTTTCTTTCCTCTCACTTTTCTTTTGTCAAAATGTTGGCTTTGCTTGGTTTTCCAATTCTGTGGTGAGGGTATCTTGTTAACTGTGTTCTTGAATCAGCTTATTATTTCACAAATCTTGTTTCAGCTAAGTCCTTTATTGTCGAGTTAAATGTCAAATCTCTTTCTTTGGATGCAATTGAATTTGAAGAGAGTATGCGAGCAGCTAGGTTGGACAGCAAGGTATCACAAGTAGAAGCTTTACGAGCACAGACAGGTCATGGTCCCCCAACAAGAATGCGTTGCATGGAAACAAATATAGATGAAAAATATAGATGGTGAGATTACGAACTGCCAAATTGTTGCTTACATGTGTAGACTTTCCAACTGGCATTGGTTTTGACTTGTTAGTTCAGTACTTGCTAATTTCCTATTGTTCATGCGTTGAGGTCCTCTTGTTTGGGGGACTGATTCATATTTACTGCATCAGGCAGATCAAATTATCCATACATGGAAGCTGAACCTGGTGAATTGACAGTTGAAGATGTGGAAAGATTTCCGAGTCTGTACAAAGATGTAGTTACAAAGTACACTCACCTCTGCTTTGGCATATCCCTCTACAACCAGAACAGAACCATCTCATCATGAGATGAAATTTTATTCCTTCTTGAGGGACAACTGCAAACGATCCAAGAGGAGAATGAGGTGCACAAATTTGTAAGTGAAATCTTTCCCAGTTAATAGTAATGTGTTTTAATACCCTTAATCTCCAATGCTTTTGATATATATACATATAGCCATATAGCCATCAATGAAGTAACTTCTTTCACATCTTTTTTTCTTCTTTTGATAATCCTTGTATAAAGGTCAAAATACAAAAGACCAAGGAACTACATTTGTCAAAAGAGAGGAGAAATCCTTAATAGGCTTTCCAAGAAAATCCCATAAAAAGATACTCGGGAAATGGGATTTACAAGTAATATGTACACCTTAAGGTACAACAAATGTCATAGGTAGTCCAGATCCGACACGGACACCATCGGTTCTAGCCCCATCCCTGCTTGTAGATGTTTTGGATTGAGAAATTCTTTTAGATGCCTCTCAGATTTATTGCGGTATGAGTTGATACATCTCATGCACTCAAACTTTTCAGGAATTTCATCACAATTGTCAATCCCAGCGCACCTAGTATGCTGCCAAACACCGCAGGTATCACAAGCTAACATCCTCTCACCATCATCATCCTTAGCTCCACACATGCAATCCACAATCCAATTCTCCTGTCCCTTCTCCATTCGGAAATGGCTAAGTGCATATTTTGATGGGCATGTCCCTTTAATTCGGACGGTTCCACTTTGTCCAACCAGAAACTTAATAGTAATGGAATCCTCAAGAGGCCCATAGTCTACCAATTCACGAGCTTCGAATCTCCTAAGCATGGCATATACTTGTTGAAAAGCTTTGGTGGCTTCAGTTTTTAGGTCAGCAACAGTGGCATTTGAAGGCAGGACAACTAACTCTGGCGGTATAGTTGGGTCTTCTTTTAGATGCTCTGAAAACTCTACATAACACCAAAGCTGAATGGCAAAAGGGTTATCAACCATCCGTTTATCTGGTCTATAGTAGTCCTTCATGAATTGTTTGCAGTCGAGAAGCTTGGTTGCTGAGTCAATCACATCTTCCCTGGTCACTAGAGGTCTATAGTTTACCATGGTCTCAGGGTGAACCAAGGAATCAAATAAAAATTTCAGATCACCTATGATATGTTCTTTTGATAGCTGATTTGTTCCATTGTGTTTGAAACTCGGTGGTTCTAGCCTGTTACATTAGAGAGATGACAGATTGAGTAATGTATTTAGCAAATTTGGAGTGAAAAACAACTGAAACAGTTTGGTGTTAGCATCAACTACCTGAATTCAATATCAAAGGAATTAGGATTGCATCGTGCCCAAACCACTGTGCCACTAGCTGCCAACTTCCCTCCCAAGTGTTTAAGGCAGTAATCAAGAAGCTCTGGAGATGCTGTTTTACACATGACACCTTTAAGAGCATGCCTTGTAACCCAATTGGTCTTGCTAGATGCCGCAGCCAGTACCTTGATCATTGCTTGTTGTACACGTTCTACATCATCCCTTGTCCACGCACACAATATATTTGCAGCAGGTTTTAAATTCTTGAGTGTTGCCATGGATGCTAATGACTCGTTGCTTTCATGGATCAGACTAGACAAAAAGGAGAAAAGGTCCTTTATAGTAACAAGCTCCGAGTCTGACAATGATCGGTAAAATGAAATTAGAGCTTGTAGCCTAGTTTGCGGTCCTCGCCCCCGGAATAAGAGGGGGGCTAAGGGCACTCTTGATATGCTTTCCACTGCTTTCTTGTAAGCATCCAATGTTATTGCAAAGCTTCCACATCCAAATTCATAACCCCAACCACCATACCATGAATGACCCTTGGTGATTGCATTGAGCAATCGGTACTCCATCCCATATTTTCTTGACACATCCATGACGGATACCTTCCTATACAGCAAATGAAGTTAACACACAGTCAGACGCTTCCAATCAAAATTTGTTTGTCCTGCCACCACTAGAGACCTCAAGTGCTCTGTTAATTAACCATGTTATTTATTTGTTAAACCCAAACTCTTTGCTGATTGTTTAGCTAATTATGTATGTTACTAACAGGTCAGTGGTGCACCCAATGAAGTTGAGGCGTCAGGTGCTACGAAGGTTGGTGAAAACTTCTGGAAAGCACAAGCATAATCAACTTTGTATGCTATTGGTAAGGTTTTCAGTAGTGGACAATTTACAAGCTACTTCAGACAATACAACTTTCAGTTCTGATTCATTAAACCAATGAAAGTTGAGAAAAATACTTTAAATATCAAACGCAATAGTTTCTCTCAGTATCAAATTATTGCGCCGTTTAGCTGTAAAGCAAGACTTGCATGGATGGCAGTGTTGTGTTTGCAAGTTCAAGGCGCGTACCCTTGTCATAATATATGTTTTTTTTTAGTTTGTAAAGCTATGTACAGGCTCACATTAACTACTTAGCTACTCTTTTCTCCAACCAATAGTAAGGTTCAATAAAGTTCGTGACTGAGTGGAGACTGAGGCGACAAAAGGTGCTCATACGGTAGCAGCAAAGCAAAATACACAAATCAGTGAATTATATAGATCAACAAGAGTACAAACCTTACTGCCAAAGTCTCGCACAGCCTATCCCAAAAGTTCATGATATCAGAACCAGTCAAAACACTGGAACCGCCTTCCCTTCCATTAACCAAGAGCAGGTGGCCAAAGCCATTGGAGTGAACAACCCCGTGAAGTAGATGAGTGTTATCTTCGAACTGAGAATACACCCAATCTTCAATATCATCTGTGGTAATCACGGTGTCACACCCCTTGCACCTACACCCACCACAAAAACAGCTTCAGTCTCAAGATCACACAATAAAGAGATTAGGCAACCCAGTCGTGAATTTTACCTGGATTCTGATGATAGGTGCGACCACCGATTGCCGCATCTGTTGCATGATCTCTGATATCCGTCAGCAGGGCTGCTGTTGTTAGCTCTTATGATAAAATGGTACCGTTTCTTGCACACGGGATGTCCACCCCAGCCTTTGGGAAAATAAAAGATAAATAAATAAGAATTTAGCATGCTTAAGGATACTTAAAGCCGTCCGCTTTATTTATTTAATCATTTTTTAGAATCCAAACTTTCAAATACTAGTTCACATTATTATTATCCACTGTAAAATCTGAGTCAGCATGGGGTTTATTCTTTTATTTCATTATAAATTAAATGTGACGTCATTGCTGACTCGGGTGGGTGGTGAGCCGACTCACCAACGACTCGGCACTGGTTGCAATACACGGATCTAGAAGATCTGGTAACGTCCTCCTCGACAATATCGAGAGCCAGAACGACCGAAGAGATATCCGGACCGTCGAGCACCAGATCTCCTACGCGAAACAAGATCTGCCACGTCAACAAGGAGGGAAACAGTGAAGGGGGGAAGGTGACCCGCGCGTGACGTGACAAAAACGCCTTGATGTTGTCCCGGAAGGGAACAGCGGGGGAGACGGAGTCGCCGGCAGACGGAAAAGAGAGGATGTCGTAGAGATTTGCAGTAACCCTGTTATTTCTCCTGGCTCGCTTCATCGGCCTGTCGCTCACCACCGTCGTTCTGGGCTAGTAAGTACGGCTGCGTTTCGTTCCCAATCTGTTCGATGTGTCTGCGTTTTCTTCTGTTTTGTGTGTTCAAAGTGAAATGAATAGAGGGTACAGAGAGAGAGGGGTTTAAGAGAGTGTGTGTGGGGGGGGGAGGGGGAGGAGGAGTGAGGGTTTAAGATTTTCGGCTTTGTTTGGTATTCGTGTGGGGAAAAAAAATAAAGAGGTGGAGACGAGATGAGAGAGATCTGTTTCGTGTTTTAACTCGTGGTGGTGGTGGGTCCCACCGGAAAAGACGAGTCTTTTGGCTGTTCTGCTTTCCTCCTTTTTCCTTTTTCTTTTCTCTTTCCGTATGGCGGTTCGAGGATTTTTTTTTCCCAGATCTCATCTATTTACTATTTAATTTGCAAATATCGCATTTTTCTTTTTATAAGAACAGTATATTCTCATAAATAAATAAATTTTCGAAAAGAAGTCCATCCATACCTAATGTTGGTCTTATTTTATTTACTTAAGAATTCCCTGAGAAAGACAGTGAATTTGTTGCCTTTTCCTACTGTATATGTACGCAAAAGCAAAGCCATTTTGTAGTTTTACCTTCTTCTCATCCATGTGCGCCTTTCATTTAATGGCTACATTACCTTCACACCTCAAAGAAGTGGCCTTTTTATGGTCTTTTCCACTCCCTCTCTCTTTCTTCTTTTCACTTTCTTTTCCTTTTTTCTATTTCTGTCCTTAATTATTATTTTTATCTGATTCTATGAGATAAAGTTTTTAATTGAATTAGAAAGATAAAATTAAGAGTGAGAGAACCGAAATATAAAACACCAAAGATTCTTGGCCAATCTCAAGATTTTTAAAATATTTATTTTGATTCAAAAGTTTATTTTATTCATTTTTCAGTCTCTTAGACGGGGAGAGGAAAAATGATGCAGGACGAAGCTGGAAAGATAATAAACAATCATAGAAGATAATTTTTTTATGAGAGAAAAGAGTTGCAGATATTAACCTTAAATTCACAACTTTATTCTTTGAAAATAAGTTTAACAATGTTTGCCTCTCAAAAAGGTTTACAAGTTTTTTAAATAAGCTAGAAACCTACCTTTATATGAAGCAAAATTAGAATATGAAAGCACAAAGAAAAATTACATAATATCCGAAACAAAACAATAAATTCAAAAAACATAAAGAAAAAAAATAACAAATTTAGCTCAAACATGATTTTTTAAGTCTAATTTCAAGAGGTCCAAATGGCACATGATCGATGAAGTTAGCTCCTTATGGATTTGGGCCTCAAGAACCTACTATAAAAATTTGAGTTTAATCTAAAAGTTAGATTTTCTGTTATGGTCCTTTTTTAACCACTACTTTGGCCTAGCGTGACTAAGCCTTTTTTTGGGCCTAAATCTGTTTCACTGGTTCATAAAAGTATTTATTATGTCATCCATGTAGTCTGTTTATAATAGATCCTCATCTGAATGCTCAGATCTTTTAGTTTTCAAAAGCTCGATCACATCAAAAAAAACTTATTGGAAAACAAATGAGGATAGAGAGTTATCATATGGTCACAATTCGACCATAAAAAAAGAAGATATTTGTGTTAATGGATTTCTCTTCACGAGAGAAATTCATTGGAGGTGGTTTTTTCTCTAAACATGATGGGGAAGTTAGATCGATTTTTGGTTTCGATTTTTTGGATTCAATTGTTTTTTTTAGTGATTTTATGGTGTTTTTGAGTTGTTTGGTTGTTTATATTGGTTTCTATAGTGTTTTTGGGTGAAAATTGATTGAAAAATAAATTTTAGGGCAAAACCTCGTTAATTTTTCGAGCATCACAATGGCTGCAAATTATGGGCTTGCCACCATAAATGACTTATCGCATGCTTAATAATTAAAAAAAAAAGAGTGTGTGTGGATGATGTGTTATCTACCCCTTTAGTAAAATAATAAAATAGAAAAGGCCTGAGCACATGAGCTTGGCTTTGCATGATTATAAGTGAGGCTCATATCTCTTAATTTTTCAAGCATTATAATCGCATGCAAATTATGGGCTTGCCACCGTAAATGACTTGTAGCCTGCTTATAAGAGAGAGAGAGAGAGAGAGAGAGAGGATGATGTGTTGTCTATCGTTTTAGGGGAAAACAAATAGAAAAGGCCTGGGCACGCGGGCTTGGCTTTGCATGATTATAAGTGAGGCTCATATCTCTAAATAGGGCGAGTGCTTCGTCATTCAAGCCCAAACATTTGGCTTCTTTTCTTTAGCTTAGTTTTATATTTTTGAGATTTTTTCCTTTTTTTTCAAGATTTGAAATAAATATTTTTTATATATTAAAAATTACCTTTTTTAATATTAACATGATATGTTTTAAAATAAAATTATCAAGTGATTTTTTTTTTCGGTCTTTAAAGCTTTGTCTTTGTTTTTCTTCTTAAGTTTGATTTTTTTACTTTTGTTTTAAATTTCTTATTACTGCAAGATTATATTGAAAATCCTTTCCTTTGGTCTCCATTAAAGGATGGTACTATGGTAGCCTGAGAAATCAATGTAACATGAGAAAATAATTTATATTAGATCTTATAATCAGAATTAATGTTAATAAAAGAGGCTAAAAAGAACAAGTTCTTCAAAGCAAAAAGGTTTCCTTTGATTTCTTCCGCCAAATAAAATTGACAAAATTTATTAAGAAATACCTTACTTCATAATACATACCATCATTATCTTCTTCAAATTACTAGATATGACCTTATATGGCTAAAATAGTTTGCGGCTGAAGGTAGATATCGAATAACTAGTAATAGTAGGACTACTACTATTAGTGGCAGTAAAAGTGATGTTAGACTTGAAATCGCAAAAGATGAGCTTTTTGTAGCAACAATTGTGGCCATGTTTCCTTTGTTGCCATATAAAGCATACCCCTTTTATACTTGTTAATGAATAATAACGGAAGCTCATCAACTACTATTAGTGCCAAGATGCATATTTCTTCCTTAATCCCTTCTTTTAGGGTAATAAAGTCAAATGAAAATGATTGCTACTTCCGGGCTATAACTATTATAATAAAGGAGAGTATAGCCATTTGTTATTAGCTAATGAGTAATTTAACCAAAATAAAAAAAATGATCTTCATCATGCTTACCGATATGAAATTCTTGCAAGTTTCTTTTTTTCGTTCGTTCGTTTCTTTTTTCTATTAATTTTCCGAGATCTTTTGGGTTGGTTCTTTTGTTAAGACCTCTTCTTAGTCTTAACTATTTATTCAAGAGTATAATTTTACTACTCTTTCTTCACATCATGTGGCAATCTTGCAATCTTTTCTTTAGCCCACATGCAACTTCTACATCTCTCTTCTTCTTCACAAATCATGTGTTGTAACAATTTTTTCTCATTGCCTACTAAGCTCATCTCATCTAGATCCTCTCATATAGCATCTTCCTCGAGTAGATTTGACCAATGCGCCAAACCCAACTAGCAACTTAGAATATAGTACTGAATTATCTCCAACCTTCCTCATAAGTAATGGATGAATTAAAACATCATCTAGAAGCTATAATTTATTGGCCATAATACCATCTTTTTGAATCACCTTATAATGACCTTAAAATCTAGGATTAAGCTTAAAATCATTTCTTAGAACTACACTTATATATCTTTAAGGTTATAATTTCAGGTAAACTATATCACCAACCTTATATACACTTTTGATCTTTCCTTTGTCAGCTATATGTTTCATCATATGCCTTGCTAACTTTAACTTATTTCAAAAAATGTGATCCGTGTTCACCTTTATCAATAATAAGTCTTTCATAAAAGCTATTAGTGAAACTTTTTGTGTTATTATCTCCCTATTAGAAGGAGAATAATCATATAATGCCTAAAAGGGACACATTTTGATGGTTGAATTGTAGCTTGTGTTATACCACCACTAAGCCAATAACAACCATGAATGCCACCTCTAAAAATTATACATTGCCATACATCATAAATATGTTTTGAGGCGTTGATTCACTTTTTCAATTTGCATATTTGTTTGAGGGCTAAGTATGACTCATGACAAGTTTAACCCTAAGCCTTTTAAATAGTTATTTCCATAACACACTTATAATTATCATGTCCTTGTCAGTCACAATTGAAGTTGGTAATCCATGAGATTTGTATAAGTGATCTAAGAATACTTTAGCAAAATCTTAAGCTAAAAAATGATGAATTAAAGCAATGAAATAAGCATAATTTATGAATCTATATATTACCACCATAATTGTGTCTTTGCCTTTAGATTTTGGTAGAGATTCAATGAAGTCTCTATTGATATTTCTCCAAATACCCTCTAGTAATGAGAGAGGTTGTAATAAGCCTAGATATGTCATCATTTCCAGTTTCTCCATTTTACAAACATTATATTCTTCCACCATCTACTTTACCAATTATTTTATAGTTAGCCAATAAAAGAATTCATTTAACCTCTTAAAGGATTTTTAAACTCCTAAATGCCTTTCAATATAAGAATTATAGGTAGCATCAATCAATCTATTCTCAACTCCATAATTTTTGAACTCTTAAAATGTCTTTCAATATAAGAATCATAGGTAACACCAACCAATCTATTCATCAACTCCACATCACTTTCAATCATAATATTGATCTTGTACCTCAATATTCCATTAGCAAAAGCAAATTATGGTTAACTATTAGCATCAACTAGTTTCTCAGCCACAACATTCAACTTAGGATCATGCTTATAGGATTTGATGATTTCATTGTACCATGTTGGAACTACTATTATTAAGGCAGGAATACTATTGTCATGACCCAAATTTCAGGTCCATGACTGACAACACAGGAGTAGTGTCACGGGAATACCTTACCTATGTTAAGCCTTAGAACATACATATCATAAAACAAATATATATAAAATTGACATCGTATTTTGCAGTGTTTCAAAAATTTCTCGAAACCATTAAAACAATTCATAATTCAAAATACTTATTATATTTAATAAAGTACAATCTTTGAAATAAAAATCTAAACTTGAATGAAAACAGTGTAATAGTAAAATGCCTAAAATATCGAATCACAAAGAATAAGAAAGCCTCTCAGAAGCAAGCATGGCATACCAACAAACAAAGTAGTAGGAATTCTTAATTAAATGTCAACCTACTAACTAAAGCTAAAAATCTAAAATAATATTAAAATATAAGGGTAAGTTTAACCAACTCGGTGGGGGAATAATATTTAATATACATTTTAACTATTTATAAGTATAAGGATTGAAATACACACACACATGTACATTAAGCATAATAACATATGATAATGGAATTCATATCAAAGATCAGACAAAGTCATTAGCTTAGATAACAAATGAAACCCCAAGGTTTCGATAATAGACTAGGTTTCCAGCCTCGATCATTAATACTTATTACATTTAATAAAGTTCAATATTTGAAATAAAAATCTAAACTTGAATGAAAACAACATAATAGTGAAATGCCTAAAATATCGAATCACAAAGAATAAGAAAGCCTCTCAGAAGCAAGCATAGCATACCAACAAACAAAGTAGTAGGAATTCTTAATTAAATATCAACCTCCTAACTAAAGCTAAAAATCTAAAATAATATTAAAATAGAAGGGTAAGTTTAACCAACTCGGTGGGGGAATAATATTTAATATACATTTTAACTAGTTATAAGTATAAGGATTGAAATACACACACACATGTACATTAAGCATAATAACATATGATAATGGAATTAATATCAAAGATCAGACAAAGTCATTCAAAGATCAGACAAAGTCATTAGCTTAGATAACAAATGAAACCCAAGGTTTCGATAATAGACTAGGTTTATAGCCTCAATCATTGTGGGAGGATCAATAGTTGTAGGTTGATGCCTCTCTTACTAACTAGTTATACAAAATACTATGTGCACATATATTAACTACTCTTCGTTAGCATGGAGTTACTTACAAGTATATTGATATCAAGATATAATAGGTACTCGTATAATTATCAAAGCAAATGAATGTTATATCAAATAAAATTTAACTCAACAAAATACGAGTGCAAAATCAAGAATGAATAAGTACTTAGAAAATAAAGCAACATGTATGGATATTCAAGAATTTATCAATTGTACTTATCATATAATCAACATACATATAGTATTTATAGTATATGCATATTAAAGATTATCTCACTCGCCCGAAAAATAGAGCAAAAGACAAACAAATACAAAACTCAAGATTGTTGAGGATCATTAGGAGAACCGTTAGTAAAACCTATAACAAATACGAAAAAAACACTCAAAATTGACTAGAAGAAAATAATATAAGAGATTGAAATTCTAAGCTTAAATAACAAAACATAATTATAAAGCCAAATTGATTCACCCAATTAATCTCAAACATACCCTTAAACTGATTGAACCTAACAGACTCGATTAACCCTTACTGTTGAGTCAATTGATCAACCAAAATGAACAACTATTCGACCACCACAAGTCAACCGGTCGACCAACAACATCGAGCTAATCGGTCAGTCGTTCAGACCAACCAGTCGATTAGGATTTCCAGAATTCTGATATGTCAATCTTCAAATTCACAGATCTCAAAAACAATCAATCTATTCTTCAAGACCCATAATTCCAAACATCTAATGAGCTTGTTTAGGCCAACCAACACCCTAAAACATTAATTCAATCTCTTAAATTGTTCAATCACCAAATCATAATAAAAATCCTAAACTCTTCTTTAATTATTCAACCATCAAATCCCTAATAAAAAAAAAATAACAAAAGAGAAAGATACTTACTTGTTTCTTCAACCCTTATTAAAACCAAAATTTAAGCTTAGAATTGAATTCCTTGGTATTTAGAGGAAAATTCATGGTAGAGGAAAGAAAATAAGAGAATGGTAAATCAATTATTTGGCTAAATTATCATTAAATACATGGGTTAGGTTAGGTTCTTGGGTTTAGGCTAGACTTGGGTTTGGATTTGATGGCCAAAACATGGGTCTTACAACTACCATGTTCCTTTTTATTTGCTTCTTCACAAGTTGTTGAATTTTTATACAAATTAGTCTTTCTAGACAAAGAATCTGCAACCGAATTCTCTCTTCCCCTTCTATATTGTATGATATATTTTGATCCCAACAATTGTGTTAAAAATTTCCTTTATATTGGAGTGTGTATTTTTTGTTCCAATAAATATTTTGAACTTTCATGGTCAGTCTTTATGATAAACTGATTATATTCTAAATAATGTTTCCACCGGTCAACTATCATTAAGATGGTCGTATATTTTTTCTTATGAATAGATAACTCTATTTGTTAAGGATCTAAAGCCTTATTGAAAAAGGTTACAGGTCTTCCATCTTGACTCAATATTGCCCCTAATCTAATACCACGAACATTAGTTTCAAGCACAAACATCTTGTGAAAATCTAGTAAAGCCAACGTTAGAGCTTCACACAAGGCCTTTTTAAGTTTATCAAATGTTTCTTAAGCCATCTCATTTCATTTGAAGTTGTTTATCTTCAACAAATCACTAAGTGATTTACTAATGCCAAAACTTTTAATGTTTTTTTGTAATAGTCAGATAATCCAGGGAAACTTCTTAACTCTTTAACAGATGTGAAATAAGACAATTCTTCATATTTTCAGTCTTTTTAGGATCAATTTCAACACCTTTTGTAGAAAAAATATGTCTTAGATTCTCTATTTTCTCCTTATAAAATGAACATTTAGACTACTTTGCAAATATATGAATGTTCATTAGTGTTTCAAAATAGTTCTCATGTGCAATTCTATTGTGTAGCTATATATCAAGATAAATTCTAACTTTGCTTCTACTAATAATTTCAAACTGTTAACCAATTCTCCAACTGTTACTAACTACACCACGTGGCAATTCTTAATTGCTTATTCAAGAATACAATTCTGCTCTTCTTTCTTCATGTCAGATTGTAATCCTGCAATCTTCTTTTTAGCGCACGTGCAACTTCTGCCCCTCACTTCCTCATCAAAGATAAGGTGTTGTGACATTTTTGTGAGTTGATTGTATAGAGTATAGAATTAATTCTACTTGTTTCCTATGTTGGTTAGGCTAGAGTGTGTTTAACTTGACTTCTTACAGATTGATTTGAATAATGTACCCATCTATCCTCGAAATGTATAAAATTCTGCTTCTTGTCGTGTAAAAATCCTGCTACATTCTTAAGTTGTGTGAACTCTCTGTGTGCGCAATTCTTGCTGACATTCCTGGTTTAGCTTGGTTCTTAATGTAAGCAAATTAGCTGCAAAACATCCATGTAATGAAACATAAACAAATCTGCATACATTATGTAAACATAACAAGTTAAACCTCAAAAGATTTCAAATTCAATATCATATAATGAAGTGAAAAAATAATACACCCAAACAAATAGGTCAGTTGTTAATGGATTCATTAGCGTTTGACATCCTCGCAAGAATCCGTATGTTCTGTAGAATACTGATACTGATACTAGACTTGTTGTTAATGGATTCAATATCATACAATGAAGTGAATTAATAATACAGCCAAACAAATAGGTGAGTTGTTAATGGATTCTTTGGCGTTTCACATCCTCCACAGGCAGAGAGTTTGTAAAATGCAAGAATCCGTATGGTCTGCAGAATACTAATACATCTGCTAGGTATGCAATATACCCTTGGTCAGTGTAACATGCGGAAACACAAGGATGGTCCAGCCCTCTGAAATGCGTGCAGAACCATACAGGAACTGTGAGTGAAGATGAAGGAAATTTTTCCCAGAAGCCAGGCGTAGCCTTGTATGTGGATTCTAGGAGGAAACAGATGGCTGATATTTTACTGTCATCCTAATATCAATGGAACTTGGTCTCATTTGGTTTGCTGCCCCTAAACGCTGAAAGAGAGAAGAATGACCTTGTTGCTGAGACAAGAATATTAGAGGACGTCAAATTCTACTTAAATTCACCACTATAGAAGTGAGGAGAGAGACAGAAAAAAGACAATAAATTACTCTAGCGTACATGCAAGGAGGAAAAGCCAATAAAGAACACAGCACAGAGAACATCAATAACAACCTTTAGTTGTAGAGGCTGCAGTTGAGAAATGACCTTTATGCAACTGATGCGAACTCTGGGCATTGAATTCGCTTATGTTTGATTTAGCTGCAACCAGAATATTCGATGCATGTTATATGTAGCATTTTGGGTTTTTTTTTATTGCCGGTAAATTAAGCATGCAAGGGGAGGAAAGAAAAGATCACTTCTAAAATATCCAGCTTTTATTGAGAAAACAAAAACAAAAATAAAGAATGGCTAAAGCCAGGAAGCAAAAGTACCCAATGGAAGTTCGTGAGCTTTCAAATTTCTGTCATATCCTTCAAAGAAAGAACTCTGTTGCTTCCCATGGTCTTTCGAATGAAGGGCTGCCTTTCTGTGTAGATTGTCAATATTTCTCTTATTGATAGCTTTGGATTCCTCACCATCATCTTCTCCTTCAGAAAAAACATATGGGCTAGACCAACCTGTCATATTTGCATCTCCTTTACTCTTCCGAGCAAACTTCAAAAGCCTCTTCAACCCTTTGGGAGCATCTTTTTGATATACCACTGCAGGAGGATTTTCAGCATTTCCCCACTCGACAGTATCAGGTTCACTATTATTTTCTTCTTGCAGCATCTGTGAAAGAGAATGACGAACACCTTGACTTCGCAATCCTACAGGTGCAACAAGGACTGGAGAGCTATGTTGAGTTGTGTCATCATTCGTGCTAGGCAGATTCTGTTGCTCTTCTATTTCCACCCATGCACTAGGGGAGATAACTGAATCTTCATGGAACTGGAAATTTGCCGAAGATTGAACCATATATTTGAAGCTATCATCTGCATCAGTGACAAGCTCGTTGAAGTTCTCCATCTCACCAGAATTCTGATGGCCATTTTCCACAGTTTCCAACTCCGTAGCAGCATCAAAATGACTCGCTGGCACATCATCCTGATCTTCATGCTCGCTAATCTGGACAGAAGCATTAACAACCACCTCATTCTCTTTAGTCACTTTCTCTTTAGTTTCTGACTTATTCCCACAGTTTACAGAAGACTCCAGCAGCTGGGAAGCTCTTGTCTTTTTCACAATGGGAGGGCCACTTCTAGATCCCTTGCGGAGGAAGGGTTTCACTTCCACTGGCACTACACTGCTTTTTTTGGTAATGTTACTATAGAAACTAGGCTTCGATGGAACAACATCAGAACAATCTTCAGCAACTGCAGCAACTTTTGTTATTTTTGTTTTTCCACTTTTCATGACAGTTTGCTCCATCTTCTCTTTTACTCCCTTCAACCTCCTGTCAGCTTCAGTTCTTATTTCCTTCACATTTCTGTGCTGTGGCTGGGATCTTTCAACTTTAGGATTTGATCGAGGAAGTGATGTTGTAGACTGGGGTTTCCGACTTCTTGGTGTGGCACCAGCAGATGAGATCCCTGAAGGAGTTTTTGATAGAGATGATATTGGTTCTCTGATTGGTGGTGTTGATGGCCATGATTTACGATTAGCAGGCAAGTTCGATGTTTTAGATGAAACCTTTTTTGTGACAGAAGATTTTGGGCTGTCTTTTCTGAGATTTGCAGGTTGAGATGGATTCTTGATAGATTTTTGGGCTCTGCTTGGCAGATGCTTCTTACCAACATCCTCTACATCTACCGCAGCTATTTCAGCTTTCCTCCCATCAAGAATTTGCTGCATCACTCTAAATTCCGCTTCCTTTTCTGCTCTCTTTTCAGCATTCTCTCCTCGAAGTTTCCTATCCCTCTTCTCCTTGTAGTGATCATAAAATCCACCCCTCTGCTCAGATGGGATATTTTGGTTTTTGACAGTTTTAGGCTTTTGGGTTTTCACAGGACGGCTTTCCATCATTTTCATCAACATCTGGTTCAGTTCTCCTTCCTTTTGTCGACTCCATTCCACCGAGTCTGGTGTCCTTCCATTTCTTTCCTTTCCATGTGCAGCATTAGCATCTGTTTCAAAATCCACTACATGCTGTCCCTTTTCTTCCCATCTTTCCGACTCTCCATCAGCTTCAGCAGTATCAACAGGATTTTGACATCTTGATGTAATATCAGACTCTAATTTTTCTTGGATCAAATTCTTCGAGATTTCTTTATCTGCAATATCATTGCAAGGCAGAGGAACAGAGTCTTCAGAATTAAGTTGTTGTTGGCAGAGACTGGAACATTCTGCGACACCAGAACTCCATCTTCTTAAAACAGCTTTATTTGTACAAAGAGAAATGCTCGACGACGAGCTCTTGTTTTGGGCATCTATGCTTTGATCCTTTTGTTTTCTTTCAAAAAGACTGATTGCATCTTGAACACTCATTCTTCGGGCATTACTCTCAGGTTTCTTACTGGATTGTTCTGATCCTTCATCCTCCCTACTAATTTCAGCTTCATCTCTATGAGATGATGTCCTTTCTCTGTTAGGATAAAAATTGAGGCTCTTAATTGTTAGTGCAGCTGCCCTGTGTGATCCAGTTCTCCCAATTTGAACCCTCCGCATTGGGGATGCTGACCTTCTGGGTGCTGCTGATCTTGAAATAGCTCGACTTCTTTCTGCAGATTTTTTATTTTGGTCACTAGAGTCCGAAGACTCCTCACTATCAATTGAGCTCTGTCGCTCAACCTGGGCAGCCTTGGCTGGTGAAACACCATATTTTACAGGTAGTATTGAATATATCGGTCTTGAAATTGGAGTATCTTCATCCATCTTACTTACTTTGTCAATTGTTGATGAATTTTTGTCATCATTTAGAAGTACAGCTGCCTCACCCTTTTGGCTCAATTCTAAGATTTTGCATAAAGAATTCCTGATACATACCAGATGAAATCTAGAGTCAGAAATATAATATTCTATACATTTAAAAACTGAAGTAAATATTATAAGTAAGGTGAGGCTGCAACTATAATTTTTTTTTGAAAACTAGGAATTTAGATCACCAATGCACAATTTGTTTTTGTGGGTGACTTACTTAAGAACTGTTGCGCCAAAATATTCACAAAACTCTAATAAAGAAGTGATTTCTTTACAGGAGCAGATGTCACCAAAAGCGCGGTTTAGGGCTGTAGCCAATTCTCTTTTTAATGCTGTAAGCCTCAGATCCATAGCTCGCAGCAATTCATTCCTGGAAATATAGTCATTAATAGCTTAGAGGATATGCAACCAATATGGAAGAAAATTGGAAAAAACAAGCAAGCAGAAGAACTTACTTTGATGTATCTGATAATGCAATTTTCACTTCAGCCTAAATAGGTCCAAACAACCTATTTTAGTTGTTATAACATTTAATATAACGTAATCCAATTTACAAATAAGAGAGAGCTCATAAAGACAGAAAGGTAAAAGCAATTACTTTGAGTGTTGGTTCTGTCTCAATGGAGTCATTTCCATCTGTCATATAAGGAAAGATACACAATAAACATTTGATACAAACTGAACTCAGAAGATCTCAGCAGATTCAATACAAGCACCACATTGTTTTAAGCCAATATGTCCATAAAGCACAATAGCTAACTACTACTACCATGACAACAGAAGTCGACTTGTATGCTTGAACTTCCTATGATGCAAACATTATATATTTTGTCAAACATAAATATGGCATGAATTGGAATCACCTGTAAAAACAAGTTTAGTTCATGGAGACCATATTGTATACGATTTTAGATGAGAAAGAGCATCTATTGTTTTTGATGGAGGTGGAGTGACCAGCCAGAGTCAATGAGTATTTAAAAATCATCAAGTTGATGACTATATCTCGCACATTGTATACTTCCTTATAACTCACTGCTTATAAAACAACTTTATGACTATAATTTTGCTACAGATGAAGTGATAAAAACCATATAGCATCTTAAACTGATTCATTTCAGGAATTCCTTTGTTAGTAATGGAAAATTACCAGTACGAATATTGGATCATATTTAAGAAAACTCTACTTTCTAGAATCATGAGTAACATAACAAGTATCTATTTTCCATGTTTCTTTAAAAAACTCACCTGTTTCCCCACTTTGAGAACGATCCTGATGCCCCTGACAACATCATTTTTTTTGTTAACAAGAAACTGTAGATAATATAATATCACAAAAGAAAGGGTACAACTGACCTGAGCATATAAAGAAAGATGAAATTTTCTGGCTTCCTCCAATTGAGAAATCTCACCCTCGATAATCCTGCTGGTATTCACTAAATCAGGCGAGCCAGCAAGTTGCAGGAATCTGACAAAATTACAAGTGTTTTAGTAACAGGAGAAGCAAGCACCCGCATTTGCAATAAAAATCAACAGAAAGCAAGATGCACATCTAAATTACAAGAACCTGTTCAGAGTTGATTTTGTGAACCATGGTACATTGCTGAGTTCTCCTGTTACTTGTAGTCTGAAGATAGCATTAGATCCTTTGGCATAAATTTTATGTACTTCTGGCAAATGTGGCAAGATTTGCTCCAGTAGGCCAACAGCTAATTTCTCGACTTCATCATCACCACAAACAAATATCTCGTACCTAAAATAACAGTGGGCATGTTACAGAAGTTCACCACCAACCAAGGTTTACCAAAAAAAAGAACATAGAAAAAACTGAAAAGAAATGCCTCTATATACTTAGTGATGAGAGTAATATCTATCAAATTTGAAGGATAAATGCAATCAATGGCGCCAAGCTTAGGAAGCAGGACAGAGCTAACTAACAAAGGAAACTAGAACCATGAATGCTTTCACCCCCTTCCACCTAAAAAAATGAAAAATCTTAGCTCAACACTGCCCCCAGCCCCCTAAAGAGCCTGGATCCATTCAAAAAGTGCAGATCTCCTTAATTAGTAAACCATAATCATATTTATTTCATGCACGAAAGTGCTAGCATAGCATTTTATACCTCCTAAACATTGACAGGACATTAATCAATATTTGTACTTCTTATATGGGATTTTTTGAAGGATAATCTTAGATATAAAGTAGTTCCATTTCTCAATGAGTCGACATTTGTGCCCCCTACTTTGACTTTTGTTTTTTAGAAATGGTTGTTCTTGGAGCAAAGCCATGCACCAGAACTGGGATATCATTTTTTGCCATTGAGCTGAAGAAAAAATTGACCCGTGCAGCAGATCAGTTTAAATTATTTAACTGTTCAATAATATAAAGCATCTAGGCCAAAATGCTTAAACTGTGTTTTAAGGGGGGGACTGACCTGTTTTTGGTTGGAAAAATCTGAATGGTAGCATAATCCAAAGGTGCGTCAGCATCTATTCCACTGGCCATCCCAACAACCTAAAAGGAAAGGAGAGTTTATCTTTGCAGAGAACAGGAGATCAACCTCACATCATGCAATGCTTCAACTTACTTTAACAAGCATAAATGTTAAAATATAAAATGAGTGTTTGCTATGGTTCTAACAATATGCACATCAATGAAACGAGAGTTCTGGATCCTCTGTTATATCGACTGCCAGTTATATTTATTGACGAATACCAAAACTGAAGGCTGGCAACACAGCAAGCTTAAAGAAAAGAACAAGGGAAAGGAGGTGCAAGAACAAGAAGAAGGATCAAAAAATAGTTAAAGCTCAGGAAATTATTGCCAGGATGATGGAAGTGAACAAGAAAGAATAAAAAAAAACGTTACCCAATAAAACTATGAATTGGGTTAACCAGATTGTTAAAACATTCAACCGAACAGAGATAATAAAATGACGGGCGGATTGACATAAACACATATGTAGAACCCAAATTAAAATGATACAATATGAATTATTCAAAGCAGACATATAAAAATAAATGTTGCTGTAGTTAAGGAGAGGGAAAAAAAGATGTTCAGTACTTGCATAGAGTGTGTCAAGAAATAAAAGTGACGTGGAATCCAATATGTTTGTCAGTAAAGGATTGTTTCCATTCCAACTTCATCATCTACTTGCAGAATGCTCTCAACCCCCAAGAACAAAATTCAAAATACTTAAATCAGATTCAGCACTCATTGATACAGAGACTTGAGGCTGGTTGAGCAAGAAATAACCCAGAAGTGTGTGTGTATATATATATAAACAAGTGATGGGTGCACAGAAGAAGAATGAGATTTGTTAACATATTTGATTTTGAGCCGGCATAATTAAGAGCAAACAAAGTTTCTTTTACTAGAAAAATAAGCATTGAAGCCAGCCAGCCAGATCTAGGCAATGAAATGCCTATCCTACACTAGACAACTGAAGAAGAGAAAGAAAAGAACAAAAGTTGAAAAAAGAAAAGCAGAGCCATCAAAGCCAATCGGCACCGACAGAGAATTTTACAGTAAAGGCAAAAATCACTTGAAAACTACAGAGAAGTTGAGTGCCACAACAATGCATGGAGATAGAATAGTAGGAGGTGTAATGGGGAAGAGAAGGAACCACCAACCGAAAAGAAAAGGACGCATAGGAGTAGAAATGAAAAGGAAAGCAAGAAGTTACTCACCTTGAATGGAGAAGAGAGAAGAGACAAGACAAAGGGATGAGACCAAAATCTCAGTTAAAGGTTTAGATAGCAAGAACTAGGAGAAGATATCTTGATGGAGGAGCCTCGCTCAAGAATCATGTCATGTGTGGCTTTTCTTTACTCTTTATTATTCCATTTCCAATCTAAAAGAGCTCTAAATAAAAAATAAAAAATACTAAAGGAGAAGGCATATATTCACTGCAGCTATATACTCGGATTATTATTCTCTCTCTATTTTTTTTTTTATTGTTATTAAAATAAATGTTCGGTTAATTTTATCAATTTAAACATATCTCAAGTAATCTTATAAATTTTAAAGTTAAAGATTATATAAACCTCCAATAACCCTAAAAAAACTCGAACTCATGATTTTTATAATGCAAATTCAAGACAAAACAACAAAATTAGTTTTGAATAGGGATATATAGGTATTTTTTATTCTTAATATATATAGTAGAATTACACTTGTGACACCTTTAATCTTCAAGAAAAAAAATGGTTTGCCTTTTATTCAGGAGCATATTGGTATTTTCACACGGCACATTAGTCTTTAGTAGTTTATTTGAGGGTATTTTTGTATTTTTAATAAACAGCAAAACAACAAAATTAGTTTTGAATAGGGATATATAGGTATTTTTTATTCTTAATATATATAGTAGAATTACACTTGTATCTAAAAAAATTAATTCAGTGGGGTCAAGGGTATTAAGGTCTTTCGCTCTTTATTTTTCTGTTAATTAAAATAATATTTTTTTTATTTTGAAAAAGTTACTGGCTGGCACGTGGAACTATCGCGTACTTTAAGTGGCATGTGCGGTGGCTTCTAGCGGTAAAAATTAGCTTTTTGCCCTAACATTTGATGCCTCGTTGTCTTCTCTTCCATAATTAGTTGCGTGTATAGTCAAAATATGACCGATTTATCGTCGATTGATATTTTCTTTCTTTCTTTCCCTTTGATTCTCTCTCCTATCCCCATATAAAAATGATAATCCTCATTATTATTAATATTTCAAATTCAATTCTTTTAGTTTTGATTTTAATATTTTGGTCATTTTCCTCGTGTGAAAGGTCCTTTTATTTTCAATCTAACCCTCAATTCCTAATTTGTATATATAACATGTTTTGATTTGGTCATTCTTCTTTTAATTTCTTTTTTCTTTCTTTCTTTTTTTTTTTTCGAAGTTTTTATTACTTTCAATTTTATCATTTAAATCAAGTTTATGATTTTTTTTGTTTTTTCAATGATAATGATAATGATAATGATTTCAATTTGATCCCTTTTCTTTTGATTTCTTATTGTTTTCCTTAACCCTTTTGTCAAGGATTTTATAGTTCTTAATTCTATCATTTAAACTAAGTTCAAGATTTTTATTTTTTTTCAATAATAATAGTAGTAGTAATGTTAATAATAATAGTTGTCATAACTTAATTTTTGAATTTCAAATAAATAAATAAGAAAAAAAAATGAATGAATATAAAAATATTTTGAGAATTGAGTTAAGACAATACAAATTGAAAATTCAAGGATTGATAAGGATGAAATTATAAATTTGAGAGTCAATTTGATCAAAAATTGAAAGAATTAATAAGTCTAGAGGCTTAATTAAACTTTGATTTAATTAATTGATGCAATCAAGGGCTTAATTAAAAACATTTCAAAGTTTGGGGATGATTTGGGTTGAAATTGCAAGGAGTTAAAATCCAAGGACCAAAATGAATAGGCAGTGATCTATAGGGGGGTTAATTGATTTTTCCAAAGGTATTTTTGAAAGAATTAAAAGTTGAATAGTCTTTTAAGGACTGAATTTATTAAATTGGAAACCAATGACTGTTTTGTAAATGACGCCAAAATCCAAGGGTTCAATTGCAATTGATCCAGGGGTAAAATTTAAAAAAACAAATTCCTTGAATAAGGTCCCAATTGCTAAATGTCAGAACTTCAGGGGGCAAGTTAAAACTAGCCATATCAGTCAGGTGAAAACGGCGTTGTTTCATGAAACTACTATTCATCACCTTCTTCCTCATCCAGGGAAGGCCAACTCAGAAGCTGCTCCAAATCTTGGGTCATGTCCCACACGATGCATTACAAACTCCCCAGTTTTTCCTCAAGCAGGCATGGACGGACGTGACTCCCAAGATCATTATCCACGTTCTCTGGCTTTATAAAACTTAGAGAAAGAACGACACGGGGGGCACAGAAGAATTAACAGACCAAAAAAAAAAAAGAGGGAACACAGACAAAAGAGGAAAACGAAAAAAAAAACAGACGAAAACACAGAAATAAGAACAGCACAGAGAGAGACAACGAGAAAACACACACAAGAGAGAGGAAGAGAAAAAACAATAAAAAAGAAACAGAAGGAAGATCTGGTGATTGATTCACCCGATCCAACCAAAGAAACAGAAACGAAAGAACTTTTTTTTCTTTACAAAAGGAGGAAAATCATCATCTTCTTCAACCTCAGCATTCTTCAGAGAGAAGAAAACGTCGCCAAAGCAGAGCTCCCAGGCTGAGACAGAAACGAAGAAGTTTGCTGGAAGTGAAAGGTAAGTTTCGCTTTCTGAATTTTAATTCCCTCCTCGTGTAGAAGGCAATTGTTCACGCCTTTCAAATTTAATTACTCCCCTACTGTAGCAAGCATGCGTGAAGGAATCACGCGTGCAGTCCTGCCCGTTTGATCAGACAGGGCCGGCTGGTCCAGCCCAGCCATACAAAAAATAATCAGCAAATAGTTGAAGCTGGGGCCCATCCGGACCAATTTTTTGGATCAAAGGTTTATTTCGCAAAACACATCCTTATACCTTATCCTTTTTATTTCATCTCATTTTGTTTTGATATCTAGCCAAATAGATATTTTTAGATATCACAAAATTTCAGAAAAAATCAGGAATCTTTTTTAATTTATTTAGGGGTCCCTCACTTTATTTTTGATGATTTCACTATTATTTGAATTGTGAATTTTTACTATAAAATGTAAATCTGGTATGCAATACATACATGTCATTATATATATATATATATTCTTTGCTTTCAATTCATTTTATTGGTTTATTCACTAGTGCTACAGTTAAGAATACCTTTTTTTTTTGCAACGTAATATTTAGTAATGCTAGAAGTTGAAAGTATCTGTAGTCGAATATTTATTAGAGCTAGAGTTAGAAATATTATAAGCATATCATCAAAAACAAAACAAAACAAACCCTTAGCAATTTAAGACAAAACCAACAATGCAGTTTAACTCGGATAAGATGCTTAAGGAATGATAATATCTTCTCTTTTGCGTAATCAATCTCGTACTATAAAATATATGTTGACTAGTTAGGTTTTTTAGTGACCATAACACTATGTGGCAACTCTTTGAACAAGACATTTTCCTATCTAAAAACTAGAAGTCAAATATACGTTCTTTTCCACAAATTTGATTTATAAAGGTTGCCACGATATCGGGTGCGATAATAGTAGTAGTAATGATGATGATGATGCTAATATAATAACAACAACAACAACAACAACAATAATGTTAGTTATGAAAATAGTGATGATAATAATAATAATAGTGGTGATGGTAAAAATAAAAACATTAATAAAAATAATAATATTATTGGTGGTGGTGGTGGTGACGGCAAAAATAAAAATAGTAATTAAAAAAATAATATTATTAATCATAATACTAATAATGCTGATGGTAATAATAATAATAATAATAATAATAGTTAAATTAATGATGATAGTGATGATAATAATGATGATGATTATGATATTAATAGTGATGATAATGGTGGTAATAGTAATATTAATAATACTGTGCTAAAATGATAATGATAATGGTGAAAGTAATAGTTGTAATGATAATGGTAATAATAATAAAAAGTATGGTTATAATATTAGTAGTAAAAAATATATCCTTGACGTATTTTCATTAATTTTAGCAATTTTAGTGTTTTCTCAAAAGAATTCAGAATTTTAAGAATTTGTTTTTCAACACATTTAACTTTTAATGTGTCATTTTCAAAATCATTAATTAATTTTTCTCAATGTTTTTTTTTTAAATTAAAATACAAAAAATAACATATATATATATATATATATCTATGTGTGTGTGTGTGTTTAAAGGGGCTAGACGTTAAAAAATTGAGGGACTAAAGTAAATTTAGGTTGCTTGGATACCAAGCAATTGAGGGGATTTAACCTATAAATAATGAAGGAATCTCACACAAAAAAGGAGAGGGGGAAAAAGTTAAGGAAAGAAAAGAAAAAACAAAAAAAACTTTTCCCACATTCTGTCCCCCAATCACTCACAAAATACCCTAAATCTTTTTTCAAACATATTTGCCAGCAACCACTTGCAATTCATACCACAACCATTAGATCTAACTCTCTAAGCTCTCAACAATCCATTCAAGTGAGCTCACCAAACTCACTACACACTCAACCATCCATCCAGCCATACACAAAAAAAGAAACAAAAAACCCTCTTAATCGCCTTCACTCACTCTCCCGACTAAGAGCAACCCTATCTCCTCCATAGACCATCACACTAATCACTCATCATAAATTGTATATGCCTTTTACTTCATCATTTCTAAAAAAACCCAGAAATCTCCACTATGACCTCCACTAATTAAAGAGCAGCAACGTCATCTTCTCCTTCCATTAGCGACATCCTTAACAACATATCATTACAGAAGATCTAGCAATTGGAACTAGTGCCACTAGACTAATCCTCAGTCAAAGACCCACTCTCCTCCATTATTGAAACTAACAAGCTACCAATAACCCTTCTCAAATAGCAACCTCCTACACTAACAACTTATGACGACCATCGCAAAGCCACACCGCCTTCATAATAGACCTATAATAGTCCATCAGAGACGAGAACATTAGATGAAAAACTAGTAAGGAAGGAAAAAGAAACAAATGTGATGAAAAAAAGAGAAAGACAAAACCTTCAATCAAGCATATCTCCTCCTCCCTTGGACGTCCTTTCACCTCATCGCTGATCTAAAGGTGATGAGGAGACGAAAGAGCATCAAATCCACCAGCTCACTCACCTCTAGAAATGGTGGTGTGTGAATCCACCTGTTAGCAGTGGTGGCGGCATATGAATACACGCGCTAGTACTATTCTAGCACTCTCCATGCTGGATTTTAGTACTCCTTGGACACGACAAACACCTCTAAAGGTTAATCCATAAACTCAAATTTGTTTTTTAAATTGCTAAAATATTATGAAATTTGGAGCAATGTTTATTATTGTGTATAATTTTAGACTGTTTGGATATTTATTTGGTTTGATGTATGTTTTCATTTTGAAATGATTTGATCATTTTATGGTGGATTTTGAGTTCATTTTCCTAGAATCATAATTGCTAATTGAATGTTAATTCTTGATTCATGATTTGTGCTTGGGCTTATGTTGATTTATTTGAGTTGACATGCAATTTGAATATAATTCATGAAGTTAACAAGACTTGATATTTGATTTCTCGATATTGTTATGTTTTTTAATTGTTGAGTGATTGAATAAATAGTTTGCGTGGAGTTGATATTGTGGTTAAAATAGGTTGATTAAAACCTAGTTGTATGCTTTTGCCTGACAAACTCCAAATCGTTTTCAAGAATTTTGAAAAAACTCAGGGATCATTTTAAAATTATTTGTGAGTCCCTCGTGTTTTTCCCAACAACTTTGTTTAATACTGGGTGATAGATTTACATTGTAAGATATGAATCCGATATTTAAAATACCCAATTTTTATCTGAAATTTCAAAAAATTCAAAATTTTTATTTTTATTTTTATGTATATGGTCAAATTCTAAAGGTTCTTCATGTATATTTTCTAAAGAAAAAAAAACAAAAAAAATGCATTTTTATTGTCATAACCCAATTTTTGAACAAAATAATAAAAATTAAATATAGTTGACAATTGGGTTAAGACAACAAATCTTGATGTTTAGGGATAAAATTATCAGATTTGAGAATAAATTGGTCAGAAATTGAAGAATTAATAAGTTTGAAAATTTACTTAAAATTTGGATTAGTTTAATTAATGAAATTACAAAATTAATAAGTTTGTGGACTTAATTAAACTTTGATTTAATTAATTAAATAAATTCAGGGACTTAATTGAAATTTATCCAAAAAGGGCAAAATTGAAAGAATTAATTAAGGATCAAATTGAATAATCCAGAAATTAAGGACTGTTTTGTAAACAGTGCACCAATTGAGGGATTTAATTGAAACTTATAAAAAGGGGCAAAATTAAAAGGAATTTTTATTCAATTGAGATCCAACGGTTACAATTCCAAAGTTCAGGGGTCAAAATGAAAATGCCACTGTTGCCGAAACGATGCCGTTGATACTAGGAATACAGTGTTGCCAAAACGTCGTCGTTCCTGGTGGAATAGCCGTGTTCGTCTTCTCCATCCCGATTCAACAGGCTGAAAATCTGCAACGGATTTGATCCAATCGTGGATCACGGCTCTCGCCCACGATCTCGTTCGTGGAAGATAACAGTCCTGCAAAGGCAGGACTGGTTAGGGGCTGGGTCTCTATAAAAGGGGAAGAAAACCTACACCAGAGAGGGAAAGATCGGGAGCTAAAACAACAGAGCAATCAACCCAGAAAAAACTAGAGCCAAAACAAAAGCAAAAACCCCAGAGCAAAGAAATAATACACAGAGAGAAGGAGAGGAAAGGAATCCAGTATACACAGAGAATTGTTCCCGCTATTGCCTTCATCTCTGCAGACGTCCCTGCATAAAAAAACCCAACACAAAACCCAAATCCCGAATTGGAAGGAGAAGCCAGCACCGTCCTCAGTTCATCATCACAAGGACTGAGAAAGCAGGGAAAAACAAAGAAAAAGAGAGGACAATGGGCATAGAAGCAAATGAAAGCAGGAAGGAAACCTATAAGCAGAGGAGGGCCACCGCGGTGCCACCATCCACACCGTCTCCAGAGAACAGGTAAGTCATTTTTCTTTTGTTTTTTTGTACATTCAATTTGATTGTATCGTTGCAGTGTGCGAAGGTAAATTAATTACCTTGGCACTGTGCATGAAGCACGAGGGGAGTCACTCCACGCGTGCTTCATCTGTCTTTGCCCAGCCGGTCACTAGCTTGGGCCAGTGACCTGGCCGGGGCTGGACGGGCCTAGCCCAGCCCCTGTGGGGCTGAGCTGAGCCCAGCCAAAGATATGTATGCTGGGCTGGGTCTAGCCCAGCCCAGCCCAAAAAAAATAAAAAAATAAAAAAATGAAAATAAAAAAAAAATTAAAAAATACATATGCATAAATAAAAATAATGTAAATTTTATTGGTTTATTCACTGACGCCAGAGTCAGGAATAAAAACACCGGTTTAAATTTATATTATTTTTTATTCGTTGCATTTTATTTAGCTAAAAAATAAAAATTGCATGCAAAAAAATATAATAACATAAAATAAAATAAATTTATTGGTTTATTCACTGACGCTAGAGTCAGAATAAAAAATATTAATAAAAATTTTATTTTATTTTATTTTTACTTTTTATTTAGCTACGTAAAAATAAAAATAATCTGCATGAGTAAAAATAAAAAAATAAATTGATTTTTATTGTTTATTCACTGAACGCCAGAGTCAGGAATAAAAAAAATTATTTAAATTTATTTTATAGCTACGTAATATTTACAACGCCAGAGTTGGAAATATTCGTAGTTAATATTCACTGGCGCCAGAGTCAGGAATATTATAAGCAAATTTTCATAACATAAATAATAAACATTTAGCAATTTAAGACGAAACTAGCAATGCAGCCTGCCTCAGGCAGGACGTTTAAGGGGTGATAATATCTTCCTTTTACGTAACCAGTCCCGAACCATAGAATCTCTGTTGACCAGTTAGGGTTCCTAGTGACCATAATACTAGGTGGCGACTCCTTAAACAAGAATATTCCCATTAAAGAACAGGATGCCAGAAATCCGTTCTTTCCAAATTAAATTAATTTTTAAGGCCGCCGATGTCGGGTGCGACAGAATGGCGACTCCACTGGGGACTAATGGACTAAGCTTTGCCTTTTGTTTATCAATTGTATAATGTTTTTGTTGTGTTTATTTGTTTATTTTTCTTGAATTTACTGCTTTAGCATGCATCCATGTTTATATTGTCATGCATCACGTTAGAGCACACACGAAACTAGGATAAGTGGGAAAGTAACGGTACCCCAATGGCTTTAGCCTGGGTAAGACTCGTGAAACCATCCAACTCTCGCTTGATTGTTTACTTGGAAGTGGTTGATATGCCAAACTGATATTACTCAGGGCCTCTATTTTCACACTACTTGTAAGCCTCATATCGACCTTTCATGGACGATCACTGAGCATGCGAGAGACCCTTTGAAACTAGATAATGACCAACCCTTTGATGCACTCAACAATTAGGATCTTCCTATTAGGTTGTCATCCCGTGAAGGACGTGTCTGCGTTCCATACACATTTTTAATTGAATCAACATTTTTCCATAAATTGCATGATTTACATTTACAGGTTGAAATATAGGTTCCCATTTGAAACCTACATATAATAAACCCTTTCGAGAAAAGACAAATGGAAAAAAGAAAGAGCCCAGTTGGAAGCCCAACATCAAAAAGAGGTGGACAATCTTAAAGAAGAAGTCGCAAGGCTTACTAGTCTACTCGAGCAGGCCTTGAGAGATAAATCCGGAAAAGCAACACTTATAGCTCAGCCTGAACCTATGCTTGTAAATCCCTTCAATCCACAGAATCTGGGGGCAAATGGTGTCATGATTTTCAACAAGCCATGCATTTTCATCCAGCATACCCCACGAGAATGTCGTTTACCATTGATTCTACAGAGAATGAATCTCAAAAGGGCAAAATGGTAAAAGAAGATGAGCTGAACAAATTCATTGCCCTAGAACAAAGGATGAGGGCATTTGAGGGAATTCACCTATATGATCCTATAAAGGCTGCTGAGATGTGTTTGGTGCCCAACGTAGTCATTCCAAAAAAATTTAGAGTGCCAGAATTTGTTAAATATACGGGAACTCAATGCCCTATAACTCATCTCAAAGCATACTGCAACAAAATGGCTGAGGTGGTTGATGATGAGAAACTGCTGATTCATTTCTTTCAAGACAGTCTGAGTAATGTTGCCCTCACTTGGTATATGCGGTTGGACAATACCAAGGTTAAAAAATGGAAGGATTTAGTTGATGCCTTCATGGGGCAATATAAGTTCAATATAGATGTTGGGCCTGATCGGTTAAGCTTGCAAGCTATGGAGAAGGATAACAAAGAGTCCATAAGAGAATACGCCCGAAGATGGAGTGAGGTAGCTGCACAAGTTAACCCTCCCATGTTGGAAAAAGAGATGATCACTTTATTTTCCGACACCTTTAAAGCTCCGTACTTTGAATACTTGGTTAGAAGCTCTGCACAACATTTCACTGACCTGGTTGTTATAGCTGAGAGGATTGAACAAGCCATTGGGTTAGGTAAGATTGCTAACCCGACTGAGAAGAACGGTTTCACTGAAGGTGGTTGCCAAGACACTTATCATTTCTATAGCTAATTGCTTCGCATCGACTCCTAGAAATCAACTATCTTGAAGATAAAGCTATGGTGATATTAGGTCGAGAATGATCTACATTTGATTTCAATTGACTGTTGAAAAGATGCCGTTGTCGAGGAGAATGAATGATTGAAATATTCCAGAAATTCCAATCAATGATCGTTAAATGTTTAGCCTCTTTATATGTTATCATACCAGTATTCATAGCCCAAGATGTTGTCATAAGTTCTTTCTTGTTGAACTTATTTTCTAAAGTTTCAATGAAAATAATGAGTTTGTCATTCAATCGTGTTTACGATTAGCATTATTCATTTTTTCTGAGAGAGTTTTCTTATAAAGATTCACAAACACATCTTTGAAGCCTTGTGCGATCTCATAGAAATTCATCTCTTTTACCAAAAATCAGTTTCCCTATTGGAGTTTTGAAAAAAATTGATCTGGCATTTTGATTTCAAAAAATAATTTGATGTTTATTCAAAAACGATATTTTTGACATTCTACTTGTAGAATGACAAGTGAATCAAGCAACTCCATCATTGAGGTGACTAAACAAAAAAAAAATAAACACCCTTACCCCATTACTCTTGAATCATGTGTTTTTAAATGTATGAATAATGGTATGTAGTGAACTTGTTGCTCATAACTCATGAAATGCATCTTTGCAAAGAATAAACCATCACACTATACGAGGTCAAAGTTTATTGATCATAGCTGCTTGCGCTTGAAATGAGGAAAGGCCATCTTTGTTATTCCTTTCACGTTCTAAAATAAGTACATCCCTTGCAAACCCTTTTTGAGCCTGAATAATTTTTCTTTCATAAAAAAATCCCGACTAAGATCACACCCTACACTGGGGGCAAGTGAAATTTCAATGATCAAGAAGGATGATAAAGCCGTGAGAAAGCCAAAAGGCAAAAGAGCCCAAGAAACTCAAATGCTAGGGATCATGCCCACATCACAAAAAAAGGGGCAAGTGAAATTTCAATGATCAAGAAAGAGGATAAAGCCGTGAGAAAGCCAAAAGGCAAAAGAGCCCAAGAAACTCAAATGCTAGGGGGCATGCCCAAATCACAAGAAAAAGTGATAACCAAGATAAAGTGAGTATGCTCTAGCAAAGCAATGAAAAAGAAAAAAGAGGGGCAAATCAAAGAAGAGCGGCAAGAGAAAATATGAATGACGTCAAAAATCCAACTATTGATCGTGATCTTCAGTCTTTCAAATCCTGAAACACTCTTTGAGCCTTATATCCTTTTCTTTCATAGCCAAAAACCACAGCCTACGTTACGTGCCTGTAGAAGTCCTTTCTAATCAAGCAAGCAAGCAAGCAAGCAAGCAACCTAGAACAATAAACAATGCTCTCAAAATGCAAAGAATGCTTTTTCATAACATTCATGACATCAAGAATAAACTACTCATTATTATTCATGCTGATAAAAATAAATGTTCAAAAAGAGACAAGTTTTTCTCTTACAAAACCTCGAGCTTTTTCTCGAGCCCTTCACTTCGAAACAAAAGGTCATCTCATGACATATTTTCACCGAAGACCTCATTGCCAAATACAAGAGCAAATAATCTCTTTTCCAAGAAAGAAAATAACCAAGGAGTTGCAAGATTTCAAAAGCAAATTGTTTTAGACTCACATCGAAATAATTTTTGTTTTCAAAATGCAAGATCAAGATTTCAAGATTCATTCTAGACCCATATTCCTTCACCAAATGAGAGAATGACCTCTTAAAACCTTTTCATCTAAGTCGTGACATAAGCACACTTGGGGCAATAACCAGTACAAGGGGCAACATTGTGTTTAAGGAAAATCTATCATCCTTACAACAAGACAAGGGGGCATTTTGGTTTACAAAAGACAGCTCGATCCTTTCAGCAAGTGATACCGAATGTTTTTAGCAGTGAACGAGGGGTAATGAATAATCCTCTCAAATTATTTGACGAATCAGAAAATCTCTAGCAAGCAAGTGGGTCACGATGGGCACCACAAATGCTGAGTTGTGCAAACAAATTTGGAAATAGACTTACATGGGCCAACTCGAGTGGGCTAGAAAGCTAAGACAAAGATGACTCAAATCAGTAGCAAGATCTCACCAACAATCAACAAGAAGACTATGAAGAAATGGGGGCCTATATTTCAAATCAGGTAAAGATGCATGCATATCATTTAAACTTTGAGACATTGACAATGAGTTTTGCAAAAATATTAACGAATCCATCAAGTGGAAGGCCAACTTGAAATGGCCAAAATCAAATTGCTTTTGAAAAATTTTCATTTTTGAGAATTTTTCAACCTGGGCAGGCCGCCCATGAGAATTAGGCCACCAAAAAAATCTCTGTATTTTTCCACCACCTTTCAGTTCACATCAAGGTAGTGCATTTCTATCCTACCTCCATTCGAGCGCGCCTTCGAGCCCTCGTCTTACATTCGAGGCGCCTTCGAGCCCTCGTCTTACATTCGAGCGCGCCTTCGAGCCCTCGTCTTATTTCTTTTCGAGCGCGCCTTCGAGCCCTCGACCATCAAAGGTAGTGCATTTTCTATCCTACCTCCATTCGAGCGCGCCTTCGAGCCCTCATCTTACATTCGAGCGCGCCTTCGAGCCCTCGACATCAAAGGTAGTGCATTTTCTATCCTACCTTCCATTCGAGCGCGCCTTCGAGCCCTCGACCATCAAGGTAGTGCATTTTCTATCCTACCTCCATTCGAGCGCGCCTTCGAGCCCTCGTCTTATCTCCATTCGAGCGCGCCTTCGAGCCCTCGTCTTATCTCCATTCGAGCGCGCCTTCGAGCCCCGTCTTATTTATCTTCGAGCGCGCCTCGAGCCCTCGACCATCAAAGGTAGTGCATTTTCTATCCTACCTCCATTCGAGCGCGCCTTCGAGCCCTCGTCTTACATTCGAGCGCGCCTTCGAGCCCTCGACCATCAAAGGTAGTGCATTTTCTATCCTACCTCCATTCGAGCGCGCCTCCGAGCCCTCGTCTTACATTCGAGCGCGCCTTCGAGCCCTCGACCATCAAAGGTAGTGCATTTTCTATCATACCTCCATTCGAGCGCGCCTTCGAGCCCCCGTCTTATTTATTTTCGAGCGCGCCTTCGAGCCCTCGACCATCAAAGGTAGTGCATTTTCTATCCTACCTCCATTCGAGCGCGCCTTCGAGCCCTCGTCTTACATTCGAGCGCGCCTTCGAGCCCTCGTCTTATTTATTTTCGAGCGCGCCTTCGAGCCCTCGACCATCAAAGGTAGTGCATTTTCTATCCTACCTACATTCGAGCGTGCCTTTGAGCCCTCATCTTATCTCCATTCGAGCGCGCCTTCGAGCCCTCGTCTTATTTCTCTTCGAGCGCGCCTTCGAGCCCTCGACCATCAAAGGTAGTGCATTTTCTATCTTACCTCCATTCGAGCGCGCCTTCGAGCCCTCGTCTTACATTCGAGCGCGCCTTTGAGCCCTCGTCTTATCTCCATTCGAGCGCGCCTTCAAGCCCTCGTCTTATTTCTTTTCGAGCGCGCCTTCGAGCCCTCGACCATCAAAGGTAGTGCATTTTCTATCCTACCTCCATTCGAGCGCGCCTTCGAGCCCTCGACCATCAAAGGTAGTGCATTTTCTATCCTACCTCCATTCGAGCGCGCCTTCGAGCCCTCGTCTTACATTCGAGTGCGCCTTTGAGCCCTCGTCTTATCTCCATTCGAGTGCGCCTTCGAGCCCTCGTCTTTTAAAAAAAAAGAAAAAAAAAGAAAAAAGGATAGGCTGTCTTCCAAAGGACTTGTTTTCTCTATAAAAGTCCTGTGTCAATCTCTGGTTTTCGAAGTTTTCAAGACTCTAAAAAAGAGGCAAAAGTTCATTCTGTATCTAATTTTCTTTATAAATTTACTACACAAAGCTAAAAGAAAATAAATTTTCTTTTAACATTACATAGTAAATATTATAAAGAGGGGGCAACTGTCATAACCCAATTTTTGAACAAAATAATAAAAATTAAATATAGTTGACAATTGGGTTAAGACAACAAATCTTGATGTTTAGGGATAAAATTATCAGATTTGAGAATAAATTGGTCAGAAATTGAAGAATTAATAAGTTTGAAAATTTACTTAAAATTTGGATTAGTTTAATTAATGAAATTACAAAATTAATAAGTTTGTGGACTTAATTAAACTTTGATTTAATTAATTAAATAAATTCAGGGACTTAATTGAAATTTATCCAAAAAGGGCAAAATTGAAAGAATTAATTAAGGATCAAATTGAATAATCCAGAAATTAAGGACTGTTTTGTAAACAGTGCACCAATTGAGGGATTTAATTGAAACTTATAAAAAGGGGCAAAATTAAAAGGAATTTTTATTCAATTGAGATCCAACGGTTACAATTCCAAAGTTCAGGGGTCAAAATGAAAATGCCACTGTTGCCGAAACGATGCCGTTGATACTAGGAATACAGTGTTGCCAAAACGTCGTCGTTCCTGGTGGAATAGCCGTGTTCGTCTTCTCCATCCCGATTCAACAGGCTGAAAATCTGCAACGGATTTGATCCAATCGTGGATCACGGCTCTCGCCCACGATCTCGTTCGTGGAAGATAACAGTCCTGCAAAGGCAGGACTGGTTAGGGGCTGGGTCTCTATAAAAGGGGAAGAAAACCTACACCAGAGAGGGAAAGATCGGGAGCTAAAACAACAGAGCAATCAACCCAGAAAAAACTAGAGCCAAAACAAAAGCAAAAACCCCAGAGCAAAGAAATAATACACAGAGAGAAGGAGAGGAAAGGAATCCAGTATACACAGAGAATTGTTCCCGCTATTGCCTTCATCTCTGCAGACGTCCCTGCATAAAAAAACCCAACACAAAACCCAAATCCCGAATTGGAAGGAGAAGCCAGCACCGTCCTCAGTTCATCATCACAAGGACTGAGAAAGCAGGGAAAAACAAAGAAAAAGAGAGGACAATGGGCATAGAAGCAAATGAAAGCAGGAAGGAAACCTATAAGCAGAGGAGGGCCACCGCGGTGCCACCATCCACACCGTCTCCAGAGAACAGGTAAGTCATTTTTCTTTTGTTTTTTTGTACATTCAATTTGATTGTATCGTTGCAGTGTGCGAAGGTAAATTAATTACCTTCGCACTGTGCATGAAGCACGAGGGGAGTCACTCCACGCGTGCTTCATCTGTCTTTGCCCAGCCGGTCACTGGCTTGGGCCAGTGACCTGGCCGGGGCTGGATGGGCCTAGCCCAGCCCCTGTGGGGCTGAGCTGAGCCCAGCCAAAGATATGTATGCTGGGCTGGGTCTAGCCCAGCCCAGCCAAAAAAAAATAAAAAAATAAAAAAATGAAAATAAAAAAAAATAAAAAAATACATATGCATAAATAAAAATAATGTAAATTTTATTGGTTTATTCACTGACGCCAGAGTCAGGAATAAAAACACCGGTTTAAATTTATATTATTTTTTATTCGTTGCATTTTATTTAGCTAAAAAATAAAAATTGCATGCAAAAAAATATAATAACATAAAATAAAATAAATTTATTGGTTTATTCACTGACGCTAGAGTCAGGAATAAAAAATATTAATAAAAATTTATTTTATTTTATTTTATTTATTTTATTTTATTTTTACTTTTATTTAGCTACGTAAAAATAAAAATAATCTGCATGAGTAAAAAATAAAAAAATAAATTGATTTTTATTTGTTTATTCACCAACGTCAGAGTCAGGATTAAAAAAGGTAATTATTTAAATTTATTCACTCTGATATTTACGTAATATTTACCAATGCTAGAGTTGGAAATATCCGTAGTTTAATATTCACTGGCGCCAGAGTCAGGAATATTATAAGCAAATTTTCATAACATAAACTAATAAACATTTAGCAATTTAAGACGAAACTAGCAATGCAGCCTGCCTCAAGCAGGACGTTTAAGGGTGATAATATCTTTCCTTTTACGTAACCAGTCCCGAACCATAGAATCTCTATTGACCAGTTAGGGTTCCTAGTGACCGTAATACTAGGTGACGACTCCTTAAACAAGACACTTTCCCATTAAAGAACAGAATGCCAGAAATCCGTTCTTTTTCCATAATTCGAGAATAAATTTTTAAGGCCGCCACGATGTCGGGTGCGACATTTATTATGTTTTAAAAATATTAAAATGAATATCGTAATCGGTTTATTATTTATTAGTATTTGACCAAAATTTCAAAAATTCTCTAAAAATTAATTTGTTTAATTGATGTTCAGATATGAATTTTACAACGTAATGCATACTCCAGACTTTAAATTAAATGAATTAATAGCAATAAACATTAGGAATTAGTTATATACTTTGATATTTCAAGGTATAAAATTACATTGTAAAGTATAGCTTCAGGTATTAAAAATACAAACTAGAAAATAAATGCAATGCTATGATCTGAGCTTTAAACAGTTAGGATTTATCCCAATAAAATAAAGATTTTCTCATGAATGGAGATCTAGACAGAACAAGGTTTGTGGTTGAGAAAGTTTTAGGGTGTGTTTAGGAACGCGGTGTAATTTGTTTTTATTTTTTAAAAAATAATTTTGTTTAAAATGAAAATATATATATATTTCAGATCGTTTTGATGTGCTGATATCAAAAATAGTTTTTAAAAAATAAATAAATATATATTTTAATATATTTCTAAACAAAAAATACTTTAAACTGTTACCGCTATTACAATTACAAACACACCCTTATTGTTGTTCTACAAGAGGTATTACTTATGTTTTTCAGGCTGTGTTTCTTTGGGAGCTAACTTTTAAAACTTTGTTAAAAAAAAGAAAAAACTATGCAGCTGCGATGTGGTTGATTATAGTAATGAAGTTTTTTAAAATATTTTTTATTTTGAAATATATTAATATAATATTTTTTATTTTAAAAATTTTATTTTATTATTAAAACATTAAAATAATAATAAAAATTATACCACAAAAATAAACCGTGTCTAAAAGGTTGTTAATTTCATTTTGATAGGTGTTTCGTTTTTTCAATTGGAATGAAATGTTTCAATTTCGAAGTGTTTTAGCGTGCCATTTTGAAGTTATACTGTTTATATATATATATATATATATATATATATATATATATATATATTCAACAAACATAAATAAATTTCAAGATAAATTATGTAATACAGATATAATGTTAAAAAAATATAATTTTAAAATTTAAAATATTTCTAAATAGTCAAGATTAAATAGATTTTTAACTTAAAGTAATTCAACTTGAATAAAATATTAAAATATTATGAAATTAAAATGTTTTAACACAAATATCATTGTTAATGAAAATATTAATAATAATTTTCAATATTATTATTAATATCATTGTTATTAAAAATAATAATGAAAATTAGATTTTTATACTTGAGTGGTTTAATTAATTAAATTGAACCATGTTTAATTTATTTCAATGGCTTTTCAAGATCGGAACAGAACATATAGAATGTAACCGGAATATTTCGGATAGAATTTAGCTAAAAATTTTATAATGAACTGAGATTTGAAATGAAATAAAAATAATTTTATTTTATTTTATTTTTTAAATTAATATGAAATATTTCAATAAAATAAAATTTACAACCTTGAATTCTAAAAAGAGAAACAAGTGGTGCCTAAAAAGGAGAGTTTGCAGTCATGTGAAACTTTAAATAATACATAATTTAAAATTGAAAGTACGCAGAGCAGAGTAGGGGAGAGAAACAGTGGCATCGCGCCTCGTCAGTAGCATCGTTTTGTTTGAGTGATAGTGTTTTTTTTTTTTTTTAATTTTTTTTTAAATGATTTTAATATAATGATATTAAAATAAAGTTAAAAAAATAAAAATATATATATTTTTATGAAAAATATTTTTTTAAAAAGCATTACCATAATACGAGATCATTATTAATTGGATTCGTAAGCAATCAACTCTCTCCGTCTCTCTTTCAGTATTTTTGCGTATGAAAAATAAAAGATACGCTGCTATTTACCTTTCATAAAAATGGAGTAGTTGTTGAAGGCTGCTGGGCTTTATTGTTGTCATGTTTGTTATCCATTCTTTATCATAGTATAATTGAAAACTCCAAAATAATTGATCTAGAATAGTCAATAACTTTAACTTTTTTTAATTTTATTTTATATTTCAAATTTTTTGAGTTAACATTAAAAAAAATTACTTAATTTTTGTTTAAATGTTTTATGTCTTGACATGGCCCTAGTTATACGCTTCACTTTTGAACAAACTATTTTTTTTATAAAAAAAAATAATTGAAATAAGATTAAAAATAATATAAAAAACCAGTCACAATAAATATATAAAAACACTAATTGGAGTTAAATCAACACCAGATATCCTGTCAAATCCGCAGTCCATATATAAATGACTGGAATAACTTGATATAAAAATAAAAAGAATTATAAAGTTTTTTTAAAAAACAAAATGTGTTAACTTTTAAAATATGTGACCTTAGTCATTAGACATAAAACACTCAATCTAGAAAAATTATGAAGTTTAATTTTTTAAAAATTAAATATTAAAGTATGAAATTGAAAAAAAAAATTCAATTATATAAAAAGATTTTAAAAAATAATAATTCAAATAATGAGGATCAAAACAACTATTACTACTATTATTAATAAGTAATAGAATCACTATTATTAACACTATTAATATTAAAATTCTTATCATCATCATCACCATCATAAATATTGCTAACAATATCATTATTAGTAATAATAGTAGCAGTCATATTAGTATTATTAATATTTTCACAACCATTACAACTATCATCATCACTATTATTATTATTTTACAATTATTATGGTCATTATTGTCGTGGTGTGCACAACGTTGAATGATAGGTCTACCTCTTAAATCAAAGGAAGTTTTGAATTTAATCATAAAGTTATGATTTGAGAAAATCACCACCTAATATCTTGATCACTAAAAAATTTATGGTATACAAGAGTCTAGGTAAGAGGACTCGTTATGCACGGAGAAAATATAACACTCTAGTGTACCCTCCCTAAAATAAGTTGCTTGATTGTTATTATAAGTCATATTTTTATTTATTGGTCTAATCTAGGGTTCAAGATTAACATTGATTCTCTTAATTAATAACCACTCCAGGTCGCGAGTGCTATCCATGGAGGGGGCCAAAAACAAAACATGTCCGAGTCGTTCATGAATCAATTAAACTAACTTAGCTCGCAACCCTCTTTTGTTTTATAAACTGGACAAGCTACCCTGTTCTTCAACGACAGAAAACATAACTACGTTCCTCCTCAAATGCAGGAAACAAGAGAGAATTTATAATACGAGGTTGGGAAATCGTAAAGCATTCCCTCTTCTCCATGGTCATGCTTTCCTTCAAATCCATGTGAAATGCATAGTAAACTAGTCTTGCCTTCATACGCCACCTGACCTAAACTAAACTACATGTTTGTGGTGATCAGAAAGAACTTCATGCGGTCCCACCACTCCAACAATGACCCACCCACCCTCCCTCCCTTGAACGCTTATTTCAAAACTTCCAGCATTCACTGCTCCAGAGACCTACTAAATCACCAAATGTGACATTTGAAAACAATGGGGTTGCAGAAAACGAATGCTATGAGAGAACCATGAAGTGCCATGGGGAGTGGGAAGCTCTCGAGTGAAACAGACACAAGGAAATCAATTTCCAAAACCAAAAAGAAATATGACATGGTACAAGTGTGGTAAATGTTCCAGTTTCAGGGAACTCTCACATCCAGGCAGCATGCTCATTCAACCATCTGATTAAACATTAACAACCTTAAGCAAACAAGGATTTGTCAAAAAATCAGTTAGACCACACATGAACTAGACCAAGCCTATTGCCAGTATAGATCTCATTGCGCTCTTCATCATAGAAGAGAGCAGTGATGTCTTCCAAAGCTTCTGCTGCTGTGCTTCTCACTGAGGAGGCACACATGTGCTTCTTTGAACTCTGACTGCATTCATTCTCATTTGGGAAGCTGTTGCCTGCCTTTATTTTAGCAAGACATTTCCCAGTCAAGATATTGCTGATATTGATGGATCCTGCGGCATATGGATGCAGATATTGTTAAGCGGCGTTCATTTTTTCTTTATTTCAAGAACTCGGTATCAATATCATTTATTTAGTGTGGAAAATTTGAACAACTTACCATTGCCTTCAGACAAGGGATCGTCAGAATCAGCCTTGCAGTAAGAAATTATAAGATCCTGATCACTTGTGATGTGAATATTATTAGTGTTGCAATCAGGATGCCACAAAAGGTGATCCTCAAAAGAAGTTACAAGCTCTCCTCGGAAGTTCCAAACAGCCACAGTTCGATTTCTAAATGTCAGGAATAGCTGGTTTTCATAGAGAAATATAAATGCTGATGGTGTCATAAACTCAGTTCTGCTAACTTCTATTAGCTGAAAGTCGCGGACCTACATGGCATAGAAATCAGATTTTTGTGTATGGATGAAGAAATTTTTGAAGATAACAACAGTTATCCTTACATCAAGAATCTGGAGATTTTCATTTTCTTGCTTGACAAGAAGCTTCTCATTGAACTGTTCAATGAAATCCACCTTCTTATTCCGATGAAGGAGATGATTGAAAGATTTGAGAACAGTGCCATCCTCTATCGAAAGAATCTCAAGAGGAACACAGCCACCACTTTTAGTTAAAATCAACAACATGATCCCTGGACTGCAGAGAAAAAAACAAAAAGCAAACCAGAGAAGCTTTAAGCTCGTGGGAAACAAGGTGAACAGTTCATAGAAATTAAACTTGTGCACATGCATTATTAAACCTGACGACTAATCTCAAAGAAACAACACTAGACATTCAGAATCATGAAGTGCATAGCAGTCCCTGAGTTACAATGTATGTGTATAAAATCTATTAATCTCAAAGAAACTGTAAGCTCATTCATGCAGCAATCCCAACCACTCTTTTTGAACATTTTCATTGAACAGTTTAATCTATTAATCTCAAAGAAAAATGTATGAGTTTGCGCTCGTGTAACTGCACATTATCGCGCACTTGAGAGCATGGTGCTGAGCAAATGAAAAGCTGCAAGAATGTAAAGGAACATACCTGATCTTAATCTCTTGAACATTTTTGTTTGCTATCGAGTATAACATTGTGTAATTTTTTAGGTCAAACACCTTGTATATACTGATGAAGGAAGGGAAGATAAAGGGGAAATGAAAAGTCAAATTGAGAAGAAGCTACTAGGGTAATAATAATGATTTCAATTGAATATAACCATATGATGGAGTAGTTACCTATCCTGTGCAGAATATGTAAGTACTTTACTGTTTACATCATCAAACTCTACAAAGCCAGGCCATTTCAGTGACTCGGACTCAAAAAGAGCAAAGCCAGCATCTGGCTGACCCCTTTGTATGTATCTGGAACATAAAGCATTATTAGTAATAAAAGTGATGGGATAAATACATGGAAACCACTAAATCTACAAGCTCTTATTTCCTCCTGGTTTATACATATTTTTTGGAGGTGGGAGGTGAGGTTGGAAGGGGGATGAGAGGCAAAGACATGTGTAAGAAGATTCACATACTCAATCCTTGTGCTTCTACATTTCAAGGAACTGAAATTGTCTGAGGCATAAACTGAAACTGTGATGAGTGAATCATTGTTTTTATTATAAAACAAGCTTCGTATAACTTCATCAGGAGTGACATTCAAAAAGCATATCCTTTGGTTGGTCTCTGCATCCAACAATAGGAACACATTAAAACCCCTCCATCCCACTTTTTTATGCAAATAAAATCCAGGATCACAACTGAAGTGGAAAGATGAGCAATACCTCGGCTAAATGCTGCACAGACACCAGACTGTGCAAGAGCAAACACCATGTCACGAGCTGCTACGATCTCAATAATCTTTGATCTCTTTCTTAAAAATGGCAGTACCATGGTACAGTGACCTTTTGGATCATGAGTATCATATTCCTCCTATTCATGGATCACATCCCACAGAAGAAAGAAGGAACATAAACAATATGAAGCAGAATGCAGTGTATATAAAAATAACTGTTGAGGAGACATATATAGGAGAAATAACTGTTTGCAAAATATTAGATCATGCTTGTAGTGCCCTACTTACCACCAGAAATTACAGTGGTCAGTTTATTTCCCAGCTTCACTATGATTAAGCATCATTATATAGAAATGCAGTATGGCTAACAATAAGCCATCTAAAGGTATTTTTTTTATTAGCAAGAGTGAGAATACCTTTATATTCATGAAAAGCAATAATGGATACATGTAAGGAGTCTAACACCATCACTATCAACTAGCAAAAGAAGAACTTTCCTCTCCAAAAACCAAGCAAAAAAGTTGGGATTCTGTGAAAATGCAATGTTAAGATTTGTACCAAGAACCAGCCAAACAAGTTGATCGAAAAGTATTCCATAGCTAGTTAGTCCAGCAACATCCTTAGTTCTTTCCCTTAGCCTTGGCTGAGGCGTAATTGTTTGGTTACCGGTTAAATTATTACATTCAGTTAATTTGTGAAACCACAAGCAAGCAGCTTCCAAGTAGGCAAGCAGAATTACTCATTGCAAGCCCTCAAAGGTTGGGCTAGAAAATTCTAATTTAGAAGTTCTAGTTTCAAATCACACTGGGAAGATGACACAAGCAAGTAGATTTCCAAGTAGGCAAGAAAAATTACTTCATCACAAACCCTCAAGCACGTCAGCAAAGGTTTGAACAAGGAAGTTCTAATTTAGAAGTTCTAGTTTCAAATGCACTGAAATGGTAGGGGGTTTATTGAAGAGGGGAGGTGTCAAGGATTTCCTCTACCCTTCTTCCTGAATACCTGCAGATTCCAATCCCACCTACATTTAACACTCTTTATTGAATTTCTGGCTCTTTAAGAAATTTATCTCCAATTAAAAGTTTTGAACTCCAAATATTGTCCATTGCTAGGCCTGTATAACAAGAAGTGAAAGGCAAAGAGATTGGCACTGTCATGTCAATGCTTAGAGCAAAATTTAATCCACCTTCATCAAACAAGAAACTACCAAAACTGAAACTAAACTCTAGAGATAATACCACATTCATCACTCACAATCTCCATTCATATAGCTTTTGGCAACCCAAATCAAGAATTCGCTAGACCACTGTGTCTTCACTGCAACAATCTGCCAAGATCAATATCACTAGCAACACCTAACAGTATTGCCACAATACTTCTTGGTGCTCATAATGTTATTGGTATATAGCTCAAAGGAATCTAGCACCCACAAGACGCTAATAAATATGAATGCGACGAAGCACTTAATTATCCCTCAAAACAAGAACTTTAAGAACACATAAGTTAAAGAACAAATACCCTATACTAATTTAACCTCATGTCCATTCTAACTTTGATCGATAAAACCCATTAACAACCATAGATTTCTTGCTTAAAATATAAAAATTTTATCATGAAAACGATTAACACAGACGCAGCAGAAACAATAGACACATTGAAAACACCCTTAAACAAGAACAGACAAATCAATAATCAAAACCCAAGATTTCCACTGGAAAAAAAACGGTGAAGACAAATTTAGGAAACCAAAGCCAAAAGGGTACCTGTAACCGGATGTTTCTAAAACGTTCTTGGGCATCAGTCATAGTAAAGGTACGGTCGCGCTTAGAACAAATTTCCCTTCGCTGAAGCTTCTTGACACTGTTAAGAAACCCATCTCCTCCGCCAAAACCCCTTCCCCGTTTCCTCGCCACCACTCTTTTCCCATTACACGGCCTCGGACTAGCAGTTATCCTCCTCCCTCCTCCTCCATCCATTTCTGCCACCCCCCTCCTCCACCTGAACAAAAACTTCACTTTTGCTAAAAAAATAATCAATTTTAGCACATATCCATCTTCTGTTTTCCTCTCTAAAGCTTAATAATCACCCAGAAAAACAAAAATCCACAAAGAACGATTATTACGCTGTTGCTAAGCTAGAAGAAACCTGAAATGCTTGTTTTGGTTTGTTTAGTACTTATAGTGCTTGTTGCCTCAAATTTGAGCGAGTTTCCCAGGTGAGTTCGATTTCGATCTGTTTTCAAAAAAGTCACAAACAAACTTCAAATTTCTGTTAAGTAAAATGTTTACTTGGGCTTTGGACAGCTATTATACCCTTGCATTGTTTTTCAACTTAGCAGTTGGATTTTATACAATTGGGCTCAAAACCCATATTATTTCTGGTGCGTGTTAAGGTGAATTTGCATGGCAAAATGGCAAATTATTGATTGAATTACTTTTGGTGTGGTTCAATAATGGCATTAAATAATCGAATCATCTTTTTTCATGGGTTTATCTAAAAAATCTTGTCACAATCCAATTTTAACTTTTAATTTCAAAATATATTGCAAAAATTCAAAAAAAAAAAACTTCAAAAAAGTGTTTTCGATTTATTTAAGTCATTCACACTTTTATTTTGTAATTTTCAACTATTTTTTCTTGTTAATGTATTTTTAGAAAATTAAATTTTAAAAAATATATTTTTGACACATTCTTATTTATTTTCTAATTCTTGATTTCTTATTGAATTTAACATAGTTTTTTTTTTAAAAAACAAAATTATATATATAAAAATGAGAAAATCAAAAATCAAAATAGAAAGCAATATAGACAATGGGCTAAAGTGAAAAAAAAACTTAGAGGCCAAATAACAAAAGAGAAGATAATAAAATTTATAGGTTATAAATAGATGAATGAATTATAGAGAAAAGAAGGACTATTCATCATTTTCATCCCTTCACACTTTCTTGAAAAACCCTACCAAAAAAAACCTAAAACCCTAGCCACCATATGAGAGAGCTATCATATTTTTTTTTTCAAATATGACCTGAAATGTGAAGAAATATACTCTAGAAGAACATTATTCATTTTCTCCTACCTTTCTTTCATAAAAACAGCCTAGCCTCATCTTTCTCTTTCTAAAACTAAAACTTCTCTCATTGATTTCTTTCACCTTTGACCTCTATTTCTGATGAAACCATCACCATTCTCTTCATCTCGAGGCCCTCTAAAAAACTCATTTATCAATTGAAGCCAACAACCTCTGCATCGTCGTCAATCAAAGAAAAAGAGAAAACAACCCTAAAAACTTATATCTTTAGTTTCTCTCTCCTCTAACCTCTAAATAAGGCAAGATCACTGTCATTCTTCTCCCCTTGATAAGAACTACACAATATAAGTCATGCAATCCAATAACATGAGCCTATCTGAAAGTTAGAAAACAAACTAATTGAGAGAGAAAATACCACCGGACCTTCAACTCCTTTGATCTCTCTCCATCAATGGTGGTGGATGAAACCATTGATACCATAAGGAAGAGCATAGAGTGGTATTCTAGGTAGTGTTTTTAAACCCGGCCCGGCCCAAGGCTCGAGTCATGGGTTTTGACCGAGTCAACCTTATTTTTTTATAAATCAAAACGATATATATATATATATATATATATATATATATAGTCAACGTGTTACAGCTAGGTTTTTGACCGAGTCTTACTAGGCCAACCCGCCGGGTCATCTAAGTCGACCGGGTTTTTAACTACCCTTATTTTTTCATAAACCCAGCACGGTTCCAGCCCCGGGTCTTAGGACGACCCGTCGGGTTAGACCGGGTTTTAAAACTATGGTTCCAGGCAGAGCCACCTATGTGTCAATTAGATGTCAATGGCGTGTGCAATGACTCGTTAACCATGACAATCCCTCTAAGCACGTGTTAGAGACTTGCAACCACTATTCTACCACTTTCACCATTGTTTCAATAGCTTCTAGTCCACTTCAATAACCTTTGAAAGGTCTATCCCAAACCCCAAACATCTTTTTGAATAATTATATTATTTTATTGTTAGTTTTGATGTATTTTGTGATGAGATTTTCAAGATTGAATAATTTTTATTGGATTGATATTTGTATTTGAATAATGTTGGCTAAGTACCTTAATTTTTTATCTTGTTTTATTGTTGATTTTGATGTGTTTTGTGATGAGATTTTAGGGATTGAACAACATTTATCATATTGATATTTGTGTTTCAATGCATTTGGTTGAACCTCTTAATTTTGCATCTTGTTTTCTTTCATGTCCTTTTCCATTTCATCATTATTCTTAGGATTGCAACATGTTTTTCTTTGTATATGAACATTGATCTATTCAACTATATGTGTTGACATAGTCTTTTGGTTTTAAATGATAGAAAACCAATACTCATACATACATACATATATACATATATTTGCATTAAGTTCTGTAACTTGTTTATAAAACTCATTAAGGGTTCAGCCCATATTAAAAAAGTCCATTAGGCTAACATTAGAAGCCTTTTAAAACCCATCTTTGTTTTAAAAAAATCATGTCAAAAATATTTTGTTATTCACTCTAAGTATTTAGGGAAAATGGACTCAACATGGGCCATTACCTTGGAAATTAAGAGGAATAGCCTATTCTTTTAATTTTAAATGAAAATTAGTATTAGAAATGTTTAAGTCTAATTTTCACGTATTAGTCTCTTAATTATTTCTTATACATGCATGTTAATAAGAATCTAAAAAGCTATCCATCTATTGTGAATACATATACATAAATGATAACACCGATGTGTATAGACACTGATAAGGGGTGAATAAATAAAGCTAGAATTATAAGAAGGTGATTGTTATATAACACATCTGAAAGACAAGTGAACCTCAAAAGGGTCATTTGTCAAAAACTTAGTCCATAAAGGATCTTTATATCATTAAATCTTATTCCAAATAGATTAACCCATGATGGTCACTGTATGGGTAAGACCGAGGTATACAATCTTTATTCGTTCAACAAATATTCCAAGTGAATCTTTGGTATTAGGATATATGAACCTTAATAAGGTTCAATAAGCCCAACATAAGGCACAACATACCATTAGAAATAAAAGAAAAATAACAATGCAACTTACCCCAATAAGACGCTTTAGGGTGATAATATCTATATTTTATCATAACTGGTTCCTTACTTTAGAACTCTAAAGACTAGTTAGGGATCTTTCATGCACAATTTTATTTTATTTTTGTTTAATTCAATATTAATAATACTCTTTTAAGATGTTTTACCCCTAATCATGATAAATTTTCACCATTTTTTTATAAAAGTTTATAAGGTAAAATGTGGGGTTTACATTGCCAATCAATATTATTCGCATGCAAACTCAAACATTTATTTATTTGGAGTTCCATTATATTTTTCTAAGGATTTTCCAACTCATAAGGATTTTGTTTTGCATAATTACATTACCTAATTGGAATTTATTCAATTTATCACAAAGTTTACAATTGGCTGACATTTCACGTATTAATTTATTACTTCATTTCATTCAAAAGTTATGCTAATATTATTAGAGATTTTCTACTCTAATCATATGAATCTTTCTCATAATTTATTGTCTTCCAGTTGAGAATTACTCTTTTTTTACATTGGTTTGTAAATTTTGAACTTGTAGTTTATATTCTTACACTTTTATCCTATACAGTTTGTTAAACTCCTCCACTACATCTACTTTACCACCAAACCTCATGCAAATGACCCTTATAAATTCTTTCCAGTCAGCTAAATTATCTCCTTCTAACAAGAACCCTTTAAGTATGAACTTATTAAAGAAAACATAGAACTTAGAATTAATTTGACTTTAAATCATACTTCAAACGCTATTTTTTTTATATAAATATTTATGACAAAAATGAATTAAAATGATTTTAATTTAAGAAGATGTTTGGTAAGAGAGCTATTGGTCAAGCCTAAGTAAATGTTCTTAGCTTGTTGGGTTGTTATGCTCAACCTTTATATGTTTTAGAAAACCATCTGATGCTTAAGTCAACAAGTGTATCAAAGGTTGAAGGATGTAGAAATTATTGAGGTTGGAGTAAAGAGGTGAAGAGGAGGGAATTTTTTTTCTATTATCCATCCTTATTTTACTAAGGAAGGTCGTCACTATCTTTTTTTTATCTCAGTCATTTCTTACCTGTAGACTTGTCTGTCCTTCTCCTATTAAGGCCATCCATGTCCTTTTCATTCCCTTCCTTCCTTACTTGTAGCCTTGCTCTGCTTGTCCATCGAAGCTTACCACATAGAAGAGTTGGCCATCAAAATAGCTCACCACATAAAAGAAATGTCATCAGAGTAGCTCACCATCTAAGAGAGGTTGTCATACCTACCTAACAATTATGGTGGGTGAAGATGCCTAACTTATTGGTTAAGTTTGAAAATAATTGGCTGGAAGCAAAGAAAAGCCAATAGTTTGAAATAAAGCCTGGGAGATGTTAAGCAGCCTGGATATGCATGTAATATGAAAGCACCAAAGTTTAAAAACAGAATATTTGGATTTGAATTGAGTGTGAATTGTGATGACAACAACAAAAAAAATACATACAAATATTGAACTTGAACAACTTCACAAGTTTCTGTAATGAGGCTTATAACATGAAAATACCCATCCCGGAAATAACCTTGTAGTCCAGTAAGTTTTGCCATAAAAAATAAAAATAAAATTTTAATTTGTACAGACAAATCCTCATGAATAAGGTACTTGAAAAGTTTCCAAATACCTTTGAGTACACTTACAGTTAAAGAATCAAAATCAAATGAAAAATACATTTGGTTGTCAATATGGTCAATCTATGAACAATCCAAGAAACAAGGTGGGGATCAACTGTATATCAGGAAAATTTCATCAAAGACTGCTGGCTTCACTAACAGATATTGAAGGGCATTCAAATTTTGGTAGATGTAGATCATAGTTATAAAACTTGAATTGTCCTGGTGGGTCGACCGGGACCCGCTGACCCAAGACCTGGACCAACCTAGGTTGAAGAAGAATTAGAAGTAAAAAACCTGGCTGACTCAGTAAAAAAAATCAAGTTTGATCTGGTCAAAACCCATAACTAAACTTAAAAAAAAAAATTTGTCAAAATGATGTCGTTTTGATTCTCTTTTTATAAAAAATCTGGAGGGTCAAACCGAGTTGACCCTTCCGACCCGTGACAACCTAGTATTTGTTGTCTTTTTATAATTAGAAAATACATCCAATATTTTAATGATATCTAAAGAGCAAATATCCTAGATAATGAGCCGAGTTGACGAAATGTAAGCTAGACTACAATTATAAATGGTAGTGACATGTTGGATGACAATCATTATTTGGGAGTACATAATGCTTTGAAGTTACAAGTAGAACCCCCATTTATTGGAGGAAAGTATTACAACTGAACAGCACAACAACCTCCACTTCACCGCATAAAATGCTAAATTGTCTACCAAGAACTTCCCAAGAAAGATGCATCCAACAATAAACTAGGGATTAGCATTTAAAGTAGAGCAAGGTAATAGTATATCATCACGTAATTGAGCCTTTTGTTCCATAGCTTGTAATCGAAGCTTAAGCTCTGAGTTCTCAGTAGTCAGACTTGATGTATCCCTCTGAAATGAGAATACAATACCACAGATAACTGGCAGTTTAGAGAATTAGAAACTTTTATTCATAGCCTTCTAAACATACATGAGTTGTTTGCCAAACTTGGAACAGTGTAAGTTGTGCAAAAAGTGTCGTTGCCTCTGTCTAAAGGGTATGCACTTTTCTTTCAAGTTCTGATACATATCGGGCTTTCCTCTCTTTCGAGCGAGCAGCAGATTGTTGATTGGCCATAATCCTAGATAAATAATATAACTGTTTAGAGGAAACTTAAAGAATGTAAAATGTTGTGCATCCACATGACAATCAGATCTATCAAAAGCAATTCTATGATTAATAAAGAATCATTCTTTAGAGTCTCATGGACAACAAACCCTTAAAAGTAGGTAACAACAAGCCCTTAAACGTTTGATATTTGATAAAATAGAACATTATCTAAATAATTTGATGAGTAGAATCTTTCAAATGCTACCACATATATCATTTATATATAAAATTATAGATACTAAAATCATAAAAATAATAGAATAAACTAAAAATTATATATAAAGAGAGTTTAAACTATGAAATTCATTAATTTATAAATAAATAAAATTTGCTCTTCGTTGAGCAAAACACTTCATCAAATCCAAATATCAAAATTAATTGGTTTTATCAAATGTTGTTGTTTTGTTAGTTGATGATTATACCTTTGTAATAGTACAAAAGTCTAAAAGTCATGTTTTCTTTAGTTACTAGGCTTCTTAATTCTAAGGTTTTAATTTTTAATGATCTTTTTAATTTAATTTTTTATTTCAAAGTATTTTATATTGTTTATTTGTTTTCAATGTAAATCATGTTAAAAGAAAGATATATTTTAATTTTATAACTTTTGTTATAAATAATATATCAGGATCATTTAATTTAAACCTATTAATTACTATAAGAGATTCCATCTTATAAAAGTATTTTAAAATGATTAAATTTTAAAAGCTTGGCTCTTCCCCCCTATAGTGAAACAAAATCAATGTTTTTTTTTATGAAAACATGGAATTGATATTAAAATCACAAGTATCAAATTAGAACGATTTCAATATGGTTTTATTAATTTTTAAAAAGATTTTACATTATAAATATATATTGTAATTATACGAGTTAACTCAATAATCTTAGCAACTTTTATTCATACAATTAAAACCTATATAGAGAAAATTCTTAGGGATCCAACTCAATTGATCAGATTTTATATTTGCTCTTTAGAGATAATCAGTTCAAGTTCCATAAATCTTAAAGTTACCGGAAGCTTACATGATCATTAACTTTATAATTCATGAGATTAATCGAGATACACGCAAGCTAACCCGAATATCCACATAATAATAATAATAATAATAATAATAATAATAACCTATATAAAGAAACTAGATTCATTTGAAATATGTGGTAGGTAAATTGGAATTAACCCTGTAATGGTTTTAGCACTGTGGGGGTATTGATGCAGGGACATTTGATCATGACATCTCCTTGGAAAAGGTCTCATCTGCTATCTCTTCGTGGCTGCGGCACAATGTTCAGTGGGCACTGGGCACTGGTGTTTTGAAACATGAGCACACAACAATGTTCAGTGGGCACTGGTCATGTCATTGCGGTTTTTTTTTTTATAACCAGCTTTTTTTTAATATTTGTTTTTAAAATGCGTTTTAAAAATATATTAAAAATATATATTTTTTTATTTTAAAAAATTATTTTAGTATAATAAATCAAAACTATTTAAAAATATAAAAAATAATTTTAATAAAAAAAATAAATTTTATTAAAACTCCAACATAATCCCTCGTACATGGTCTAAATCATTCAGACATGCTTTTTGTGCCTTCACTGCAACAACGCAAACCCAGTCTACTCAAATGGCAAAATCCCATCACCTATTTGAATTATTCTCAATCTTCATTAGTGGAGAGTATTCTTTTAGGGAATATTTATGATGCGATATTAATTGTTTTTTAAAATATATTTTTTAATATTAACACATCAAAATAATTTAAAAAAATATTAAAATTTTAAATTTAAATAAACAAAATTCAAAATTTAAAAAAATGTAATTTCAAACTGCCCCATAATTTAACATTTGTTGTGGTGGCTACAATAAAAATCAAATAATATTTTTTTTTATTATAACAATAATAATTATATGTTTTCCAAATTTGCTCCAAGGTGTGGCAATATTGGCTTCATTTGAAAACAAAGGGATCCAAAGGAGGCATGGAAATTTACTTTAAGCTTTTAATTAGAGGAAGATAGGGGGAGTGGGAGAGGGATTTGGTGCTCAAGAATAAGCATGAACCCTAAGCAACTAATTGGGATCATAATTTTTCTTTTTTAAAAAAGAAAAAGATTCTATAGTGTAGCCCTTTGTATTGTCATTCTCTCGACAATAACGAAGTGAAAAAGGACTACAAGCACTAATATCTTTCTTTCATTTGGTATCTTCTCTCCCATCTGGAGTCCAGTTCCCTTGGCCGCCGCATCTGAAGAGTACAACTACGAGCACTTAAATAGCTGCCCTATATAAAATATTCCTCACCAAATATTAAGCCAACACTTATCTCTCCGTACCACCAAATCAAATCATCAATATTTTAATAAAAACAAAAAATAATCTTATATATTAAAATCTCAAAAAACAATTTAAACTTTTAAGTTGATTAGACTAGTTTTTATGTCTCATATCACCAAAACAAATCATCAGTTCTCTAATAAAAACAGTAAAATTTTTATATATTAAAAAATTATATAAATTATATCTTAAAATTTAAAGTATTTATTTAAATTTTTAAATTGAAATAATTATTTGATATGATTTTAGAATATTATCGACCAAACAATTATAAGATATGCTTTATTTGATAAAAATAAATATAGAATAGAATGATTCTGAACAAATTTCAATTTCAAGTTAAATAAAAAGTTGGTTAAGGTAAGGACAAAACATATTTCTCTATATCCTTAGTATCGTCATCCTTGGATTAATTTCCAAGAGGATTTTCGTGACTTTAGAAGCCACAAAGTGTGCATTAAAGAAAGCACTTAATTTCCTTGCTTGAATTTCTACAAAGAAGATGCTTTTTTTAACGTCTTTTTATCTCGTTGGAATCCTGACAGACACTGCCATAACTCAAAAAGGCTCATCACTCTCTTTTTGGTTGAACAGGAACAGGAAGAAAAAACAAAACCCTCATAATTTATTGGCTTGCCTCACCTCCTCCTCTTGAAGCATCAAAAGCCATGATTTAGCCTTTAAATACCTCAGAAATCCAGGACCAGACAGAATTCAAGGCCTTGTTCTATATATGAGTGAAATGAACTCCTTACTTTCAGTCTCCTTTGTGGTTCGATTTGAAACTGGGAAGCATTGGAGTACTCATGAAATCTCCAGCTTATTTGCATAAATTCATAGTAGGTCTAAGGAAATTGTAGTAAGGCTAAGAGGGTATTGGCGTGATTCGGAAGTGTTGGTGGATTGAGCCATAATAGCTATGGTTACTCTACATCATCGTCCCCACCGGCTGCTCCTGGATACAGAATCAAGCACACGACCGGCAGCAAATGAAAGCAGGACGCGCAACAATTACAGCAGTGAGGCCAGTTTCGATTCCAACATGGTGATCATCTTGGCAGCTTTGCTTTGTGCATTAATTTGTGCGCTTGGACTAAATTCAATAGTACGATGCGCCATACGTTGTAGCCGGAGGTTTGCTTTTGAGACTCCTGATCAGACCGCCGCGCGTCTGGCAGCAACAGGCCTCAAAAGGAGCGCATTGCGACAAATCCCAGTGATCATATACGGGGTGTCAGGGATACATACTATTGCTACGGATTGTGCAATTTGCCTTGGTGAGTTCATAGATGGTGAGAAAGTACGAGTTTTGCCAAAGTGTAACCATGGTTTTCATGTTAGGTGCATAGACAAATGGTTGGTATCGCACTCCTCCTGTCCAACTTGCCGGCATTCACTACTAGATCAACCACCAGAAAGTGCTGATGCCGCAGAATTTGAGGTTGGGATTAGACATCCGGCAAATGCATCTGCGGGAAATGACGTGCCTGTTGCAGGAGATCACGAGGCAGGTTGATCCTGCTTTGAAAGTGATTCGACACCAAAGAACAGGGGGGAAAAGATCGTCTTTGATTCTCTATTGTTTAATTTTTAAGACGTTCAGTTTGTTTATGTAATTATGCAGAGTGATCTAGATATATATATCTTGGTTGAAACTTCAGTGGATGAACTATAAGGAGGTTTCTGAGGCTGGCAACACTTTGTTTTTACAGGCTTGCCACTTGCTATATGGTGGCCAAATAATATTATAGCAAATGCACCATATTTTTTGCAACACGATCTAATTAATTTCTCTTTGCGCTTTCTTTAAAGAAATTCATAATAGGTAAAATTTAATTAGTCAGGTTTTGAGTTTGTTCTTTAAAAATTTCTAGTTTTAGTTTTATAAACCTCAAGATCAATAAACTTACATGTTTATTAATTTCAGGACTTCAAGAGATTAATTGAGATACATGAAAGCTATCTCGGGTATTCATAATTAAAAAAAAAATAATAAATAAATTCATAACCAGATTGGACATGGAATTAAAAGAGGCACATCAGAACAAATTAGAGGCAGCAGTGCTCCGTCCGGAAAAGTGGATTTTTTTTATACCTTCACTGAAAATCAAAGCATCTGACTTGCTGCTTATAGTATCCATTTTGAAGTGAATATATGCCTTTCTATAGGAATATCAATTTGCTGCTTATGATCTTCGGTGGCACCGGCACGTTCCACCCTCATGGCAGATGTTTATCACGGTGGTTATAATGTTCCAAAGGAAACTCAGTTCTTTGATTAATTTGGATTCCTTCCATAAAATTGAAGGAGCATCCAACCCGTTGAAAACTTTTCATGTCCCTCCACACACACTTTGGACCATATTCCAGTTCGTGCAGAATGCCTAATAACTTTAAATGTTGTCAAGCTAATTAAAATTAAAAAAAAAAACTAATACCCTATGCTCATTAATTATACTATGAATTGAAACAAATTTACTTTTAAAAATTACAATAAAATAATTAAATTACTCGTAGAAGCAAAAATTCTTTAACTGATGTCCAGGGAAATTTTTGTATTTTCGCTATGAACTTTTAGTTATAATCAAATTGACTAAGAGACAATTAGATATTGTAATAAATATATAATATAATTTAAAAACATAATTGTCGCGTGTAAAGCACTAACCAGCGGGTGAGACGTTTGCACTCCTCTAGCGATGCATGCAACATCCTCAGGTATCCAGATATCGCTTTCCACGATGACATTGGAATCGTCTCAAGGGTCACTTCATTCTTAAGTGGTGTGAGTGGCTTACTGATCATTAATTTATTGTTGCGACCTTTTCTTTTCTTTCCTTTCGTCCTCAATATCTGCTCTAACCCTTTAAATTTTCAAAGTAACCTTTAATTTATTTTTCCTTTCAGATTCAGAACTTATTCTTTTGATTACACTTTGTTTTATTTGAAATAATTGATAGAATTAAAATCATTTTTAAATTTCATCCTCCTTTTATTTTTTTCATCGGTTCGTAATTTTAACTTCATGATCATGTGGTCATGCAACTCACAATTAAGATTCAAATTTGATAAAGAAATCTTATAAAAGTGTGACATAATAAAAACTAGTTTCAAAGCACTAGTACTATTGGAATTAAATCAAATGACACCATGAAGCCAGTTAATCTTTGATAAGCCAGTTTAATTCTTTTGAGAACCAAAAACATACAAGAATCATTTTCACATACAAGCTAAAAATTCAAAATAATATTATTCAATAGCTCTGAATTTTAGGCTTACAAAAGTTGAAGTACTTCTAAAAAATTAACTCTAATGAATATACTTTTGTGAGCTGAATTGACCCATTAATAAAACTAACTTAAAACTTATATTAGTAAGTCTAAACCCTGATTCAAACAAGTCTTAGATCATACCTAAAAAAAATATATTAATTAAGCCCAAACATGAAAAAAATAATAAAAATAACAAATATGAAACGCAAACTAAAGTTTTTGCACTTAATTAAACAAAAGAACCTAAGATAGATAAATTTCCTAGTTTAAATAATGTCAAGAACAAAATTTTCATCCTAGAAACACTAGAGTCTTTGTTGCCACCTTTACTTACCCTTTTAGTTTCCTTATTTGTCTATAATAATTAATTATAACTTTAAAGAATCCTCTCAAAACATGGAAACCCTTGTTGTCTTCCTTTAGCCTTCCTTATAGGATTAGGAAAGTTTCCAAAATAAGTTAATCAATATGTCATTAAATACCACTGGTCATTCTTTTCTTATGCAGCTACGATGAATAAAGAATCCTCATAAAAAAAAGATTTTGGAACATTAATGAATCATTGCTACACTTGCAAATTATGTTGTAAGCCATTAAAAATCCTTATAGAATTAAAAAATTTTCCAAAACAAGTTGTCACATCTTTATAGGAAAAGGATCCTTACCAAAAAGAAAGTTCATAAATCAAAAGGAAGTAAATAACAAAATTCATACAACATGTTCTGCCCTAAATCACAAGGTCTTCTCGAACTCTAATTGACCCGAAAGTTTATTCCAGCATAGAAAAATTCATCTGGATTCTTTTGGTAAAGTTCCAGCTTGATCCTATAGTTCGATTTGGAGCTATGTTTAATAGCATAAAGCTGGACAATAGAAACTTTTATGCCAAAATCTAAATTTGACTTTGCTTAGATCACATCAGTTAGATTTGATCTCTATTCTTTTATTTTTTTTTAATTTGATTTATTTTTTAAAAATTGAATATTATTTATGATTTTATCCTTATTCATTTTATTTTTCTTATTAGAGTTTATCCTCATTCTTTTGATTACTATTTCTTTTTACTTTGGTAAAAAAAATTAAATTGATATTTTTTCCAATTTCATCATTCATTATTAAATTGGTTGGGAATTGAAATTTATTGATTGAATCCAAATCCAGAAATTCATGGGTTGCAAGTTTGGAAAATTAACCCAAGTTTGAAAGATTTGCCCCCTTCTTTGCTTCTTCTTCTTCTTTTTTACTTTTTTTAAGCTCATATTTTTTTAATTTGATTCTTTAGCAACTATTTAATTAGAGATTGAGCTTCATTATATATATATTTTTTTATTTTCTTTATATAGGGTTTTTTTACTAATTTTAAAAATAAATTGGGTTATCGGTTCTATTTATTTGTCGTTCATTGTTAAATTTTGCTTTTTTCAAAATAAATCTTGTAATAATTAAATTAAATTAAATTAATTAAATATAAGCACGAGATGCTTATTTCATGATATTGTATTTGGTTTGCTTTCTGATTAAATATAAGAAAAAATTACTTGGTTTGGTTTTGTGTTTTTGGATCTTTTTGGTTCTTTTTTGATAAATTAGTTTTAGGAGGTTATAAGGGTGTTTATTATATTTTTGGGAAAAAATATGTTGAAAATGAATTTTTAGATAAATAATCTTCCACCCCGATTTTTCAGCCACCATTGTGATAGTTGAATTTTAGACAGAAGTGGGTGACACATTGCTTACTCTTTTTAAAAAAAATAATAATAACGGGTGTGATAAGTATTTAAAGTGTATTTTTATTAAGGTTTATATCATCAAATCAAATTGCATATAAAGTATCATTAAATTTTTTAATTTAAACATGTTTTATAATAACAACTATGATAATATAAAATATCTTTAATTTATAATAAATACTCGTTTTAAATATAGATTTGTAAACTAAACATATCTCATAATTTAAATTATTGATTTATATTATAGCGAATAGGAAGTCGGGCGGATTAGTTGGAATGGAGTGAAGACCCGAGATTGGATTCTCTAGTACTGGTAAGTCTCTGGTGTTTCACTAACCACAGGAATTATTTCAGTGCAGAAAGTTGACAAGGAACGAGTCCTTGGGAGAATTATTGAAGCCAGCACTGCATCTTATAGAGAGAACATGTAAGTTTAAAGTCCACTTTTCCCTGCATATTTCCCAATTGGAGTGGAAGAAGAAGAACATAGAACACAAAGAATCATCATCTTGTGCTCAAGGAATGGAATCTCAAGCTCGTTTCTTTCCTCTTTTATTTATTAATTTAATATTTTTTTGAACTTTTGAGGGTCCACCACAGCCAAGAATTTCATTTACGAGCTGAGCTGCTGCCAGAGCTCCAAGTGCCGAAAGAAGATGACTAAGACTTGATATTAAGCATCACTGGACCACCGCTTTGGTATATGGATTCATCCATATCCATCCATCCATGTATTTCTCCACAAAATTGAAAGAATTAAATGTCCAGCGATTGAAGTGTAATGGGCATTGCAATTTGAGGGGTGAAATTGACTCAATTAGGGGTAAAAGTGAAAGCAATTTAAAGTTTAAAGGTCCAATTAAGAGTCAAATTAAATGATCATGAGATCAAGACCATTTTGTTGAAGTCTAAAAGTTTAATGAAGGATTACTAGGGGTGAAATTGAAAATATTCTTCAAATTTGATTTGAATTGGGACGCAACTGAGAATTCTCACAAATCAAAGACTAAAACCGAGAAAAGGTCGAGGGACTAAATTGAAACCCCATAGGAAATAAGGCGGATGAAACGACGCCGCGCGTTTTAATTGAAAGTTTGGTTTTCATATTAAACGGCATCACTTTGAGCACAGCAGGGAAAAAAAGAAGAAATAATTAACAAAGAAGAAGACGATGTCGTTTCACGTCACTATTAACCGTCTTCTCCCTTCTTCCCAACCATTTTTACGAAGAAGAGTCTGAGAGAGCACCAACATTGCAAGCTTGATTCTCCCCTATCTCTCCATCAAACAAGACAAAGAGCCCGCCTACCTTGCAGCATGGATTGTGCATTACAACTCTAGCATGATCTTCTCCTGTCTTGATCTCCAAGGCTCCCTGCAAAATACAAGCCAAGATTGCAAGTTATGGCGTCCTCCCGTTGCCGGCTCTCAAAACCAGACAAGAGGACGTCCTTAGCTTCAATCGAAAATATGGATGGCTTTCCTACCTTTCCATTTCTCCTATAAAACCCTATCCGAAATGGGCGAGAAAAAGCAACAAGAAAACCCTAGGAATCAGCCAAACTTCATCCCCTTTGTGACCCATTTTTACTTGGTTTAATTGCTGCTGCCAGTTTCCTAGAGTTATTCCTTCCCTCAAGCTCTCAACCTTCTCAAAGAAGAGGAGTCTGGATTTCTTTTGGAGCAAGAATCGCCAAACTACACCAGTTAAAACAGGAGGAATCAGCTTTGTAGCAGCAACCGGTGTGTTTGTGAACTAGTTTTTAGAGTTCAAGGGGCTCTGACAACGTGTTAAACTATAGGAAGGGCCAGAGACCGGCAACGGTGTATCGATAACATCCATATACTTGGATGGCTGCTGGATTTGTAGAGAGAAAATAATAATCTAACTAAATTAATTAAAATCTAGGAAATCTAAAAATTATAAGTTTTTTAAAAAATTAAAAGATACTTCACATATATTTAATATTTTTATAATTCACATTTGCTACCATTTCTTAATCATTAAAAAATTTTCTTCTTGTAACACTTTCAAATATCTTTTTTCAATATAAATAATCAAACAATCATTTGACCAATAATCTTATATATTTATTTCAATCAACCAACACATAATTATAAATTATTTACTTCATCAATTTCTCTTTTTTTTCTTTTTAAATTAACATTAAAAATCCAACTACGACTAAATAATATAATTAAATCTATTTCAATATCCATTAACACCACAACACATTCTAAATACATATAGATAGCAAATATTTATTTTGATCCTAAAAGTTCTCGTCCCTCCTTAAATGGCTGGTTCTACTTTCTCCATAAACACCCACTTTTTCTTCTTTAATTATGCTTTATTTGGAATCATTTACATCTTGTTTCATATCAAGAGCATCATATTTTTATAATTTCACTTTTTCTTAATTTAACATTTAAGAACCTTAATTCAAAATTTAAGAATTTTGTAAAAACTTTGTTAATATTTTCTTAAAATTATACAGTTAAGTTTATAACATCTGACCTGATAATAATATGAATTCTGAATGTTAAAAAGTCGAAGTTTTATGTTCCTTCTTATTTTTCCTCTTATTATCTCTCTATTCTCTTTTCCTTACTTGATTTTCTCTTTAATTCTTGAATTAGATGTGTTCAATACTCACTTCATCATCTATCTTACCTGAAGTCTTGGTTTCTCTAAAGTTTTAGTATGGAAGCTCTCAATTGTTTTTTTTCTTTTAATTTTTTAAACACTAGCCGGTAGTTTAAAGGGGGAAAAGAAGATGAATTTCCAGTTTTCCCAGCTCATTTATAAAAATACCATCAATAAGCCTACATGTTATTTTTTGTTCAATAAATGATATTCTCGCATTATATTTCCAAACTTAAATTACCCCAAAAGTTTAACTCAAGATAGAGAAATGTGTTAAAAGGAATCCAATCCGACAATCAGATTGAAAGTTATATTTAATAGTATAAAAATGGTAAGCACTCAAGACCATTTTTTTATTCCAAAATATATTTATTTTTCTATTTCATTATTTGTTTTGTTTATAAACTTGCTACACTTTCACAATAACATCATCGATTTTTAATTGGGGTTTAAATCAACACTCTTTTTTTTTTTAGAGTTCTTTCTTAACTTTTATTTCTTATTTCCATTATAATTCATCAAAATTATTTTTCTCTTTCTCCAAACTCATCTATTTTATTTTTTTTCCTAAGTTTTCTATCTGTCGGAACTAGTTATCGATTTCAGTATAATTTATACTTTATTTTTTTTAGACAATATGGGTAAGTGCCCAGATGCTGGATCTGTCCAGCATATTCGATTTTTTTTATACTGTACTACGATTTATCTTTATCACACTTTTTTTTTCAATTCAATAAGATTAGATCATTAAAAAAAAAATAGTTTAGAACACAAGTCCCCCTTTCCCATTTCACTCTTTTATTTTTTTTGGGTTTGTTTTTATTTTGTTTGAAACTCTACTGTTTCAATCAAGGGTTATTTAACAAATATGCTCCAGAGGGCCAGACAGAAACTTGCGTAAATACTGACAAGCATTGACTTTTTACAAGAATTTCTAGCATGGCGTGAGTTAAGCCAATTCTACCCCCACAGCAACAAAAATCCTTTGGAATATCTAGATTTCTTTTCCCAGGTAGCCGACAGACATCAATAAAGAAGAAAAACCTGGAGCAAAAGCCAACTCGACGTCTTGCATAGTGACCAAACCCTTATCTACAGCTTCCTTCTGCTCCTGCAAAGCAGTCACAAGACAAGAAAAAAAAATTACAATATATAGGAGTTGCTAAAAGTAATCGAAAAGAAAATGAAGCATACTGAACTTCGCCATTTTTTTAAGAGCTTGCGCTTGCCAGAGAGAGTAAGGGGCTGGGTTTTGTTCTTAGAGGGTGTTTGAGAGTGTAGTAGCTGTTGCTTTTCAAATAGTTTTTCGTGCCGAAAAGTATGCCAATAATGTTTTTTTATTTTTTAAAAATCATTTTTGATATCAGCACATCAAAACGATCCAGAAAATACAAATCGAATTCAATTTTAACAAAAATAAATAAATTTGAAATTATACAAAAAACAGGTTGCACCGCAGTGCCAAACAGACACTTGAGCTTTTTAGTTAATGGGTCTCCGTGTATTGCTCTCTGATATTTGTGCTCTTCTTCTCTTCTGCACTACGTTGAACTTCGCCATCTGATCGATCTCTCTTTGCCTCCTCACAGCCCTTAACTCAACCCTAAAATATATTTTTGTATTTAGGGCATTTGCTTATTTATGGGTTTGCGGGCCTGCTGCATTCCTCGGCCCTGGCCTCCTTCTAATATTATTTTATAATTGTCCCAATTTTTTTTAATTATTACTACTACTTTAATCATAATCAATATACTCATTACAAACTACCTCAATTTCATTACAACCAAACTCTTCCACAAAGAAAAGTCATGATTGTTTACATGTTATATGGGGTTTGGTTTACCTTGAAATAACTCTGTATGAATGTCTTATTATTCTAGGACTAAAACAATTATAACACTTAAAAGGAGGGGCGAATTAGACATATCACTAATATTAACAAATTATATAAATTAATTCAAATAAACACAATAACTAATAATATAATTAAAGTGCTTAAAGTAAAGAGATAAGAGAAATAATTTGCAAACTCATTTTTAATGTGGTTTGCCAAGCCTACATCTATACCTCGAGTACTAAACTATATTTGAGAATTATATTCCTTCACTAGTCAAAGTTTAAGAGTACAATAGCCACCTAATAAATCCATACCAAGATTTTTACACCAGTTGATAAATCAACACCAATATTTTTTCCACTTGAAGATATTTTCTCTTCAAGATTTTTCACCACTTGATGAATCTACACTAAGATTTTCTCACTTGAAGATATGTTATCTTCAAGATTTTTTCCACTTGAAGATAAATCAACACCAATATTTGCTCTTTGTGATTTTTCTTTATGAAATTACCTCACCAATACCAAGAGTTCTTACTTAACTTTTAAAGATTTTACAAGAGTGATTTTGCTATCACAATTAATTCTCTTAATGGAGTGAATAATACAATGAAAACATCTAATATTTATATATCTCACAAGATAACACTTATATTTCTATAATACTTTTAAATATTATTTTTATATGTATTCCATTGAAATCAAAGTAGAGGTTGTGACTTGTGATAACTATGATGGTGATGGTACTATGATGATAGTGATGATTGTTGTCATAACCTAATTTTTGACAACATAAATTCACCACAAAAAAAAAAATGAATGGAGAAACAAAATAAGATTTGGGTCAAGACAACACAAATTAGAAGTTTTGAGAATTTAATTAGGGTGAAATTATAAAGTTAGGGTTCAACTTTGCTAGAATTTCAAATGAAGGAAGGAAGGAACGAAGAAGAACAACTAAAGGAAAAGCAATCACCTAGAAGGGCAACCAAGTCTTCAATTCTTCAGCCTTCGAACAATAGTACAATAAGTCCTTGTTTTTCCTTCCCCCGCTTTCCAACTATGCATGAAGAATTTTAATTAACCCCCCGGCACGCTGCACGTGTGCTAATGATATCAATCGATTACTAGTTTGAACCACTAATCAAACTAGGCTGGGCTACTAGGTCCAACTCAGCCTAAAAAAAGAGAAAAAAAATGGTTTTGGGTCTGGGATTTACGCCCAACCAACTCAAATTGTGTTTGTCAAACACACCCTTATGTCTTTTCTATGCATTTTATCCCCCTTCAATTTTGATATATGGCTAAATGAGTCCCTTTTCAATATCAGAAAATTCTGAAAATATTTGGGGATCTTCATTGATTTATTTGAGGGCCCTCTTGCTTTGTTTCATTTTTTTCTCTTTTGCGTTTTGTGTTTTTTCTGCTATGTGCTTAATCCGTGGACTATCACTAGAAAAGAGCAGGTAATAAAAAACGATAAAAAAAAGGCATAGAAAATTGTTTCTTCTCCCTTAAAAATTCAAAATTTTACGAATTTATTCATTGATGCTAGAGTTAGGAATGTCACATTTTTTTGGGTTTGTGTAATATTTACCAACACCAGAGTTGGAAATATTCATAGGTACTGTTCACAAATGTCAAAGTCAAGAACATGATAAGAAGAACAAAAAAGAATAAGAAAGGAGAACAAATTCTTAGCAATTTTAAACAAAACTAGCAATATAGTCTACCTTAGATGGGATGCTTAAGGGGCGATATCATCTTCTCTTTTGTGTAACCAGTTTTATACCATAAAATTTCTATTGATCAATTAGGGTTTCTAGTGACCATAATATTAGATGACGACTCATTGAATTAAATATTTTCTTCTAAAAAATAAGATGTCAGATATCTATTTTTTTATGAGCATTTTTTTAATTGATAGTCGTGCAATGCTCAAGTGTGATAATAGTAATGGAAATGATATTGGTTACGTGGTTAAGGTTGTACTGGCATATTGGGGTAGTAATGTTAGTTACGTGTGTGTGTGTGTGTGAGAGAGAGAGAGAGAGAGAGAGAGAGAGCTAAAAATAGAAATAAGAGAACCACGTGTTTTTTTTTTGTTTTCAAAAAGTTGCTTTAATTTTAAAAGAAAAAATCACATAAAATATAAACACAACAATACGATTAAACTAATTTTTTTATTTTTTATAAAAGAAAAACATAAAATTGAAATGATATCAAATAATATCTAAAACATGTTCAAAATAGAAATCATTACTCAATAGTTCTTTGTACATTTTTAATTAAAATGTACAATTAATAAATTGAAATAATTAATACGTTTGTATAAACATACATGAGAAAAACTATAAAAGACCACTCTTGTATTGTTTATTGCAGAAAACACCATAGGCTCTATGAACAACTAATCCTTTATAATAACAAGCAAATATATTAAAAATCTGAATTCATAGCCTTTGTCAAACTATATATATGTTCCTACTTACATTTGTTTTCTAATATTATTATTATTATTTGGATCAAAATTGTAAGAATAAATTGTCATTGAACAGTTGGATATTAATATTTTGAGTTTTCAAGCGTAGAATGTTCAAACCAAATGATACAACATTATTCAAAAACCTAGTAAAAATAAAATGATATTTTATTCAAGAATATCACACTTTTAATTAAATTTATTTATTTATTTTAATTAAAACTAAATACTTGCTAGGTTTTTGTTTCTGCGTTTCAAAAGTGCTTTTAAAAAAAAATTAAATTTTTAAATTTTTAAATTTTTAAATTTCAAATTAATATGTTTTTAGTGTTTTCAAATCATTTTGATGTGTTGATATCAAAAATGATTTTTAAAATATAAAAAAAATATCATTGACATGTATTTTAACACGAAAAATTATTTAAAAACAACCACAATTACACTGCCAAACATACTCTAAGCATTCTACACATACATTAAACTAATATAGTCCAACTAATTTCAATCTAAACAAAAGAAAAAGACAAATAAAAGTTATGTAAAAAAAAAGATCCAAGTGTCTAAACCTGGACACGTCCGTGGACCTATGCACACCTAGGATGTGTTTTTTCCTGAACTTAGGATGGCATGTTGTTTATTTTATTGGAAAAACAAACAATATTCTAGTTTTCAAACACCGAGGAGGTGGCTGGAAAAATAAACAATGTTTTTTTATTCAAATAAACATGTTTTTCAATCTAGGCTAACCCAAAAACAACTATACATAAAACTAGACTCAAACAAAAATAATTTTGTTAATCCTGTTCTAATTTTTCTAAAAAATAAAAAAATAAAAAAAATCTTAATAAAACTCTACTCGTCAAATAGAATATTTCTTTAAAATGGGTTTTTCCATCATCAAAATAAGTACAACACACCATTTTCTCTCTCTTCAATTCTTTTTTGGTAGCTTCATCTCTTTTTATAGGAAAAAGGACTAAAACGTTAAGAAAAAATAAAGTACTGGATTGAAGCGAACAAATATCAAATTAATAATGTTTCTTCATGTGGGATGTTTGACATTCTTTCATCATCCAATCTAACTTCAGAGCCACTCGCCATATTTACTTCTCTGACACTAACTTCCCACATCTTTAAACATTTCCTCTACAATGTACGCAATACCTTATTTACCAAAAGTTCTAGTTCTGAAGTCTTTTTCATGCTTCCAGGGAGAAGAAATTCCAATACATAATCATCCTTGCAAGGGTGGGTACTTGTTAGCCTTATAGCAAAAGCAGAATGATAGGTTTTGATCCGCCTTATAGCAAAAGCAGCAGAATCCGTATCAGGGAATTCAACTGGATCAAGCAGGGAAAGGTCATGTTGGATATGAATATTAGATTGAAGTGCATTTCCGGCGATACCTTTTCTTGTGGAATGTTTGGCGTTCTTTCATAATCCAATCTAACTTCACAACCTCTCGCCCCATTTACTTCTCTCACACTAACTTTCCACAACTTTAAACATTTCCTCTGCAAATGTACGCAAGACCTTATGTATCAAAAGTTCTCGTTCTGAAGTCTCTTTCATTCTGAATCTAGGGAGAAGAAATTCCAATACGCAATCAACAATAATTATTCCACCATTCGCGCAATCTGCTGAAGGAAATCTAGCACATAGAAGGTTGTGATTGGACACATGACGGGTGTCGATCCAAAACAGAGGGTCTTTTCTGTCCTAGAGGCTCACGTGTTTCTTCTGCTTGATTGCTGGTTGGGTTCACTGTCATGAATCCATTTCCTTCTAAAATACCATTGAATGATGGCAATTCAAAAACCCTAAAAACTGTTTCTTGTGGAATGTTTGGCGTTCTTTCATCATCCAATCTAACTTCAGAGCCTCTCGGCTCATTTACTTCTCTGACACTAACTTTCAACAACTTTAAACATTTTCTCCGCAATGTACGCAAGACCTTATTTATCAAAAGTTCTCGTTCTGAAGTCTCTTTCATTCTGAATCTAGGGAGAAGAAATTCGAAGACGCAATCAACAATAATTATTCCACCATTCGCGCGCAATCTACTGAAGGAAATCTGGTACATAGAAGGCTGTGATTGGACACATGACGGGTGTCCATCCAAAATAGAGGGTCTTTTATGTCCTTGAGCCTCGCGTGTTTCTTCTGCTTGATTGCTGGTTGGGTTCACTGTCATGAATTCATTTCCTTCTAAAACACCATCGGATGATGGCAATTGAAAAACCCTAGAAACTGTTTCTTGTGGAATGTTTGGCGTTGTTTCATCATCCAATCTAACTTCAGAGCCTCTCGCCTTATTTACTTCTCTGACACTAACTTTCCACAACTTTAAACATTTCCTCTGCAATGTACGCAAGACCTTATTTATCAAAAGTTCTCGTTCTGAAGTATCTTTCATTCTAAATCTAGGGAGAAGAAATTCCAATACGCAATCAACAATAATTATTCCAACATTCGCGCAATCTGCTGAAGGAAATCTGGCACATAGAAGGCGGTGATTGGACACATGATGGGTGTCCATCGAAAATAGAGGGTCTTTTCTGTCCTAAAGGCTCGCATGTTTCTTCTGCTTGATTGCTGGTTGGGTTCACTGTCATGAATTCATTTCCTTCTAAAACACCATCAGATGATGGCAATTGAAATACCCTAGAAACTGTTTCTTGTGGAATGTTTGGCGTTCTTTCTTCATCTAATCTAACTTCAGAGCCTCTCGCCTCATTTACTTCTCTAACACTAACTTTCCACAACTTTAAACATTTTCTCTACAATGTACACAAGACTTTATTTATCAAAAGTTCTCGTTCTGAAGTATCTTTCATTCTGAATCTAGGGAGAAGAAATTCCAACACGCAATCAACAATAATTATTCCACCATTCGCACAATCTGCTGAAGGAAATCTGGCACATAGAAGGCTGTGATTGGACACATGACGGGTGTCCATCCAAAACAGAGGGTCTTTTATGTCCTAGAGGCTGGCATGTTTCTTCTGCTTGATTGCTGGTTGGGTTCACTATCATGAATCCATTTCCTACTAAAACACCATCGGATGATGGCAATTGAAAAACCTTAGAAAATGTTTCTTGTGGAATGTTTGGCGTTGTTTCATCATTCAATCTAACTTCAGAGCCTCTCGCCTCATTTACTTCTCTGACACTAACTTTCCACAACTTTAAACATTTCCTCTGCAATGTACGCAAGACCTTATGTATCAAAAGTTCTCGTTCTGAAGTCCCTTTCATTCTGAATCTAGGGAGAAGAAATTCCAATAGGCAATCAACAATAATTATTCCACCATTCGCGCAATCTGCTGAAGGAAATCTAGCACATAGAAGGTTGTGATTGGACACATGACGCCTGTCCATCCAAAACAGGGGGTCTTTTCTGTCCTAGAGGCTCGCGTGTTTCTTCTGCTTGATTGCTGGTTGGGTTCACTATCATGAATCCATTTCCTTCTAAAACACCATCGGATGATGGCAATTGAAAAACCCTAGAAAACTGTTTCTTGTGGAATGTTTGGCGTTGTTTCATCATCCAATCTAACTTCAGAGCCTCTCGCCTCATTTACTTCTCTCACACTAACTTTCCACAACTTTAAACATTTCCTCTGCAATGTACGCAAGACCTTATTTATCAAAAGTTCTCGTTCTGAAGTCTCTTTCATTCTGAATCTAGGGAGAAGAAATTCCAATACGCAATCAACAATAATTATTCCACCATTCGCGCAAGCTGCTGAAGGAAATCTGGCACATAGAAGGCTGTGATTGGACACATGACGGCTGTCCATCCAAAATATAGGGTCTTTTATGTCCTAGAGACTCGCGTGTTTCTTCTTCTTGATTGCTGGTTGGGTTCACTGTCATGAATCCATTTCCTTCTAAAACACCAACGAATGATGGCAATTGAAAAACCCTAGAAACTATTTCTTGTGGAATGTTTGGCGTTGTTTCATCATCCAATCTAACTTCAGAGCCTCTCGCCTCATATACTACTCTGACACTAACTTTCCACAACTTTAAACATTTTCTCTGCAATGTACGCAAGACCTTATTTATCAAAAGTTCTCGTTCTGAAGTCTCTTTCATTCTGAATCTAGGGAGAAGAAATTCCAATACGCAATCAACAATAATTATTCCACCATTCACGCAAACTGCTGAAGGAAATCTGGCACATAAAAGGTTGTGATTGGACACATGACGGCTGTCCATCCAAAACATAGGGTCTTTTATGTCTTAGAGACTGGCATGTTTCTTCTTTTTGATTGCTGGTTGGGTTCACTATCATGAATCCATTTCCTTCTAAAACACCAACGGATGATGGCAATTGAAAAACCCTAGAAACTGTTTCTTGTGGAATGTTTGGCGTTGTTTCATCATTCAATCTAACTTCAGAGCCTCTCACCTCATGTACTTCTCTGACACTAACTTTCCACAACTTTAAACATTTCCTCTGCAATGTACGCAAGACCCTATTTATCAAAAGTTCTCGTTCTGAAGTCTCTTTCATTCTGAATCTAGGGAGAAGAAATTCCAATACGCAATCAACAATAATTATTCCACCATTCGCGCAATCTGCTGAAGGAAATCTAGCATATAGAAGGCTGTGATTGCACACATGACGGGTGTCCATCCAAAACAGAGGGTCTTTTCTGTTCTAGAGGCTCCCGTGTTTCTTCTGCTTGATTGCTGGTTGGGTTCACTGTCATGAATCCATTTCCTTTTAAAACACCATCGGATGATAGCAATTGAAAAACCCTAGAAAAAGTTTCTTGTGGAATGTTTGGCGTTCTTTCATCATCCAATCTAACTTCAGAGCCTCTCGCCTCATTTACTTCTCTGACACTAACTTTCAACAACTTTAAACATTTCCTCTGCAATGTACGCAAGACCTTATTTATCAAAAGTTATCGTTCTAAAGTCTTTTTCATTCTGAATCTAGAGAGAAGAAATTCCAATACGAACCAACAATAATTATTCCACCATTCGCTCAATCTACTAAAGGAAATCTGCAATGTACGTATTATTATCAAAAGTTCTGGTTCTGAAGTCTCTTTCAATCAACAATAATTATTCCTTTTTATTTAATTCTAACCTCTTTTATATAATAATAAAAAAAGAAGTAATAATATATGTTTCTTTAGGATGGATTAATGTACGTACCAAACGTTGCTTGAAATGGCAGTTTTAATTAATTACTTTTAAATATAACATAAAGCAAATAAATTATAATAATAATAATAAAAAAAAAAAATGGGTTCACCGTAAACGTGAGAAACAAAATAGACACTAGCTAGCTAAGGCCAACATGCATCATCTTTTCTTGTGCGAGGTCACGACAGCCTCTTTGCTTAAGGCACATGAACAAGGCTGCCTTTTGTTTTTCTATGTTTTTTTTTTTTATTATTATTATTCCTTTTAAATTTATGTCTCTTCCCATATATATATGATGATGGGTGTAAAGTTAAAATTTATTCAGGAAATTAGTAACCCTTATCTTCAATAAAAATTTGGAAGCGCTTGTCCATTTCCTGTGTTGCATCATGAGACTTTCATGTTAGTATTTTTATTGTTGGGTTGTTGGTGTGCTTAAATAGCATGCATTATTATTCTATGTATGTTGTTTTTTAATTATGTCAAACTTTGTATCATGAGTAAAAATAATAAACCTTATTTTAAAATTAACAAAACTTATTACTTGTTTAATTTTAGAAAATATTGTTTTTTCACTACTATTCATTGATATTTTTTTATAAATGGCCGCAATATAGTACAGACAATATATGTCAGCAATCAATTGATAACTATCATCCAGTAACAATCTGCCAAATAGCAAGGTGGAAAACAGCAAGTCCGAGTCACGTCTTGGTTCATGACATCACTACCACGTCATCTAATAAACTACCTCGTGGTGTGTGCCATAATTGTGGGACCCGTCGTCTGATTATTATAATCAAGATTGAGTCCTGAAATTGGTAACCTCTATTAGTTCCAAGAGCATAAAGAAAATGTTATCAACATCCTGCAGCTGGTTCTACCTCCATCACCACCAACCAGTAGAGGAAGACCAGCAGTCGCAACAAATACTTGTTAGAATAAATTAATCTTTTACATTGTTAAAAAAAGCTTGTATATATAGGAGAAAATTATATTGTTCATGTTTTTTTTTCTTAATGTAAAAAATAGAAAAAAAGAAGAAGAAAAACTTGTATTTAAAAACTGTGGAGTACCTCTTAGAAGTATTTTTTAAATTCAACACAAATTAAAAAAATTAAAAAGCTACATTTAAAAATTTTCTTGAAAATTTAAATATTAATTGATTTTTATACAGCCTCTTCCATCAACTGTAAACCTTACAGCCAGGCCCTGCTTTCACCGTTGATAGCATAACATTAAATTAGTAACAAATTGATTCTTATTAGTTTTTAAATTTTTAATTTATGTTGTTTTGATCTAATATTTAAATTATTTTTCATTTATTTTTTAATTTTTTAAAAATTCAAAAATTAAATTATAACAAAAATGTAATGGAGTTAATTAACACATGACCAAAACAACGAAAATGAAATCAAATAAAAATCAAAGCTTGTACATGCCAATTTTTCTTAGCAGCGCGAATAACAGAATTATACATTATATTCCATGGTTGTATGCTCTTGATCGAAAGAAGCATGAGAGACTTGAATCGCACAGAACCAAAGAAGATGTAAAGGATCAACACTTAAATGTGGCTCTACATTCATAAAAGGCTTCCCTGTCCGGTGCCTTGTAGAACTCCTTCAAGCACTCACATACGGCTGTTGCTTTGTTCCATTCTTCTGCAGGTGGATTCATTTTGAAATCATCATCCACTTGCTCTAGGTGATTAAAAGCTGTTATAAATTCCGATGAACTCTCCAGTATAAGAACGGTGGTGTCCCATCTGTTAGGTGTGTTGCCATTTAATGTGCAGCAACCTAACATTGACTTTGACCATCCACCTTTGTTGAAAATAAGGTTGGAGTTGGTGGCACCATCATGCTATATATAGGCACCATCTTGAGAGCTAAATGTGAGATGTGTGAGGCATAACGTGAGAGAGAGTGCAAAGAGAAAGAGGAGTTGCTGCCATGGGCAGTGAGAGATGGGAGTTGAGTGGATGTAATCCTCCTCCATGTATTGTGTTGTAATCCTTTCTCTATCTCTAAATATATTGTCTCTCCCGTGGATGTAGGCGATTTGCCGAACCACGTTAAATATTGTGTGTCAGTGAGCTTACCCCTCTATGAGCAATTATCAGTACATCACCGGTCGCCGGATTCCGCCCAACAATTGGTATCAAAGCTTTTTGGTTTAAAGTGGTGTTTGATCTTTGCTCAAAAATGAAAGTTGTCAAACTGATGTTTTGAACATTCGACTGTGTAGAGAAGGATGATACGAAGCCACCGGTGAAAACGGCGTCAAAATCGGACATCAGACATGGCCGCACTCTCCATCACTCTCCGGCAAGGCGTCTTTCCACGCGCTCAGACGCGCCCACGCGTCTTCTTCACCCGGATGAGTTGACCCAACCCGAATACCAGTCGACCCGACCCATGCGAACAGTTGGAATGAACAGTGACGTTATCATGAACAGTACCATGCAAAGGATGACATCAGCATGATGCAAGAATGACATCAGCATACACAGTCAGCAAGCCATTGACTAGTCAACAGACATGTCAGCATAGTGGGATCCACCTGCCACGTCATTAGCCGCGAGCCAAGCCGAAATGGAGCCGAGCCGAGCCGCGAGCCGAGGTATAGGATCCAGTGTAGCTGATCCTACGTGCAACCGGATCTGAGATTGAATCTAAGCTGTGGATAAGGCCAGAATTGTTTTGATCAAATCTTAGCCGTCTGAAGTTCGATTTGGACGATTCAAGACATGTTTCCAGCTAATTTGATCATTCCGAATGCAATAGTATGGTCCGATCGTTGAGATTCGAGACCAAAAATGGCGGTGGTGAATTATTAAAGAGAAATTGCCCGATCAGGAGGCATCTGAAGGTCATCATGGTGGTCGATGGAGATGAAGAAGAAGAAGGTGTACATGTTTACCCAATTACATGTGTTGAACTATTAAATGGGAAAATTTTAATTGCCTTGATAGAAGGCAAAATTGGGACACTCTGGACACCCGGTTATGTGGACAATCAGAGGTGGAGAGTGAAAATTAACGATTGACCAATCTTGACGAATCTAAGCACTAGTAGTCTCGCTAGATGTTGAGAAATCATGTATTAAACCTGTATATTCCAGATCACTTGTAAAGGAAAGCCGCAACAGAGCTAGCAAATGGTTGTATATACGGAAAGACAGTACGATGGATAGATATGGCCTAAGAAGTTCTGTCTAGGAGATTGAGTTTTAAGCGGGACCGTTGTGACCCCTCCAATCTTTCCTGGGAACTTGCTTAGTGGAAGGATTATCCATACGGTACTATTTTCGTATATATAGCAGTTTGTAATGAAACGGTTGAAGACTAGCAGGATGACGGCACAAGGGGAACAGTTGGGTTCCGCATGATCAAGGATCTGATGGAGTGGTGATTTCTCCATAGAAGGCAGATTCGGTGACTATGTTTTCTCAAGGGGACAATTGATGAAGACCCTAATAATGGAAGAGAAATACAACAAGGGGATAAAGATTGGCACCCTATTTTGACTTGGACAGGTGTTGTGACGGGATGAGCTGCTGTCAAACATAAGCAAGGAATATGGAGAAATCTGGAGAATAGTAATTGCACGAGGGCACACGAAGATTGTGCAAGAGTACCCGAGGGATCCAACGAGGTACTGTAATGAGACAACAGGTGCAAGGAGAAGAAGTGTTCCCAGATGAAGCTAAGAGCAGAGACTGTTAAAGTTTGTACAACAGAAAGTCTCTTATGCTCTTGATGAAGACAACAGGCGAAGACCTTTCCAATGCATGCAAGGATGGAAAGAGAGCTGTTGCAGAGGCACCTAATTGAGGGGGTGCAAACGCCTATGATGAAAGGCAAAGCCACCAAAGAGAGTTGGGTGTAGGTGGAGCTGTCGAGCAGAAAGGCATAGAAGCTCCAAACATAGAAATCAAGGTGGAGGATTGCGAGGAGTATACCGTAACTTTCTCTTTCTATGTAGTCAGTGGCAGTAATCTCTCCCAAGTCCACATGGTGGTAGAGAATCTTGGAGCCACTGAAGTCATCCCGATGAAGGAGGATGAGACCGCTCCACAACGAGCGGAGAACCTCAGGAGAAGGTATGAGGGCCATGATAGAAGCCCCAGATTCAGACCGCCTTATGACAACAGGCGAAGACACCTTAGAGAAGGTGTGAGGGCCGCGATAGGAGCCCCATTTCAGACCGCCGCATGACGACGAGCGGAGACACCCGAGAAGAAGGTGTGTGGGCCAAGATATGAGCCCAGTACAGAACGCCCCAGAGCCGATGTGATGGCTGGATATAAGTGGACATGTGTATAGCCAAATGAAGTGGCTATGATGAGTATGAAGACAAATGCAGGATTGACTTTCATGGATATTGCCCCCATGCTAAAGATCAATGAGCTAGAAGACATTTGCCTTGGACAATAAGTGTGTGACTTGTGGAGCATTAAGACGCGACTGCTATGAAGGAGCAGAGGGCATGCGCAGGTTCCGGGAACGAGTTGACTCTTGTCAAGGTGGTGAGCTCGGAGATGGCATTGTAATACTCAGAGTATGAAGACAGATATGGATCAACCTTTAATGGGCTGCCCCCATGGTTAAAGGTGGAGAGCTACCTGGACTCTTACGACTAAGAGCGAGAGACTCACGGAGAAGTAAGGCGTGGTTCCTAGGGTGGAACAGAGGGCAGGCGCAACTCCTGGATGAGTAGACTCTTGGAAGAGTGGTGAGCTTGTGATCACATTGAAATGCTCAATGACTGTCGCACTTGTGAATATTCGTTTGAGGGGGTGTTGTAAGCCTTGGTGTGAGGCTTGATAAATCATTCCGGACCGAGCATGGTTGATACGCTCGAAGGGGAATGTTCCCAGAGACAAGCGTTAACACTCTTCAGATGTGATGTGTGAGACCATCTGGTTGAAGTGATCCTTTGGTGTAAGCAAGGGTGTGCTTTGGTGACTCTGGTGATTGAAAGGTTTGACGAGTACCTGTAAACTTGGTCGCAGACGCTCTCGGAATGGTAAGCTTGGAAGAACTGCAGGATGCAAGATTGTGCTGAAGAAGCAAGAGGACAATTGCCCATATAAATGTCAAAGGGGGTGATTGTTAGGTGTGTTGCCATTTAATGTGCAGCAACCTAACATTGACTTTGACCATCCACCTTTGTTGAAAATAAGGTTGGAGTTGGTGGCACCATCATGCTATATATAGGCACCATCTTGAGAGCTAAATGTGAGATGTGTGAGGCATAACGTGAGAGAGAGTGCAAAGAGAAAGAGGAGTTGCTGCCATGGGTAGTGAGAGATGGGAGTTGAGTGGATGTAATCCTCCTCCATGTATTGTGTTGTAATCATTTCTCTATCTCTAAATATATTGTCTCTCCCATGGATGTAGGCGATTTGCCGAACCACGTTAAATATTGTGTGTCAGTGAGCTTACCCCTCTATAAGCAATTATCAGTACATCACCGGTCGCCGGATTCCGCCCAACACCATCTCGCCGGAACATCTAGAGTAGGCATTTCCCTGTCCTGCAAACTCTCAATTATTAATTGCCTCCTAGAACCTCAGCCTTCTAAGTGAGCTTCCGTTGACGTACTCTATACATTCTCTTATCTTATAAAGCACACATCTTGAGCAAGGAGGCTGAGAGTTTGGGCATAACTAGGAACACAGAAAAGATGTCCATGGATAGGTGGGGCTTGATCAGAAACCTTACTTCTTAATTCTCCAATCATGTGATCCTTCGGAGGAGTTATATCCAGGAATATGAAGCGAACGTTCTTGTTGATTCTCCACTCTGCAAGTACACTTTTAAAGTATTTGAGCCTGACAAACACGCTCTATTTAATTGTCTTGGATCTGAGAACCATGGTTAATGCAAAATCCAGGCACGAGCCAGCATAGTTGCCATAACAGAGAAAATACCAGTCTTCCTAGAAAATGTATAGAAAGCACGAGCATCCAAGAACACAAATAAGCTTACACTAAAAAGTATTGGTTGAACTTGGGAAGCAAGTGATGAGTGTTTGATGAAACGGCCAAGCGAACACGAAGTGAAACCAAATAAGCTTACACTAAAAAGTGCTGAAAAGCAGCGATCATAAAATTCACAATCAATACAGCCCATATTAACAAAACTATTTTAAAAACAATTATTATTATATTTTTCTGCCAAAAGTGAATCAGCAGTATCCAAGTCACCATCTTCAATTGCCTTAGCACACTCCATTAATCTGAAATAAAAAATGATGAATAATATTAAAAAGAATGAGTATTAAATTTGATAGGTAAAAAATTTAATAAAAAAATTATAAAAGAAAAATCAATAATAATCATAAAAATAAAGACCAAAATTAATATAAAAATCAAATTCTAAGAGATAAAATTTTTTAAAAAGATTCAAAACAAAATATATATAGCAATCAAAAGTTTGAGGATCAAATTTGATATAATCAGTAAATAATATGATATTTTTAATTTTTTTTCACAACTTCTGAAAAGTATTTTCCATCCAAAATAAAAGAAAAATACTTTTCTAAAATCCAAGCTAAATTTTATTTTGACTTGAAAGTGTTTTATTATCAACAAATACTGAATTTTTATTTTTATCATAATTTTATTATCTATTATTCAATATAGGATAAATAACCTCTTAATGAGATTTATTCTTAAAAGTTGTCATAGAAGTTATGCACCTCTTAACTAGATTTATTCATAAAAATTGTTATAAAAGTGATATTAAAATCATTTCATAAGAATATTTTCAAAGGCACTTTAGATTATTATTTTTAATTAAAAATAAACAACAATAAAATTTACTGTAGATATAATACATAAAGTAATGTCTATCTTTATTATTATATAATCAACCTCCTTAATTAGAAATTTTGAAAAAACTAGTTAAAGTATTTAGTTATTATAAAACTAAATAACAAGTTGTTTTTATATTTTTATTTCTTTCTCACTCACTAGCTCGCTAGGATGTCCACTTGAGATAAAATCATTAGATCAAAAAATATTAAACCAATTGATTTTGAATTGGATGTGACACGAGTCAATTAAAGTTACTAAAAACCAACTCATATCATGTCAATTTAACATGCTAATGTCTTGTATAGTTTAACTAAAAATCAATCTAGATCAACTCTTGTATCCTAGTCTATCTACCAAGTCAAATTAGATTTAACAACTATAATAGCAATATGAAAGGATTAAGGTGTGTTTAGAAATAAAAAAAACAACTCTTTTTTAGTTTTCTTTTTTCAATGAAAAATTAATAAACAAGCTCATTTTTGTCAACAAAATGTATTTTTTTCAAAAATAAAAAAAAATCAAGAATACATGTAGTTTTTATAAAAAAGCAAAAGAAAATCACAATTTATAATTATTATCTTATTATTTTATATTTGTGATAATCTAATTATAGAATATTTATTTTATTTTATTCAAATTAAAAATTATCATTAAAAATTTATATTATTAACTTAAAAACTTATATTTGTGATAATCTAACTTAAAAAAGATTGATTTAAATATGATTAACATAATCATAGGTGAAATAATGCAAACATAATTTTGCTGGTCTTAAATGAAGGGAATTGATGTATAATGCTACCTAAATTAGTTTCGCACATATTAATAATTTTGGTGAATGCAAATAAATATTTGCAAGAAAGGAGAAATTTTCATGAACACCTTAAAATACAAAATACTTTATCATAAAGTTTTATTCGGGCTTGAAAGCTTGTTTTAGCGGCTGGATGTAAACTATTTCACAGTACTAGCAACTACCAGTGAGGATCCAAACATGAATCAATTGCTGAAGAAAAGAAGAAGAAGAAATAATAGCAGAGATATAAAAGCATCACACTTAAATCGAGCAAAAAGAAAAAGGAAAACTCACTTGCAGTTAGGGCTGTCCAACCAATCCTTTCCACATATCAAAGCCTCAGCCATCTCAGGACGAACACCGTCATGGACTGATGCCATCTTCATAACCTCTGATGACTTGGAAATGACAGTTGATACTGGAATTGATAAGAAATCACGAGCCATTTTTCCCAGTATTGGAAAATTTTGAGCATTGTCTCGCCACCAAGCTAATACGTTTCCATCCTTATCCAAGTTCTCCGGAGGCTGTTCTAGATACTGAACAAGTTCATTCCATTGTGAGTGCACCGTATTGCGTTCATACTTACCCTTGCGCCACTCTTTGAAACTAATACCAGATGATGTACGAATCACGTCCGCCATGGCAGAAGAAGATGGTCCCTGACTGCGGAAGTCCTTTGCATATTTATTGTATTCACATATAAGATTGTCAAGGAATTTCTGGTAGTAGTGCAAGTAAGCATCACTGCCGTATATCTGCCGGTAGCCATACTCAATAAAGTCCAATTTAAAGCTGGGGTCAAGAACTGCTGAGATTCCCAAAGCCAAGCTAGCTTCTCCCCAATACTCGTCAAATTTTCCCTTCATTCTATTTGCCATAGCGCGAACATATACATGATCGCTCTGTTTCCAGCCTTGTAAGTTCTTATAAACATCACGAACACTGAGGAAATAATCATCTCTGCTTGTCGGAAAATTGCATGTTGACTTGTAGAACTCTTTCAAGCACTCGAATACGGCTGTTGCTTTGTTCCATTCTTCCGCAGATGGATTCACTTTGAAATCATCATCCAATTGCTCTAGGTGATTAAAAGCTGTTATAAATTCCAATGAACTCTCCAGCATAAGAAAGGTGGTGTCCCATCTCGCCGGAACATCTAGAGTAGGCATTTCCCTGTCCTGCAAACTCCAATTAGTAATTGCCTCCTGGAACCTCAGCCTTCTAAGTGAGCTTCCGTTGACGTACTCTATACATTCTCTTATCTTATAAAGCACACTCCTTATCTCAGAAAATCCATCTTGAGCAAGGAGGCTGAGAGTTTGGGCATAACTAGGAACACAGAAAAGATGTCCATGGATAGGTGGGGCTTGATCAGAAACCTTACTTCTTAATTCGCCAATCATGTGATCCTTTGGAGGAGTTATATCCAGGAATATGAAGCGAACGTTCTTGTTGATGCTCCACTCTGCAAGCACACTTTTATAGACTTCATGTACAGTCCCCATGTCATAGTTGTACCGTAAGTTCCTGAAAGCAAGAATCTTCTTCTTCAGCTGCCATCCATCGTCAATGAAGTGCACGGTGAAGCAACAGTAGGTCATCATTTTGTCATTAGATGACCACAATTCAAGTGTTAAACTCAAGAGACAAGAGAGCTTATCAAAAAAATTGATGAGTTTCTCCTTCTCTTGTCTGCAAATAGCAAGGACATCAGCTTCAACTACGTCTTTTGAATAAAGTTGAACCATAGTCAAGGGGTATCCATGCTTAATCATCCTTGTCGCAATGTCTAGACGACTTCTTTCTTGATCTATGACAAAATTCCCTTGGATGACGCTAGTACTCAATTCACCTGTCTCAACCAAAATTTGCTGCTCTGCTTCGTCCTGTCTGCTTGGCGAACAATTTTTCAAGTGCTTGTGCAAATTTGAAGTTCCTCTTTTGCTTTCTGCTCTATACTTCTTCTTACAATGCTTACATGTGGCCCATACTTCCCCATTTTCTCCCCGATGCTTATCAAACCTGTCCCACACAGTTGATATCTTTCTTCGTTTATTAGTACTCTGGAGGCCACCATCTACACTAGGCGATGCATTCTCACCATTCAGAGTAGGTGCAGGCATAGCAGATTGTTCTTGGACGTCCTGTCAAGAGATAGGGAAGTAGGATATTGGCAACATGAAGGCCAATTCCAGTCAATAATAATGGCAGATTGTGTCTTCTTCAATAGTTGAACATACAAGCAAAACGGAGGCAAAATGGATTTTATTATATTCGAGTTATCAAATGTAATTTATCTACTAAACAATAATTATTCCACCCCTTAGAAGGCTGGAAGAAAATCTGCCGCGTAAAAGGCTGTGATTGGACATATAATAGGTGTCTATCCAAAACAAAAAGTTTATTTTGTTAATCCAACAAAGCAGATGATTTAGAGTTTCTAGGTCTAAATAACCTTGAATCCAATTTTGCTAGCTAGAATTTCTTGCAGCGAATCATATGTACATTTTTTTTATTTAATTTGATTTTTAATTTTAAACTCATTAAAAAAAATTAATGTTTTTAGATGAAAATAAGTTAATTTGGTGTTTTTGAATCTAAATAACCTAGAATCCAATTTTTTAGGTATTAGAGCAGGCTACAATTTTTTATAGCAAAGAAAATGAAAGTTCTGTTTGTTTACTGGAATGTAGTTTTTTGTTTTTAAATGAATTCTTAAAAGTAAATTATTTTTAGATATTTAGTAGTGTCATGGAAAATAAATTAAAAAATATTTTCTGGTGTTTGGCCATGTCATGAAAAAAAATAAAAAATAATTTATTAATATTTTATTTTATTTGAAGTTTATTAAAATAATCAGAAACTAATTTTATAAATTAAAAAACTAAATAAGAATAAAAATGAGGATCAAATATAATAGATAAAAAATTTCAATTAAAAAAATTATAAAAAAAATAAATAATTATAATAAAAATAAAGATTAAAATTAATAAAAAAATTAAATTAAATAAATTCAATCTCATTCTTCAAGAAAAAATGACATGATTTCAGTATAAAAGTGCACCTGTTCAAGAGGCTCGCGTGTTTCTTCATGTGGAATGTTTGACATTCTTTCATCATCTAATATAACTTTAGAGCCACTCGCCTCATTTAGTTCTCTGACACTAACTTCCCACAAGTTTAAACATTTTCTTTGCAAAGCATGCAAGATCTTATTTATCAAAAATTCTAGTTCTGAAGCCTGTTTCGCGCTTTCAGGGAGAAGAAATTCCAATACGTAATCATCCTTGCAAGGATGGGTACTTGTTAGCCTTATAGCAAAAGCAGCATGACAGGTTCTGATCAGCTTTATAGCAGAAATAGCAGAATCCATATCAGGGAATTCAGCTGGATCAAGCAGGGAAAGGTCATGTTGGATATGAATATTAGATTGAAGTGCTTTTCCGGCGATACCTTTTCCTTCCTCGAGATGATATCGTGCATATTCATCCACAAATCCACCCATAAACCAATTATTTAGATAGCAAGCGCTATCATCAATACATAGAAAACGTTTTTCCTTTGAATTTGTATTACCATCTTGGCCATAGGAAATCCATGTCACAGCCAGTGGTAACCTATGTAGATCACATATATATTCCAACATGTCAATTAGCCTAGCTGAAACAGCTATTCGATTCATTGAAGAGCCCTGTGAAATCAACGACACCAATAACGGCACAAATATATATATATATATATATATATATATATATCACAAGCAAGAATTATATTGTAAGTTTCTAATCTCCCCCATGCCATAAAGATAAAACTAGGCAATTTGTTAAATCTCGGAAACAGAGAACGATACCTGTTCGAGCCATAAGTTTCTATCTGCCATTATGGAAACTAGAGAATCATTATCTTCATCATCCTCAGACTCAGAGGAGCTCGCCATCCCTTCTGAGTCATCAACTGTATCTTGCATTGTGTAAAGACCTGTCAACATGTTTTTCCAGTAGCCTAAAGTGAAAATATACACAAGGAACTTATTGACGGATAATTAGTATAACAAGAGAAGAGAAAGGAAAGGATGGAATTGGATTATTCACCGCCACTGAATTGAGATGGATCAGTGACCTTCCAAACTGAGGCTACAGCTACCGGACAACCGTGCCAACTTAGCAGGATATTATGCCCTTCCTCCTCTTCGATTCCATATTCATCAAAATAAAATCGAAGAGATATCTTAAACTCGTCTACCTGTTGGGGAACTGGACAGAACCCAGCCTGAGATAGGCGATTTTGCCATTGAGCAAATGACTCAATCCGCTCGACCCGGTCAACGCCCTCACATGCCACCACATTCCCAATCTGTCGCCTGAAATACCACTCCCATAACTCATCTCTATCATACAGTTTCTCCAGTGACTCAAAAACATGGGAGTAGTATTGGAATGATTGTTCGAGCCGCTCTGAAAGATCAGGACTGTTGAGATTGGTGTTGCTCAACAACTACCATGATGTCCGCTCCCAAATCCTTCACTTTTGAAAGCACTTGCTCCATTGCCCCATCTTGTGCAAGCAATTTGTGGAGTATAAAATGCCAATTCACAACCACAATCTCATCCTCCCTTTTCCTTCTGAGTTTGGAAATATAATTGACAATATCATCCGGACTATTGAAAGTCAGTTGCCTCAATTCGAAATTTGAGAGCTCAGCCAATTCCCGGTTTTGACGGAGATAGTAGGTGTGTTTTGACAGTTTCGGTTTGATACTGGTTATCAGGACTGATTGTAGGCCACCATACTGCCTTTTGAGGTCACGAATTAAATAATTCCACTGCCAAAAACCGAACACGATGGAGAAGTCAATAATGTGGAGTCGTTTATTTCCCGAATTCAAGGCAGCAGCAATGGCATGTTTACTGGTGATTTTAGCAAACTCGTAGAAAGGTTCATATTTGGTTGGATGGGATAGCGAAGGACATGGAGGGCGAATTCGATAGGCTCGCCGGACAAGAGCCTCAGCAAAGTATTTGACAACTTTCCTCGTCCATATGCTCTCTTCTTTAGCAGCTAGAGATTGAATTACTGCCAAAAGTGAATCTGCAACATCGAAGCGACCACCTTCAATCGCCTGAGCACACGCCATCAATATGCAAGACAGGGGAGAGGCCATTGAAGGCAACAAGATTTGATCAAGGGAATCGAAGCAAATGACTCTTTCACTCTTCGTTTCTTATAGGCAACCCCGTTTGCTTCCGGCATACGTTCCTTCGTGGAACCTGCAGTTCACTTTGAAGATAGCGTCATTCATCTGTTCAATTTTCTGTAAAGGTCTGAATTAGTGGACAACGTGTGTTGAGATGGCTTGTTTGGTTCTTAGAAATCAATGGAAAAATCTTAAAGAATCATGATGATGGAGGCACCTCAGCAATGGACCCATCGATTGAATTGGTATTCCTTGCTTTTATATGCCCATGATCGGTGAATTAATTGTGAAGTAAATAACTTGAGTATCAATTTCTTTTTAATTTTTAAAAACACTTAACTTCGCGATAACATATTTTTTACATTAGAAGAAACCTAGGGAGGCCGCAGCTAACTATCATCGAGTAACAATCTGCCAACTAGCGAGGTGGAAAGCAGCAACTCAGCAGCGCCTTCAAGAACTTTGCATAAAAAGCTAACAGAGGTTCATGAATTTAATTAGTTTTCAAAAAAGCATGCCCGAGTCACGTCTTGGTTCATGAAACAAAAACTTTTTTTTATTTATAAAATATTGACCCAATTGGTTTTGAATTGGATACGACAAAATCAACCACAATTACTAAAAAACAAGCCATATCAAATGAATTTAACAGGCTAGTATCTTGTTCAGTTTAACTAAGAACCAACCTGGGTTTGCTTTTGTATCCTAGCCAATATGTCAAGTCAAATTAGATTTAACTAACTGTAATAGTGGCATGAAGGGATTAAGGGGTGTTCAAAAATAGAAAACAACTCTTTTTTAGTTTTATTTTTCTAATGAAAAATTAAAAAAAAAAAAAAAACATGCTCATTTTTGTCAACGAAAATGTATTTTTCCAAAAATTAAAAATTAAAAAATAAACCAAGAATACAAGTAGTTTTTATAAAAAAAAGCAAAAGCAAAAGCAAAATCATAATTTATAATTATTATTTTAATATTTTTGTATTTGTGATAATCTAATTATAGAATATTTATTTTATTTTATTCAAATTAAAAATTATCATTAAATATTTATATTATTAACTTAAAAAATCATTATATTAGATTAATTTATTAAATATATATATATATATATTTAATAAATTAATCTTTTAATTTGTTAAAAAATGCTTGTATATAAAGGAGAAAATTATACTCTTCATGTGTTTTTTTTCTTAAAGTAAAAAATAGAAAACAAGAAGAAGAAAAACTTGTATTTAAAAACTGTGGAGTACCTCTTAAAAGTATTTATCAAATTCAACACAAATTAAAAAAAATTAAAAGCTACATTTAAAAATTTCTAGATAGATAAATATTACATTCGAATCATTGTTCCTCCACACCTAAATCACTGTGAATTACAACAGTAATCCACGGTGCATTCCTTTTCTTTTTTTTCTTTTCTTTTTTTGCATTTTTCCATTTTTTTTTTTCAACTTTCTCTTTTTTTTTGTTTTTTTTTTTCAACTTTTCTCTTTTTTTTTTTTTTTTTTCTTTTTTTTTTTTTCCAAAAGTATCTTTGTTAATTTTACTTTTTAAATATTGAAATGATTAAAAATTTTGATTTGTAATTTTTTTTCTTAAAAATATTATGGATTGCTACGATGTATTTCCATATAGTTTTTCAATTTTATTTTTTAATATCATTGTTTCCCCACACCAAAATGCATTGTGGATTATAACAATATCTAAATGCTGTGGGGGAATCACTGTTCCCTACACCTAAATCACTGTGGACTATAATTACTTTTCTTTTTTTTCTTTTTATTTTTCTTTTTTTTTCCAAAAGTATCTTTATTAATTTTACTTTTTAAAATATTGAGCTGATTAAAATTTTTGATTTGTAATTTTTTTCTTTTAAAATATTATGGATTGCTACGGTGTTTTTCCATATAATTTTTTTATTTTATTTTTTTATGTTTTAAAATTATATTTATCAATTTTATTTTATGAAATCATTGTGTTCCCCACGCCAAAATGCATTGTGGATTACAACAATAATCCAACAGTGCATTCATCTTTCTCTCTCTTTTTTTTTGTGCTTTTTCATTTTTTTTCCAACTTTTCCTTCTTTTTTTTTAGTTTTTTTTTCCTTTTTTTTTTCATAACAATATCTAAAGGGTGTGGGGGAATCACTGTTCCCCAACACCTAAATCACTGTGGATTCCAACAGTAATCCACAGTGCATTCTTTTTCTCTTTTTTTTTTGTTTTTTTTTTTACACTTTTCCATTTTTTTTTCCAACTTTCTCTTATTTTGTTTTTTGTTTTTTTTCCAAAATTACTTTTTTTTTTTCAACTTTCCTCTTTTTTTTTTTCAAAAGTATCTTTGTTAATTTTACTTTTTAAATATTGAGCTGATTAAAATTTTTTATTTGTAATTTTTTTCCTTTAAAATATTATGAATTGCTACCGTGTTTTTCCATATAGTTTTACTATTTTATTTTTTTATGTTTTAAAATTGTATTTTTCAATTTATTTTTTTGAAATTATTGTTTCCCACACCAAAATGCATTGTGCATTACAACAATAATCCACAGTGCATTCCTTTTTCTTTTTTTTTTCTTTGCACTTTTTCATTTTTTTTTCAACTTTCCTATTTTTTCTTTCATTTTTCATTTATTTTATTTTATTTTTCCAAAATTATCTTTGTTGATTTTACTTTTTAAATATTGAGCTGGTTAAAAATTTTGCTTTATAATTTTTTCCTTTTAAAATATTGTGGATTGCTACGATGTTTTCCCATGTAGTTTCTCTATTTTATTTATTTTTAAAAAAATAATATTTGTTGATTTTTTTTATTTTTTATATTGAGTTGATTGAGAATTTAGTTTTGTAATTTTTTTTCTTTAAAACATTGTTTATCGCTACAGTATTTCTCCGCATGGTTTTTTTTCTTTTATTTTTTTATGATTTTCTTCGAAATTATATTTTTTTATTTTATTTTTTAATATTAAGCTGATTAAAAATTACAGTTACAATTTGTGAGCAACACATTGTAACTTTCCTCGCAAATTATTGTGGCTTGCTACAATGGTTTTTCCTACATGATTTTTTTTTCCTGTTTTGTTATGTTTTTTTCTAAAATTATCTTTGTCAATTTTATTTTTTAAATATTAAGCTGGTTAAGAATTGTAATTATAAGTGAATACAAATTTTTCCTCACAAAACAATATGGATTGATACAATTTTTCCTCACATGGTTTTTTTTCCAGTTTATTTTGTGTTTTCTTTTTTTATAATATTTTTTTCTAAAATTATCTTCGTCGATTTTTTTTTAACAGAGTTAGTTAGAATTTTACTTTATAATAAAGCTTAATTATATAGGAAAAACACTGTAGTTTTCCTCACAAAACATTATTGAGATTTACAATTACAAGTCATTACAAATAATGCTAAATCATATGGGGAAGCACTGTAACTTTCATTACAAAACACCGTGAATTGCTACGGTATTTCTAACATGATTTTTTTTTCTTTTTTGTGTTTTTTTTGTTATTTTTTAAAATTGTCTATGTCGATTTGATTTTTTTTAATATTGAGCTGATTAAGAATTTAGTTTTGTATTTTTTTTCTTTAAAACACTATGAATTGTTGCAGTGTTTTTCCATGTGATTTTAAAAAAAAATTATCTTTGTCGATTTTTTTTTTGAATATTAAGTTGGTTGAAAATTATAATTACAATAAACTTAAATCATATGGGAAAAACGTTGTAGTTTTTTGCACACAACACTGTAGTTTTTCTCACAAAACATTATCAATTGCTGCAACATTTTTTTCTCATGGGTTTTTTTCCTTCCAAAATTATCTTTGTTGTTTTTTTTTAATATTAAGTTGGTAGAGAATTTAGCTTTGTAATTGTTTTTGCTTTTTATTAACAGCAAAAGCTAAATCATTTGGTGAAAGCACCGTATCTTTTCTCCTAAAACACTGTGAATTACTACAAATCATTTTGTTCAGTCTCTAATTTTTTTATCACCAACACAACTTTTTTTTTTTTATGAAAAATTGTTTCCATCATACTTTTAGTTTCTATTACTTATCTAGCGCTAATTCACAATTATAACACTATCAAATATATTTGTTTTATAAGCCCGTGGCAACACGCGGGCATGCATCTCCTATATTAGAAAAGGAGTATTATAGCATATATATATATATATATATATACAATTGACTAATTTTTTTTTAATTTTAGTTTAGTTGTATAAATCATTTACATCATAAACCATGACAATAATTACCTCTGGTTTATGTCAAATAATGAACAGCCCACCTGAATTACAAATTAATTTCACTGGCCTTGCAACTACCACCAATTTTTAGGCAGTGTCTCTCTACTCTGGACCTTCATCCATAAAAAATGAGGACAGCACGATCCCTCATGCCCCCTTGTTACATCTTCTCCGTTTTTATCATCATCCTCAAGTTTCTCCACAAAAATCATCCCTCAGGCATTTGGGTCTCTCTTTTCCCATTTTCCCATCAGATTTGGCCGTTCCTCCTCCACCACCGCCTTCTCCGCCTCCAACCTCCTCGTTTCATTACTCTCCGCCGTATAAATATGAACCGAAAGAGGCGCTTCCCTCAAGTTCTTAACAATCTCCACCACAGAATCTCTCATCCACTGATCAACCTTCTCGTATAATAAAACTGCAGATTCATTACTTCCATCAGGAGAATCGGCTGTCTTAACAATTCCTGGCGTTGTACTACTCTTCATAACGTTGTTGTCTTTGCTTTCCGGTTGTTGTTTTTGATGTGATGGTGGGATTTATACAAGGAGCTAGAGAGTTTGAATTGTAAGTCGTGAGGAGGTAAAAGGGATGTATATAGATGTAGGCAGTGTTGTAATGAAACTGGGACAGTTACTCCTTTTCAGATTGTAAGAGAAGGAAATGCGCAGGAAAAGGAGAATTGTGTACGGTAAGATTTTCACCGACTAGATTTAATAATAACTCCCTTCAAAATAAATATTTTTTATTTTTAAAAATAAATTTCTTATATATACAAAATAAAAATAAAAATAAATTATAGATGAATCAAAATATTATTTTAAAAAATTATATATGGACAACGTCATGGTTGTTCAAATCGCGATTCAAGTCGTAAAATTGTATGTTTTTACGAGTTAATATAGACTTTACGTGCTAAATCGTTCATAAAACTCGGAAATGAGCAAAATCGGGTCAGAAACAGTTAAAATCGGTAAAATCGAACGAAATCGTATAAAATCACGATTTCACCACCGATTGCACGAGTTTGCCCGCAGGAGAACAAAATCCAGTGCAGCTGCCACGTGTCACCCGCCGATTGGCTTGAACAGATCGAAGGCAATTTATTCAGTAACCGTGACTCACCGAATCAGTCTTCTCTCTTCACTTTCTAATAAAAAGAATTTGCAACTTGAAGCATGCGTTGTCTTGTCTACGGCTTTTAATACTGCTTAATTAATACAATACAGTACACACTAGTTAATAAACTAATTTTCCACTTTATGTCCTAAATGCCTTTATGAACTGAGATTTCTGAAATTCAATGAGCACTTCACGAGATTCTCTTCTTCTTTTTTCACTTATTAATTCATAAGGAAGTACTTAACCATAAAAAAATATTTATTTTAATAGAAAATATGAGAAACTTCATGGATCTTCATGTATTTACATGAACAGTCAAGTTGTTCAGTTTTTTCCCATACTTTTTTTAATTTTAAATAAACTGCCTAATTAAATAAAATTAGACTTTAATTTAGGATAAAATATAAACACAAAGAAATATGGCTAAGAAACACAAGCATTATTTTTAAGGTACTTGAACTATGTATGAATTTTTATTTGAAGCATGAATTTTTTTTTAATGTATTTTAAAATTCCTTACGATTTTTTTACGATTTTACGATCCGTTTTTACGATCCGATTTTGTGAGCGGCTTTCCGTGCCGTGTTAAAATCGCGATTTTAACAACCTTGGACAACGCCATAAAAAAAAAAATTATATATATAAAAAGAGATATTAATTGAAACATAAATTTAAAAAATATTTTTAAAAAATATGTGTTAAAAAAATAATATTAGAAAAAAAATAAATAAATTAGGTTTTGTTGCTTAATTTATTAAACTCGTGACCCAAATCATAAGCTCAATTAGGTTCAATAAATTTCTCCCTATTAAATTTACATCCAACCTAAAAAAAAAAGAGCCTAAAAAATGCCTAGACGTGCGGGTTATGGCCCAGCAAGCCTAGGCCACAACAATGAAGAGCTCAAGAGCGTTGACGAACCTTCAAGCCTAAGGTCGCAGGCCTCAGCTTGTTTTTTATTCTTTTTAATTTTTTAAAGGGCGAATGATATTATTTAAAAAAAGACAATAAGTAAGCAACACTTCGCCCACCAAGGTAGATTATGTATCGTCTGCAAGCCTAGATTTTAGCCACCACAGTGGTGACCACAAAATTAGAGCTCCTACTTTTTTGACCAAAAACTCATTTTTAAATCATTCCAACACAAAGAGGGTGTTTGGGAGTGCTTTTCAAAAGCGCTTCCGAAAAAATTTGAATTTTTTTTTTTTGCTTTGAATTAACATGTTTTTGATGTTTTCAAATCATTTTGATGTGCTGATCTCAAAAATGATTATTAAAAAATAAAAAAAATATTATTGGCATGCTTTTCTGAGTGAAAAGCACTTTGAAAAGCAACAACAACCACACTTCTAAACACGCATAAAAACACCTCATCAACACCCATATAACTCCCATAAACCATTCATTCTACTCCAAATACAAAAAAAAAAAGCCAAAAAAAACAAAATCAAATCGAGTTAGCTATCACTTTGTCGGTTTAGATCTGATTTTTCATTCAATATTGAGGTTTTAAACAATCACCATAAAGCCCCTCTTATCTTATTAAAATTAGAATTGAGTTTAAGTGTTATAGTCTTAGACGAAAAGATGATGAACACTTAGAAGATGAAGATGTGACTCCAAAAATTGCATCGTTTGATTTAGAATCTATCACAAATGATATACCAAACCAATCATTAATGATGTTCCTAACTTAATATCCGAGTTAGTCAGAAAATTACCACATCATCACATTAGAAGGATTCCTAAACCCATATATGACTTAAACTTTCTAGTTAAATCAAATATCATACGAGTCATTATGTATCTAACTATTATTTATCAAAATTAAACATATCATTTAGAAATTAATTATCTTTTATATCTATACCGAATAATGTGTAGGAAGCCTTAGTTGACCCGAGGTGAGAAATAATCATGAACAAAGAGATGAAATCCCTACAAAAATAGAACGTGAGAGCTTAGTGATCCTCTTCCAAGAAAGAAACCAACTATGATTTACATGCTAAAGTATAATTTAATGGCATAATTAAATGCTTTAAAGCAGGGACTGGCGGTGAAACGTTATACACATGATCAATTACAAAGAGTCATTTACATTTATAGCTAAAATTAACACAATTTGAGTCTTATTATATTTAGGTAAGAACTTAGACTAGCTATTATAATAATTCGATGTGAAGGATACCTTTCTAGTGAATTATCTAAAAACATTTACATGGATCTCTCAATAGGCTATATGATTCCTAAAATGCACAATTAGAAGATGTGCAAGTTGAAGAAATCATTGCATGGATTGAAATATTTTTTGAGAGCATGGTTTTGAAGGTTCATAAAATCCATGATAGCCTACCATAAGAGCAATTCAAATCAAATATTATTCTTGAAAAAAAGATATGGGTAAGATACAATGCTCATTATATATATTGATGATATAGTGGTTATAGAAAATGATTTTGAAGATTACTTGGCTAGAGAATTTGAAATGAAAGATTTAGGTCTTTTAAAATATTTACTTGGAATCAAAGTATCTTGATCTCATAAAGTAACCTTTATATCTAAAAAAAAAATGCCTTAAATCTTATATAAGAGACTAATATGCCAGCATTCCAACTAGTTAATACATTAATAGAAGAATGTTTGAAGTTATATATTGAATCTAATCAGGTACTAACTAATAAATGAAGATATAAAAGAATTAATTAATATTTATAGTATAAAAAATAACTAAATAACTCATTAAATAATGCTGATCATCTTTAATTTAGCAATTTTTTTATTAAAAAATTGCCTTGTTTTCTTACAAAATCCCCCCCCTAATTTTTTTTTAATTTTGTTTTCTAAAAAAAAAATCAAAATGAAATTAACGTATGAAAGAACTAAATTATAAATGAATTAAGAATCCAAGGATTATTATAAATAATTTATGTAGCTACAAGGACTAATTTATAAGTTTTACTAAACCACAGGACTAAGCTATACTAATTAACTACATATATATATAGCATATAACTAGTTACATGCCCCGCGCGATGCCGCGGGTCAATTATTTTTTGTATTTTAAAAGATCTAAAAGTGTTAGGTTTTGTTGTAAAATTATACCCAAAAGTCTTAGTTTTGGTTGCATCGCCTGATCCAAGAGTAATGTTTATAATATTAATAATAACATTAAACTTGGGTTAACCCTTAGCATAAAAGTGTCTGGACTACAATACCAAATCCAATAGCATTGGACGTGGGTTTGGCTGCAAGGTCGTGTCATAAAAGTATGATAATTAAATAGATTAGTTAAAAAAAAACCAACAGGAAGAAAAAAACTATGAAAAAAAAAGAAAAAAAATATGAATTAATTGGGTTAACCCTTCAAATCAGGTTAACCCGTCATACCTTGAATTCGCATCATGAAAGTTTGATAATTAAAAAAAAAAAATTAATGGGTTAACCCAGAATTAGCTGGGCTAACTTGTCAAATCAGGTTAACCTGTCAAACCCATAATCCGTGTAATGAAAGTTTAATAACTAAATAGAAAAAAATTTAACATTAACAATTTAAATTAAACAAAAAAAATTAATTAAAAAAAAAACAAAAGGCATCAGCCTTTTCATTGTGGACTGCACTGTGCAGTCCACAGTCAAAGGCATAAAAAGAAAAAAACTAAAGGCATCAGCCAAAAACTACTTAGAAAAAAATTTAATATTAATAAACTAAATTAATTAAATAAAATTAATTAAAAATAAAAAATAAAAGAAAAAAAGCCTCTAAGAAGAAAAAAATACTAAATAGAAAGAAATTTAACATTAATAAACTAAACGAAACGAAAAAAAAATTCAGGTTAACTCGTCAAACCAAGTTAACCCGTTAAACCCGGGATCCGTGTCATGAATGTCTGGTAACTAAATAAAAAAAAAGTGAACATTAACAAACTAAACTAAACAAAAAAAAATTAATTAAAAAGAAAAAAAATCTGGGTTAACTCGTCAAACCATGCTAACCCGTTAAACCCAGGATCTGTGTCATGAAAGTCTGACAACTAAATAAAAAAAAAATTTAACATTAACAAACTAAATTAAACAAAAACATTTATGAAAATAATAAAAAAAAATTAACGGGTCAACCCGGAATTAAACTTGGAATACGTGTTATAAAAGTTTGAGATAGAAAATAATTTAACATTAATAAAAAATTTTTTAAAATATCCCTTAAAAAAAACAAAAAAAATAAAGAAAAAGAAAAGCAAAAAGTAAAAAAAAAATCTATTAATTGTTAACTCAAACCAAGTTAACCCGTCAAACCAGGAATTCGCGTCATGAAAGTTTGATAGCTGCATAGAAAAAAAAATTGACGGGTTAACCCATAATTAATTTGGTTAACCTATGAAACCAGAAAAAAAAAATCCGGGTTAACCCGTTAAACCCGGAATGCGTGTTATAAAAGTTTGAGATACAAAAAAATTTAATAATAACAAATTTTTTAAAAAAATTATCAATTAAACAAAAACAAAGAAAAAATGAAGAAAAAAAAAAAGAAAAGTAAAAAAAAAAAAAAGAAAAAAAAAAACAGCTCAATTAAAAAAAAACAATAAAAAAAAGACTTAAAAAAAAAGAAGCAAAAAGTAAAAAAAAAAAAAAAAATCATGAAACAGCAAGGATAGTGTTTTACTGTGGACTGCACAGTGCAGTCCACAGTAAAACACTGATCCGTTTTAGTATATTTTACAATTTACAATAAAAAAAAAGAGGTAGGAAAAAGATGGGGCCCAAACAAGCATCCCTCCAGCATCATCGTATTTGAATTTGAAATGAAACACGGATCATGCCACTCCATCTCCTAGTTCAAAACCCTAACTCACCACCCCTCTCTCTCTCAAACCCAAGTAAAAGTATTCAACACAAATACCCTTTTGAAAGAAACCAAGATTGGGCCAAAGGGTTAGTGAATCTTGTATGCCTGTTTTTTTAATTTTGCTTTTTGGTTCAAGCCTTCATTTTTACGGGGTTTCAAGAATTTTTCCTTTTTCATTTTTACGGGGTTTCAAGAATTTTTCCTTTTTGAAGTTTTGTTTTTTGGGTTTGGTGCTTGTTAATCAAATTGGGTTATAATCTCTTTTGTAAAAGTTCGGCTAATAGGTTTGTTGCTAAAGTTCAATTTTTTTTTTCTTTTCCTTTGGGTTCTTGAGTTTGGTACTCAAATTCTTAAATTTTAAATTAGGTTCAAGGTAATGGAAGATCGAGGTGACGCGGGGAGACCCAGATCTGACTCCAAGGTTGGTTTCTCGCTTTCTTGGGTGCTTTTGAGAAGTTTTATGTTTATGTTTTTGGTTTCCTGATTTTGGGTTGTTTATAGTTGGCTGGTGAGAAGCGAACAAGTGGTGAACTGAGAGAGAAATCAGAAGTTGCTCGAAAAAAGATGAAAATGCGTGATCTTGAATCTCTGCTGGGTCTGAAGGTAATATTTTTAAATATGTTAATTGTTTTCTGTTGCTGTTAGGTTTTTTTTTTTTTGACACTGAATTTGGGTGTATCTGGTATGTTAGAATGCAGTTAAGTGGAAGTGCAACAGATAATCTATTACTCCTAGTAATATGACTGGTTTTTCATTTTCAAAATTGGAGCTTTTCTGCGTTCCTTCTTTTGAAGATTGCACTTATCCTCTTATGTTGTTTTTTTGTTTGCACTTTTGAAATTGGAGCAGAAATTCTTAATGAAATAGTAAAATGCTTGTTGGCTCAATAATGTGAGAACAAGACCAACAAGAAATATTTAATTAAAAACAAATTACGATGGCTATTGAACTTCCGACTCAAACATATGTTAAAAGCCCTTTCTTCTGTACTTTATAATGCCCCAGAAGCAAGCTCCAGTCGCTTGCAAAACAAAGAAGACAGTGACCACTTTCAGCATAGTGAACAGATGTCCCAAGTTATCAATGTGCCTGTAACCTCGGACCTCGATGCTTATCAAGCAGAAAGACGTGGAAGGACCTCATTATCAGTTGAGGTCACTGCTGCTTCTAGGCCACTGGATCTTAATAGTGAAGCTTGCATTGCTAATAATTTGGTGAGAAATGATATTCCAGAACATGCTGATAATTGTAATGAAGTCCCATTGCTCAAGAAGCATGAGGACAAACATGGCAATAAATGTGTAACCTCTGTTGGCATTGGTTTGGATCTGAATGCAGAGGATGATAGCTCTGTGAACCAGGAGCTGTTCCGAACTAACAAGGATCAGGATAAGTCAAGGGATGTTTCTGAGTGTGGCAGTACTACTGGTCCAGTGCAGGAAAAAGATCCATTAAGAATGTGGAAGGAGATGAAGCAAAATGGTTTCCTCTCATCTTCACATGGACGGATTTCAATTCAAAGTGGTTTTATGTCATCTTCTCATGGAGGGATACCAATGCCAAAGCAATGTGGGAGGAAACCCAAAGATGACGTTCACAAGAAAAAGAAGGAACTTGCAAAGAGAGAGCAGGTTGATAGGCTTACAACGATTGCTGCTCCAAGTGGACTGCTAAATGGCTTGAACCCTGGGATCATAAACCATGTGAGAAACAAAAAGCAGGTCCATTCCATAATAGAGGCCCTGGTGAGGTCTGAAAAACTCGAAAATGGTTGTCTTGAAAGTAAACAAGCAATCCATCTAAAATCTGGAACTAAAGAAACCAATAATACGAGTGATTCTGTAATACAACAACTCGGTTTTTCTCACGGAGATGGGAGTTTGACTTCGTTAATTGGGAGCAAGCAAACAAGTGGGTGCTCTATGTCCAATGGCCAGGGTGATTTCACCATAGTAGGCACAACACATGCCAGAAATTTCGTCTCACACTCTACTGTCAGCAAAGATGATGTATTGGCATTGAAGTTGTCTTCGTCAACTAATGCCTCGGAGGAGTCTAGAACGGTTCTGAATGAGGAATCAGCAAACAGCACCAGTGTTTCTTGTCTTTCTGTGAGAGGTGAGTATTTAATTTTTGTTTCAGAGGGAATTAACAATTTAATATAAGCACATTTATATGTGAAATTGAGTTGGTGTAGAAATTGCAAGACAAGAACACCTTAGCTGAAATCAAACAACACCTTAGCTGAAAGTAATTTGCTTTTGTACTTTCAGCGGCTTCAGTCTCTTCTCAATGGTTGGAACTTCTTCATCAAGACATTAAAGGACGAATAGCAGGTAGGGCTTTTATAATGTGAATGGTTACTAATTACTATTTAGTATGCTACTTGATGTCCTTATGGCAATAAACCATCTTCTGAATTTTCAGCATTGAGCCGCAGCAGGAAGAGAGTCCGAGCTGTGATTACTACCGAGTTACATTTTTTAATATCAAAAGAGTTCTCGGCTATTGAAGTGGACAGTTCTTATATTATGCAAAGGGCTTCTGAAGTAGTGTCCAATAATACAACAGCTGCCATGCATCAAGCGAGATGGAGACCATTGTTTGATCAGTTGGATAAAGCACTTTATGAAGAGGAGAAACAACTTGTAAGAGTGATAGCAGAGACTTTCTTTTCTATCTCATGCTATTAAATTCTACTAGTAATCTAGGAATGTGTGTGTGTGTGTGTGAACTTGACTCTAGTTATTCTTGTGATTTGCGATGCTTTGGTTTTAACACCTCTGACTGGACAAATTCAATTGCCTGTATTTATAACACAGTTTCTGAATACAAAAGTTGTTTCCTACATGTAATAGGATTTTTTTAAAATAAATCTTCACAGGCTTATGATTGTTTCCTTCTGTAGAGCTTATGATTGTATAGAAAGTTTATTATTTTAATCTAATTTCCTTAACAAGCTTATTTAGGCTCTCTTTTCTGGTTTTAATTTCAGGAAAGTTGGTTGTGGAAAGTAAAAGAAATGCAAGTGCACTTTGATCAGGGACTGCAACATTTGAGCTATAAAGCAATTTTAGGTTACCCCAGGTAAATTATTGCCATTATACTTCTGTCAAATCTATGGCTGGATCGGGTATAGCATCTTAAATTGCATGATTGAACTCATATAATGGGCATTGGAACTGTGATGAGTAATAATCGTGTTGACATTGTCATCAACATACACAATCTGTTCTGTCAGCATTCTTTTATTCATGGCTCTCCACATGGCAAATATTCTGCAAGTTACCTTTATAATTCTGTAGTTTTCTTCAATGTTGCAGGACTGAGAAAGCTGATAGCTTGCAGAAGAAATTGGCTGTCAGAGCTGCCGCAGCTTCCATCTATTCAACATGCAATTTCCTGACTTCAAAGGAGAATGTATCTTGTTTCTGATCTTATGAACAAAAGTGTCTTCCTCCTGTCTATTTTACGGTGTTGAATTCCCAATTATTTGCAATTTAATGGTCAGTTCTTAAGCCTTGGCAAAGCTATAACATTAAATGGAGCACCCCCCCTTTTTATAACCCCAAAACTAGTCTGAATTATCGTAGTGTAGATTGTTATGACTTATAACCCTGGTCGATAAAGGATGTTGAAAATTATCGATCATGGACACTATCAGGTACTTTGATGTATTTTTCTCTTGGCCTAGTTTCGAGTGTAGTGTGAAATTGGATCTCATTTTTCATGAAATGACAAATACTTTTTTCTTTTCGTACTTCTGTTTTCCCCTCTCTTGTTTTTTTTTTTTTTTTTAATCTTTTGATGAGACCAGTTGTAGTGCCTCTTCAACATTTCACAATTTTAACTCTCTTGTTTCCACACGGTTTTAAACCATACTAGAGAAGGTGTCCGAGCTTGTCGCGAGTGATTTTCTTTGTGTTTGTGAATTTATTTGCAATAATATCAATGTGCAAGTGTACTAGCGCAATGTGTAAGCAAAGCAGCATTGATGAGAAATGCAATAGAACACCATTATTGCAAAGAGAGAATAAACATTGTATTCCAGCCTTGATAGAGATTGGTTTAATGAACACCTAAAACTATAGAAAAGATTGGACCAAAAATGCTGAAAATGGTGCCTAGGCGGCTGTGCCTGTGCTGTTTCAGCAAGCATAAAAAAAACCCAATCAATTAAAAAAAAAAAGCAATGGTATGTCAAATGGACACAAAAACAACAATATAGCAACTGAGTTTTGTCCAGCAATTAGTGAAAAAATTAATTGAACTTGCAGGGAAACAACAGTGTGAGAATGTGTCAGAAAAGTCAAAGCAATGAAGACAGAAGGAGAAGTTTGTGTAGGCTCATAAATGCATGAAAACCAAGGAAAAATGAAAAAAAAAAGATTTTTTTTTTTTAAGTGTTAAATAGGAGTAGCATTGGGTAGATGAGGCAAACTCCAAATACAAAACATATATGAAAAGCATCAGCCGGGGGGGGGGTTAAAGAAGCATGCGATGGCTACAATTGTCAACATTGTTTTTCAAAGAAGCACTACACGAAACAGCGCTGGAAACTAGTACAAAATGCACCTCAAAAATGGTTTCAAGTCGTAAAAGTAAAACATGACGAATCGAAAAAGATATTACCTTCCCGTGCATGTCTCTGCATATAGAACTACATCGGCAAAAAGAAAACTACATAATCATCATATGTAAACAAGAAGCAATTTCAAGATGAGTATTAGACTTATGATCCCTTTTCATGAATAATGGAGTCCTTGATGATTCCAAAGGGAAGGCCTATACTTGCAAGATCATGCACAATGACTAGAAACAACTTATGATGACCTTTGAGTAATATATATATGAAAAATATCCCATGAAAAGATATTTTATTTGATATTATAACTTAAATTCTTTTAAATAAAGAGCACAAGAAGCTTTATCACATGTGTTCTTGTATCTTCAATCATTAAAAAGTTTTATATCCAGCTAAAAGATCTTATCACATGAGTTCTTGTATTTTTATCAATTCTTATCTAAAATGATGAACATGTAATTTTTAAAAGAATTGTAACTTAACTCCCTTTGCATTAAAGAGCTAACATGTAAAAAGATTAGTATATCAATAAGAGCACACTTGTTAAGACCATGAATTGATAATAAACTTGAACAAAGATTTAAGGTGTGGAGTGCGTGATTATCAGAACTACTATAAGTCAATATGTATCTCTTATTCATTTTATTTGTGCCTTGTATAATTGTATGTTGTGTCGAAATTAAAGTATTATATATTTCTTAAAGTATCAAACTTTTAATCAATACCTAATTTAGCCCCTCCTAGGTGCTACAAATCCAAAAGTAAAAATATTAACAAAAAAAAAAATTAGACCAAAAAAATTACAACACAATATATCTTCAACCCTATAACAAAGAACAAATAACGCATGAAAGCAATCCCAAAACACACACAAATGACATCAAAACAATCCAAATAACAAATAACGCATGAAAGCAATCCCAAAACACACACAAATGACATCAAAACAATCCAAAGCCATCACAACAAGCATTGAAAGATGTAATCGAACAACAACATGCACCCATAACGCAAGCCCGTTGCACAACAAATATAATGCAAACTCCTTCAACAACAAGGCATAACATAATAAACTCGAAACAAAACCAATTAACAAAATAAAAAATTATATTTCTAAGAGAAATAAAATGTGCAACAAAGACCAAAAGAGAACACCAAATATAACAGAAAAAATAAAGTTGTGCTGGTTATTTAGCAAAAGACCCTAGATGAAATAAATAATGATCTTGTGCGTGAAAATACTTAATAATCCATGTGAACCCCGTGTAGAATAATGCAATTTTTAATTAAAAAATAATAAACTTTAGAGGAAATTTTATTATAACCACTGATAAAGAATCCCAAGATAGCTATGTTAAAATCAAATGAAATAATATTAAAACTTTTGTACACCAAAAATACAAACGGACAAGGATTTGATAGAAAATACATATAAGATTTAAATGGGTGGACATTGTTGTAATTCTTTATAAAATCTCCCTCTTTCTCAATAAAACCAGCTGTCCATGCAAAACAGGAAAAGACATAAAATTTATGATTTTCTCTTTTTTTCTTCTTTAAATTTACTTGGGTTATGAGTTACAAAGTGTCATTAAGTGATTTCCATCCATGATATCAAACCAAATTAGAATAAATGTGTGTGTGTGTGTGTGTGAGAGAGAGAGAGAGAGAGAGAGAGAGGAGTTGGAAGCTTGGGAATATTTTATGTTTGGATTAAAATTTCCCAATTCTTGATATTAGGGTTCATAATATTTTTGGGATTGAATGTTTAATTGAGCTATTTATTATTATTGTCGGGTTATGACACTGCATAGAAATGATTTGAATTGAGTCAATTGTATGAAGAATTGAAAAATCCCCAAATTAATGAATTTAGGGTTTATGTCTATATTTTGATTGATATTCTAAATTATGTAATTGTTAGTTATTTGGAGTTTAGATGATATCAAGAGGATATAATTGAAGAAATAAAAAATCATTTTTTGAAAAATTAAAACCCTAGCGGCCAACCATGTTTGGGTATTTTGAAGGATTTGAAAATTTGATTAAATTGGATTGATTTTGATGTTTTAAATAGTGTTTTGAAATGTTTGAAATTATGCATGAATGTTGAAATGTGGAATGATTTTGTTATATGTTAGAAAGAGAAAAATAAGAAAATCTATAAGATTGTGTAATGTGAGTGTTTTAATGATGTTATTATGTTTTAATATAATTAATATGACGATGAGATTATGTTAGTTATGCTGCATTTCATGTGAAAAAGAATGCCTAATCATTAGAAAATATTTGTTAAGGGTGAAAAGATAAAAGTGTGAGAAGTTGAGAAAATGAGTAAATTTTGGTGCTTTTAATAATGTTGTAATACTTAAATAGATTGGTGTGATGATGGTAATGAGTTAATCTTTACGGTAATTTACATGAAATAAATTAGTTGATAATGTTTTGTTAAACGTGTAAATGAAAAGAAGAGAATATGAAGATTGATGGAATTGTGTAAATGTTAGTGTTTTAATGGTGTTGTAATGTTTAGAAAGTGATTATGATTTTGCAATTTTAAGGGTCAAAGTTGTTGAGAAAATTGTGAAATGCATTTGTTGAGAAAATTGGAATGTGTTCTAATTGTGAAATTATGCACAAATTAATTAATGTGTAGGTGTAATTAGTTATAATTAGGATAAAATGTTGAATGGTTGTATGTTTTACATATTGGAAAGGAAGTTTTGAAAAGTAGAAGAAAGGAATTTGATAATTTTTGTGGAGAGGTTTAATTAAACTAAAATTTGAGATACATTGTATAGATAATTGATGAATTTGATGTAAATAGAAGGACATTGAAGTTAAATGTGAAATTTTAATATTTCTTTGAGTGAGTCTAAACTATAAGAAAAATATGTATATGAAAATTTATGTTAAACACATAAAAAGCATGGTATGAATGCTTGGAGTGGTGTATGTTAAAATGCCAAAAAAAAAAGAAGCCAAAATAGGCTAAGGTCTGTACAATGATTTATGGCAATGTGTGTATTTATGTGTCCAACTAAATTGGTTGATAAATAAGTGAACAAGTGTGTGTTTGGCCAAACAAGATATTAAATAATAATTATTAAGAGTTTTATGGTAATATGTGTATTCACTTTCTCAAGAGCACTTCTAACAAGACCTTAAGGTAAAGATTGCCCTTACATCTTTAGTTAATTTAGTTATATATGTAAATGTTGAAATTCAAATTGTATGCTTATTTGTATATATCAAGAACAAATATCGTAATTGTGGTTTTATGAAAGATAATATCACAAGAATTATACTTTTAGGGTGAAAAATAAATGTCATGAAAAATTATGTCTTTGGAGTGGTAAATTATGTTTTCAAGTAGAGTAATGACATTAAATAAAAATACACCCATAAAAATACAACAACACATTAATTAGTTTAATTCTTGAAATGACCGCAACAATAGAACCAGATAATGTTAAAAATAAGTTGGCTGTAAAGAAAGAGATTGATTAATTACATGTTAAGTCAATTGTTTGGAAAAAAAAAACTTATCTATTTTATATCTTAGTCTACAATTGGGATGGAGACTAGTTAATTATATGTTAAGTTGGTTATTTAGACAAAGATTATTTTATATTCAAGTTGAGTGTTTGGATGAAGAGTAAAATAATATCATCTAAATGATTCCTACGGGGTAGGAAAATATTAATATGTAAATTATACCATGAGGCATGAAAATAATATTATGTAAAATACACCTATGAGGCAAGAAATAATAATATGTAGGAAAATAATATTATGTAAATGATGTCCATGAGACAAGAAAATAAAATTATGTAAATTATGCATGTGAGGGAAGGAATTAAAATGTGAAATTTGAATCAATCGCAATGGTATTATTTTGTGAAGTTTAATTCGACTTTCATGGTGGAACTTATTAATTGAACCTTTATGTTGAAATTAAATCATTACCCAACCATATTCTCATACTTACAGACATTAATCAAACACAATAACATCCATTCATCAATCAAACAACACAATTTCATTCTCACATAACCTTAACATAACATTAACATTTCCAATTCATTAACAAAACTACAAATTCATTGTAATTAATCTCTTTGATGTGTATTTCATATCTTAAATGGATGATAACTCAAGTAATGGATGTAAGAAACACAAGGCTCCCTTCATTTCCTCTCTCTTTCCCTTTCCAAAACCCTAGCCCTGAAATTTCTTCAAAATAACCCACCAAAACACTCAATTTTTTCTTTTGATTGCTTGTTATCCCTTACTCACTCTAATTTTGTTTCTTAATGGATTTAACCTGAATTAAGAAAGAAAAAGAAATTAACAATTCCCCCCCCCCTCTCTTTATGTAGAAAAGTGCGGCCAAATAGAGAAAAATGAGCATTTATAGTTAATTTTTTATTAATTACATATTGATTTCATTTATCTTATATTTTTGTGTTTTTCCCCACTACTTTTCCTTTTTGATTAATTTATGCACTATCACTTTTTTTATTTTAATTCAATTTCACTCATTTTTTTTTATCTAAGTTTCTTTTATTTAATCTAATCTGATATATATCTGGATTAGATAAATTCTTTTACTTTAACTCGAGAAAAGCTTTAATTGAGTTTTTATAAAAAAAAATGGCCATAGGCAAAAAACCCAACATATTTTTAGTACACGCATCGTCAGGTAATGGAGATTATGTCGTGATGATGAAAATATTATCATTTAAAGCTAAAGTTTGGTTGCTGGAAAATACTGTATGCATTGTCCAAAAACCATGAGAGAATCCAAGCACATCCGCGTCAATCACACATGCGATCACCTTTTTTATATTAAATTATAATTTATTTATATACAAATACTTGCCTCTAGCCATCTCGATAAATAAAAAGATAAAAAAACACTAATTGACCCAAAGGCAAAAACAATTCTAATGTAAGAACAATGTGATAATTTTACTGTATAATAGAGTGAAAAAGTCAAAAGTACCCCCGCCAGTTAGTGTTTTAATTGTTTTGCCTTAAAGGGTACAAAGTTATTTCATTGTGCAAATAAAAAAAAAAAAACATTATACCATTGTTCTCAAGGTTAATGTTCACATAGACAAAATCATCATTTCCTTGTTTTAATTAATAATGGCAATAAGCCCAGAACAATAATAAAAAATAAACGATAATATGACTACCCTTGATAATGTTTTTGCTGCCTTGGAGAATGTTTTAGTGCTATCATAAATTAGCAGTTCCTAGGACAGTGGAAAAGAAGACACAAGGGTGTGTATGGATGGATGATATCGATCAACACTTGGGACAAATACTACTGTGGTGAAGCAATTGCAAGTACAACACAAAAAAGCTTGTGTCACTTCAACAACCAAGAGACTCGGTGGGCAAGAATTAAATAATAAAAAAATAAACCACCATGTGCTAGTTGATGATGAAAAGGCCATTTATAAAACCTCCATTGGTTATGGCACTACTAGTTTGTCAAGAACAGGGGAAAAAGAAGGGGTTGGGCACTGACATTACCAAAAAGAAGGGAAGGAAAAGGTGAAAAGTGAAAACCATGTGAGATTAGCTTTGTTAAAAGGAAAGGAACAAATAATGCATTTAAAACAAAGGAACAAACAGCTCAAGAGTCAAAATCCAACCATCTTTATGTTCCGACAGCATCATCTTGTGTAATATTCCATTCCCGTACCTCGACAATCTTGCATGGGCCCTTCCTACCTCTTTTCTCTCCTTTTTCCTATTATTCAATTGACCACTGAGATTACTACTCTCTTCCAAGAGGGTGCTGTGCTAGGAATCCTTGGAATCCTCAGGGTTGGAGTCACTTTTGACTTGTAAGAAACTATTTTAATACCTCCACCGTTGCTATCATTGATATCACCTGATTTTTAAAGCAGGACTTTTGGCTATGAAGAACAACTGTAGGAGTTCAAAACAAGTGCCAAGAGCTAAACTAGCGTGTGAAATCGGTCAAACCATTTCTACTATCAGCTCATAACCAGAAACAAAATCAAGATGCAAAATGCAAGACTGGAGAATTAGAAGCAACTTCGTGACAATATCCAAAAGGGTCCCCTATTCGAGCCCGGTGAAAAGGAATCCGGCAACCTAACAGCGACATCGAGAATAAACCACAAACATAAACTAAAAAACAATCAGGACAAGAACTAGTACAAAACAAAGGGAAAAAGAACCTCCAACAGCTGATTTTCTCCTCGTTGATTAGTTCAATAAACCGGATTCCTCTTCCCCGGATAACCCCGTTATAAATCCCAGCTCTTAATTTCTTAACATAATAATTCATGTTCATCCTGACTCCTCTTGGCCTTCTGAAGGACATCTGATCAGGTCTAATATATTAACTACCTCTCCCATGTCTGGCCGGTTTGATGGAACTTGCGATGTGCAAATCAAGCCCAACTTCATAACTGGAACGGCCTCATCTGCTGGGAAATTTCCCAGGAGCCTTCCATCAACGCATTCTTCCACCCTGCCTTCCTCCAATGCACCTCTAACCATGTCACAAAGCACTACCACATCGTCTTCCATGTACTCGACAGGTCTCTTCCCAGTAACAATCTCCAGAATCAAAACCCCAAAACCATAAACATCACATTTCTCGGTTATCTTTGCTGTTCTACAAGCAAACTCTGGTGCCATGTAGCCAAGCGCACTCTGAATTTTGCTGCTTAAAACATAGCGGTCTAGCATTGGCAACAGCCTTGCTAGGCCAAAATCACCAACTTTTGGTTCACCTGAAATGTCGATAAGGATGTTTCTTGATTTTATGTTGTAGTGGATGATGTTTGATTGATGCAAATGTGCCAAGCTTTTTGCAGTCCCTAGAATTATATTGAACCTCTCATTCCATGACAGAAAATGCCCACCTGGTCTGTCATGCAGATGCTTATACAAACTACCACCAGAGACAAACTCATATATGAGAAGCTGTAAGGATGGAGTCCAATAATAACCTTCAAGTGCCACAAGGTTTTGGTGCCTGATTTTCCCCAATTTCTTAACTTCCCTTTCAAAATCTTCTTGGGACTTGACAAGACTCGATACAGTAAGTTTCTTGATTGCAACAGGACGCCCATCTCTGAGAACAGTTTGGTACACTGCTCCAAACCCACCTCTCCCAAGTTCACAATCCTTGTTGAGCAGAGCATGTGCTCCAGTGCTGAAGTCAGTGTCACCAGAAAACATGACAAGTTTGCCAGAGTTGGCATCTGTAGTGGATGAATCGCTAAAGCCATCACCTGCAGATAACGTGAGAGCAGCTGCAGATCTAGATGTTGATGACCGAACATGGAGATTAAGCATGGTGATGGCAATCACACCTACAACAATGACAGCAGCAGCACCAATGGCAATGAGAGCAGATATGCTTAGAATGATTCTTTTGTGACTAGGATTTTGAGGAAGTGAGCCTGGAGTAGAATCAGAAGAAGAGTTTGGATTGAGAACAATGGGTTTGGGAAGGACTGCAGGGCAAGACTTATTGACTGCAGCCCCACAAAGGGATGGATTTCCAGCGACACACGAAGGTGGTATGGTGTTAAAGAAACCGCCTGCTGGTAGTTCACCTTGCAAATTGTTGTGGGAAATGTTAAAGGAGGAGAGGCTGGGAAGGTTTGCCAACTGCTTGGGTAGGGTGCCTGTGAGGCTGTTTTGAGATAGTATTCTACCTCATCGAAAGAAACAGAAAAACAAGAACGAGTTAGACTGATGAAGACAGTACCATCTTTAACCAATATTTACTCTTTAAGGAAAAAAGAAAACAAATGTCAAGGGACAAGGGACTTCTCCTATTTTGAAACGAAGACACATACAGCAATGCAAACAACTTGAACATCACATTCTTTTAGTTACGCAATAAGCTACTGCAAATTTAAACTCTAAAACTAATTTGATAAAAAAAAAGAGTCCAAAATCATAATCTAGAGACTGTACGTATAATCCTCGAAAGCAAACACCATCAACCCTAACAATAAAGCAGTACGTACAGTAGCAACTGTCGTAGTTTATGAAAAATTTGAGATCTTACCAACGCAGAAAATTGTGGCTCTAACTGTCTGACAAAGAGAAATTGAAACAGAATTCATGAACTCATCTAACTCTCGCCTCTACCAAATTGAACAAGGACAAGAAAACAAAAAACATAACAGATTGAGAAAGGAAAGCTTACAAAGTCTTTAATGAAGAACAGTTCCCTATTGAACTTGGGATTTGCCCCGACAGCGAGTTCCTCTCCAGTCTCAGTTCCTTCAAAGCAAAAGCTCCTCCAATTTCCGTAGGAATGCTCCCATTTAGCTTGTTATCACTCAAATCAAGAACATCCAATTCCTTCAAATCTCCAAAAGTCCCCGGAATAGGACCCATGAGAGAGTTTCTTGACAGATTCAAGAACTGCAAGCTGCTTGAAACCCCGATGGAAGATGCAATCTTACCAGAAAAATCATTGTGTGATAAATCCAAGACTTGAAGCTTTGGAGCAGAGCTAAATTTTCCACTAAGCTTATTCTCCAATTGCAAGACTTTCTCCAAACCTGAACCAAAAATCCACACAGGAAGGTCGCCACTCAGCAAATTCTGGCTAAAATCCAAAGCCAAAAGGTTTCCACAATTGGTCATAGATTCTGGTAAGTTCCCACTTAAACTATTTGCAGACAAATTAAACACCTTCAATGATTGAAGATTCCCAATTGAAGTTGGAACCTGACCCGAAAATCTATTTCCAGAAAGATCCAAAGTCTCAAGGCGATTGAGTTTACCAATCCAGTTTGGAACCTCACCAGTGAACATGTTGTTACTCAAACTCAAATAATTACACAAGCCAAGATTCTGCATTGTGTCTGGAACAGTCCCAGAAAGCATATTCTCACTGAAATCCACAGACCTCAATAACAAACAGCTTCCAATTCCATTTGGAACACCCCCATTAAACCGATTCTTGCTCAGGTTAATATTCCTCAAATTGTTCAATACTTCAATCCCTCTGGGAATCTCACTATCCAACAAATTACCAGACAAATCAAGTGAGCTTAACCCATTCAAACCCCAAATCCCGGCAGGCAAAGACCCTGAAAACTGATTCGAACTCAAATTTATGGATGCTAAACTAGCACATGAGCTCAAAGTACTTGGAATCTTCCCTGAAAACTTATTCTTAGCCAAAGAAATATCCCTCAAAGCTCCACAATCCTTAAAAAAGTCCTCCGGTATTGTCCCGGAGAGACTGTTTTCACTCAAGTCAATGATTCTAAGGTTTTCAAGGCGAGTAAGGTTAGGATTAATGCTACCAGTAAGGCAGTTTCTTGATAGAGAGAGCTTGTGAAGGAACTGGAGCTGCATGAGGCCACGGCCGATCTGACCTGAGAGAGAGAGCTCAGTGACCCGGTTGGATCTGGGGTTGCATTTGACACCAAACCAGTTGCAGGGAGTGTCATCATCTTGGTTCCAAGATGAGAGCTTTCTCTTTGGATCTTGAAGGTCTGCTTTAAACACTATTAGACCCAAAACATCATCATTTAATGATGGGTTAAGGGATCTCACACATTGAGTTCGAAAAGATAAAACCAAGAAAGCTAATAAGCTCAGCAGCTTTTTTGTCCTTGACATTGATAATTGCTATCAAGACACTCAAAAACCACTACAGCCCATTGAAACTAAGTAAATAAAAATAGAAAAAACGAAGGGAAAAGCTAAAAACTAGTGATATAGTCTATTGGCTTCAAAAACGAAAAAAAAAAAAAAAAGGTTCTTTTTTTAACGTCTAGATTTGAAGTAGAGAGACAAGTAGAAGTCAAACTTGGCAAAATGAGACAACAACCCAAACATTTCTTAGCTCAAGTGAGAAGATGATGTTATAGTTCTCTCTGCGCCTGACCACTGCCCAGAAATGTCCCTAACTTTTGGCTTCAAGTTTCACAAAAAAGATAAAAACTTCTAGCAAGTAAACAGATGATCTGATAACCAAATAAGCAGCAGTAAGCTGGTGCATTTAAAGCTGAGTGGACAGGACACTCAAATGGTTCACCAGATTCCGGTGAAACAGTTAGGGTTTCGGTTAGAGTTGCTGTCAAAAAGCATCGGGACGTGAGCGGGAGAGAGAGTTTGCTTCAAGCGTACGTTGGTATTTGAGCTGTGGATCGCTCCAGAGAGAGAGTAAGAGAGAGAGACAGGGGGGGAGGTGTAATAAAGTTTGTGTTTTTGTTAACGGGAAAGGACAGAGAAAATACGAAGCAGACTGGTACGTTGGGGCTATTTAATGAGATTTGTAGACACGTGGCTACTTAATAAAGTGGATGGGTTTTCCACGTGGCTTTTACACGTATTCCTTTCCACTGTCAGTGAGAATTCCTTAAAAAATGGCGATGGATCACGTATTGCTGACGGGACCTAAGTGTGCTGATGAAGATTGATGGATTGGATTTGAGTTTATTATTATATAGAATTTATTTTTTAATATTTTATAAATTATATATTTTAATTTTTTATTAGATTTACAGATACATTGTGTTTGACTAATTTTTGTGAATATATATATATATTTTTTTTCTCATATATTTATATTTATAAGCGAGCTATAGCTACAACATAAATTATAGACATCATGACACCCATAATATTAGGCCTAATTTTAATACTTTGAACCACCATTAAATTTTAGGTACAGTTCTTTCTTCTTTAACTAAAAAAGTGTCATTTTTTGTTAGGTTAAAAGAAATCTAACATAAAGCTTACTAAAAAGAATTTTAGAGTCAAAACATTTTTAAGTTAATAAAAATAACAGTTTACCATAAACTATTAAATATAAAGACAAAAAAAGTATAAAGCATACAAGTTGTCAAGTTGATTGGGTTTAAAAAATCTCAACTTCTCACTTAACTCGTAATATTCATTTCTTAGATATTTTAACTCATTATCTATTAGTGAATATGGCATATAGTCAATTAATTGATTACATGTAGCATTGATTTTATTCATATAAAACATATTTATTAATAAAGGCTTTTATTATTTTTAATATTCATTTATATTTGATTAATGAATCTAATGTTTAATTAATAAATATAGAGTAAAGATAAAGTCTATAGAACAAAAATAATTTGCAAATAAAATTATAAAGTTGTTATAATTATAATATTCTTATTGCATCAAAGAATTGTTCATAAATATTCTTGGTCAATGCTCTATAAAAACTGGATATTAATTACAATTGTTGAGGCCAGTACATATTATGTTTTTTTTTTAATGAAAAGAAGCATCTGCTCTCATGAATCGAAGTATGAGTGATACCTAAAACTAATATGTAGATGCTTGCTATATGACATATACATTGAATTGAATCGTATGAGAATTCCATATAAAAAAATCACATGTGTTATGGTCTTCTCATTCTTCAATTTTAGTTGTTTCTCATTTATTTGCTTAGGTGTAAAAGATACAAAATTTATAAGTCTTTCATTCATCTTAAATGAATACCTATTTGTCACTTCATCATACATAAATATTTTATCATACTATTATGGTCTACCAAGCAACAAGTGACTAACTTGTATTGGCACAACATCACATAACACCTAATCACAATATTTATCAATTGAAAAAACAACCATAACTTGCTTATTTAGTTTCATTTCACCACCATCATTTAACTAGTGTAATTTATAAGGTATGAGATGTTTGATAGTATGAAGATTCAACTTTCTCATAAATTCAGTATTAGCTACACTAATGCAACTACCACCATCTATAATGAAGCTACATACCTTATTATGAATATGGTATCTCGTGTGGAATATGTTCTCCCTTTGACCTTCCAAATCATCCACCTTGATATCTATATTTAGTGCTTTCCTCACCATAAGTGTCTTCCCCTCAATCGGATACTCAACACAAAACATCATTAGCATCCTTCAATAGTGGCATCTTCTTCTCTTTATCCTTCTCATCGGTCTCAACCTCATTATTAGCTTTCATAACCTCTCTCTTACTTGAAAACTATGAAGCAACATGACTAAAACCCAGATAACAAAAGCATTTGATGTCATGGTTATGAGAAGTAGGAGTATAAAGTCTTAATGCATTTCATGGTTTTGAGAAGTCACAGTATAAAGTCTTCATGCCAAAATTCCTCTATGTAACTTGAATCTCTAATTTTCATATATTCTTGGCAGATTTTCAGTCATGACTTCAAACACGTTGTTTTCTCTTGTCTAGATGAATTATTAGGCCTACCATATATGGTTAGGAAGCTTGCAATGTCTACTTTCTAGACCAACCTGAATTGAAGAAGAATTTCACCTATAGCACCAGATATATCCTAAACAATACACAAAAATCTAGTTTAGCTGATTTGATAAGCTTTATCTAGTAACTTCAACCCTCTTAAATAATATGTTCCCTAACTTAATTTGAACTTAAAAATCACTAAAATTTAGTTGCATGTGTCGAGCATCTCCCTATAAAATATCAGCTCTTTTCGATGTACGGTTTAAGAGATATACTTGATTTTGCAAAGCTGGTCAACAAACATTTTAAAGCCAAATTCAGACATGATTTAGTTCATATCACAATCTCTTGGGATCAAGACAGATTCCCCTCAATAAGGAGATCTCTTCATTATCAGCTAAAACTTAACTATTCTAAGGTCTAAATTTTAATGGTGTATTTATTTCTATTTTGTATCTTTAATGCCTAGGATATACTTTACAACGTAATTTTATACCACTAAATATTAAAGTCATCAATTAATTCCTAACATTTTATTTTTGTCAATTAATTTAATTTAATATCAAGAACATGCATTACATTGTAAAATTCATCACCAAATATTAATTAAACAAATTGATTTTTGTAGTGTTTTTAAAATTTTGACAAAATTCTAATGGATAATCACACAACTTGTTATAATATCCATTAACTAATTTTTGTATTTTTTTAAAGTATGATAAAAACACAATTCATTTTTTTCAAAAAAAAATATGTATGAAACTTTTTAGAATTTGATCGTATGTACACAAATAAAAACATATTTTTGTATTTTTTAAAATAAAGAATTTTGGATTTTTTTTCCTTGAATTTTGAAGAAAAACAAGTATATTTAATATCATATCAGCATTTTACAGTGTAAGTCTACAGTCCAGATATTTAATGAAATGGTTGAAAAACATATAATAGATCCACAAATAATTTTGAAACACTCCCTAAATTTTTCAGAATTTTTTGAAATTATTTGGGGTTTATTTGGCAAGACAAAAAACAAGTTCATCAAATAAAACTATTAACAATTCATTATGGCGTGTTTGCCAAACATGTCATAAGGATAAAAAAGGTGTTTTTTCTTTATACAGTTTTTCAAAACCAAACAATGCTTTAAGCCTGGGTTGGGCTCAGCCCAACCATATGAGCTGAGCTTCTTAGCCCCAAAGCCTATGATAAAAATCAAGACCAAAATCAAAAACAAAAAAAATGAAGATCAAAAGAGACTTTTTTTTTAAAAAATTTTTTGTCAAGAACACAAAGAATATTATTATGAACATAGAAAGTGAAGTATTATTACATACTACATCATGTCAAATTGAAAGCACATAAGGATCTAACATGCATAATCAAACATCGAACATTCACTAAAAACTTTGATTTTCAACAAATCAAACCTGATAGCCAAGAACCATACCCAAACATTCAAACCTACTAGGGGTTGATTGATCCAAAATAAGTTTCAAAAAGTTAAAATGATGGTATAGAATAATCATATATGAATTTGAGTCTCGACCAAAACCCACAAGTAATGCTAAAACTTCAAAATATGATAAAATAAGAAAAAAACTCAAGAACATTCAAAGGTAAAAAAACCTAGAAATTCATCCTAACCTCATAAAAAAACAGAAACCTAGAAATTCATCCCAATCCCATAAAAAGAGCAAAAACATAGAAATAACATAAAAACCCAAAAAATAACCTAAGCCTTGTAACCATAACTCAAATATATTTGCCATAACTTGCTTGAACCATCCAAAATGACAAGAAACAAGAATCAAAAGCAAAATAGCAAGCAAATCCTATCACTCATAAAAAAACCAAAATCGCATATCGTTAGACACAAACATTGTTGCATTGATTATTCCTTCTATTTATAACCACAAACACCATGTTTATAACTCAAACACACCTAGCTAGCCATCAAAATAGTCTAAGATCAACAAAACTTAGCAACATGACCTTTTAACATATTTCACCACAATAATTTTATTAATTAACTTAAACATTAAAACCTGCTAAAATGCATTTTAAACTAACATTTATCATCATGTTACCAAAACTAAAATATCAACATAAATATGAACATATATAGGCATACTAAATCATAACATAACTAACTATCTAAGCACAAGTATGTATAGCATATTAAACTAACTAAACAATCACAGTGGGTGCACAATAAATTTTCAAACATGAAATTAAAAGACAAATAGAAGAAGCGGGTGTACTTATTGAGCTACACCCTTATCAAATTCAAAGATATACATTGTATAGGGCAATGTTGATTCCTTCTTTAGGTTGTTTACTACTTTCCTCTTGATTTCCAACTTCATTTCAATATGGAATTTGTTTAGCTTATCTTCCTTTTTTCCTTTTCAACTTAGCACATAATTCTTATAGTTTTTTTCTTATGGTATTTTCTATTAATGCTTGTGTGTTCCTCCTTTTTTTCTCCTAAAAAATCCCCTTTTTTTATAACATTAAAAGGGCATGTAGTTGTGAAATCATTTGTGGGTTTGAAGGTGGTTTTCAAAACTAGATTTTTTTATAACATTAAAAGGGCATGTAGTTGTGAAATCATTTGTGGGTTTGAAGGTGGTTTTTCAAAACTAGATCATATGATATATTCTTTCCATTTTGCCTCTGATTTGTTAAGAGACCATTCTTCTCTCTTTTTATTTTGTTTTCCCTCTCCCTTGATGTATAATAAACTCTTGGAACTTCTTTAAAAAGTTAGGAACTTCATAACTGAAACTTGGCCGAAATGGTTGATTAGAGGTGCACCTTCCATGAATTAAACGTGGCAAATAGAAGGTCATTATAGCCAACCAAGCCATAGATTCTATAGAGGGGTTGTTATTTTTCAACTATGAGCATATCATGCTTGATTCGGTGGTCTGTAGCTTTCTCATCATCAATCAAAAATTAGGTGAAACACTGTTAAATCCTACTAAACCAAACATGTTGCTTTGGGACAAGAACTTGTGGGTTTCTATATGGCAAGTGAGGGCACATACATTAAAAAAGGTGATATGGCCTTGTAGAGGGTAAGCTCCTCTATCGAATGGTGGTGGTTAGAGCCTTTGAAGTGGCCAGAGATGTCACATTTATTCGTTTGAAACTACATCCCGATCATATTTTACAACTAAAAAAGATAATAAATAGAGGTAGTTGATGTGTCACTTGATTCTTCATTTAAAATGAGTGACATATTGCCTGTTTAAATCCTAAAAACTAAGGTTTTTTAATTGGGATTTTACAAATTTCAATTTAGTCCTTGTTTTTTTAATTTCAACTCATGCACCATTAATTGACCTTGAAACTTCTAAATCTCTTTGGATTAATAAATGTCTCTTGACTGCTTACTAAGTTTTCAATGCATTGCCCAATGTTTACATCATTTTTTTAAATAGACAGGATGTATGTATATGAGTTTATAGGAATAGATCTACGATTTGATTCACTATAAGGTAAGAGTTTAAGCATGTCATGATTCTTGTTTGTGAATTTTCATCATAATTGATAGATGTTGAGTTAAGTCTGTTGCGGAATGCTTTTATTGATCAATTCTTTGTGGTAAAGATTTCACATTGCCTCTTTAGCCCTAACAGTTCTTTGACGGCCTTCACTATTATATCATAGATTGGAAAGTTTTTACCAGTACCTCTATCAATCGAACAGGCTAACTTGTATAATACTAATTGACGTAACGTGATAAGATTTATCAATCCCTAAAGTTTCACAATCCTAAATTGTAAAGAGAGAAAAAAAAACGAGGGTTCTCAATCTTTAAGATTACAAATAAAGGAAAGACTTAAAGTTTTATAGTTTCTAAAAAGTCTTTATATAATAAATTTTTCTATATAAAAAAAAAATCCTACAAAGCTTGTTTAAATACAAAAAAATGTTTTAATTAGTAAAATACTAATTAAATTGAAAATCCTAATCTAAATAAAAAAAAATCAAGGAAAATAAAGAGAATTTTGAAAGAATAGCTTCGGAGCATAGGTTGCCCTGGAAACGCAAACAACTAGCAAGCCTAATTAACTTTGCAGAGAGCTTGAGATCGACATTACTTGTGCTTTGTAATCTTTTCTTAAATCCCATTGCCCTATACACTCCTCTACGTCTCATCTTTCATTTGGAAATTGCAATCCCTTCAAATACTCACTGCATGTTCAGAAAATTCTCTTCTTTTTTATTCATAAAAATGTATTCTCTATCGTCATAGGGGAATGTGGAGTAGTGAGGTCTTATGGTGGGTGGGAACAACGTGGTAAATTTCATATCATTTTAGCTGGAAAAAAGTGAATGTTTACCTAACTAACATCATTGGTCGATGTAACATTTCTTGTTAAAGGGCACATTGGTGATGTCGTTTCATTTTTTGTAACATCACTAGGTGATCAATTTTTTTTGTTAAAGCAACGGATTTTTTGTAATATTTTTGTATTAATCCTTCTTGTAACACTTCAATGGATTTTCTTGATTAATTAAGTTAATTATAGCGCTCAAGGTGCTACCTTGACAAGACATGCGATGAAAAGTAATGGAGTTAACATTTCTAAATTAATCAGTTATACCAACTTTTTTTTTTGTCTTTTATACTTGGTTATTTAATACTTATTGGGTGATATTAAGGAAAACAAGATAAATTCATAAATATGCAAAACAAAAAAAAGGAAGTCCATGAATAGTGTCTGCTAGTTATGGATGGCGTGTGTGACGCCGTTCGGTGGTCAAAACCTTGCTTTTAAGGCGTCGGTTGAAGCACATCAACGTCCCCTCTGTATAAACGCGGCGTGTGTGGCATAATTATTGCTAGTTTGGCCAGTGTTACCTTTTTTTTTTTACAAAAAAATTTCCCTCTCTCTTGGTTTAATAAAAAATCATCTATCCATTTAATTTAAAAAAATTGTTCACGCAATGTCAACATTTGCTTCTTTTTTTTTTCCCTTTCTATGAGATGTTTTTGTGGTTTTGAGAGTAATAAGGGTTAATTCAATTTTTTTTTTACCTTTATTGAATCTAGATTTTTTAAAAGAAATTTTTTTTAATTAATTTAAATTAATTATGTGAGAGTAAGTATGGGATGCTCAATTGATAATTGTTTTATTTTATTTTTTGTCACTGCTCTAATAGCGAGTGCGATGTCTTTTAGTTATCAAATTCTTAGATTTTTTTATTCCTTATAAAATATTGATATCGCATGAACATTCTTTTTTACATTGATAAAAACTTAACCCAGCCACAATGTAGCGCGATCCATTTATCTAATAAAACAAGCTAGAAGCATTTATCATTTTATCTCCATTATTGTTGGATAAATAGTGTTATTTTTTAATTTTTTTATTTGGTCACTAGACTTCTTCTTGTTTTTTTTTTTTTTTACTTTTATTCATTTATTAATGTTGTGATATTTTATGTGCTGATATTTGCTTCTCTTGAATTTTCTTTAAAATTCAATATGTTTGATAAAATTTTAGAATTGAATTATAGACTCATTTAATTAATTAAGATTCAAATTTACGATGATAAGAAATTAATAAAATAAATCTGATGAGGTTTTCTTGATATTCACTCTAAAAAGTTCATTTTAATGCAAAAATTCTCCATTTACTCTGTTTTAGTTCCTTTAGTTTTAGAATTTTATGTTTTAGAATTTTTAGAACAGTTCTATTAAGGTATTTTTGAACATCCATCTAGCCGGAAAAACTAGATCGGGCTCAAAACGTTTTTCTTGAATTGGTTTAATTTTGTATTTTTTAATAGGTTTTGAGGTTTTTTAGGTTATAAATAGGTTTATTGAGATTTTTAAGATGTTTATTAGATATTTTCCAGTGAGAATAATTTTTTAAAAATAGAATTTTAGATCATAAAATCTAAAACCTAACTTTTTAACCACCTCTTCGATAGCCAAAATCTAAACCAATAGACAACACGTGTCTATGTTATTTATTTATTTATTTCAATAAAAAAATAAATTTGCATATCACCACCATTAAACAAATAAGAAAAAGAGGACTAAAAAACTATTTTTTGTTATTAGGCTATACATAAGAGCCCAATCTCATTGTTAGATGTATGGTCTATTTCTATGATTTTTTTTTCTAAAAATTATTTTTTATCTTTTCATTGAAATGCACTATAAATAAAATATTTAACTTTATATTTATATTATTATCTAATTTATCATAATCTGTAAATAATACTATAGATTTTTATGGGAATGTTAACAATCTTCTTATTATTATATACCTCATAGGTAAAAAAATAATTAATAATATACTCATGAATATTCAATGAAAAAAAATTATTACTTCTTAATAGATTTTTGACATAATTTTATCACATTAATTGTTTTTTTCTTCAATTATATATAAAATATTTTGATATTTTTTATATTGAATTTTACCATAGTTTTGAATAAAATATTTAAAAATTTATTTTGTTTATTATATAATTAAATAAAAAATATTTTTTTTTCAAAATTGTCCAGTAATATTGCATGCACAAGCTTAAAAAATTCACTCACTTTGAAAATGTAGCTCTGTACTATAGCTTGTCCTTAGTCCTATGAAAGGATGTCATGCATGTCTGTGCTGCAAAGCTCGTGCATGCGATATTACTGGATAATTTTAAAAACTATTAAAATTATAATAATTTGAGATAAAACGAGTTAAATTTATTAAAATATGACTCATGGTATAAAACCAAAACAATCTATTAAAAAAAAAAGTAAAATGAAATTGCAAAATTCAAGACCTAATAACATAATGTCAAAGATAAAAACAAATTAAAAAAAATAATGCCGAAGAAGCAAACCCGAGATCTAATTTGATAAACTCACAACCTGCCATATAAGATTAAGATAAGAAAAGTAAAATTCATTAGAAGTACCTAGCAAAAAAAAACCAGAGCTAACCCGAGTTAAATTTATCAACCAGCTATCATAATAACTAAACAAAAAAAAACAAAAAAAATGACAAAGCTCAATGACAAACTATTCCATGCAAATGATGAAATTGAAGAAAACAAATCATAAAAAATCAAAGAAAAAAAGTTAGATTTCCAAAAGAAGCACTTAGTAAAAAATACCAAAGTTAAATAAAAAAAAAACTTAGTAAGAAAATGAAAGCACAAATGTTAAATTTACTTAAGCATGACTCAGGATATAAGACCGAAACAACTCGCAGAAAGGAAAGCAAAAGGAAATCATAAAGTTGAAGACCTAATAACCTAATATCAAAAATGAAAAAAATTCAAAAAATATAATGTCAAATAAGCAAACATGAGTCAACTCTGCCTAACTTGATAAACCCATATCCCGTGATATGAGATCGAATTAAAAACAAATTCAAAAGAAGTATCAAGCAAGCATAAACTTCAGCTAACCCGGGTTAACTTTACCAACCAGCCATTGTAATAACCAAACAGAAAGAAAAGGTGAAAATGACATAGCTTAAGGGCAAATTATTCAATGTAAAATGATGAAATTGAAAAATAAAAACTCATAAAAAAAATCAAGGAAAAAAATAATACTTCGAAAAGAAGCACTTAGCAAAAAATACCATAGTTAAATAAAAAAACTTAGTAAGAAAATGCAAGCTAAACTCGAGTTAACTTTACCACCTTGCATTCAAGATAACCCATTACGCGTTGACACATGCATTTATTTTTAAATAATATTTAATAAAACATGCTCAAGGGTCAATAATTAAATAGCAAAGGATAAAATTTTAAAAAAAATCAAATCAACCCAAGTTTACTTGTAATATTAGATATGAGTCAGACATAACCCAACAAAAAAAAAAAACAAATCAAATAAAAAAGCTCAATGCCCAATAATTCAATGCTAAATGATGAAAATGGAAAAAAATTGATTTTTTTAAAAAGACCCTAAAAAAGATCGAACTTAAACCGGGTTCATTATCAAAACTAGTGAACAGGGTTATGAGATTGAGATTATCCTGTAAAAGACAGACATGAAAATACCACAAAGAAAAATTTCAAACCATAAAAAAATTAAAATTTAGAATGGCTAAAATTAAAACAATGAGGACTACACAATCCACAAAAGTAATTGAAAGAAACTAATAAGGGATTAAATTGAAAAACAAAATAAATGAAGAAAATGATTAAAAAAAGAGCAATAAAAAAATAAGGACCATAATTGGAAACCAAATAAAATTAAATCAAAATGCCAAGAACAAAATAACAATGATAATGAAAATGATAAAAAAAAATAGTAATGAAAAGAACCAGGTTGGATAAAAAAACTAACGAGATTAAATGATTAGAGATGAAATTAAAAACAAAACAAATTTAAAGAAGCATAAAGTCTAAAATAAAAGAAGAAATCAAAAGAATGAAGACCAAAGCAAAAATATATATATATATACAAACTGGAGGACACCCTTGAATTTTTCAAAGCTTTGCATGTATACCGAGGCTTGGGAGAGAGAAAAGAAGAGGAGGAGGAAAAATATCAATCATCGCCGAACCACCGCTCAATTAACAAAACGCGCAACCCTAAAAGATGCGCTGCCACTTTTTGTGTCAGGTGAGTGGGTGATCAGCCTTTTTAGCCACCGTACGTGCCCTCACGTGCCACCAGAATTGTGCAAGGGGCGATGACGCGTTCACGCATGAGTGGCAAACATAGGTCTGCTTTATCAATTTATTAATATTATAATAATGCAATTTATTAAAAAGGCCCTAAGGGCATACGAATATTATGAAAAAACTATGATGCAAATACAAAATACCCTTCCAAGACGGCCTTTAATTTTTCAAAGTCAAAGGAGAAACATGAAATTTTATTGTACATAAAATATGCAAAGACATAACAACCCTTCCTTAAAAGGCCAATATTTTTTAAGCCTAAAGGGCACAAATGTTATTTAACTGTACAAATAAACCTGTAAAAAATCAAAAGCATTTGGACCAGAGGCTAATTCTTTGAGCTCCCAAGGGTAATAGTATTTTTATTGTACATAAAATACACAGAACACCAATTTTCCCCCCAATTAATTCTCAAATGATATTTGAATCCCATAAAAAATCTGATTTTACCCCTAGTGCATAGGCAATTGTTAAGAGTAATGAAGGTAAAAATTATCATTACATTGCTTAAATCCATAATGAATCTCCTCACGTGCTATGATAATTTACAAAGTCCTTTTAGTTTTTTGTTAATGATATTTAGAAGAGCTCGATTAGTAATATAATGTTTTTTTATAATATTATAATTATAGTTTTTTTATATGCATTCCAATCATAAAAAATTATTTAGAAGAATTAATTATTTTTTAAAATATATATATATATATATATATATATAACAACCGAATATGACATAGTTGACTTTACGAGTCTATAAACAACTCAGACAATTATCAATTAATCCAATATTAAATAATGAATTTAAAAAAAAATCAATTAAAAAACAAAAAAAATAACTCGAGTCTACCTCGGTGAACTCATTAAACTTATGACATGGATCATGAGACCATGATAATCTCATAAATACAAAAAACAAAAAAACATAGATTTTAATATATATATATATATATATATATATAAACAACCGAATATGACATAGTTGACTTTACGAGTCTATAAACAATTCAGACAATTATCAATTAATCCAATATTAAATTATGAATTTGAAAAACAATTAATAAAAAAATAAAAAAAATAACTCGAGTCCACCCTCGTGAACTCATTAAACTTATGACATGGATCACGAGACCATGATAATCTCATAAATATATATAAAAAAAAACATAGATTTTAAAAAAAATCAAAGGAAAAAAAATCGTAATGAAAAAAAAAATACCATAGCAATGAATAATATTTTAGCATTTTTATAAAATTAGCATTTTTGTAAGAGAAATGGTAAAATAGCATTTGGTTTAGCACTCCTCTAAAAACATATAAAACAAGCATTGAAAAGCTAAAATATTATTTATTTATTTATTTTTAGCTTCCCATTTTAGCATCTCTATTGTAAATGGTATTAGCTGGATTTTATTTTTCATGGAGAAACATTGGTAAATTAACTTCTTATCTTTGATAAAAATCATGAAATGAACGATTAAAAAACTTGAAAAATAATAATAATTCAGAATTATAGCTATAATATAATACATGATAGTTTAGAGTCTTTTCTAAATAAAATAGTGTGTTTCGTCATTGAGAATTTCTTATTAATTATTATTTAAACAGAATTTACGAGGTAAGAAAAAAAATATATAGAAGAAAGAATACAAACTAATCTTCAGTCCTCATGAACAGCCAATCTACCATATATACAATGATCTAATTATAGCAGCTAGTACGTATATCCCAATTTTAAAAAAATATTCTCTATACAATAACTGTCAAGGCAAAGAATCTACTGGCATTGTGTAGGTATTTCCTTCGACACTTCCACCGTCAGCGAAGCATTGCAATTTTCTTCCATGCCTACAGACCCATCACACTTCAGCCTTCACCCTTATCACGGCAAGGAAAATAACAGCAGCCTCGTTTTTTCTTTTTTTCTGTTTTCTTCTCTTCTCTGTCAAAACCCCTCACCAGCTCTTTCTATTTCTTCATCCTCACAGTAACAATAACCTAGAGCCCTTTCATCATAAGCAACAGCCCAGTTCAGCCAAGAGCAATGGCACCATCCGTGTTTGAGGAAGAGTAATCCTTACGCAACTGCAGCAAGCTCCACCACCTCCAGCTCCGCAGTTTGAGGAAGAACCAGCAGCAGCGTCTCAGACCGTCTTCCAGCAGCAACGCCCATTCCACCACCGTGACCTCCGTTGATGTTTCTGTACTGTGACCTCCATTGAAGCAGCACCAGCCTCCCTCAGAACCACCGTGGCTTTCTTGTTTAGCTGTACCGTGATTTGTCCTCCATAGTCCAGCAGCATCTCGTCCAGTTCACGAGCTTCTTCTTTCTCATCTGCATCGTGAGCCGACCAGCAGTACAACTTCCTCCTTCAGCTCCAGCAGTAGTCCAGCTCCAGCAGCATCACAACTTCAGTCCAGTACTAGCAGCCACGGTGATATCTCTTCCAGCAGCAGCTCTGCACCAGCATTGTGGACGAGAGTTACATCAGCAAAGTCTTCAGCAGCCCCACGGTGACCTCCTGTTCCAGCCGAGAACGACAGCAGCAACACCGTGAGCAACGGATGCCAGCAACACCATTAGCAGCAGCGTAGAACTCTCCAATAACCGGTGCAGCAGAGTTAGTGAGGTATATATCATTTCTTGTTTCGTTGAATTTGCAGTCATGGTAGTTATCTGCATATAATAGTTTAATGCTCTTGTTTGGTAAGGAAATAATGTGACAGAAGTTTTAAGCATGTTTAAATGTTCTGGAAACAAGAAGGTGTGTTAGCATACAATTATTAGGTTGATGAAGGGATTTCTTTTTTTATGGATATGGACTTTTAATCTCCTTTTCTTTGGAAGAAAAAAGAAGGTTGGGCCATTAGCTCTTTTAGCCCTTTTGGACCAAGCTTGGTTTTGTGTCATGGAGCTCAGCCCATGGGTCAGGGCTTAAGCCTATGAAGAGCCTTAAAGCCATATTTGGCGTGACAAAAATTCTGTCAAAGCTAACTTTTAGAGACGACGTGTTGGGCAAATACATCCTACTATTTTTTTTAACACTAGTCAGGAGCCATTTTAAAATTATATGTGGTTACTCGTATGTTTTTTCAATAATTTCATATAATATTAGGTTGTAAATTTATATTATAAAATACAGACTCGGTATTAAAAATAATTGGTTTTCACTAAAATTTCAAAAACAAATTCAAAAATTTCCATTATCTCAAAAAATACAAAAAAATATATATCTATTTTTTTATGTGTGTATATATCAAAATTCTAAAATTTTCATGTATATTTTTTATGAAAAAAAAAATTGTATTTTTATCATACTTTGAAAAAGATAAAATTGATCAATGGTTATCATAACCGCTTTATGATTATCTATTAAAACTTGACCTACATTTCAAAAACACCAGAAACAAATTATTTTGTTTTTGTTAATATTCAGGATTATAAACTTATACATAAGATATATTCTCTATATTAAATAAAAATACAGTTCCTTTTATTTTTATGTTTTAAGATTAGAATGGTTAGGTTTTAATCTAATAAGATAAAAACCTTTCTTACTAAGAAGAATTTTTTCTTAAACCTTAAACAAACCAACGGTTAAAAACATAGCATTACCTTAGTTTATATAAAACAAATAAATATTGTAATTTGCCTCAAGTAAGGCATGCTTGGAGTTTTAATACCTTTTTTTATATGCAATCAGTCCTCTTATCTAGAATATGAGACTAGTTAAGGTTTTTAGTGACCAAAATATTAGGTGGTGATTTCATTTTTTTTTTTTACTAAAAAAATAAAAAGAATTCCTTGTTCTTTTCTCATTACTAGAGAGATTCCTACCTGAGGGGACGATTTTCTTGACACCACATAGACGACAACTTTAAAGACTTTTTCTTTCTTCTAAAACTTTCAAATCAAAACTCGAACCTTTCTGATTAACAGAACATGAAATAAAAGGTCATTTCACATTTTCTATATATATATATATATATATACTTTTCTAAGAATGAAATCATGTAAACTTATTTAATGGAATACTTTTCTAAGTTTACATGATTTCATTCTTAGAAAAGTATGTAAGTTGTGAGAGGTAAGAAGTATACAAATAAATTTTATTATAGCCTATGTTATCAATTAAGTAATTCCTTTGGAATTGAGTTTTGAATTATTAAGACTTGTGTGATATTGAATAATTCCTTTGGATTATAAATTTTAAGCAATCTTTGATCCAATAAATTTTATGAATTAACCACTCCTTGTATTTATATGTACAATTCTTTTTTATCACACCATTGCCTATCTTGGCCCCTCTCATTCTTTCATGTTTTCTCTTTGTCCAATGATTCATTTTAATTTTCTTTCAAGTCCCTCATTCTTATAAGATTTTATTTTAAGTTGTTCCATCATTCTTATTAATATTTTATTTATTTATTTTAATCCATCTTATTTTGAATCAATGTTTTTATATTTCTCTTTATTCAAAAATTCTTTCTCAGGGATTACAAATTTTATTATTCAATAATTGGTTAAGTTTAAATTGGTTTTCTGTAATTATTTTGGTTTGTTTTCTATGAGGTTATTGTGGTCTCAAACAAATATCTTAATATTTAGTTTGTGCATGATTTTATGAGTGTCTATTTTAATTATTGTATGATTAAGTAAAAAAAAGTTATCGAACCCAATGGAGTCCGAGTCCGAGGCCCAGGTCCAAGGTTTGGCAGTTTAAGCGACAAAACTAGGTCGATTCAAATGTCATCTTAATATATATATTATCTTAATTTTTTTAAGTCAAACAACACTTTTTACATATCATTCAGGTTGTCTTTGGCCCTGCCAAGATGATTGGGTCATGTCAAAGCAACTTTTATATAATTTAATTTTAAACCCGAGATAAGTAAGAGTCGCGTTGAGAGATTTCAAAATTGACCCACTAGGTCAAGTTTAATAACAATGCTAAATAATTCCTTGTGACTATTTTTTTTAATGTTCAAAAGTACTTCACTAATCATATGAACAGTGAAGTAGTTCCTTTTTTTTTTCTTTTTTCCTTTTCACTTTTCTTTTTTTATTATTCCTTTTTCTTTTTCTAGTTGCATCCTTTAGGATTGGGTTTGTATTGAGTTTTTTTTTTCAACTTTATCTTTTAATATTTGGTTGATTTTGAATTAGTCTTCATAATTTGTTTTTAGTTTACTTTTTATGAGGTTATTATAATCTTAAACAAACATTTCAATATTTAGGTCATATTTAATTTTTTAAGTGTCTATTTTTGTTTGTGTATAATTGAGCAAAAGTAATTTTTTTAAATTTTTTTATCAAACCTAGTAGAGTTCATAACTCGGGTTGCAGGTTTGGGTATGTTAAGCAGTGAAGTCGAAATTGATTTAATATGTCATTGCCTCAATATTAAAAAAAAATATTTACCTTGAAAAAGAAATCAAAAGCCAAACTAGTTTTTTTACTTTTTATACGGGTTGTATTGGACCCTCCAAGTCAACTGGATTATATAGGGATAACTTATATATAATTTAATTTTAAACTTGTATTAAATAAATAATTAAATCAAGAGTTTTTAAGATTAATATATTAAGTTAGAGTTAATAATATCAAATAGTCGGTTGATATCTATCAAAATTTGGATGAAATTATCAACTTTATAGTAGAAAAGACCGTGATTCCAAGGCTTAGTGCTATTTAACTTGGCTCAACTTGAAAACCGGAACTAGCAAGCACGCTTTACAATTAATAATTTGTTATTCTACTAATATTTTTAAATTTCACAACATATTGCAATTAAATCATGACATTCATGAAATCTCATACTTCCTAATTCTAAAGCTAGCTATTTCATTAAATTTTTTTAAATCTTGTTATTCTGTAATTATTTTTAATTTAGAGTGTTCATTTTTTTAAAAAATTTAAAAAATAAAAATTGGAATTAACACGCGCGCTTTGCAATTAGCAATTTGGCAGCACCAGAGAGAAAACAGAAGGGATAAAATCAATCATAACATAGTAAAACACAGAGGACAGGAGGTCTGAGCCAGTCTCCGTCACTCTCTCTAATTCCTGTTTTTAAGTTCATTTTTGTAACCAATGGCGGCGCTTCTTCTTGAATTACCTCCTCCTCCATTCTTGAACTGTAACCACCACCAATTTCTCTCCAAAACTTCTCTAAGACTTCATAATTTCCCTTCCAAAACACCACCACCACCACCACTCGCTCCCCCTACCACATCTTGCTTTCTTTCAACTGTTACTTCTTCATCAATCTCAAAAGAAGAAAAAGAAAAGGAACCCCACTCCACTGCTGTAGCAAGTACCAATGCTCCTGATGAGGGGTCCCAGCAGGATCGCCGCAAAGTGGTTCAAATTGCCTGGGAGAAGCTCGTCCGTTGGTCCCGCTCCTGGCGCTCCAAGAACAACAAGACTGACCTTCTTGAACGCACTAACAAGGTTCTCTCTTCCTCTTTTTGTTGTTGTTAGTTCTGTTTCGAATTCATTTAGTATGTTTATTTAAAATTTATCAACATTCCCTGAAAAATGACTTAGAATAGTACTCCTATGTCCATGTGTGTTTGCTTTTGCTTCACATGGTAGCAAAGTTTGTACTCCTGCTAGCAAGCTTCAAGAATCAAGATTACTTGGATAATTGCCCCATTTGAGAATTTTTTGGCTCTATGTTCATATTGATCGTGTTTTTATAGGTGGTGGTGCTTGGTGGAGGATCTTTTGGTACAGCAATGGCTGCCCATGTTGCTTACAGAAAGTCTAGTTTGGAAGTTCAAATGCTTCTGCGTGACCCTTTACTCTGTCAGTCTATAAATGAAAATCACTGTAATTGGTAGGACTTGGTCTTGTATGCTTCCATTTTTACTTTCATTTCTAGAATGTTATGTGTTTTTTTAATTTTTGTTGTAATGTATTTTTTTTGCTTTCTCCTGCAATTAGCAAGTACTTCCCGGAACATAAACTGCCCGATAATGTAATTGCCACCACCGATGCAAAAGCTGCTTTGCTTGATGCAGACTTTTGCCTTCATGCTGTGCCTGTGCAGGTTCTTTGATAGCACTGCTCTGTGTTTTCTTGATGCGTTGATATTAGAATTAAAATTGCATTTTATTCTTCATAACTTTTGGCTCTCTTAATGCAGTTTAGTTCATCATTTCTTGAGGGCATTGCAGAATATGTTGATCCTGGCTTGCCTTTCATATCCCTCAGTAAAGGCTTAGAACTTAATACATTGAGGATGATGTCTCAGATTATTCCCCAAGCATTGGGGAATCCTTACCAACCTTTTGTTTTGTTATCCGGGCCTTCTTTTGCTCTGGAATTGATGAACAAGTTACCGACAGGTGACTTGAGTATTTTAAATGATACCTTTGCAGAAACCATGAGTTCTACTTTTAATCATGTTTAGATGGTATTGATTTTTTTATTGTTTGGTCTTTTATTGCCTTTTGCATTTGCAGCAATGGTGGTGGCATCAAAGGACAAGAAATTGGCACATGCTACTCAGCAGCTGTTAGCTTCATCTCACTTGAGAATCAGCACTTCAAGGTATACTAATTTCATTAAATTAAAGGGAGTCAAATTTTATATGCATAAACTTACATGCTTCTCTTTCTTCTGAATCCCACTTCAATTGAGCATTTAACTACTCAACAGCATCTGGCCCATGGAGAGACCTGATTGGATAAACATCTGGGTGAGACAAGGCATGAAATAGAACTTGGACAAATATCATAGATTGCATAATAATGTTAATTCCTCATTTCCCCATTATTTTTTTAGTTGACTCAATGCATCAAATTGGTCTATTTCTAGCAACTTGGACATATTAGCTGTTTCATTGTCTAAACAAAGCCTCGCATTTATTTGTGGTGAAAGTTTTACTGGTTTATATTTCTGAAAGTTGAGAGAATGCATGTACTCAGGAGTACGTGTTCAGTTTGTAACCTCTGATTACTCCAGGGATGTTACAGGGGTAGAAATTGCAGGGGCACTAAAAAATGTACTTGCCATAGCCGCTGGAATTGTTGAAGGAATGAATCTTGGCAATAACTCTATGGCAGCTCTAGTTGCACAAGGTTGTTCAGAGATCCGATGGCTAGCTACAAAGGTGTTTCACTTGTTCTGTAACATCTGAAGAGCCTTTTCTTGTTCAGATTCTAATATAGTCTGTTTCTTGTTCCTTCTGGGTAGAGTAGTAAGTTGTTTTCTTTTTATCCTGTATCTTTTTCTCAGGATTTCTTGGGAAAATTAACATCTCTATTAGCTTTTATGTTTTTTCTATAGTGCCTTCATGGAGCAATCAAAAGTTTTCTGGTATTATCAATGTCTGTTATTGGTAAGGAGTTGTGGCCATAAATAGGCAACAAAGACTTCTACTACATGTTGGGCCAAAAGAAAGGAGAGAAAAAGGAAAGGAAAAGAATGGTTGCTTAGGAAGACATTTTGTAAAGTCACAGTTTATATTTGAAATCTTAGATATCACTTGTAGTTAATGTGCACAAAGTAACTATTATTTTCATGTTTGCTCACTCAATAGCTCTGGATTCTGGACAATGATCTATCCTGGAAAAGTTTTGTTTACCTTGATGATCCGGAAACAGGTTTTGCTTTAATAAATTAGTGAATAACATTTCTTATTCAGCCTAATGTGCATTTGCTTTGGCTATACAGTGTTAATTTACATTCTGGATTCTTGTTTTTTCCTTACTTAGGAAACTAATTTCTTTCGAATGCATATTACTTTAGATCTATTATATGTTGTTGGTGAAGATATGGGTTGTATCCCCTGTTCTCATTCTCACAATTTCCTCTCCACTTTTATTCTTGAAGATGGGTGCCAAACCTTCAACAATTACTGGTCTGTCAGGAACAGGAGACATTATGCTTACTTGCTTTGTCAATCTCTCAAGAAACAGAACAGTTGGAGTACGGCTTGGATCTGGGGAGAAGCTTGATGATATACTGAGTTCTATGAATCAGGTGCTTGTAGATACTTTTATGTACTTATTATCTGTTGATAATCGAAATTTTGCTAATAGATGACCTTGTTGTCTAGGTGGCAGAAGGTGTGTCAACAGCTGGAGCAGTGATTGCATTGGCCCAGAAATATAATGTTAAGATGCCAGTATTAACAGCAGTGGCTCGGATCATAGATAATGAATTGACTCCGAAGAAAGCTGTTCTTGAGTTGATGAGTCTCCCTCAGGTCATTCAAAATCTCTATTCAGTTCAATAAAGTTTCTTATGATTCATCCAATTTACTTTCTCTTGTCTATTTTGGCTCAGTTTTAGGAATTAAATAGTGGCCTTGAATTGTTATTTGTTAAAGCTAATATTTTGGTTGCAGGTTGAGGAAGTTTGAGATGGCGCACTTTGTCCTGATGAATGATGATCATGCAATATAATTTCATTACAAGAACAATTTTGTGCAGAAGTTAGCTTAGTCAAATTCTTTTTCCCCCATGGCACTTTCTGAATCTTGGGGATCATAGATACCACAACTAATTTCGTCTTCATTGCTGGTTTCCATGTGCCACGAAGACATGGCTTGTCACTTCAGAATTCAGATAATTTATATCATATCATATTCGTGATCTATGAAATAGAGGAGTATATACATTTAGATGCTTGTTACAGTGACTTGAAAGTCATAATACGTTACACGAGACTGTGTTTTCTAGTTTGTCATGCAACATCCATCCTGTAATTCTACCTTATACTTGTTCTGTGACCTCTACTTAAAATTCATATTTTCGTTTTTTTTTCTCTGTAATTTTACTTGCAGCTTGAAATGAAATAAAAAGAAAAAGGCCCTTACTTTTTATCATTTGACTGAACTGATCAGTTGCGCAATCCATCCCCTATCTTCATCAAATTATGGAACAGCAATATTCCAGTTTTCATCTGAAGTTTTCTATGTTGATCCTTGGTGCCATGGCTCCACAATGTGCTGGTCAGCTTGATAGCCAAAGATTGGTGTCCATTTTAAGCTTATATCCATCATAACTCCTGAAATAGAATTTGTTGAGGAACTCGTGCCCTGGTAATTTAGTTGCGTCTGCTGACGTTGCAGGTGATTCAAGGAAGTTGCTTCCTTTGGCAGGCGATGGGTTAATGATTTTGATAGAGTATATATATTATGTCAAATATGTATCATTTTAATATTAAATATTAAAGTTATTGATTTTTTAAATAAAATTTAAAACTCTTTATAAATATTATTCTACTTTACATAAGAATTTACAATCAATATTATTAAAAATCAGATAAAACATTTTTTGTAATTCATTAAAAATAATGAATCTTTTTTTATTACTTAAAGACCTTTATATAGTTCGTGTTATACCTAATGTTTGCTTATTTGTTACCCTTGATTATGATAATATGTAGTAAGATCAAAATATAACACTCCATATATAAGTTAACTTAGTAATTTCAAGTCTAAAGATCACTTATACAATCGTCATGTGAGTTTTTTTCCAAACACGAATAATCTCTCTTTATATAAAATTCTCATGCAAGTCAATTCAGTGAACATATCATCTCCAACACTTCTATTTCATTATAGTATTGTTTCTAAAATATTTTTAGTTAATTCTCTATTAAAACTTTATATCTTAACGTATGAATAACTATTTAATTTTGAGGTACATAGTCTTAATAGAGAATTAACAATGAATATTTTAGAAACAATACTTTGATGCAATATAAATCCTATAATTATAATAATTTTATAATTTTTTTTATAAAACATTTTAATTCATTAATTAAATAGGATAATTTTTTATTAATAAATTAAATATATTTGCATAAATAAAATAAACATCATCATTGTATATATATATAACTTACAGATCTTATCATATGTTTACCATGTGTGAAGTGAGAAACTCTTTGTGTGTTGTCCGCTCAATTTCTTCATATAGCTTCCCCAAACCCTGCTGTTATCAACTTTCATCCCTTTTTTCCCGTCCAATTTCTCCAGATATTACTATTTGCTATGACCCTTGGAACACCTCCTGAGTCCCGCCACAAGCTTACTATAATATTCTTAATCTTCAACCTTTCTGCCCTCGACTTGTCGGTTTTTTTTTGTCCTTTGTACTACAAATGCTCAAGTCTTTTGTAACTACTTTACAAAATGTCAACTCATCCAGAATAGCCAATAAAAAAGTCATTTCAAAGCTGTACTTTCAATAAGGACTTTGCATGTAAGCGCCCATCCATGTTTTAGTCCCCTTCATGGCAGTATCTCTATGGACCTCTTCTCTTGTCAACATCAGTCTCTAGTTTTCCACTAATCTGCCTTCTTTCTCCTTGGCGAGAGACCCTTTACGCTCTTGGGTTTTGACAACAAGAAATCAAGGTACTCCCGTTAATCATAATCAAAAGATTCTCCTTGTAATTTTCAATTTCTGATTTCTCTATCTGTGTATAAACTCTCTTTTGAGCTCCATTTCGTTTGTTTGATGCCATATTTTCCAGTTCATAGTAACAGTGATTCGGTAGGTAAGATTAGTTCTAAATGTTTGTTTGATTTTAGCATTTCAGTTTATTTTTTGACGTCGATAGATGCCGGGTTCTTCTTTTATGTCCTGGTTTTTCGTTAACAACTGATCAAATGCTTTAAAGCTAAGGCCAGTTTTGGTTTGTTTAGTCATGTAGGAGCGGGATTAACTAAATTGATGATTTCTTTTTCTTTCTTTCCAGTAGCCATGGAGGATGGTTTGTTTACTCATCTGATATCTATAAGCCATCAAACTCTCCACTTCTACTGTTTTAATGAAATCACGTTTGCTGTTCATAATAATCATCTCTGCTTATCTGCTAAAACATTCTAAATACACACACACACACACCACAAAAAAAAAACAAGAGTGAAAAATGTTTCTTTTGTATTGGATGGTGTCCAGACATGCCTGCTTTTGAGTGTGCCGTCAATTATTTGATGCACCTTCTCCTGGCCTCTGGCTATATAGAAGGAAGAGAAGGAGGAGTTGATTAGAAGCCTTCTAATTGGACCTCGAATTCTAGTTGATTATCATTAATGGTTGGATTACACTATAAGGATAATTTTCTCCCACATTTAATCCTTTCCATCCGGGGTTTGAATAGGATTTTGTTCTTACATCTATGTCTCATAAGAACTATAAGTAACCTTTTCAACTTATTTAGCTGGAAGCTACTGCTGAAACTTTGATTCATTAGTATTACAAATTGTCCTGAAGAGAACGTATTTGAAAGAAAGATTTGTCATAAAGGAGCCCAGACAGCTATCATTGTGTAGGTATAGGAATCTTTGTCATGTGTGTATACTCGCTTTCATGTTGGTCTAATTTTTGCTTTTTTCATGGTCTGGAACAAGAAATGGAAGGATCATCTCGTAAAAAACGCAGCCGTGTGGAGATGCTTTCACCAAATTACAAGCTTGGTAAAACTCTTGGATATGGCGCCTTTGGAGAGGTGAAGCTTGCTGAGCATAAATTGACAGGTCTTCATGTTGCCATCAAAATACTTAATCGCCATGAGATGAAAAAAAAGGGGATGGAAGAAAAAGGTATAGGCCGTGCACAGCCTTTCACTATCAAAATGAATCTATGTGATTGGATAATTCTATTTGAATGAAAGTCATTCATCTGAACTTGAAATATGAAAGTTTTATGCCAAGATGTTAGACATTTATTATATTCCTCTGGGAGGACTCAAGGAAGATTTTGTTCTAGATTTTCTTTTCAGTTCAGAGTTTATTCAGTTTTACCTCAGTTGTCTTATGTTTTCTCCTTTTCTTTTGCAGCGAGGAGAGAAATCAAAATCTTGAAAATGCTAACGCATCCTCATATTATACGACTGTATGAGGTTATTGAAACATCATCTGATATATTTGTTGTAATGGAGTATGCCAAGTGTGGGGAACTCTTTGAATATATTTTGGAGAAGGGTAGGTTAGAAGAAGATGAGGCACGCAGTTTTTTCCAGCAGGCAGGATTGACTAATATTATGCATTAGATTTCTTCCACATTTTCTCTTCATTTCCCAATTCGATTCAGTGAGCCAAACTTCTCTCTGCTTGCAGACAATTTCTGGTCTCGAATTTTGCCACAAGAATATGGTTGTTCATAGAGACCTTAAGCCCGAGAATTTGCTGTTAGATTGTAAGCACAATGTGAAGATTGCTGATTTTGGTTTGAGCAATATAATGCAAGATGGTCATTTTCTAAAGACAAATTGTGGAAGTTACAACTATGCTGCCCCAGAGGTATGGATCAGGTGGAGGCTTCCGTACCTCGTTTGGTCTATACATTTGCCTCATGTAGTGATTTTTATTCATAGGTAATGTGATCTGTTCTTTTAATAGGTCCTAGCTAAAGAATTGTATGATGGGCCTCAAGTGGATATATGGAGCTGTGGTGTTATATTGTATGCTCTTCTTTGTGGTTCCCTACCATTTGATGATGAAAACATTCCCTATCTCCTCAAGAAAATAAAGGTACTTTACATTTTCTTTTCTATCTGTGGATTGTGTAAATCAGCTTAAAGTCTTCAGCAAATAGTTCAACTCAGTTATATAATTTTTGGGCTGGCCATTTTATTTTCAAGCTTAGCTTCAAGAATCAGTTATGTATGCATCATTAGAAACTTTGCTTTCTGCTGACTGCTTAGGGTCTACTGTTATATTCTGTTGTCAGAAACCTTTTGCCGTGATTGAAGACTACGTTTAACTACCCTTCACATCTTCGCTGACTCGAGTCATTTTGGGTTTCTCTGTTTTTGTTGCCCTGAAATAACCATCTTTTTTTACTACCTATTCCTGTCTCGTATGATTGTTATAGTTGATTCTTCTGTATCTGCTATTCCATTTTCCACCACATTCACAGTATAAAACATTATCTCTTTATTTCCCAACAATCTTCTGTACTACAAAACTATTGTTGTTTTATCCTTATATTTATTATTTCCTTTGATTTTACACTTCCTTCACGATCAAGGAGTAATCTGCAGACCATGAATTTAATTATCAGTCTATTATATATGCTTTCTGAGTTATTGTCCATTTATTTTCTTTGTTAATAAGCGTTTAGTTACTGATATTCTACCTTCAACTATTGTATGTCATTATTATACGAAGATTAATTCTATAGCATCCTCAGCATACATCGTGTTCTCTTTAGGGTGGCATATATTCTATTCCCCGATATTTGTCACCTGGTGCAACAGATATGATCTCAAAGATTCTTGTGGTTGATCCAACGAGAAGAATGAGGATGCCTGAAATTCGTCAGCATCCGTGGTTCCAAGCTCACCTTCCACGTCATTTGGCTGTTCCCCTGCCAGATACTATGCAACATGCTAAAAAGGTTTTCCTACCGAAGATTTGAGTTATGAATTAATAGTGACTGTATGGATTTGTTTCTTCCAAGTCCTTGTACATAGCTTTTATTTAGCATCAACCGGAGGATTCAATAATGGTGAGGAAGAGTGGTCAAATCTTATGTATCGTGTAACACCTGAAATGTCTTGGATTGAGTGATAAAGAATGATCTAGTTACGAGAAGTATATGTCATTAATGGAAGGTAGCATTAGGCTTAGCTGACTCGAGGATTTTAGTATGTTAAAAAGGTAAATAGCATGGATTTTATTGTCCATACTGGTTTGTTTTGACATGATGCTACATTAGTTACAAGTATGGTATAACAGGTAGATCCTTGCTGTTCTCTGGAGAGGCTATACTGATATTCTGGATGCAAATGGATCCTTTTAGTGTCTAGGTGAAGCTCTTAGGACTAGCAGTACTGTGCCTAATACCTCACACAATGTTTGGAGAAAAAGGTTTTGAAGAAAAGGGAGAGAATTGAACCCTATAAGCATGTTTAATAGTCTTTTCTTCACGAGGAGGGACAATTCAATCCCCTCCCTTCCAAGTCATCGATCCAATTTATTCAAACTATTAACTGTCATTCCTGCAGATTGATGTAGAGATTTTTCAGGAAGTGGTCAAGCTGGGATTTGATGGCAAACAACTAATTGAATCCATTATATGCAGAATGCAAAATGAGGTTTGGAAAATTTAAAACTTTTCATTTAGTGTTTTAAAAACTCTTTGCATACAATAATCGAAGTTTGCTTGTTAGCATTACTCTACAATTGTTTTCAGGCAACCGTTGCATACCATTTGTTATTGGACCATCAACTCCGTGATTCTAATGGTTATCTTGGAGCTGAGATCCAAGAGACTACGGTGTGTTTATCTTTCCCATGTTTACTTTACAGGGGGGGAAATGTTGTCGACATTTTAATTTATGTTGGTAAAGAGTTATTTCAAGTGGATAGTAGTTTCTGAAAGGGCTTTGCTCTGCAATTGTAAGCTGTGGCATGTCTTGAGGATCTGTCCCTGGGCATGCATTAACTAAAACTGAGGAATATGATTTATCTATAATGTAAGAGGATTAATCTCCCTCTGCCCTGCACTGGGTGGGATATATATTTTTACCACTTCTATTTTTAGCATTTTCATTGAATGATGATTAATGTTATATATTCTGTTAGTATACTTTCCATTTGATTTGCATTGCTCTCAAGTCTCAACCTTTTTTTCTTCTTTGCTAGGAAAGTAGTCTCAGTTCTATGCATCCAGATGAGCCTTCTTCATCAACAGGGCGCTTACTTCCAGGACATATTAATAATCAAGGATTGGCTTTACAGTTTCCGGGTAATAGGAAATGGGATCTTGGAATTCAGGTTAGTTCCTGTGCTTTTAGAGTGTACAAATTCAAGTGCCGATTTCGAGCTTGTGTGTGGCATGAACTGCCTGGGACTGGCTTAGGTTGTTTGGTTCTCAGCGAAACTTTGAGTAGAGATCCTAGGTTGTCATCTTAGATACATGAGAAATTGAATATATAATGAAACAATGGCTATATTCATTTTACAGTTATACCTGATTATATTCGTTGCCTTCACTTTGTCAGTCTCGAGCTCATCCTCATGAAATAATGGTAGTAGTTCTCAGAGCTCTGCAAGAACTGACTGTGTGTTCGAAGAAAATTGGCGATTACGGTATGAAGTGCATGTGGATTTCTGGCACTCTTGAACCTCACAAGGGCAAAGCCATGGCGGTGAACGACCACCCTGTTCATAATTCTGATTTACTTGCGCAGCCCTCCATTGTTGAGAAAGATGCAATCATGAACCCACCAAATGTAGTGAAGTTTGAAGTGCAGGTAATGGCACTCATCATGTTTGTTTTTGCTTTTAAATGTATATGAACGAGGAGGGATTCATAAGGCAGAAGGGTCGAAAAGCTGATAAAAGGTAAACCTAGTGTAAAATCAAGGCATGGTCTGATATGGCTGATGCATTCGTTGTTTTGACAGCTTTACAAAACTAACGAGGAAAAATACTTAGTTGATCTACAAAGAGTCGAGGGTCCTCAGTTACTCTTCTTGGATCTTTGTGCAGCTTTCCTCGTACAGCTCAAAGTCATTTAATCATGCTCCTTGTCCCTTGGCTGTCTTTCATTGTTTTAGCAAGCTCATGTCGCAGGCAATTATGCATTTCAACTTGTTCCTGTCTTCAAGAATAAAATCCTTTTTTTTTTCTTTTTCTTTTTCTTTTGCACGCATGCATTTCAAGCTCATGTTTCAATCATGCATTTCATTTTTTTTATTATTATTATTCTTGTATGGGTCACGCCATTACAAATTGCGTCCAAATGAGATGCAAAACGTTAAAGCATTAAATTGAATGTCCGCTGCAATTTAAGTTGTAAATGAGATAACTGCGGCTATTAATTGGCGGTCAAATAAATTTTTATTTTGAAAAAAAATATAAAGGATTTTTTAGTGTTTTTTTTTACTAGAAAAGTCCTAATAATAAATTAAAACAAATTTATGCATACATTTAATTAAAAAATTAAAAATCAATTATGCTAATAAAAAAATATTAATGTATTTATTCAACTTGTTTTTGTTGCGGGTTAGAAAAAATAAATATGTAGATGTTAATGTATTTTTTAATATCGACTAATAGAAAAATTAATGTTATATATAATAAAATAAAATAAAATAAAAATTATATGTGTGAATAATGACGTGTAGGATTTCAAGTTAATTTTAAAAATAATAGAAAAACGTGATAATATTACAAATGCATTTCATTTTATCATGTAAGATGTTATTTATGCAAAATAAAATAAATCTTAAATATATGAATCAATAACGGCAATGAAATTCCATCATTCCTATAAAAGTAAAAGATAAGCATGTTATTTAACCCTAATTATTTTACTTTAATGCATATATTGTTTTATATCTTAAATATTACTATTTCATACCAAGAATAAATAATTTTTATTTTTATAAAGCATAAAAAAGTATAGATGAATTAGAATAATTTATTCAAAACATCAATTACATATAAAATAATTAAAAAAAAATTGTTATTTAAAAAAATCTAAATATATAATCTAAGAAATAAGAGAGAAGGGATATTCTATAAGTATAGAATGATAAATATTTCAATTGTCAAGAATAAAAAATAATAATTTCTTTCTAAAACAAAGTTTAAGGAAAAAAGGAGGAATTTTTTTGAAAAAAAATAAAACCCAAACAATTTTTTTCAAATAAAAATTACTTATGTTATATTACCTGCTATAGTAAAAAATAAAAAAATATAGTGAAAATTGAAAAATATTTGCAAATTTCCCACCGCTATTGTACCCTGAATTGTATGAAAAAAGTAAAAAATTATAATTTTGTCACTGCTACAATACCATAATAGTAAAAATTGAAATAATTACAAAATTATCATTCCTACAATGTTTTACCCATTTCATTTTAGTATATTGTATAATATTTGCAACTACACAAAATTGCTTAGTTGCTTACTTGATAATTATCTCATGCTATACTTGGGTCCCATCAAAACATTTTTTAACATAAAACAAAATATTTAAACATTTATAACATGTTTTCAATGGCAGCAAAAATTTTAATTATTATTTCAAAATTTTATTCAATTAGTTAACTTTGAAATTTTCTAATTTGAATCCATGTTTAGTCATGGCTTTAAATTAATTTACATATAAGTTGATCTAAGTGACCTGATCGATTTAATAGGTCAGAAAACAATCTATATGACCAATAGAAATATAATTTAATTTTAAATTTTTTTTTAGAAAAATTAAGAGCGTGATATATTAAATTAATTTGGTTTTACTCGTCAAACTTACAAAATTTAATAAATTAATAACTTTTTTTTTAGAATTATTATTTGTTATCTAAGTACAAGACACTGGAAATAGACAATAATAGTAAAGCAGTGGAATAATTTTTTTTAAAATAATTATAATAGATCGTAAAAAACAAATGCCTTCTAAGATTACAATTATTATCGTATTCAAAAACAAAATAAAAATTAAATGAAATTTAATAAAATAATATCTAAAAGATATCCTTAATTAATTTAAAAAATATATATATAATATTTTAAATTAATTATTTTTTAAGAAATTAATATTTTGAAATTTTTTTTTTAAAAAAATAATAGGTTGGGTGGGCGAGTGTGCTTGGACCCTGGACCATATAAAAAAAAGCTCATGCATTGGGGTTGCCAATTTAGACCCGTGCACGGAGGCTTCCTTTTTTTTCTAATTAAAGGGGTGAAGGAAGCATCATTTATTTTTTGAAATTCAACAACGGTAGGTGGTTAGAAAGTTAGAACGTTTTGATTTCTAGGCCTCAAAAAATTTATTTTCACCCAATATTTGTACTAAAAACACTAAGAAACACCATAAAAATTTCAATAAATCCATTTATTATATTAAATTAGTATTTGATTGGTTTTTAAAAAAAAACCAACTCCAATAAAGATTTTTTTTTTCTCAAAGTTCAATCTATTTTTTTTTAGCACCAAGAAAAAAAAGTAGATTTGAATCCATTAACACCAAGAATAACTAGTTTTGCACTAAAAAATAGCATGTTTGTCAACTTTCTTTCACTTTCACTATAATCTAGGGACTCTCTTTTCTCTTCTGAACTCAAAAATTAAAATATAAATAAAATAAAATTTTGAACTAAATCATTTACTCATCAAACTAAAACGATCAAAAAGAAAATTTGACAAAATCACAAGGCACAAAGCCGTTGACACAACTTTTTTTTTTTTAAAAAAAGGCTTCCAATCTTTTCTCTCTTTCAATATGGTCCCTTAATTTTAATTCTTCTCAAACAATAAAATCAAATTCTTTATCGTGAAATCGAGCTTTAATTCAATGACAAGATTTTTTTATGATTGAGATAGCCATATAAAAAAAGTTGAAACAAATTATAACCCACAAATCCTAATAAAACACAAAATAAAAAGAAAAAAGAAAAAAAATATGATGACTAAAAGCAAAAAAAGGGAAAAAGGGGGGTTTGTATAATATATTTTGATATTTAATGATGATTAATTTTATTTTTTTCCCACAAGCATGCTTGGCCTCACTTTTTATTTTATTTATTTGATTTTAAATTTATCTTATATATATATATTATAACTAAATTAAAAAATATATATTATTAAACTCAGTACAGTAAAGTCATGACAATATTTAAAAAATAGTAATCTTAATTTTTTTCATAACATTTAACGCAATCAGAAGCAAAAAACACAGAGGTTCTTGTGATGTAACACTCTTCAGTTGCATGGGAGTGGGAGAAGGAAGACTGAATTACCATATTTCAAGTCTTCAAAATGGAGAGATTGGCTCTTCTTTTGTCCATGGATGTTGCTACTAGAGGCTTGGATTTTCTGAAAGTTAGATGTATTAATCAGTATGATTCACAGGTTTTGAGGCATTTCTTTCTGTTGTGTTTCTTTGCATTTTTTTTTCACACTTTTATTCTTGGTTTTGTTAGGAATTGGATAAATGGTTCATTGGAGCTTGATTCCACCAATAAATCATGGTGCAGGGTTGGTTTAACTGCTCTGTTGGGAGAAGAAGGAGACTCGTTGCTATTTCTGCAACCAGTTGAAGTGGATTATCTACAAGACTTGGAGAAACATGGCGTATCCCTAATAGTCTGAGCTCGTTTGCGAACGTGGCTTGCCGGGCATTTCAGCCAAGGATGAATAAACTGTCTCAGAATGCATTTTGTTCAGAATTTTTATGGTGAAGAAACCACACCCACGGCCCACGTCCCCCAAATCGAAAAACCAAAATCAGAATTTTAGAGATATCCCTCCTTGCATTACTTATTGAACTAGTGTGTTTTGTGTTGGCCGGCCATGCTGGCATGTATTTCATTCCCCAAATTTCTCGCAAACTTTCAAATCTAGCACACTCAGATTTGATCCATTCCAAAATCGTAACTTTAGTTCAACAAGGACAAAATGTAGATGCCTTGCAATTCTACTCTAGAAATCCCCTAAACGCTACCAGGTTCACATACCCTTCTCTCCTAAAGGCCTGTGGTTTCCTTTCAAATCTTCAATATGGAAAAACAATTCACTCTACAATCATCACCAAAGGCTTCTTCTACTCTGATCCTTACATCACTACCTCACTTATCAATTTCTATTTTAAATGCGGGTCATTTGTAAATGCAGTTAATGTGTTTGATAAATTGCCTGAGAGTGAAGTGTCAGGCCAAGATGTAACCTTTTGGAATTCTATAGTTGATGGGTACTTTCGATTTGGACATAAAAAGGAGGGTATAGCTCAGTTTTGTAGAATGCAATTATTTGGTGTTAGGCCTGATGCTTACTCATTGTGTATTCTACTTGGTGCGTCTGATGGGCATTTGGGATATGCGAAGCAAAATCATGGTTATAGCGTTAGAAAAGTGCTTTACGGTGACCCTTTTTTGGACAGTGCACTGATTCATATGTACTTTAGTTGCGGAAGACCTCTGGATGCGTGGCGTTTGTTCAAAGATTTGGAAGATAAGGGCAATGTTGTAGCATGGAATGTGATGATTGGAGGATTTGGTGAGAATGGCTTGTGGGAAAATAGCTTGGAAGTTTATTTGTTAGCGAAGAATGAGAATGTCAAACTTGTTTCAGCATCCTTTACTAGTACTCTAAGTGCTTGTTGTCAGGGTGAATTTGTTAGTTTTGGCATGCAGGTTCATTGTGATCTGGTTAAGCTGGGTTTTGAGAATGACCCTTATGTTTGTACTTCACTATTGACTATGTATTCCAGGTGCAAGTTGGTTGAAGATGCCGAAAATGTTTTTGATCAGGTTTCTGTGAAAAAGACTGAATTATGGAATGCAATGATCTCGGCATATGTTGGTAATGGACGCTCTTATGATGGTTTGAAAATTTACAGACAGATGAAGTTACTTCAAATTCCACCTGATTCTCTTACAGCGACAAATGTTTTATCATCTTGCTGTTTGGCTGGTTCATATGATTTTGGTAGGTTGATTCATGCAGAATTAGTAAAAAGACCTATTCAAAGTAATGTTGCTCTACAGAGTGCTCTGTTGACCATGTACTCAAAATGCGGTAATAGTGATGATGCTAATTCAATATTTAACACAATAAAAGGAAGGGACGTAGTTGCATGGGGTTCCATGATATCAGGTTTTTGCCAAAATAGGAAATATATGGAGGCTTTGGAATTTTACAACTCAATGACAGTATATGGGGAGAAACCAGATTCTGATATTATGGCAAGCGTTGTGAGTGCTTGTACAGGACTAAAGAATGTCAATCTCGGTTGCACTATCCATGGATTTGCTATTAAAAGTGGGTTGGAACAGGATGTTTTCGTTGCAAGTTCCCTGGTAGATATGTACTCCAAATTTAATTTCCCAAAGATGTCCGGAAATGTATTTTATGATATGCCACTTAAGAACCTTGTAGCTTGGAATTCTATAATATCTTGCTACTGCAGGAATGGCCTCCCAGACTTGTCCATTAGTCTTTTTTCTCAAATGACACAGTATGGCTTGTTTCCAGATTCTGTCTCTATTACAAGTGTCCTTGTTTCTGTTTCGTCAGTTGCAGTACTACGTAAAGGAAAGGCAGTGCATGGGTATCTGAAAAGACAGAGGATTCCATATGACCTTCAACTAGAGAATGCTCTGATTGATATGTATATCAAGTGTGGATTCTTGAAATATGCCCAGCATATCTTTCAAAACATGCTTCAGACAAACTTGGTGACCTGGAATATAATGATTGCTGGTTGTGGATCACATGGGGATTGGTTGAAAGCAATGAGATTATTTGATGAGATGAGAAGTTTTGGAATCGCTCCTGATGATATTACTTTCATTTCTCTTCTGACATCTTGCAACCATTGTGGTTTCATTGAGGAAGGGCTAAAACTTTTTCAATTGATGACGGTTGAGCATGGGATTGAGCCAAGAATGGAGCATTATGTAAACATTGTTGACCTCTTGAGCCGTGCAGGACGCCTGGATGATGCTTATGCTTTTGTGAAAAACTTGCCTATTGAACCTGACAGGAGTATTTGGCTATCTTTGTTATGCTCATGCAGAGTTCATCATAATGTTGAGCTTGGTAAGCTGGCAGCTCATAAGCTACTGGATATCGAACCCAGTAGGGGCAGCAATTATGTTCAACTTTTGAATCTTTATGGAGAAAATGAATTGCAGGACAGGGCTGCAAACTTGCGGGCTTCAATGAAAGAAAAAGGCTTAAAGAAGACTCCTGGATGCAGTTGGATTGAAGTAGGGAATAGCATTGATGTTTTCTTCTCTGGTGATAGCTCATCTCCGAGGACAATAGAGATCTATGACTTATTGAATAGTCTTAGGAGGAACATGCGAAAGAAAGGAGGTCATTATGAAAGTGTTGAGGCCTTGTAAGAATGGCATCCTGGAAGGGATGAATTGCTCCCCAGAAGGAATCCGTTAATGTTGTTGCTTAAGTTTCTTTTGAAGATTAAGAAGCAAATTGAAATGAGTTGAAATGATACGATGCGATCCATGAAAAATTTTAACAAGGAAATTTTGGATTCTAATGTAATTGTTCAATTATGAAAAATGACTTGACTTGATCAAGCTGGAAAAATATGCTGATCAAGAAAAATTCTCTTACTTATGACATTAAAAAGGTATAATGACTCAATAAGCAAGAAATATACAAAAACAAATAAAAACAAAACCATAATTATGATTTTGTAAGTAATAAACGAATTCATATGAAATATGAATTTTTTAAAGATACGAAATAAATCAGATGCAAAACTAATAAAAATAACTTTATTAATTCTCAAATATCCTAAATGTAACTTTAGTATACTAAATAGGTTGATTTCAACAATAGAAAAACACGTTTTATAAGTTTACGTAAATCAGATATTTTTACATAATCTAATATCCAAATTTAAAATACAAACCAAATAAAGTTCAAATAACCCCAAATTTAATATTTGATGTTATTGTACCAAAATAAAAACCCTATAATATCAATTTTGAAGCGATTCCAATGTGGTTTGATTCAATCTCCATTGAATTAGTGTTTTCATGACACAACTAAATCTTTAGCTTTTTAACATCTTTCTTTTTATTTTTAATTTTTTTTAATTAAGTATTACTGATATGTAGGGACAATAATCAAAACAACAAGACCAAATCACTTTTTCCCCTAACTCAAGTTTAAAATCAAACCATGTAAAAGTTGATATAACATGATCTAATCAACTTAGCCGGTCCAAAAGCAATCCTAATAAATGTTAAAAAAAATTGAGAAAAAAAGGAAATGAAAATAGATAAAAATAAATAAATAAGGGGAGACACATGCTTTAATGTTTATCATACATAAAACATATAATATAAATTCTTATTATTAAATAGAACCATTTGACACAAATATCAATCGTTTTGGTGATCTAAATCAATGTTAATGATTTTTTTCTCTCTTTACCATTGAAATCTAATGGTCTCTCTCTTTTCCCTCTCTAGCCAAGAACTAAAAAATAACAAAAATAAACTTTTGTACCAAAATTGAATTTGAAAAATATTGAGGTATAAAAGTTATATAATTTGTATTATTTTTTTAAGTTTAAGGACCAAAGTATATTTGTTGCCAAAACTTATGGCACACAACCCATGTTTGGTGCCCTTTTGTTTGGTTTTGTTTTTTTTTTTTTTTAATTCTAATCCCTACTTTTCAACCTTACATTTTCCTAAGAAATAACAAACAATTGGCTTTTAATTAGAACTAAATCAATAAAAAAAAACTTCGAGAATCAAAATGAATTTTTTAAAAATACATAGTGCAACACAATGTCATCCACAATGATTTATATATACATGAACAACATATGCCTTTACAGTAAACAAACCCATCTATTAGTGAAAAAGATTGACTTGACCCATCTAGCATAATAAATATAAAAATATTAACTTTAAGAATAATAAAATTGATTTGAAAACATCAAAAATATATTTTTTAAATTTAATTTTTTAAAAATACATCAACAAGAGAAAAATATTTGAAAATAATAAAATAGATGTGCAAATGGTCGAAATGCATTAAAAACACATTATTTGTTTATTAATTTGCTTTTTTTTTTAAAAAAAATTATTTTTAAAATATATTTTAGAATTAATAGTAAAAAATTGAGTTATTACAATTCATATAAAATATCATGGTCATTCTAAGAAAAAAACAATGTTTTTTTTGCATACATAACGTTCATTAAGCTAGAAAAGGAGGAGAAATGCGTTTTTTATTTTGCTTTTGTAGAAAAATTTAGAAAACTTCATTTTAATGTTCTCTAACTTCAAGCAATGATGCGATGGAAAAATATAATTGTTTTTACTTTCTCCAATAGGTAACAATGAATCATTTGAATTATTTTTCCATGTTTTTTATGATTTTATTTTTCTTGGGAAAATGAAATATTAGTCTACTAATCAACACACCCTTACGTTTTTTGGGTACAAATTTAGAAAACTCGATTAGGAGTATTAACAAAACCTAAAGCAGAAGGGTTTTTTAATGTAGACTATGGGTGACAACACTATTCGATGGAACAATATTTTCATGCCTTTATCCTTATAAAAAAGAACCTTAAAATTAGCTATGTATTGAGGTTTTTTTAAAAGGCTACTAGTTATTATCAAATTAATTAAGGATAAATAAATCTTTTTATATTTTAAAATAAATAAAAGTGGTTTTAATGGGTTTTTTTTAATGTTTTCACAATAATTTTTTTTGTTATTATCAAGTCAACTGAGGGGTAATTTGGTATTTTATAAATAAAAAAATAATAAAAAAGCATAATAAAATAACAAAAATACCTTTAGAAGCAATAAATTAAAATAAAAATGGTCTCAAAAGACTTTTTTATATTTTTCATAATGATTTTTTTTTTTGTTAGTATCAGTTTAACTAAAGGTCAATGTAGTATTTGAATAAATATACAAAATAAAAAAACAAAAAATGATTGACACATGGAAAGTGTCTGTCCTCTTTAAGTGGTGCATGCGGAGATTCTAAGCAGCCAAAATCCCCTTCCACCATATCATTGGAAGCGTTGTTATGTCTTCTTTCTTTTGGGGCGGTGTATGGGTCAATGGTAGCATGGTTTATTGCCGACAACACTTTCTTTTTCTTTTTTTTTTTCCTTTCTCTTATCTTTTTGAAACTTGAAATAATTTAAAGTTGTCCTCTAATTTATAGGAATTTCCTTTTCAATATTTTATTATTTTGATTTCTAATTTCTTGCTTGGTTATTTTGTAAAACTTTAATTTTTTTTCTCAATTTCATCATTCAATCCCAATTTATAAAATGTTAGTTTTTTCAATTTAATTCTTATTTTTTTATTGTTTTTTTAGCCTTTTGTTAAATTATTTTTTCTTTTCAATTTCACCCTTCAATCAAAGATAAAATTTATTTTGTATTTCAATTTTAATCCTTATTAATTTAATTACTATGTATTATTTTTAATCCTTTTATATAATTGATTTTTTTTAAATTTTATCCTTCAACATTTAATAGATTGAGAATTGAGTTTCATAGTTTTTCTAGATAAAGTGTTTCTGATCTAATAACCTGAGTTATATGTTTGAAAAGTTAACATGAGCTTATATTAATTTTTTAACAAAAATAACTTTATGATTTTTTTTAATTTTATATTAAATTATTGATTTTATAATTTAAACCAAGTTTAAGGAGATAAACCAAATTAACTCAAATCTCATTACAATTATATTAACTCAAATCTCATTATTAAAATTATTACTATCTCGAATTGATTTAAATTAATTTATTAATTTATTTTTATTACCCGATTTAATTAAAACTAACTTATTTAAAACGGTAAAATCAGTTGAAAAAAATAATAAAAAAAGAGCTCACGGTGGAGCACGGGTAAGTTAATCATAATCAAGTTCGTCAAAAGATGACCAGTGACAAGCAGTGTTGCTCCGATCTCAAAGCTAAAGGCTCGCACGAGCGTACAAAGCGAAAGGCACCTTGTTGAACCAACCCAAGGTCAGAGTCAGATAACAGGTAGACAGAAACAGACTCCAATTTCTTTCATTTTTTTGTCTTTATTTTTTCAATTTTGGCACACAGGTGGTGTCATAATACCATACATGCGCAGAGACGGAGAAACAAGAGAAACTAAAAACCTCACCTCTCCTCCATCTCTAACCCTTCTAGATCTTAGTGGATTGGTGATTGATTTGTCATATTACAAGACAGCAACAGAAAGAAGAAGATGCTGAGATTCTTAAAAGGAGTGGTGGGTGGATCTGGTACCGGACTGAAAGATCTCCCTTACAATATCGGTGATCCTTACCCTTCCGCTTGGGGATCCTGGACTCACCATCGCGGAACCTCCAAGGTTCAATTTAAAATCCTTCAATTTTTACGTTAGGATTTATTTATCTTATTGTAGTGTACTACTACTAATGGACGACGAATTAATTCTTTTTGATCATGTTTAAAATGTAATTCATTGTGGTATGTGAACCTGGAGGATTTAGTTTTTGTTTTTCATGTTGATTGATTTTCAGGATGACGATGGGGGATCTGCGGTGTCCATATTTTCTCTTTCTGGAAGTAATGCACTGGATGGCCATTTAGCTGCTGGTCGTAATGGTGTCAAGCGTCTTCGTACTGTGAGTTTGCCTTTTCTCTATCTTTTTATTCTTGTTATTTAGGCTGAGGTCTTCTCAAGCACAGTAACCCATTTTGGCATGCTTACTTCTTCTTGAAATTGTTCAGTTGCAAAGCTTCTCTTTTATGATTCCTATTTTCTTGGCTTATCTTTTTTGAGGCTTGTTGTTTCTGTGGGCAAACTTCAATAACATTAGGTGCTTACAATCTTTGACCCATTCTTATGTCGTCGATAAGAGAAGAAATTTGTTGTGTGATCATAAGGGTTATTTCTATCTTTTTTTTGTTTGTTGACATTTACCTTTTCAAACACCATTTCCCCACTGGCATTGAAGCTGCTGTTGCTTCTTTCCAGGTCAGACATCCAAATATCTTGTCATTTCTTCACAGTACTGAAGTTGAAAGTGTTGAAGGTTCTAGCTCAAGGGTCACTATATATATTGTAACAGAGCCTGTTATGCCACTATCTGAGAAGATCAAGGAACTAGGTTTAGAAGGCGCACAAAGGTATGGCTGCTCTAATCTGCTGGAGTTGTTTTACTCTTTTGCTCATTCCATCTCTGTTGGCTGCCTCCCCCTTTTATTACATGATTTCTAACTCATGCATTGCTTTTCATTCTTATCATGATAATCTATATTTTCTGTAGCATGCAGATTACCATTCTAAGCACTTTCATTTATAACTGCTCTCTGATTTGGTAGTGCACAAGCACACAGCCTAGGCACTGTTTCAGGATCATGTTGTTTTAGCTGGATGTTTACAATCTCCTCCTTTAATTCCTTGTTTACAATCTACCATGCTGTCCACATGAGATAACACACGATTCATATGATGGTGGCACATGTTGAGAATGACAATTACAAATTAAACCCATCTCAACTAGGCTAAGCCTTATCCAAGAGTGCTCTGGCCTGTTTCCACCACTTTGTCATTTCTGGGGCAATCCTGCCTTTTTCAATTACCAATGAATGATAGGGTTCCTTATATTTTTCCTTATAATTCTTTTCCTGGCAGGGATGAGTATTATGCCTGGGGGCTGAACCAGATAGCTAAAGCTGTGAGCTTCTTGAATAATGACTGCAAACTTGTAAGCACTTCCAACTCCATATGTGATCAGCAAAATTGATCAACTCCTGTCTCCTTTCTCTATTCTTTGTTGTTTGCATCACTTTCTGACTATCTTTGATCACTGCAGGTACATGGTAATGTTTGCTTGGCCAGTGTTGTTGTTACACCAACTTTAGATTGGAAGTTGCATGCTTTTGATGTTCTATCTGAGTTTGATGGAAGCAATGGGAATGCAACTGGACCAATGCTGGTAATTCAACTGTCTGGAAGTGAGCGAATGATGGAAATTTCTTGTTACTCTTATAGTAGATTTATTTTGTACTATATTCCCAAATTTCAAAATTGAACAGCTTTTGCAAGTAGGATAGACTCTGATTACTTCTTGAGAACTGCATTGAGAAGTTTGTTTCTTGTCAATTGATTTACATTGACGAATAAACTTGTTCTCCAGGAAAGTTTTTTAGTAATTTAGAATAAGGCTTACACAGCCTGTTTTGTTCTGTCCTCATGTTTCTCAGTGATGAAAAGTTCCAATTATGTTATAAATTTTCAGCATATTCTTCCATTAAGCAACTATAGAATTCTTTATGGTGGTGGATGGGAGATTTAGGAGTTACCAATGCCGATATTCTTTCTGTTTTTCATAGCTTAACTTGGATTTGTTTTAAAGACTAGCAATGGTTATAACTGGATGGGTTTAACATACTGTTTATGTTTTTTATTTTTCCAGCAATATGAATGGCTTATTGGATCACAATATAAACCAATGGAGCTGGCTAAGTCTGATTGGGTTGCAATCAGAAAATCTCCACCTTGGTCCATTGATTCTTGGGGCTTAGGTAAGTCTATTTTGCTCCATTTTTAGATGGTTGCTTAATTATATCATACTTTGGTCAATTAAAATGGTGGTCTAACTTTGTATTCATTGACAAACTAGGATCTTGGAATTTGTTTGTTGGGCATGCCTATCTTGATCTGTTCAATTAATTGGAACTCTGCCTTTCATTGGGACAAGATAATCCATATTTAAATTTATTTTCCTTGTAGATCCTAGTTTTGGAGGTTCATGTGAATATGATGCTAGTTATGTGGACCCATCTCCTCGATTGCCACATGTGTGTCACATGGAAATTTAAAAAAAAAACAAATGATCTAACATTCATATTTCTTCACTTAACAACAATATATTTCCATCGAGAAACATGTGATCATTTTTACAGGAAAATCAAACTTGTTGCTAGTCTATTATTTTAAGTATATGTATCGGTCAATTCCCTTTCCCATTGGACAAAGGGAGTGCCTCTCCACCCATATTACTAATGGAATGGCTTTTGAAGTTTTCTCTGTTTCTAATAAGTCCTCTAACGTAAGACAAGCTCTTCAAGAAAACCTTTGAATTACTCTAGGCATCTTCAAAAATCTTTCAATTCTTATTGAAATGCTATTATAGTTGATCCATGCGAACCATTGAAAACTATTTTACCCCCCACATTCCTTTCCACTTATATTTCAATACCTCTTAGCCATACTCTTATGCTCTGCCCTATAGTCCATATTCTCCCAGGAATTTCCTCGCTTTCCCTTTAGTCTTCTTGAATAACCCTCCCTTTATTATATAAGTTATATCTTCCCACACACCTTTAGATTGTTAGATCCCCCAACTATCATTCTGCATCATTTGTTTCATGCTTCTGGGTCAATTTTATTATGAGAAAATTTTCGAAGTTCAACTTTTTTTATTCACTAGCTTTTCATCTGTCATCCTTATGCACTTTTCATTGCAATTCTTGTTTGTTGTTAAAGCATCCTAAATTTAATGTGTGCAAAGAAATGTGTGGGAAAAATAATCTTTAGTTATTTTTATTTTCTTCTATGCAAGTTTCTGCAGACAATCTGATTGTTTTTCTTTTTTCCTTTCTGGTTTTGATTGATAGGATGTCTTATATATGAACTCTTTTCTGGTATGAAGTTGGGCAAAACAGAAGAGCTGCGTAACACATCTTCCATTCCAAAGGTTTGCCTTCAGGAATTTATTTACACATATTAGCCATGATGATAGTCTTAGGCACTGTTTCATGGCTTCTTTCTGTGTATCTTAGTTTGTCCTTGGTGATTGACTTCGACTCATAATTTATTTTCTTTTGCACTACCTATGTTTGTTTCCTTCCCCAGTCTTTACTTCAGGATTATCAGCGCCTGTTGAGTTCTATGCCCTCTCGCAGGATGAATACAGCAAAGCTCTTAGAAAATAGTGGTGAGTTTCTATTATGAGTTAATTGTAGTTTATGGTCTTGGAGGAACTTTTTAGTCCTACTAACAGCATGTCTGATATCAAATCCGTATTAAATTCATTGGAATTGAATTTGTTTTGCTAAAATTCTTGTTTCTTTTTTATAATAAATTTGTAAGGATTTGAATTCCACAGGATGGAAGTTGTCAATTTAGAACAAAAAAATGATGAAATTCCTATTATCCACCTCAAAATGTGCATTCATAAAAGTTTTAAGGGTAATCTTGGCTTTTAAGAAATTGTAACCAAACAACAATATAGACACAAGTAATTGGGCTGGTTGAATTGCCTTTAGTACCCCCTTTTTATTTACCTGTATTTATATTCCTATGCTTTAGGGGATTTTGGTTTTCAAAAAATAGGCCCTGCATCAGCTGAATTCTTGAGCAAATCTGAATCCTCTAGGCAAGGATTTGAAAGTGTACCAAAATCATGGCTTGTAAAAGCCATTTCAGTTCACTTCTAATACATGAATGTTAGGTAAAATTATGAATTCTGTTGAATTCATCACAATTATTTACTTCACAAGCATCCTCTATAGAATGAGATGAATTCTCTCCATCTATGAATCTAGTTTAGTTCCTGTAGCTATCTTAACCAATTAAAGGTAGATTTTTCTGTAGTTATATTGCCATTAGTATGTGTAGTATAGCTGCAGAAGAGAAGTATAAAATGTTAAGATGGCATTTTCATTGCAAAAAGAGGTATTGGGCAACTAAATTTATGGTGTTCCCTATGGCAATCCCAATTTGATAACCCAAGAAGGATTCTTGGCCACACTAAAATGATTGGGTAACAGATGGACAATTATAGGATATGCTGATCCCAATGTTCAAGTGCTCTAGCTATGTATCTGAGCTATTGTATTCATTGGCCTTGTCTTCTTAGTTTCTGAAGAGAGTTGAGGAGCATTATTTGATCTGGCCACCAGAGCAGGAGGGGAGAAAGTAGGAGTCAAATCTGATTTTGGAAACTCTTATGAACAGAATAGTAGAAGCTGGTTAGGCTTTCATGTTTGCAACAGTTTAGATAAATGTTTATAGGAAAATGTTGTTCTCGTTGTGCCTGAATTTAGATCCCCATGCTCAATTGGACTGCATGAGTTCAGACACGTGTTTTTTCCCATTGTTTCTATAAGTTCCAATTTTGCTTTTAGCTTTCCATTTTACTGTACTGATATTTTTACTAATGGATTTTGCAGAATACTTCCAGAATAAGTTGGTGGACACCATACATTTTATGGAAATTCTTACTTTAAAAGACAGTGTCGAGAAGGATACCTTCTTCCGCAAACTTCCAAATTTAGCAGAGCAACTTCCTCGCCCAATTGTACTGAAAAAGGTGGGAAAGTTCAGATTCTAATGTTTTTGTACACATAAATTTCCTACTCTTATAGTTTTTTCCTGTTTGGTATTTATCTTGGTTTCTGCAGTTACTTCCTTTATTAGCTTCTGCCCTTGAATTTGGCTCTGCTGCTGCCCCTGCTTTGACTGCATTGTTGAAAATGGGTTCTTGGCTTTCATCTGAAGAATTTAGTGTCAAGGTCTTTTCTTTTTTCACATCTGTTTACATTTATCTTATTTTCATGAGTCATGGTCGGTTTAAAGATTTCTATAACACTTCTCTTGAAGTGCCAAGATGTTGTCATCATTTGTATAGTACTGTCATGTCATGGAGGTAAGTTCCCATTTTTTGCAGGTGTTGCCGACTATTGTGAAACTTTTTTCCTCCAATGATCGTGCTGTTCGTGTTAGTCTCCTGCAACATATTGATCAATATGGAGAGTCATTGTCAGCACAAGTTGTTGATGAGCAAGTATGCATCATTGATCAGTGACTTCATGTTTTTTTTTATTCTAGCAAACTAGATAATTTTATTTGGAATATGGTCTTCATAATACTGTAATTCTCAATGGGGATAATGTGGCCAGGTTTTCCCTCATGTTGCTACCGGGTTCTCTGATACATCTGCTTTTCTTCGTGAATTGACTCTTAAATCCATGCTGGTTTTGGCACCTAAGGTACTTGTATGACTTTTGCAATGGCCATATGTGATCCTTGTTATTTTTGCTGTTTTTCTGCTTTAGGTTTACTGGTTGATTCCGTGTTATGCTTGTGTAAGTAATTAATTGTGGTTTTCGAGTTCTTCCTGAATGTTGCTTTTGTTTCACCTGAATTGCAGCTTTCTCAACGTACTATTTCAGGCTCCTTGCTGAAATATCTTTCGAAGTTACAGGTCTGTATGATTTATTTGTTGATACAACTGAAGTCTGTTTAGATTACTTTGTTACCATTTAGACTGCCTTAAGCTGCATTTCTTTTGGCTTTACTTTGAAGTTCTTTCCTTTCAATTGATGATCCTTTTTCCCTCTGTCCTATTTTGAAACAAAAGGTATTCTTATATTACTTTGTGTATCTGTAGTTTAATAGGTTTGTTTTTTGTAGGTTGATGAAGAGCCTGCAATTAGAACAAATACCACCATATTACTTGGGAATATCGCAAGCCACTTGAATGAAGGGGTAAGAATGAGCTAATTGTCATGTTGTCTTTAATTCTACGCATCAAGAATCTTTCTATTCTTGTTGAGGATGATCAATCTTGTGGTTCTATTGATTTTATGTAACCATTGATTAATTGAGAATTTACTAGATTTTCTTTGTGAAAATGTTCTCTTATTTGTTTGAATTACAAGCAGACAAGGAAGAGAGTTCTAATTAATGCTTTTACAGTTCGAGCACTGCGTGATACTTTTTCTCCTGCCAGAGGAGCAGGTATAAGACTGTACATTCTGTTAATTTACTATTTGCTCTTTTGATCAAGTTCTTATTCTGAGAAAAGTTTCATTCATTTCAAGTTTTTTTTTTTCCTACAGCCTATGCGAAATAATTTTTTTTTAGATGTAATCTAGTGCCTTTACATCCTGGTGTTCTGCACAATGCCTAAAATAAACTTGTATTATGGCAGGAGTAATGGCTTTGTGTGCCACTAGTTCTTATTATGACATTAATGAGATCGCAACTCGGATTCTTCCGAATGTTGTTGTACTTACCATTGATCCTGACAGGTTATATTTTCTCTGGATGATTTTTACATATTTTAGTGTTTTCCCTGCATTGCACAAGAATTGAAATGCTCTCTTTCCTTTTCTTCTCAACAGTGATGTTCGATCAAAATCTTTTCAAGCAGCTGAACAGTTTTTGCAAATAGTGAAGCAATACCATGAGGTGTGCTTATGAATTGTTGTTGCTTTTATTTCAACATGTTTTCTGTTTTCAATATGGGCACATAGAAATTTGAAGAGATTACTAAGTGCACATGCATTATAAAGGATATTAGATGGACAGCCTATACAAACCAAGTTCTGCTGCTTTCTCAGTCAATACTTGCACGCACTCATGCAGAAATGGTATCTCTTGTGAAATATTTGCTATCTGGTTCACTGAACCTTCTCCTGCCCCTGCCTCAACCAGGCAATGGACCATTTTATATGCAACCATCCATTTGTTAGTATGCTTGACTGGGAGACGCTTATGATATCAAATGTGAAAAGCTTTCTGGTTGCCATTTACATGTCATAGTTTCTGCTTGCTACAGTGACAACTTAACATCTGTTTGTATGTCAATGTTGTCTACCAATTCCTCGGAAATTGCTTCTTAATTATATTGGTTAAAGAAGTCCAAAGTCTTGAGTAAAGTCTGCTGTCAATGTCCTTCATTCTGCTACTCTCCTTTACTCCATCTCCATGACATAGCTGGTCATAATTTAGAGGTGTCCATGATCTGGTTTGCTTCCAGCAAGATGCTGTTGATTTTAATTTCAAAGCATTGGGTTATATTGATTTTTTTCCTCTTTGGTCATTTGTAGACAAATGTTGGAGGCACAGCTGGAGCTGCAAGCACAGGAATCTCATCAATACCAGGAAATGCTAGTTTACTTGGGTAAGCGGTTTTGGAACTCATCATGTTGGAACATTTTGAAATGCTCTTACTTGGCACTGGTCCTTTAATAGCTGGGATTTAATCACCTGATGTAACTGCTAAATTGGGTAGGGTTTTTTTTATGTACTATCATAGCTAGGAGCACATCTTAATGTTGTGCATTCTGAATGTGTATGTTTTTTTCCCCCCTTTCAACCTCTTCTCCCCCACTGTTGTCGTGTTCCTTTTCTGCTAGAGGTTGACATTAGAGTTTATTTGTACTCTCTTATCCTATATTTTTAATATATTGCACATCAATCAGATTCTTTTGACAGCATTTGTTAAGCACGATTTGGTTGAATGATCTATTTTTTTTAATCTTAGTCTTAGTGGTGCACATTAATAAATCAAAATTGTGTATTCAAATGCTTACAGGTTACATCACACCAATCTCAATGATTGCATGACACCTTATCAATGCATTTCTGTTTGCAGTGTCTAACTTAAGGCAGTAAAACTATGCATAAAGTAATGCTTTGCTCCATTAATGATGTTTTTGTCAAGTTTTTGTTTTTAACATGCATTTCTCCTGGCTACAGTTACTCCATGAATTTTGTATTTAATCTGAAACCATTTTTTATCATTCAGATGGGCCATGAGCTCCTTGACTAGCAAAGGTAAACCTTCAGAACAAGCTCCACTTGCTCCTGCAAATTCTGGCGTTCCTCTATCTTCCACAACCTCCAATGCCAGCTCAGGTATACGTCTTGATTGTTTGTTTTGCGTTTTTTATGGGTTTAAATGGAGGAGAGTGTCTATTTGACCAATAGTCAAGTATCTTAATGGCCAATGTGTTTTCTGAGGGCATGGCAATCATGCTGTGTGAACTGCACATTGATATTAGATGGTGAAATGCACTGTTGATTCAGCAATGCTTGCTGCAGCATTGCTTATGCCTGCTTTTATTATGATGCATTTATCTTTCAATTCAATAACTGATCACTGTTTTGTATGGTGATCATAGTGATGGACTCCCCGAGTATAGCACCAGCCCGGGTAAATTCCAGCGGAGACTTGGCTGATCAACCTGTATCGGAGTCCCCTACTTCAACAGATGGCTGGGGAGAAATTGAAAATGGAATTCATGAGGAGCAGGGTAGTGAAAAAGATGGGTGGGATGATATTGAACCTCTTGAAGAGCCAAAGCCTTCTCCAGCTCTTGCAAGCATTCAAGCAGCTCAGAAGCGGCCTGTCTCACAGCCAGTTTCACAGCAAAAAGCACAAGGTGATACCATCATACACATAACTATAGTTCAATTAAGTTGCATCTCCTTGCCACCTGTTCTCCTGATGGGACGTTCAGCAAGTCTCTTTAATTAGCACTTTTACCCCTCCTTCAGCTGCAAGTGTGCGACCAAAAAGTACTGGGAGGGCGACAAAAGATGAAGATGATGATTTATGGGGTTCTATAGCTGCCCCTGCTCCAAAAACCAATAAAAAGCCATTGAATGTCAAATCAGCTACAGCACTTGATGATGATGATCCCTGGGCTGCGATCGCTGCTCCCCCACCCACTACAAGGGCCAAACCACTGGTGGCTGGTAGAGGCCGAGGTAAACCTGCTGCTCCAAAATTGGGCGCGCAAAGGATAAACCGGTCCTCATCTGGGATGTAATTCAGGGACAGAGAACAAGGATGAAAAATCAAGTTTTGTAAATTTTTGTTATGGTGACTGGTTTTCACATTAAGATAGAATGGATCCTAGTCGCCAGGAGTTGTATCTTGTACTGCCTGCCAACATAATTGATTTGTAATATCATTCATTTGTACATCATATTCCTCTTATCTGTTTTGTTTCTACTTCAAGATGACCGTTGCCTGCTAGAACGCATTGCGATGTATGTTGGGTAAATTAGTTTCTGCAGCAGCGTCTATTTTGAAATAGCCAATTCACAGAGCATGTAGACATGCTTAGGATGTAAATGCACTTGATTGGAGTAAGGGTTTGTGTGCTCGTGGATCGAAGCGAATTTATTGTCTTTAATGGCATCTGTTACTATTGTACAAAGGTGATGCTAAAGCAAAATCTTCAATTCATGATTTTACTGGTGAGAAAAACAAGAGGATTCCACTCTCACGGTGGATACTTGGATATTGAGATGGATCAAAAAGCTGTGTTGGGGAGGTTGGGGACGTTCGGTGGTCGGAGGTCTCAAGTCGTCTTGATTCGTGTAGTGTGTTATCAACGCAAATGCCTGCAATCTGACTGAAATGATCTTGTGGAAACTGTTGTGATGTATTGTCGATGTTGATGTTTGGATAAATTGTTAAGATTGCGGGTGTAAATGCGAGTGATTGTAGGGTTTGTGATTTAATTAGTGAAAGGGATTTGTGCGTGACTCATGCATAATTTTTTTATTTTTATTTTCTTAGAATGCCTTATAGATAAATGGATAAAAAAAGTGATGAAAAACATCTTTAACCATTGGTTTCAACTTGTATTATTGCTAAATTTCTCCAAAAAAATAAAAATAAATCATGTTCATATTTTTAATAAAAAATATGAATGAAAAAGAGAAGAAAACTAAAAATATATTCTATGATATAATAACAAGTTTTTATATTTTGCATGTACCATGAATTTAATTACAACTTTAGTAAGCTCACAGAGAACTTAGTCTAAATTATAAAAATATCAAAAAAGCAATTTTTTTTTAATATTTTAGGATTTGCAAACTCATAGATATATTCCTAGTATTAAAAGGAATAAAAAAATAATGAAATATTCTTTAATTCTAGAATAGTTAGGTTTCACTCATAAAATTATAGTTCATCTCACCGAAATGAATCTATTTTAATTAATAAACAAACCGATTGTTAGAAAAATACAATAAAGTCTTAATAATAATCAAATCAAATGAACTATTCAACTCATATTAAATATGGTTTATAGCATAGTTTTAAAACCCGGACCGGCCCGGCGGGTCGACTCGGGACCCGGCCGACCCGGGCATGGGACCGGTCCGGGTGGAGGCCAAAACCCGGTTGGGAATTGACCCGGCCAGACCCGGTTGACCTGGGACCCGACAAGACTCGGCCTCAAACCCGTTGACTTTTTATTTATTTTTTGTTTTTTTTTACTAAAACGACGTCGTTTTGAATTTTCCAAAAAAAAAAAATTGACCCGGCCGACCCGGCGACCCGGAACCCGGGCCTTGGACCGGGCCGACCACCGGGTCGAGTCTTAAAACTATGGTCTATAGCGATAATATTATCTTTTTTATACATAACTAATTATTTTTTTCTGATTTTATAGATTAATGATAAAAATACTAGATGTGAACTTCAACCCTTTAAAGTTTAAACCATAAAAAAATAAGAATTTGTTGTTTTTTCCACGTCAAAACTCGATCCAAGATGAAGATTGCAGCGACGCTGCACACCCACAGTAATTCTATAAATAAAAAACAAGATAGTTGCGCTTTGGCACGGTTCCAGAAAGTGTGAAGAGAACAAAGTAAGTCATGAAGTCTTCCTTGAACGAGGCAATGATTACGGAGAAGCTGGAGGTGGAAGATTGAAAACCCCTTGTACAAAGGAAGTTAACCCAGCGCGCCGCCCAGCTGATCGCAGAGATGGCAAGCTAGGGACCCATGGAGGTTTGACCCTTGCCTGGCTCTATGCATGCAAGAATGTCCTTCTAGCAGTTTAGGACCAAACCAATTAACGGTCCTGACCCACGACGCAGGGCACCTAACGAAAAGTCCATCTTCGAGAAATCGACCATGTGGTGTGGTGTGCGCCCAGGTTTGTGGTATTTCTAGCCAGTGGCGACAACTGCCTGAGGAAAATCATATGCCAAACGTGTTCGCCATTGCGCCTCCCTCAACTCGATTACTGTTGATTTATCACGGCCAAAGAGCGAGCCTCAGATTACTATTTTCTGGCCTTCCAGTACTTATTATATATAAGATAGCATGCCTTCTAATTTCAAGGACGAATAAATAAATAAGGATGAAATTCGCTTCTTAAATAATCAAGGCACTGTCAGACCGATGAGTGTTGCATTAATTAATTTATAGCAATGATTTGAACTTCATTGATCGATCTACGTACGTAATTGTTTCTCAAAGGCCTACATCGAAGGTTATTTACTGAAACTATTAATTGGGTTTAATTTGCATAATTGTGTGTGTGTGTGTGTGTGTCTCTCTCTCTCTCTCTCTCTCTGTATATATATATATATAAAATAATATTAATTTTATTTCCCAAGATTTGCTAGCGAGACATTTTCCTGTCCTGTCTTAATATTGCGTAGCAAGTGCCTTAATGTTTAATGCCCTCAATAGAATACACAGAGAGGTAGGGGGGGAATTTTGTAGCTCTCGTCATGGTCGCAATCAACCTCAAAACTAGGAAATTAAGGTGTTCAAGGTCCAAAACAAAGTGGGTTTCAACAGGGGCACGGTCTTCGCCTAGACTCTCACCAAAAGGTTTGAACTGAAGTGCATGCCAAGGAGACCGTGACTTGGTCATACTTTCCAAGTCCTAATCTCCTTTTCATACCGTGTAAAAGATACATAAATACTTTGAATAATTTACCCACTTTTTCTCCAAGATTAAGCACCAAGCACCCACATAGAAAGCACTCCTCCCTCAAACCTCCATTAATTATCAACCCCATTCAAATCTCTTCTAATGTTCAAAAACCTTCGAAAACAACAAGAAACCAGTATGGACGAGACCATTTCCTTAATCCTTCATGGCTGCAAGTTAGCTAAAGACCTTGAATTAAACCTAGCAAACCTAGCCAGCCAGCCAGACATATTTTCCAAGTCATGTGAAGATATCATTAGGGTTTTTATTAATGCCAGGGAAAGGCTAAATGTTCATCAACAAGACACCACTTCATATACTCATCGCATGTTGGTTCGTGAGCCACGGGAATTACAGCAACAACAGAATATTGATCCCAGCCTCCAGGAATGGCTAAGGACTAGTTCATCAGCCATGGAGACGTTGTTTCATCAATCACAGGTCCTTGGTGCAGAGAAGACGCAAATGGGGTCAGGAGACTTTTTTATTGAATTGGGTAGTAGATCAGATCATGTTCAAGCAATAGATGCATCAGATCCTGGCAGAGGTTCTTCATCATCGTCACAAAGACAACGAAGAAGGTGAGAAATTTCAATGCTTATGTTTAGTTTGCATAACATCAAAACCTTAGTATACCGTAACATCTTCGTGTGCGTATTGTAGATGACTTGTGTTTTACTTCAGAATCATCTTTGTAAACCTGCAATAGTTCAATGTGAATTCCTTTTAGACATGCTTTACGACGACTCACATACGAATGAAATTGTAAGGAAAGTATATCATAAAAGCAATTCCATTAAACCCTTTTTTCTTGGGAAAGAGGGTCGGTAGCATATTGTTCGTGCTATACATATTTTTTCTGAGAACATGTCTGAAGATTCAAAACTTTAAGTATATTAATTCATGCATACCTTTCCTTCAATTATATATATGGTAATCCTGCTTAGGAATTATCAGACCGCTTCTCAACAAGTTCGGATTCGTTTTGTTAGGCTAATGGCTACCTAGCCGCCACTATATATTATGGTTGTAAATATGCAGGAAGGATGAAGCCGAAAGACGGACAGTGAGGGTACCTGCTCAGCAGTTTGGCAATACTGAAATCCCACCAGAAGACGGCTTCACATGGAGGAAATATGGACAGAAAGAGATACTTGGTTCAAGGTTCCCGAGGTAATGAATCAAAATATGCACGAATACTGTTAACTCCTCTAGATAACACGTGATATATGACACAATCAAAGCATAATATGTATATGAATGCTCTTCTTAGACATGGAAATTAAGTCTTTTTATAATATATTGAAATTGCGTTTTTTTCATGCTAGGTTTTTTTTTACCTTTCTTTCAGATATTGACTTGGTATATGCAGCCATCTAAAAGATTGAGCCATTGACTGCTTATTGGCAAAAACGAGTTTAGTAAACGCCCAAAGAAGATCATCGTTTTGCATTAAACTTGAAAGAATGAATGTTAGAAAAATCAAACCGACCAAGTTCATTAAAATCATATTTATTAGGGCTAACTAATCACTTATGCCATTGACATTTGTTGTTTATTCTAACTGTATACTCTGTCCCTCTCAGGGCTTACTACAGGTGCACCCACCAGAAGCTGTACCATTGCCTAGCCAAGAAACAAGTTCAGCGACTTGATGACGATCCCTACACATTCGAGGTGGCGTACCGTGGCGAGCACACTTGCCACATGTCTGCCACGGCACCATCAGTTCCACCACCAGCAACAGATATTGCACAAGAGATGGCCCCGACTATGAGTGCTCAGCCTCAGCCATCTGCAGCAACTTCTCTCGCTAGATGGCTGGAATTTAGTCTGGGTTCTGGAGGTAGCGCTGGTTGCAGCAGTAGCAGCATGGCTGCAGGTGCTGGTAGTGGTGGTGAACGTCCCTCCACCGGTGGTCGATACAGTAAAGAAGCTGATTACCCTATAATAGATATGGCTGATGCCATGTTTAATTCCGGCAGCAGTAGCACCAACAGCATGGAGTTTCTTTTCCCTTCCATGTTGGAAGAAAAATGGGATCACGCAAGCGATAAAAAGCCTTGAGCGTGCTAGATAGTTAGAATACGTGAATCTCTTGTCTCTTTCTTGGGGGGATATATTTCAACTCTATAATTAAGCAACTGAAAATTACTTTCACAGGTCATTCTCAATTCATTAACTAAGGCATCGCTTAATTAATGAATTGAGAATAAGCCTTGAGTTTTCTAGATAGTTGGAATAAGCCTTGAGTGTGCTAGATAGTTGGAATTGTAGACGTGGTTGTACTGTTTTTTTTTTTATATATATATATATATATTTATTTGAGTACGTGAATATGATTTTGAAAGGGATTTTTTCTTCATTTTATTTGGTTGAATGCTTCGTTGTCAGGGAACAAATCTCAACAGAACCTTGTGGGTTTTGAGCGCATAAATTTAAAATAATGTCATGTAATTTTAATTGTTATTAAATTAAACAAGTGCTGAGAGAAGGTTATCTTGGTCTGTCCATGGACGCCTGGATCAGGATGAAATGAACCGAAGGGGCATCGGAAAATAACTCCATCCTCCTTCTCTCTTGAACGGCCGGCGAAGTAGTCTTTTCATGTGCAAACAAACCCAGGCAGATGCGAGCAAGAGCTAGCTGGCCCTCCATAGATAAAATGTTTTTCACCCACCCTTCGCGGATATAATAAATCCAGCTCCCTTTATTTTGTTATTTATTTATTTATTATGATCCTTATAGACCAAAATATCAATTTTGTTTTTGCTCCAACAAGATGTTTCCTCACAACTTTTTGCTCCCATAGCATGAAATTTCTCCTCCTTCCTCTTTAAAAGAGTGACGCATTTTTATTTTTATTTTTTGGGTCTAAAATTTCTTATACAGTCGTAGAAAATAATTTTTTAACCACTTTAATTCCTATAAAGATATCAAGCATAAATGAAATGAAGGACCAGCTATGATATGATTGAAATGTTAATGATCATTTGATGGACATTTTTATTTGAACTATATAAAGGTTTTCAAGTGATTAAGAAATTAAGGATTCATCAAGTTAGGTGAATTAAAAAAAATATTTTATCTATTTTCAAATAATATTTACTAAGAATATCATTGGTCAATGTGCAATAAGATTTGAAAAGAGTTTCAAATCTTATTCAAACGATTAATGATTATTATGTAGAGAAAAAACATGATTTAACATGGTAGATATACTCCATGTTTTAATGTTAAATCAAAATATTATTTATGAAAATATATTAATTACATTAAGACACAGATCACTGAAAGGTTAAGTCAAACCACTAATTACTTGTCTAATATTTAAGAATCATGACATGTTGCTAGACGATGCACCTGATCTTCAAATATAAATTAATTAATTATTGAATTGATAATAAATTAAATTGTTTAGTTTATTTAATTCTATTTAATTAAAATTAAAATGTCTATTTGGACCAAAATATTATTGGATACACACATTCATAATTATTAATCATAAATTAAACAGTGATGATTTAATTAAGTATGAATTTATTAAAATATATTTTATAAATTAATGACTATAATATAATTAATACAAAGACTATATTTTAGACCTAGAAAAATCAAGGACTTGATTGAGTTAATTTCTATAATTTTCATGAATTAATATATGGATATTTCTCAAGGATAAAATTAATATTTTGCCAATTTATATAATTTTTTAGGTTCTCTCTATAAATAGTAAGCTATGCTCTTTATTTTTGTATGGTTGTCTGTTAGACATAAAAACTACTTAAGTTAAAGAATATGGAGCTATCATTCTAGGTATAAGATTTCTTACTAGTGGTTCATATGGATTACTATTGAAGGCTGAAAAATTTAATGACTTATTGTTTGTAATAACCTAGCCTTCAAATAATTACTCAAAGTTGAAGAAGATCAAGTTTTTAGGTAATAAATTCTTAAATAACTCTAGATTTATTTAACGAGATCATAAAAATTCTCAAATTATTTTATTTTATTATTTCTATTACGTACATGCTCTCCGTTAATAATCAATAAATATATAACTAGCAGTTTCCTATTTGTTATTTTTCTAATTAGAAAAAGAACGAGGCAATAAATTTAACTAACTTGTGATCAATCTGCGCTTATTTATATATTAAATAATTTGTGCAACATTTTTTATTAAGCAGTTGTACACGTATAATAACAACAAATATTCTAACATGATAATATTTCTGTATGAAACATATCTTACAATTTTTTTTTATTTGTTATATACTTTACAGCCTATTCAATAATTTAAGTTTATTAAATTTGATTTAAACTTGATTTTATCCCTAGTTAACCCTCGAACCTCTTTGCTCTCTCATTTGATGACCGGGGGTGGTTTTCAAAACCTTGATTTAAACACTTCTTATGACTTAAAGTATGGAATCTCTCGTGTTCAATATTAAATTTTCATAGATATTTTGAAAAGGAGATGTATCTTATCTCCTCATTATGGAACACATCGTAGATTTTAATAGTATTTATTTATTTATTTATCACCAAATGTTTTTTTTTTCCAATTATATCATTGCATGAGATAAAGTTTGAATTAGTTTCGTTGCCCATGCTTAATTTGCTGTGGGTATAGATTTGAGGTATAACAAATAGACTCTATCGTGAGTTTTTTTTTTTTTTTTGTAACAAAATGATGTAAAGTACCCATAACACATAAGGTTGAATCGATCAAAACCCTATATGATATAAAAAAAACATATATCGATCAACTATAGTGCCTTAAGCATTGATCTATTGAAAAATGGAAAGCCTGAAAAGTCTTTCGTGCAATTGAGCCCGAGAAAAAAAAAATGATATGCATAAGGATCAAATAAAAAAAATTTAGGGCAAAAAATGAGGCAAAAATAAAAACTCTTGAAAAGTAAAAAACGCGAACAATTGTTCATGAAATCAAGGACGAGAAAAATAAAGGAATTTAATTTCTCCCCGTGAGACTGAAATCAAGCTCTTAGAAATGAAACATAAGGATCAAATAAAAAAAAGTTCAAGTAAAAAAAAAGGAAAAACAATTAGCACTCTATGAATCAATAATGTCAAAAGGTCTGTTGCAATAGTGAAACACCCTTCACAATTAGTTAGTTATAATTTATAGTATACAGATATTGTTAAAAGAAAACGAACCAAAATGAGAACCAGAGCCTTCACATACTCTCGTTGAGTCTTTTTATCTTTAGACTTTTTAGTTTTGATATAAACCTTCTTTTATACATATATATATAAGTCCTTAATTTTGAGAAATGATATAGAGAATCGTTGAAAATTTAGAAAAGAAAAAGAAAGTTGTCTATTAATTAAAATTAAAAAAAAATTAATTTTAGTATCAATAAGTTTAATTTGACAAAAAAAAAGTCATTAGGATATTTTTTAATGCTTTATTTTGTTGAGAAATATAGATCAAGGCTAATTTTTTTTATTTGTATAATCTTTTCTTACCAATGAAGACTAGTTTAAGGTTAGAAATGAGTTTTTTAAAGCCTAGAATTTGGACCCTAATGTTTTGGTCATCTTAGGAGGTCAAAATTCAACTTATAAATAACTTATGGTTTGTCATTATATGTGACATAACATCTTTATTTAAAAAATTTAGACAAATAAAATATCTTTCACCTAATTTACTAAAAACAAAAAAAGAGTCAAATACGGTGGTCTAGCCCTATAGACTCATGTGCTTTTGGGCTTTTTTATTTGGGCCATGAGCCAGCCCACCTAAACTCAAGTATATGAACTCTTTTTATAAAGTTCTTTTAAAAAAATAATAATTATTTTTATTAAAATAAAGTAATTTAAAATTATATTTAAGATATTATTCCATTATACATCATTTAATTTTTAATTTATTTTAAAATAAGATTATATATATTTTTAAATATTAGCAAGCATTTTTTTACAACCCTAGATGCGTTATGTCATAGATTTAAAGATGGTATTTCTAAATCTAAATTGGGATAAATGTTGAACAAAGAGAATGGATAGGAAAAAACAAAGAAAAACAACAATGACAATGCATCCATGGTATATAAATTTAACATGAAAAATAATTGAATTTGGATTATATTTTTTTATATATATTTTTTAAAAGAGTAGTGAAAGTTGTATTTTTTCTGATACTTATATGTGGTGGAAGAGGATTGTGTCATTTCTATATGGGATTCAAAATAGGTAGTGTATGAAACGAAAACTCAGTACTTTATAAAAGGAAAGGTTGGAAAAACACAGCTAGATTTGCTCAATCGGAAGTTGACCCTTTCCAAAGTTTGCAGACAAAAACACCAACTATGGAACACGGAAAGAAGTTCACAGTGTTGAGAGAGCATGAGGGGAAAAAAAAAACACTACAAGATATTAATGGCAAAATAGAAGCTTATAATAGTTTTTATTTTTCAGGTTTTTAAAAACAACAACAACAACAAATTATAATTCAATATATGTGATGAAATGAAATACTTGTATAAAAATATGTTGATAAATCACCTATATATATATATATTTAAGTGAAAATCAAGATTTATACAATAAGATTTTGATAAGGAGGGCATAAATGGCTGAAACTTAATGAGTTAGGTGAGGAATAATGTTGTGGGCAGAAATTGATAAACTAGAATTAAAGGGGTCCAAAATATATAAAATTAATTAGTCCTTAATTATACTATAATCATTAGAAGATTCGATTTCTATTTACTACTTCTACTTTTCGTGAGTTTTCCATCAGTTTCCACTTTACCTTTAAAATACGTTTGGACTTTGATTTTTTTGTCGACCAATATATCTGTTCCATTCACACTCGGGCACCTCTTTTGTTTTCGACTATTTTTGCATGCAAGTAGAGTAGCGGCACCCTATAGCATCCGTGGCCGTACCAAACTTTTTTTTACATTAAAAAAAAACATAAAAGATGGTTGTGTTTTTAAAGATATCTAAGACAAATTTGATAATTAGAGAACTTGATTAATTTTATAAAATGATAAAAAAATAGATAACAATAATAACAAATTAATTAATTTTTTCCTTGAATAAATGTGGGTTAATACATGAAACTTGTGACCTTGTACATAATATTGAGATAACTTATAGAAAAATGATACAAACAAAAATTAATTGTAAAAAAATACATGGATAAAAAGATCCAAGCCAATCTGGTCAAATATTCAAACCCATAACTCGAAAAGTTAATAAGAATTTCGATCAATAAAATACTGAGAGATGAAATAGAAAAATAAATTTCCAATAAAAAATAATTACAAACAAAACAAATATAAATTAAAAGAATAAGGATCAAATCTGACATAAAATAAAATGAAGTAAAATATTGAGGCATGCAATTGAATAAATATTTCAATTAAAAGAATGTTATAAAATATTGAGGGATGCAATTGAAAAAATTATCTAATTAAGATAATGATATAAAATATTGAGGGATGTAAATGAAAAAATAATTTATTTAAAAGAATAATTAAAAATAAATTTAAAATGAAAATAAAAAAAATGAGAACAAATTTGAAAGCTGAAAAAAACCAAACGAGGATTAATTTGAAAGAAAACTCCAATTCCATGGATAATTTAAAATAAAATAAATAACAATAAAAAAAAGAACCAAATCTAAAATAAATAAATTAAAGACCTACTTTGAAAATGTGCACGGATTGGCTCTAGAACCAAGGAGGAGATACAAAAGAAGGAAGGAAAAAAAGAAACTATCAATGATTAAAACCCTGACATATTTTTGACACACATGTTGCCTAATAATAAATATGACATCGTGAGGATGAAAATATCATTATTGAAGTTGGAGTTTGGCTACCAAAAACCGTGTTTAGGTCAGTTACATACACAACCACCTTTTTTAAATTCAATAATAATCTATTTATACGAAAAACACTTACTACCTTGACCAATCTCAAAAACTATAAAAAAACCAAAATAAAAAGACTATAGCAATGATAGTGAAATGCCAATGTCTTCTTTGGTCTTCAAATTTTTTTTTAAAATTATATTTTATAAAATTTTAAACTTAGTTTTTTTTTATTATTATCTTTTAAGATTGAGTTTACTAAGCATTGGATTTTATAATTTGTTTTAATTTGCTTTTTATAGAGTAATTTTTTTAATTCCATCCTCCAACATTGAGTTTACTAGGTATTGAATTTTTAATTTTCTTGCTATAAAGTTATCACAGTCTTATAATCAATATTACGAGTTTTGTGGGTTAGTTGTGTTGACTTGTGTTATTATTTTTGTTTTTTTAATTATTATTTTCTCAATTTTAACTTTAAACATTAAGTTAATAGAGAATTGAGCTTCATAATTTTTTTTTATTTGTTTTTTATAGGGTTATCATAATTTCATAACTCATGTCAGGAGGATTTTAGGTTAGCAAAGTTGACTCAGATTTTTGTTTGTTATTTTTTAATTAAATATTTGTTTTTAAATTCCATCATTCAATATTTAATTGATTGAGAATTGCAATTTATAATTTATATCTATTTGCTTTTAATGAATTTATCTCAATCTATTAACCTAAGTTTGACAGGTTAACTCGAGTTGACTCCATTCATTTTCTTATATTTTTTTATTTGAATTTTGATTGTCCCTTTTTTTAGTTTTTTTTTTCAAAATTATCCTTCATTATTAGGTTGATTGGAATTAAGCTTCATAATTTATTTCAGTTGGCGTTCTATGAGGTTCTTCTAGTCTCATGATCTAGGTCATGGGTTTGGTTGGTTGACTTATGTGGTTTTTTGAGTTATTTCTTTCATTGATTTTCTTTTAATTTTATCCATCAATATTGGACTGATTGAAAATTGAGCTTTATAATAAATTTTGATTTGTTTTCAATAGGTTTATCCTAATCTCATGATCCAGATTTAGTAGGTTAACCTAGGTTTACTTAGCTCATTTTTCTAGTTGAATTTATTTGTTTCAATTTCATCCTTAGATATTAGGGTATCATGACTTGGGTAACAAATTTAGCAGGTTAATCCAAGTTGATATGAGTCGATCTAATATATTATTATTTTAATATTTTCAAAAAAATGTTATCTTTAATTTTTTTTAGTTAAACTATATTTTTATTTATCATCTGGGTTGTTTTTGAACTTGTCAAGTCGATGTCATATTAAATTAATTTCCATATAGTTTTTTTTGCTAAATGTAGCCTTGCATAATATATTTTTTTCCTTTTATTTTATTCAATCAATTTAATATATGTGTGTATATCTATTATAGTTTGATTGATTAAAAAAATTATTTTAATAAATAAATTTAGTAAACATAATTAGATAAATATCTCATTTTACGATATTAAATATCTTGATCTATACCTGTCTCTTAATTTTTCTATTTTTATTTTTAGTTATCATTTATGATTTTTTATTTATTTATTAACACATGTAATTCTCAATTTATTTAATTACATAGATGCATAAATTTTATGATTTTTATTTAAAAGTTTTTTAACTACAAAAACATATAAAAAAACTTAAATATATATATTTTTTTTTTGTTAAAAAAATATGTGATTAATGACGAAGCACGGGTAAAGTGTCGGTAATATTCTAGATGAAGACGAGCTTTTGATTAATTCAAGAAAACGTCTACCTCGCTAATTAATCCATCCTCCAATAGCATGAAGTTTTCTAGTGTGAAAGTGGAAGCTGATCGTTGCCATGGGTCCCTGGTAATACATACATAGTTAAATTATTGTAAACAATATTATTAAAATTTTGTTTTCAATCTTTTATGAGAAATAATTTTTAACTTTGAGTTATATATATTTCCAAAAAAATTCTTATAAATCACTTAGAATAAATTAAAATGAGTATAAGTTAGAATTAAAAGTTATAAATTTTAACTTTTTTTATTTAAGTAAAAAAATTGAAGTAGTCAAATATATTGATAACTTTTTCATGGAGTTACGAATGAAAGCGTTATCGAACTTAAATCAAAATATAAAAGTCATGCAAAACATAACCTAAGTTTCTCTGATTTATGCTTTAGCTAGGGATCATTACAATCTTTCTTCACCACGAACAGCAGAAATTATAATAGACAAATATGTATTGAAAAATGGTACACAGAATTTTGTTGAGGTGGGTATATATGAATACTAATTTTAAACAGGATTTAATTGTTGTAGCCAAGAAAACTCACTCTAATCAAAATGAAAATCACAGTCAAAATCAAAAGACTTGAGGACAAAATCCATGTCCAAACTCTGAGAGGTGACCTCTGTACATGAGAACAAATGTATAGAATCCACTGCCTCATAATCAGACCTCATCATGGGAGGCTCATCCACTGGTATGAGATCCTTCCACATGAATGAATCTAAAGACGAAACATTGTCTGCTAGATCAGTACTTGGTGTCTGATCTTCCTTAGATTCTTGCTCTACTTTACAGGATGACCCCATAATGGGATGATGGTCTTGTTCTTCATATCTAGGAATCTTCGAATGAGAACCGACACTACTCGTAAGATTGTAAGATTCCCAGGGATCAGAATCTGTGATGATTTGTGGATCCTCGGGGATGTTTCTGCATGTATGGCTGCCAATGTATGTGGTATGGTACATGTCTGGGTTGTCTTCCATTCTCTGGACTTGTTTTTTTGCCTTGCAACCTTGTTCATACTTGCGGATGCACCTGAAGTAACTCCTGTGATCAATCAACAAAGTGGGATTAGCGCAACAATAATTTCTTCACAGTACAAGTGCAATTTCTTTAACTATATACAGTGATATATAGCAGCAAAAGCCAATCCTTCTCCACTAGTGCTCCCTTTTCCATTTTCACTTTTGATTGCTTTATGAAAATTAATGGTCGGGGACTCCACCACTTTTCAAGATTGCATTTATATCAAACGAGGCTCAAAATTAATGGATCCCTAATTATATATCGGAATAACGAAGCATCAGATGAAATGAGACAGAGAGAGAGAGGGAAGGAGAGAGAGAGGGGTTATTTACCTTGGGTATTTAGCATTCAAGATCCCCTTCTGCCCATATTTTCTCCATGCATGACTGTCTTCAATCGTAGGACAGACTGTAGTCCATGATTGGGAAATCTTTCTGGGAGCAAGCAAAGATGTTCGTATTAGTTTTCATTAAAATTTTAAAAATAAATAAATCATGCAAATGTATCACCAATTATCTCACATTAATTCAGCACAATCCAAAAGAAAAAGAAAAATCTCACAATTCCCCCTCTAAAGGTATCAGTAGTGCAAGTCATTATCATGAATATCTTTTTTTATGATGGTTCCTAATTAAGTTAGAAGTGCAGGAATTGGATCTATAACTAAAATTTACATAATAACGATGGATGTATATAGTTAAGCTTACTTTCTCTTGTAACAACCTCTCCTATCCTTGGTAGCCGGCCTCTTCGTGCTCTCGCCGGAATCTTCAGACCTCCGGTCATCATAACACGCAGAGTCTCCTAGTGAACTTGCTAGATTTTGACAAATCTCACCACCTGCAGATTCACTAGAAGTAATGACAGTAAGAGTCTCAGAAAAAGATCTTAAGATCTTCCCTACAAGCTCACCCGCTGAAGAAAAACGCCCATCAAAATTTCCACAAGGTTTCTGGAGGCGAATTTGAAGCTGGCTTGCAAATTCATGGCCTTGAACAAGTTCTTTTATCACCTTTTCCCTGCTTGATGATAATTTTTCAGGCAAACAAGTGCCCATTATTTCCAGTTTATGTATCTTTCCTGCTTGTTTTTTTCCAACTACTATACATACTACAGAAATGGGATACTTGGATCATATATATTAGTGGTGAGTTAGCAAAAGAGAAGATAAAGATTGGCTTTTATGCCTTTTTCTTTCTTTGACTAAAAAGATACGAGGAAAGAGAGAGGTAAAATAAAGGAAGATTGAAGGAAGGAGGCAATGGAGAAAGGTTCTCGGAAAATTCCTTCTATATATTGCTTACAAAAGCGTTGTTACGTTTTCACTATGATGCAAGGCTGATGCCAAAAACCTTGAAGCTTTCCCTTTTATTCCCTGTGTCGCACATGGCGGTACAGTGGCAGTTGTTTTCTAAGATTAGGATATTCAGTCGTAGTCGTGGTGGGTTGAAAGAATAATTTTTTTTTATATTTTATTAGTTAAAAATCAAATAAAAATATTAGTTTTTAAAGTTTATTTAGATAAAAAGATTAGTGGTATAAAAAGATGACAGTATCAACTCTAGTATATTCTATTTAAAATAAACTATATTGTTTATTTATCTGATTATTAAGATATTTTTATTTTTCAATTATTGGTCTGTTTATTGATTAAAACTAGACCACGCTAGCAGATGAGACTATAGCTTTATAGGTCAAGTCTAATAATTCTGAATATATTTTTTGCATTTGTTTTTTTTTTTTTAATATTGGGAATATATTTTACATAAAAATTTATAATCTTTGGTATTAAAAATAATCAAAATTGTTTTTTTATGTTTTTGAAATGTAGAGAAAGTTTTCATGGATTTAATAACCTTGTTATTAAATCCAAAAATACATGTAAAGATATAAAACTATATTTTTTTATATTTTCAAGAAATGCTAAATCATGCGATATATTATTTTTTATGCAAATATGATTCTTATTTGAGAGGCTCCATTATTTGTAATTTAAAAGTATTTAAATGTATTTTTGATAGAAAGATTTTTGTTGTTCTTATTTATTTAAAAGAAAACTAGTTTATTTAATATAGGAAAAATACTTTGCATGTATGTCATAATTCCAAATATTAAATATAAAAGAGTAAAAAATGGTATGAAAGACCCAAAAGTAATTGCATAAAAGTCCTCTAAAAATTTGATTTTTTTTTTAAATCAGACCAAGTTTGGAAATACATAATAATGTGTTTTAATCAAGATATCAACTTAAAACAATTCATTTATTCATCTTTCACCAACTTAATAATCCAACAAAACCAAAATCAACTCAATTCTTGTTAGTTTGGTGAACTTCATTGAAATCACATACTAAATCAAATGAATCAATACAAATCTAAGCATAATCCATTAATCAATATTTAATATTCAAATCAATATAAGCTCAAGAATAATCCATGAACCAACATTCAATATTCAATTAGCAATCATAACCCTAAAAATAAACTCACAATCCAACAAAATTATCAAATCATCTTAAATAAAAAATACATATTAACTCAAATCAATATTCTCCAAACAATTCAAAGATCATACACAACATGAGCATTTTGTCCTAAATTTCACCACATTTAACAATTTGTCAAAAAAATAATTAGAGGTTATGGATCAACCTTCCGAGGTGTTTAGCGTGTCCAACAACTATTAGAATCAAGCACAGATACCACTGTAAATATAGAAACAATGACAACATGTGGGTTCCATGTGCCACCAGTCGGTGCGTGGGTTAACACATCATTATAGGTGAAACAAAAAAATAGGTGGATTTGGAGTAGTTTCTCCTTCTCTTCCTCCCCGTGTGGCGTTGAGTGTAACCCATACTTGCAAAAAAGGAAATCCACACACAAACTTTTGGCTGTATTTCCTTATTTTCTTTACAAATTCGTTTCTCTCTCTATCTTGTTTCTTGATCCTCTCTGTCCATAATTGGTTTGGATGATCTGATCGTGGCTGGTTCGATGAGGAAATAAATTGTGTGTTCAAAGGTGTATTAAGGTTGAGCCATTGGTCAGTTTCTAGAGAGGCAATCATGGGTGACTCAGGAAGGAGAGGGGTTATTGTCAGTGTTGTTGTCAATGGTGGAAACTAATGTATCAACAATAGATGTGTGAGGTACTATCACGATTCTTTCTTTCTCTCTTTCTCTCAATGGATTCTGTCATAATAAAAGAGGCTACAACTAAAGGGTGTCATGAAAAGGATAGAGCTTATGGGTTGCTGGACAATAGTTTATGGGATGTGGTGGTGAAGTATGGAGTGGCTAGCAATGTTGAGGTTTGTTAGGGTGACTCACAATGGAATTCATAGGTTAAAGGGTTGTGACTGGTAGGTGTTGGAGAAAAAATTAAGGTTTATTTTTTGGGTCCTGGGAATGTAAGGTTGTTATGTTTGTTGATAGCTTAAGTTAATAGGTTTTGGTTGGAAAGGTTTTGGCTGAAAGTATAGGTGTTATATCTACCATGTGGAGTTTATCCTTGCTGGCGGTGATTTGGAAGATGAATGGCTAACTATTGTTGGTAGCTTTCGGTGGCTTGTTAAAGGTTAATGTTGGTGGTGTTTATAGTGTGATTGATGTTTGGGTTTGTGTTGGTTTCAGACTTCATACTAGAGATGATTGTTTTTTTATGCTTTATAAAGGTGGGGAAAAAAAGAGTAATTCTTAGTTATAGTTGACAATGAAGAAGAGAAGTTATACTGTATGGAGAGCTTGAGACTTTATAGAATAAGTGGAAGCTAGAGTAGACCTTTGCTACTGGGGAAGATAAGGGGTCTTAGTGGGAGGAGCGGTTGATTGATGTGTCATAACTACTTTTAATTTGTTGTTCTACCTTGTTTTTTTAAAGAGTTCTTTTGCATGTATAGGGTGATGGTGTGTGTTGGAAAGGATGAGGAAGAGTGTTTTTGGCGCGGCTTTTTTTTTTTTGTATGGCTAATACTCTAACTAATTTCTCTGTTCTTTTTGTGTGTGTATAACCTTTTATTTATACTATTCAAAATATTCTTTTCATATTTAATCTCTACAATCCTCCACACCCATCTACTATTTTCTTGTTTTGTCTAAGAAATTCTACCACCTTCTAGCTTCTAATTTTTTAAATTCCCTCTCTTTTAAAACAACATTATGCAATTCAACTCTTTTTTTTTTTTTCCTAAATTGGTTTGTATTTTTTTTTTTTGTTTTTTCTTGATTGATTTTTTTCTTTTTCTTTTTTGAAAAAAGTATCAATATAAAAACAACAAGAGAGATAGTTGAAAATTATGAAATGACCAGAAATTGGCCAAATTGTGTCAAAATATATTTTATGAGAATTTGGTATTTTTTTGGAAAATTTCTGAAAAAAAAATTAAAAATTGGATCATAATAGTTGCTCCCCTCTACCTTAACTTGTTGACAGATGCCGCATTTCAACACGCATTCAGCTATCTCTTTTTTCATGTTAGGCCACAACTAGTATGGTTTTAGGTCTTGGTACATCTTGTTACTACCAGGGTGCATGGTGAACTTGGATTCATGTGCTTCTTGCAAAACCTTCCGTTTAACTATCTCGTTGTTAGGAACATACACACATTGTACCATAATCAATGTCCCATCATCTGCTACTTTGAATGCGGTTTCAATCTCGATATCCATTTTACTTCTTATCTTATACCCCTCAATATCATCGAGTTGAGCTTATAATATTTGCTCTTGATATAATGGTTGTACTGTTAGGTCAACCATTAACACCTCCGGGGTCAATGCCTAATTGGATCCCTATTTTCCTCGGCTCTATTATTGGTTGTTCCTCCCATATAAATGGCTTATTTAGGGTTGCTTTATTTTTACAACTAAAGGCAGCTATAATTTTTTTCTTTCTAGGGTGGTACTCTATGGTGCAATCATAGACTTTAATGAGTTCTATCCATCTTCTTTATTGTATATTTAACTCTTTTTGCAACATCAAATATTTTAGACATTTATGGTAAGTGAAGATTTGAACTTGGTAATCATAGAGGTAATACCTCCATATTCTCCAAGCAAATACAATAGTAGCCAACTCTAGGTTGTGTACCGAATAATTCTCTTTATGAGTCTTATACTGCCTTAATGCATAAGCAATTACTTTCCCATGTTGCATTAAGACACACCTCAGCCCTTTTCTCGAGGCATCACTATACACTACAAAACATTCGGTTTCTAAAGGGAGTGTCAACATAGGAGCAGTGATGAGCCTTTTTTTTTTTAAAGTTCTTAAAAGCTTTCTTCACACTCCTTCGACCATACCCATCTTTTATCCTTTCTAGTCAATTGGGTCAAGGGAGTCTCTATCAAAGAAAACCCCTTAATGAACCTTCTATAACATCCTGCAATTCCTAGGAAACTATGTATTTCGATTACCATAGTTGGTCTTTCCCATTTTAAGACTGCTTCAACCTTTTGAGGGTTTACAAAGACATCTTCCGCAGAGATGACTTGTCTTAGAAATGTTACCCCTTCCAATTAGAATTCACTTTTATTCAACTTAACATATAATGTGTAACTTTTATTCATGTTCTTCAAAGGAGCTTGAGTAGACCAAGATGTCATCAATAAAAAATACTATGAATTTGTCAAGGTACGCTTGGAAAACCAGTTCATTAGGTCTATAAAAAAGGTTAGGGCATTCATCGAGTTTTATAACGTTCTATTAACATATTCACCTTATGTTTAATTTTAAAAACCCATTTATTTCCAATGGATCTTCATCCTAACGGTAAATCAACCAAGTCCCAGACTTGATTAGTTTTCATTGACTCCATTTCTTCTTCTATAGCTTTAATCCATTCTCTTGCTTCAAGACCAAACAAAGTATGACTAAATGTTTTAGGCTTATCATCATCTCATGGAGCAATCATGAACGTTTCCCCATCAATCTTAAATCGACGATGAGGAATTGGTTCGTGAATGCTTCTACGAGGTTGAGATTGCTAATGATCTTGCTCTATGAGAGTAGGAATAGATAAAATGTCACTCTCACTGTTTCTAGGAGGATTAAGAGTTTCTTCTAAGTGCTCTATGGAATGGCTTGTTGTGCCATAATCTAGATTTTTCATTTTATAAAATTGAAAATCTTTATTAACCTTATGTGTTATTAAAAAAATCCTTTTTTAAGAATACAACATCACGTGATTCAATCTTTGTCACTCTTTCATTAACTTTTTCACCAATAAATACAAATCATTTGGAATGTTCAGAATATTTTATAAAGATACACATCTTCCTCCTAGAACCAAGTTTCCCATATTCATGAGAATTATTATGAATATAAGCTGCACACCTCATGGATGCAAATAGCCTAGATAACATAGATTAGGTTTGTCATTGTTCCACAGTTCATACGGGGTGGATAAGACAGATTCAAAAGGCACTCGATTAAGTATGTAGGTAGCAGTTAACAATGCATTTCCTTCAAAGAAAATTGGTAAGTTAGCATGCACCATCATTGACCTAACCATGTCAAATAAGGTTTTATTCCTTATTTCTACTATACCATTTTGTTATAAAGTATAAGGAATAGTTAGCTGTCTAGCTATATATTTTTCTTCATAAATTTTTTAAATTTTTTCATATAGGTATTCACGTCCTTGATAAGTTCTCAAAGCTTTGATCTTGGTACTTAGTTTATTCTCCACAAGATTGATGTATTGAATGAAACAATCTAATGCTTAAGACTTATGTGAGATCAAATAAACATGATCAAATCATGTAAAATCATATATAAATGTGATGAAATAATTTCCTCCATGTCTTGCCCTCAAATGATAAAGCTAGTTGTAATGGACTATTAGCTCTTTTAGCTTTGTCAAATGATAAGCTAGTTGCTTTTCCAGCAAGATAATACTCATAAATGGGCAATATCTCTTTAGTAACTGATCCTAAAAGACCAGCTCTTGCCAATCTATGTAATCGGTATTGCCCAATGTGTCATAATCTAGCATGCCAAGTTATGATATCATTATTATTAGTAGTGTTGTAATTTTGAACAACATAAATAGAAGCATCATCATTAATAGATATATTAATGGTGTCTAACACCATAAAACCATTTAATACAAAACTAAAACCATAAAAATATTATCCAGATATATTTTTACACAACAACCAACATATGCAATATTAAATCCCAATTATAGTAAAGTAAGAACACACATAAGATTTTATCGACCTTCTAGAGCATAGAGTACATCATGAAGATAAAATATGTGATTGCCTCATAAATCTAGTTTGCAGGTACCTATCCCTAGCACAATAGCAAAAGCATTATTCCCCATAAATATGTATTTACTTCCCTTTGGAATTTGATGAAATTCCACAAAGGTTGTTTGATCCCTTGCTATATGGTCAATTGCTCCTGAGTTTACGGTCTATAAAAAAACAGATTCAGCAAGCATTAAACAAATGTTATCGTACAAGTTAAAGGAATGATTATAGTTAAACATTACCTTTGGCTCGATGCAATTATGAGCAAAGTGACCATGTTTACCACAATGGAAACAATTCATATTCTTGCTTTTCTCACCATTATGTTTCCCGTGCTTGTGTTTATGTCCACTACTACTTGCTTTTATTCATCCCTTGTCATATTTGGGACCCTTACCCTTATCTTTTTTTATATTTAGAGCCATATGCTCCACACATCTTAGTCTCAGATATGAAAGCTTTTAAAGGTTTCTTAGTGTGAAGTCGATCTTCTTCAAGCTCGACATGATAAGCAACATCATCAAATGTCTTGATGTTATCATTATGGGTAAAGTTAACATGCATGTGTTCCTAATTGCTTGGTAAAGAACGGATAACAGCTTGGACTTGTTATTCATCAGTCATCTCATGCCCAGCACCCTTTAATTCACTAATCATGTTAGACATGACTATAAGATGCTGCCTTATCGTCTGATTTTGGTGCTTCATGTAACCATCAAATTTGAGGGTTAAGTGATGAAGTCTAGTAGTAGAGGTTCCTCCATACTGAATCTTTATTGCATAATAAACTAATTAGGTTAAACAATGTCTTTAAAAACACAGTATTATATCATTTCTCATACCACTCAACATTAAAATGTGAGCTACACGATCCTTGCGCTTATAATTTGATATGCTTCCATATCAAGTCTATGTTGAGCAGTATTTTCTTGCTCAGGTTTAGCCATCAGTTGTGTGATTGTTTCCATCATTTCTTACTATTATAGGAGATACTCAATCTTATGATGCCAAACATCGTAATTCTTCTCACTTAGTTTATCTCTATGGTTCAAATCAACAATAATACTCTTAAATGCAGCCATATTGAGCGTTATTGACACAATTACAAATATTAGTATCTAGTACAATTTAAATGACATTTATTACCACTACATTCTAAATTAAACAAATAATAAATTAAAACATACAATAGAAATGAAAATAATTTTAAGCACTTAATTAATTTTCATTTATATGGTCTAATTATTATTGGAAATTTAAATGTTTCAACTAACAACTCCTACTGATCAATTGTAGATGTTTTCATATACATGGATTAATTTAATTAAAACTTAAATTACATAAAATATACAATTCAAAATAAATAATCAATTATCTTAACAAAAAAATAGTGAAATAAAAAAATACAAAATACAAAATAATAAATTTTAGAATTATTTTATATTTAGGTATATAAGTGGGGTCTCCAATCACTTTATCTACCTTATGAAAGTCATCTCCTCCAAGTTCATTCTACTTAAACCATGGAATGAATTTAGCACTAGTATCCAAACGACGTGCGCTTCTTCCAGTGCATCATATACCTTTTTGGGTATACTGACTTTCCTTCTCAAACAATATTTCATCAGCGAGATTGTTGAAATCTAAATATTCTAGCCTATATTCCAATTATAATCATACTGACATCCATTTCTTAGATAGAGAATTGAGAACAATTAACATTTGATGTTCCATATAAAATTTGTAATAATTAATCAATTTATATTAACAATTAATCAATATTAATTGCCTCTCTCGCGTTTTGTTTTTCAACTACCAAATGGCAATTACACATCTATCAAACCAGATGTGTTGTTATGTTTTTTTTTTTTCTCTCAACTACCAAAGGGTAGAATTCCAATTGAATATAGGGAGTTATTGAAATTACCCCATAATGGGTGTCTTATAGCCAGCACCATAAAATATTAGTTACCAATTCACATGATTAATTGGTAGTTTTTTTTTCTTCATTTTAATTAACTAACAAATGGCAACTAAACAACTATCATTTATTTGAAAGAAGAGTCTTTCTAATTAATGATAGAAAAGACGAAATCCTAACCAAATTACTTCCTTAAATTTGAATAACAATACATCAAATAAAGTTTTGTAAATCCAACATAAGCATTCTTTCAACACAGAATATACAACTAACATTTATCTAGTAATTGATGTATTGGAAAAAAATAAATTAAAACCAACTTGTGATGCAATAATTCGCTTTCTTATCTCTATATCAATTACTTCAGTGTCACTTCTATTACTAGCGCTAAAGTAATATTTTATAGTACAAACACCTTTGTAAATCTTATCAAGAGAGTTCAAAATGAGAAAAGAGAATAAGAGAACCATATTCTTTCAACAAATTAAAAAAATATACTTTTAATATGGGTTATGTCCTTCTATATATATATATATATAAGTAGAGGAAGTGGTTATTTCTTTTAGTAACTCCTTTAAATACTTTGATCAAATCTATTTTTTATAAACAGGTCAGGTGTAATCCAATTATCAACAATTTACTTGCATGTTTTAGCAAGAGTTTGAGTTTCTGTTTTGGCTATTGGTTTCCAAGTTCTAAAGGGAAAAGAAATTCCATTAGTTGATTTGTTTTATTTATTTATTTATTACCAGTTGAGCATTCATATAACCTTATTGCGTGGTTCAATTTCAACGTTATTGATTAATGCAGCCCTTTATTTATCTTTTACTTATTCATTTTGCTCCTGTGCATATTAAAACCTTGCATCATATAAGAACTTTGAGGTCAAATTACTAATGAATTCTCTGTTGATTTTTTAAGAATAAATTCACTTTTATAATTTATATTTTTTTAAGAAAATTATATTTAGTTGTACTGTCTATATTACCATCTTTATATACTTACCAATTAATTAATTTTCTTTTCTTTTACTTTTAAAAAACCATTCATAATATTTTTTTTTTATTAATGTTTGATTTCTTTCGCATGTAAAATAGTTTATAATCTATTTTTTTTTACTTATATGACCATGATTTTTATCACATGTAAAATAGTTTATAATTGTAATCTATTTTTTCTTCTTTAGATTACAATTATGAAAGGAAAAGTAAAAAAAAAAATTCCTCATGTTCTTAAATTTTGTTTTTAAAAATAAAATTTTGAAAACCATTAGCATAATGAGGTGTTCTCAACCTTTTGTAATAATTATAAGTTATAACAATTAACCAGAATGCATGTCAATGATTATAAATCTCTAATTTCTTAAAAAATCTAAAAAACAATTAGGGGAAAAATATAAACAAAAAATGCTATATAATAAAATTTGATGTAAAGTATTTTCCAAGAAAACAAACAGGTAAAAGAAATTTTTAAATAGAATCTTTCAGGAAAGTATAAGAAGATATGGACTTAGTTGGAAGAAAAGCTTGAGAATTGAATTTATTGAGCTAGCAAAAATATAATAGAATTTATTGATATTTAATTTATTCAGAAATTTTGTTTTTTGGTTTCTCCCTTCATCACAAATGACACGTTGTCTTCATTCTTGATATCGTTCCCCACAATTCTCCAATCCAGTGACGTGGCAATCACCTGAAGCGAGAGAGGCACCATTCTTATTTTTCGCAATCTTTATTACGAATAGCACATAACTTAGAGATCCCTTTCCTTCGACGTAACTAATACTAAATCACGTGTTTTGATCTTAACAGCAGCAGCTGTTCTTTAGAGAAAAATGGTATGTGAAATTTATTGACAGCATAATGTTGAGAAAGACGACAGCATTGAAGTCTAAGCCGTAGATATTCCTTTCTATTGGTTTGATAGAAATTTTGTTTTCATTCTCGCAAGTGGCTAATTAACCAGTAACATCATTCTGTGCGTCAGAGGCTCGGACATTGCTGTTGAATTTCTAGGATGTTCATGGAATTTGGACCTCGGGGGGCGGCAACAAAAAACAAAAGATGCATGTTGCTGGATCTCTTGAGAAAAACAGATCAAGACCTCAAGAAGAAAGTTGCTTAAAGTGGAACAAAGATACTCAGTTTGGCTTGAGATCTCTCTGTTACTTTGTTGTTATTGTCTAGATTCATGACCTGCAGAAGCCATGCTTATTCTTTGACAGAGGTTCTGTTGATTCGAAATAACAGGGACAAGACATCATTCATGAGTTAAAGCATGCATAACAACATCATCATAGTTTAGCGATGACCATGATTACAAAATCACAAGTCCGGATTCATGATTGGCCATGCGAAAGTACTGTGGTACGTTCCTTTAGAGCAGTGAAAACTTGAGAACTTTTGTAAAAAATCTGAGCTCTTCTGTTGTAATCAGTAGGGTCTCTTCCTTCATCATCTCCCATGATTGCTTCTCTCTCCAAGCATTCCAACAGCTCCACCATTCCTTTGCTTTCTTCACATTCCTCTCTCGACTTCCCAATCTCCACAATCCAATCATCTTCCCCTTCTCGGTTCATTTCAGCCTCCATATCTCTTTCCAGCTCCGCCACCGGACCCCGATTACCACACCTAGCTGCCACCACATGATTCAATCTTTGGGCCAAACATAGACCTTGATTAGGCTTCTCTCTGAGTTTGAACCTTAAGCTAGTCAATGGATCAGAAAAACTTTGACGGCGTTTGGTTCGTGGGAGAGGACTTGATGAATAAAAAGGTTGTGTTTTTGTGGGAGAAATAAGTGTTTCCATTGTTAGAGGCTCTTCTCTTTGCAGTTTTTGAGGTCTGGCTGGTTTACATAAAGGCTCTTCTCCTCTGATGGGTTAAGGATAAGCAGGAGACGCAAAGAGGATGGCACGTGTAAGTATATGGTAGAGGATTCAGGAGCTGGTGGCACCTCAAGGATTGCGGGAAGGATGAGGCACGGGCTTCCATGAGTGAAGTCTACGTCCTTGTCCTGTCCGCATAAAGAGAAGAGAATGCCATTTTGTACAAGAAAGCCCTGCCCTGGCAAATTTATACAAGTGGTCTCATTTATGTGGGCCCTTTGATTTGGGCATTTCGCAAGTGGAAAGTTCCATGAATCTTGTTGTTCATCTTAGAGAGAGAGAGAGAGAGAGAGAGAGAGAGACGGCTGTATTTGCATGAAAATGAAGGTTTCTTCGAGCCATAAATGATAAAACATTAACAATTCTGTTAAAAAGTTTCCTCTTCATATGGTTAAATGATGGTTGATAACAGCAAGTGAGAAGTTTTTGTTCAGCACTTGACATTGACAACGCAAAACATAGCTAGCTAGTTTTATTGGTGATGTATTTTTAAATAAAATGGAAAAGGAAAAAACATTGATGATTCTATTGGAAAGGAAAGGAAAGGAAAAGAAAAGATTTATTAGGATGTTTTTAAATTTTCATCTTACATGAAAAGTAAATCGGGGCTTTAGAAGTTTTTTTGAATTTAGGTTAATTTTTTTATTTTAACTAATTTCATGCTGATTTAAGACCATAACTGGGTTTGAGAGGAGAACATAGAAATAATAAAAAAAATTAAATAAAGAAAGACAATAAAGCTCGTGATGGTACAAACAACTAGCACAAACAACTAGCAGAAGCTTGCAGTGTATGTTTTGAACTTGAACCATTGATGATACAAGCAACTGCATCAGATGAACAGATGTCTATGCGTCGAGCCATGAACACACTTTCGAATTCAAGAATATTGACATGTTTTGAACTTGAACCATTGGCCTCTAACAGTAATCCACACGAACTACCCGTAAAAAATCTCCTAAATCCCTATTTAAAATAAAGGGATTGCTATGCTTAGAATCCTAGCTTTAGTTTTGTGTTTACATAGTTGTTTTTTTTTTATCTAACAAACAACAACTCTTAAAAATAAAAGGCATCACTTACTATTTATAGAAAAATCTAAACTCTATAAATTGACAAAATATCAATTTAATCTCTAAATAATATCCATATATTAATTCGGGATAATTTTAGAAATTAACTTAATCAAGTCCTTACTTGATTTTTCTAGGTCTAGAAATATAATCCATGTATTAATTATATTATAGTCCTTAATTTCTAAAATATATTTTAACTAAGTCATACTTAATTAATTCATCATAGTTTAATTTATGACTAATTGTTTTTAATGTGTGTAACCTCTTAGGTTCCTAATATGTTGACCCAAATATAAATTATAATTATAATTATAATTAAATAGAATTAAATAATTTAAATAGTTAATTTATTATCAATTAAACAATTGATTAATTTATATTTGAAGATTAAGTGCATCGTCTAACAACATGTCATGATCCTGTAAATATTAGAAAAGTCATTAATGGTTTGACTTAACTTTTTTGTGATAGGTTTCTCAGTATAATTAATATCTTTTATCAATAATCTTCTTATTTAACATTAAAGCATGAAGTATATCTGTCATGTTAAATCATGTTTGCTTTTTACATAATAGTTATTGATCATTTGAATAAGATTTAAAACTCTTTTAGAATCTCATTCCACATTGGCCAAAGATTTTTTAGTCAATACTATTTGAAAACAAATGAAACATTTTCCTTAATTCACTTACAGTGATGAATTATCTCTTGATCACTCAAGTACTTTCATATAATTCATACTATACCAAATGTCTGCTATTTTGTTACCTCAATTAAGATAGCATGTAAAGATCAAAGTATAACATTTTTTATATAAGATATCTTAGTAATCTCAAGTCTCATAATCACTTACACAACCGTCACATTCATCTTCCCATAAACATAGATGATTCATCTATATAAAATTTTCATGTTGATCAGTTCGGTGTACATGTCTTATTATAAACATCCACATATTAATTCTAGTTATCCCTTATATCTCAACTTATGATAAGAACTACTTCCTTTCATAAAAAAAAAAAACATAATATGTGTATCAGTTTTTATGGCTTTAATGAATGTCCAGTATTTGAGTATCGATCAAGAACATTTTAAAAACAATGCTTTGATGCAATATAAATCTCATAATTATAAAAATTTTATAATTTTCTTTGGAAAGTATTTTTGTATCATGTGCTTTGTCTTTATTGTAGATTTATTAATTTAATATTATATAAATATTAAAGATAAATTAAGCTTTTATTAATAATAAATATATATATATATAAATATAATAACATGAAAAATAACTAACAGATTAACTATAAGATATATTAAACTAACATTAACATCTAGATATTAAATGATTGGTACCACATGTCCTTCCTAAGCCACCCGCTTCTAGAACCAAAAAATAATCCAAAGAAAGGTAATTCTGATGGAAAGGAACTTGATATGTGCTGGTCAGATGCATTTAAGCTGGAATTGAGCATTAACTGTAGCCCATACCACATTTACAGCTTAGTTTTATCGCAAGATGATATTATGAAGCATTGATGAATCATTGAAAACCTCTGCACATTATACACACACTTTTGGACAAGTTATGTTATATTATCACTGGCTATCCTGCATATCATATGAGCCAAATGAGGTCATAACCACGCCCTCATACTTCAACAATTTTAAACACAAGATGCTTGCTCAAGAAAGGTAAAAGACGCCTTCAAGTATTGGGGGGGGGCTTGTATTTCATACAGCCAAGGAAACATGCTTCAAAAAATAGTGTTAAGAATAAGCAAGCAAATGTACTGATTCATACATTCAACAATGTCAAGATGGCAGTGGCATGGTGGTACATTGATGAATGCATATATAATCAAACGAACAATTCATGTACAATAGTTACAATATGGTGATGTGTTTTGTGAGATTCATCTTTGTAGAAAAAGGGCAACTCCAACCAATCCCATCCACAAAGCTAAAGCAAACCAAAAGGCTCGATTTTTCTCCAGTCCAGTTGGAGGTCGCCAGACCAGAAAGTCCCCCATAAAATCTCTAGATGATGGCAATTGATTGGATTTTGTCCAACTTCTCTCTTGATCCTTCTCCTTGTACTTATCACTCCATGATGCCGCATAGCTGCATTAAACACATCCCACCTTGTCACTTCTCTAAGTGCTAGGAATCAACTGAGTAGTGATGAAATTGAGGGGCGTTCAGATAATTTTCAAGGCACGGGGAAACACAATTTATCAACCAAAAGGAGAGTAATACTCAACAAAACACCCATTGAAGAGAAACTGTTTGTAAAACATAATGTACACGTTGTACATGATTATTAAGACAAGACGGATGAGTGATTCAACATGGACATACTTTTCAAACAACTTCAAGACGCGTGAAATGATAGCAGGATGCTGAGATCACCACTTTTTTCTTAGATCGCAGCATATGCATCAAATAATGGGGTTTCAAGGTTGATGTTAAAGCTGATTCATGGATCAACAAAAAATTCATCAAGACAGGTACATCATCCATTATTTAAGATCAATTATAATTACAATTCTTTCCACCGATTTTCACATTCTGGAGAAGCCTAATGCTTATTAATCTCTATAAAACCATGACCTAAAATGATATCACCAATTACAAAACATCACTAAAGCAAGGCAAATAGGTGATAACCCTGCAAAGCTAGCATCCAGAACCAAGAAAAGACATCACCAATTACCAAATATCACTAAAGCAGGGCAAATGGGTGATAACCCTGCAAAGATACACAGCTAGCTTCCATCAAGTCCAAGTCTGGACCATATAGAGCTAGACACGCCGCAGCATGGCCAAGTTTGATGTGGAAATTCCAGGAAAGCAGTCTACCATTGTGAGGACTAAGAAAGAATTAAAAGTAAATCACAATCACATGATGAATTGATGGCAAGACTAGATTTTCAAAAACTAGTAGAGATCAATAAAGGTTCATAAATTGCTCATCAATTCAAACAACTTGAGATCAAAATTGGACATGAGAATAACTAATTCAGTTCAGAATCCAAAGGATTTCAAACAAGTTTGAGACAATTGAAGCTGAAAGGATGCTCAGTATTGGTAGTGCTCTGGGAAAAACACATTTGAGTGATTGAGCAATCCTTGCTCATTCCTTGTGAAAGATATCCATGAGTACATATCACATACTAAAATGTCTCAGCAAGCTCGCTGGTACCTGTTTCTAAAGTAAGGTAAGGCAGGAAAAGAGGGAAATCTGCAGGTGTCCAGAGGTCACTTAAATGAAGATATGGAAGTTAGTGCTTCATCTAATACATCTTAATATAAATTATCCAATAAGAATATAGAGGGGTCTTCAAGATCACTAAAGCATATGGAAATCTGTAATAATGGCAAGCTCCAAATAATAGATTTGTTATAAAAACAAGATATTTGTTTCTGGAAAATCTTATTCATACCTTTTATTTCATGGATTAAGGCACAAGTGACTTCTCCCAGGTATTCAGTTTGTAGCAAAGAAAGTTTATGCAGATGATTTAGAGATCAGAAAGGACTAAGGCAATGGGATCCATTATCTCCTAACCTTTCTATCATCTCAATGCAAATTCTCTACAAATTGTTAGACAAGGCTGCTCTAGAAGGTACTATGCTCTATCATCCAAAATGCACAAAAGGCAAGTTGACTAATCTCTGTTTTTTAAGATGAGTACACTTTCTAGAATGGTAGAAAGGGATCGATTAGTACTAAAAGGAAAACTCTTTGATCAGTTCTTCTCCTTGACAGCTGACAAAACCAATCCATTGATGTGTAAAATGTACCTACTAATCTTGAATTTTATTTCCACAAATAAAACATTCTTCAGTAATCAAGATTCAAAGAAGGCAAATTGCCAGTGAGGTTTCAGGAAGTGCCTCTAATTCAGCTGATCATCCACTTGAGGAGAGTATCACTGCAAGGATAGATAACCAGACCTCTATATTCTCGAGTTTTGCTGGAAGAGTTCAGCTTATGATTTCTGGTCTCTTTAACACTCATAGTTATTGGCCCAGAATACCAATTCTCCCAAGAGTCTTATAAAGAAGGTGAGACGGAAATGTTGTGCCTTTTTCTGGAAGCAGAAATCAGGCTCTGCATAAGGAGCCAAAGCTGGTTGGGGTTTTGTTAGGCAGACCTAAACAGGAGGGTGGGCTGGGTATTAGAAGCATTTCTGATTGGAATGAAGCTGCTATCCTCAGGAATATTTTTTTTATTGTCTTTTCCTTAAAGGCTGGTTATTGGGGAATGAAGGACTACAAGGGAAATTAATTAATATTTTAACTTTGAGAAGTTTTCAAGATTTTTAGTACTATTTAGAGATATTAGTATGTACAATTGAGTAGTTAAAATAGGTTTATAAAGAATCTACTGTTTTGTCCTATTCAGCAAGTTTTCCTTTTCATGTTCGGACTTGGTTTTCCTATTTCTTTGGGTTTGTGCCTATGAATATGCACCTTAGCAAGACATTCAAGTTCTATGACAGTCCTCACCTATGACACACACTCATCTACCAAGATTGTCTGCTCCTCCCACGCCTCCCTCTACTGCTTCCCTTCTCCACTATGGCATAACTACCCCACAACATTATAAATTGTTTTTTCTTTTTCTTTTTTTCTATTTGGTTCATCTACAGATTCTACATCAATTTCTCTACTGGTTGCTTGGATCCATATCATAAATTAAAGAAGGTTTTGGATCATTAATGTTCCAGATGATTGCCATTGAAACTGGAAAAGTATTTTGAACCTAAAGCCAATAACTAGTGAGATGGCCATTGTATTTGAATCTGCCAGTTCAATCTAAAGAGTTTATAAAAGTACTGGAAAGAAAATACTTGCAGTGGGATTCATAGTACCTTTACGGTCCTCTTTTGCAGTTGTACTAACATAGGATTGTCTATTATTTGAATTCAATCTAAAGTTTCAGCTTCTATGGAGTTCCCTGACTGGCAATGACCTCCTCCCAGGTCTATGATTTAGTCCCTCTTTTTAACCCGCTATGTTTGGTTTATTCCCCTAATCTGCAAAAGGTGGGCTTGGATTTTGAAAGATATCTCCTAATAAGCAGAAAACAATAAACAAAGGTTGGGTTTTTGTTAGATGGAAAAGTCCAGGGATACCTTGGGGTTCTCTTATAATACCTAATTCAACTTTATTTCATGGCAGGCTCTTCTTAATAGCTTTTGCTAAAGATAGACAGGTTGATTGGGGGTCAAATATTGATCCTAAGTTGCTCTTTTGTAATGCCAGTATGACTATAGACCACATTATCTTCTACTGTTCTATACTAAACAGCTATGGGTGAAAGCTCAGTCAAATTGAGGCACATTCAGACTTCTGAGGGACTGGATGCATGATTTCAATTGAGCTTTACAGAATTTACAAGAGAATAATTTTACCCTTCCAGTAGGTTTGGATTTGGAAGGAATTGGAGATAACACACTTCCACCCTCAAAAGTATGAAGAGCATTGTCCTCATTAGTTCATTTATAAAAATGAGGATAAATGCAGCATATCTTCAAAGTGACGTTTAAATAGAGAGAGAGATAGAGAGCAAAGATTGCTGTTTATCTGTAGATTAGACAAGTCTGCTCTTTGCTAGTAGTTGTTCAGTTTGCATGCCTTTATTGTAATCAGTTTCAGGTTGTATTTTTGTTGTCATTTGTTTTTAGTTTTGTTAACCTCTAGCTGGCATTCTCTGTGTTGCAACAAAGTTTAGCTTTTAACTGTAGATTAGATCAGTCTGCTCTTTGCTAGTAGTTGTTCAATTTTCATGTCTTCATTGTAATTAGTTTCAGGTTGTATTTTTGTTGTCATTTGTTATTCCGTTTTGTTAGCCTCTACTTGGCATTCTTTGTGTTGCAACATAAGTTTAGCTGATATTAAGTTCGTTCATTGATCTAAAAATGCACATATGAATCTCCCCACCCAAAAAAGAGAAAAAAATGAAAAAGAAAAGAGGATAATTGTACCAGTGTTTAATGCATGTGCATAAGCAAGAGAACGGTTAATCTAGGAAAGTTAGACTCATGCAGCAGAAATCATTCAACTAGAAGGTATAAATGGATTCCAGCAGTTTGGCTAAACAAAAAGGATTCTATAGCTAACTTCAAAAGAATTACCAAATTTACTACATGGTTTTGTTTGTATAAAAGAACATGAAATGAAGCCAAAGAGTTGAAAATATTGTTTGGAATGTGCAAACTAAATGAACAGATATCATCAAACTGATGGATTTTATAATTATTGATTTAGCCAATTCATCGCTAATAACAAAAACTTATATTGCAGCATTAAAAATATTGAAAACAAGAATTAATTGAACAGTTTGATGAAAAAACTTACAACCTGTCATATGTTGAACCAATGAGTGGAATGGTAACCATCTCCTCCTGGGATATCTTAAGCTTAGGTGCTTGCAATATATATCGAAGATTTGCAGCTTGACGTCGAATGCTAATACTAGGGTGCTTCATTTCCAATTGCTTGTAAAGAGCAATGCAGTCAGCATGTCGATTATTAGCCTCATAAGCCATAGCCAGCCATATTTGTATCTAAACAACAAAATTTTAACCTATTATTTCTCACTCCATGATGACAATGTTATGTTGAAAGAAAGCAAAGCGAAGACTAAAATTAAACTATATTACCAACCTCACCACCAAACAGTGTCGACCTTGGAATGATCGTAAGTGAGGCTTCAAGAAACTCAATAGCCCTTACATACATGCCTTTTCCATAAGCTTTTTGCCCTAATTCGAACATCAATTCAGCTGTCTTTCTTCTCTCTGCCTGTTCCATGGCCACCTGCTTGAAAACAAAAGGTAACAATAAAAACTAGGAAAACAAATACAAAAGAGTGATTAGAAGAAAAAAGTAGTAGTAGTGTAACCTTTTCGAGCTCTTTTCTCACTCTCTCCTTCTTCTCTTCCTCGCTCTCTTCTTTTTCTTCTTGGCTATTATCATCAAATATTCTGCTCTGCAATTCCTCAGCTTTCTTCACCAACTCTCTCCTCTCTTCAATCTCCTTCACTCTCTTCCTCATCTCCTTTTCCCAATCAAACGGTTCCTGATCTCCACCTCCTCCTCCCCCTCCTCCATTCCCATTCTCTTCATCACTGTCAAAATCCACACCGTTCCTTTCTGAATTCGCTTTTCCTCGGGCTACCACCACTCTCTGGTTGTTCCAAGATTGAGCTTCCCCATCCAATTCAAGGTATTTGTAATTACCCTTACCAAATACTTCAGAAACTTTCTGCAAATTTAGCAAGCTTCAGTCTATACTAAACTTTCTATATTGTGTTTTTATTCATAATAATTTTCTTGTCCAAAATAAATCCAATCCTTTGGCTTCTCAAAACAAAAGTTTACTTATTTTACCCCTGTGATAAATAGTTAAAACTAAACATCTATCCTGGCTGCACACTATCATTTCACAAACATTACCTATGGGTTACAGGTATAGCAATAAAAAAAATTTTAGCAATCTGCAAACCCGGTGATAGCTGACAAAGAGGTGGGTGTTTGAATGGTTTATGTGTTTTTGTATCACTGTATTTTAGATATCACCAATGGGTCTGGCATGATGCACACTGTGTCCTAAAATCACAACTTAACTGCCAGGAAAACAGTAAACATCGTAATCAAGTTTGCACTACATTTATTTGCATAATGTTCAAACTTAAATTGTTAGATATTTGGGCTGAAGAAAGATCAGCTTACCACATCAAGAAAAGGTGCATTCATCTGCCTCTCATCAGCAACTGCATTGGCAGATATAGCGGTTGCATTTGTAGTTGTATCCCTGGCAGTTGCAACAATTAATTCAGTATCCAAATCCTGCATTAGAGTAATAAACTGTGTTTGAGGCTTTAATAAAGCGTGTTTTAAAGTAGCATTCCAATAGATTTCAAATGATCAATACAGAATATTACAAAAACTTTAAAGAGAGTATTTCGAGTATTGATGCTTGCCTGTATTGATGAAAATATCTTGTCCAGGTCTTTGGCAAAGGCCATGACATCCACATCCTTGTTTGTTGCAAAAAGTGGCTTGCATCAGAACTTAAACTAATAGTGATGTCATCCATAGGGATCAGGAGAAAGAAAACCAAGGAAAAAGGAATGCGTGTGTGTGTGTGTGTAAAGCAAGCGACAAATAGAACAATTTTAACATCCTCAGATCTCTTCTAAGAACTGATCCAAATGAACAAGACCCTTTTTAGATAAATGCCCTTCTAAATCACACTCGTAAGCACTAATAGTCACATCATTTGGGATGTCTTATAAACCCTTTGTCAGAGCACATTTCTAATCTTCAATTTTTAACCCTGGCATTAACTTAAGGAAACATATAATGGAGTTTGAAAATGATTTCAGTACAGACATCAATATAGAGTGGGTGCAAGAACTTACATGAGTTTAATGCACTGGCATCAATAGACAATATAATATGCATCATTGGGTTCTAAATATAGATGTAATTCAAGATTACAATTATTCTCAGTAGGGGAAAAACAGATTAGAATCCAAGTTATACCCTAAGAGAGTAGAGAAACAAACTAGCAAAAGAATCTAAGAGAGGCCCACCTAAAATCTCAAGTAAGAAGCAGTCTTTCACGGTAGAACTTCTGAGAACAGGACAGGAAAATAAAGTGCCAATGCCCTCATCATACGAGAAAGCATTGCATCCTAGGAATACATAATTTTCGAGGAAAATCTTCAACACTCATTCTGCATCATATTTTTGCTTTAAATGATGCAATGCCAGAAGGAACTGAACCTGGGATAATTCCATGGCCACTATGCTTCAAAGCTATGCTATGTTAAAACAGAATTCCTGAGTCTTAATTACCCTCTGGAATTAAAAAAAAAATGCTTGATCCCATTCAACTAAATAAATTAACCTTCAACCACTCAGTCCTGGTGACAGGAATCACTGAAGAAATTGGTTGAAGTATGTTGGAAGCCAGCCATACATGGGATTTAAAAGGTAAATATGCAGTAAAAGGAAACAAAAATTAACTCCTGTTCAAGAAGACGAGAATTCCAACCTCTACAACCAGAGTCTTGTCCAAAGGAAAAGAAACACGTTCAAAAATATTGTTCAATTTTGCACAATCTCATTGGCTTAACCATTTCTCACAATGAGATCAATTGACTAAGCAATTAAATCTCTGCTGATGTTTCTAGCCATCCTACAGAAATATTTCCAGGCATCATACAGAAAACTAGAAGTGCATGCAAACGAGATAATCCTCGCCATTACTCATCCATACATTGTATGCAAGACTGGAACTGTTTTATTTATTTATTTATTTGTGTTAAAATAATGCAATGTTATGGATTTCAAAGGGATGAGAAAAGACTATTGAAGCGCGAACTACCTTTGAAACATCTGCCAGCCATTCGCCACCACCTCCAAGAAATGCTTGAACGCCCTGAGCTAGCCTTAGGGCTTCCCGTGGACCGGTGTTGATAGATGTCTGAACAATATCCTCCACCAGTTTGGGCAAGTTTTCAATACCATCTGATAGCATCAACATATATAAGTTTTCAATAAAGAAGTATAATACCAGCAAAAAGGAGTAGAAGTACCAAGAGGTTTATTAGGTCTTTCTACAGTGGGGGAATATAAAGGTGAATTGAGGGGGCTCCAAAATCTGATAGAAAGGAATTTCCAAAAGAATAATTTCATTATGTCAAACATATTGATAAGCACAAATACCTTGGAGACGAGAAGAGAAAAGATCCTGCTGTGTTTGAGCATATCGGGCAAAAGGGGTAGAACCCTTTGAGCGAAAATTGAGCTTGCTTGATCTCCTGCTTGGAATTGGTAACTTTTGAAACAAACAGCAGTTCATCAAGACAATATTTCTTGGCGCTGAAACAGCAATTATTGCCATTTCTTTCTGGACACACATGAATCAATAGACTGGACATTAAAAGAACAAAGATATAAGAAAGGAGTCGTCACCTGAGGAAGAGGGTTAGTATTATTAAAGCAAGAGAATCGAGCCCCTCTTGGCGCTGAAACAGCAATTATTGCCATTTCTTTCTTTCTATTTGTCTGTCTTGCAGAAATATCAGAGAAGTGTGAAGCGTGCGGGTATCTGCTGCAAATATATATAGACAGCACAAAGTAGTAGTTGAAGATAGAAAAACATGAAAGGTAAGAGGCCACGTGGCAAGCAGAAGCGCTGCTACACAACACAAGGAGGGCTAGGCTAAGGTCTTGAAGTCTAGTTTGTTCCAACTTTTTTGGGTTTTAAAAGTTGCTAAGCAGAGTCCATTCCTGGGGTGGCTTTATTTGGATATCTTAAGTAGGAAAACGTACATAGATGTTCAAGTTGCAATTAGTAAATATTATTGTTTAGAGACTTATAAATTAATATAACATGTCATTAACTTATTACACATCAACATCTTCTATCAAATTAAAACAATTCTTGACAAATTTCTACCTTTCCTTCTCTCTCTTGTATCTAAAAACATTTACCATAATAAAATTAAAGAAATAAATATAACTCTCACCCTATCTAAAAAAATCTAAAATAAAAATAGCTTAGTAACAGGACTTATATATTGAATAATTAATTAACTCTTTATTCTAGTAATTTGATTAATTTTTTATAGTCAAAGTGGTTAATGATTAATATCTATAAAAAATATCTTTATTAAATTTGAGAACTCTTAAATGTTTAAGTAAATATATTTTTTAGAAAACAATGGTATTTTAAAGAAATAGATTTTGAAAATATTCATGTTGAAAATATTAACAAGCTATACATATGTTTCTAAAAAGAACTAGTTGTTTATGGCTATAATTAATGGTCGATCGATTTATTTGGTAACACCAAACGGTTGATTGGTTCATGCAAAATTTCAGATTTTAATAGTTTAATCTAAATGAATTTTTAAAATCTTTTATCTTAGATTTTATTTATCAATCATTTAATGTATACGTAATAAAGAATGTAAGTTTATTTTAATTGTGTTATTAAGTATGGTAATTAAAAGGATATACATTTAAGCAGTAAAATAAACATTTATTTTTAGTCTTCACTTTGCATCTTTATTAGATTTCCCGATTGATTTCTTTACAAAATACATCATGTTTGATGATATATTCTTATTAAAACTTGTTTAAAAGTTACTCTTAATTAAATATATTATTAGTTTATTTTTTATTTTATTATTATCATTAAATATATAAAAACAAGAAAGTGTAACTCTAAATGTCAACAACTTCAATCAAGCATATATAGTGGATTATTCCGGTAAGAATTTCTTACACCTTTCCCCGCCCTATTTTTTCTCTTCTTTACCTAAATTACCGAGAAATAACAGTACAATTAACAAGGTAAAATAAAGTCTTGACTAGGAAAGAATAGGTGTAAGGAAAGTTACATGTCTATTAGTTTTAAAATTTTATAAATACCAAGATATATAGACGCAGACTATTTTACCTCTTTTGTTAACCTTGACAGAAGAAAAAACTAAGGCTGTGTTTAATTGCAGGAAATGCTTTTCCAATGTTTGGCAAACAATAAGAAAAAAGTCAAAAGAAAGTATATTCAATCAATGAAAAATGAATTAGTGTTAACAAAGGAAAGTGTTTTCCTTTCTTAAATAAAAGAAAACACTTTCCGACAGTGACCAGAGAAAGCAGCCATTTTTTCATGTCTTTTGTTAACTGTTCATGTTAATTGCACTGTTCAATGAATAATGCAATTAACATGAATAGTGTATTGCGTATATTGTTCACTGAAAAATAGTGAACAGTGCAGTTCTTTTATACTGTTCACTTGCCTGTGAGATTTTTTTTTTTAAGTGCTATTTTTTTAATATTTAAAAAAAAAAGTTTAGAGTGAATTTTATCCAATTTTATTACATGCTAAAAATATTATTAAAACTATAGTTTTTGTCGGATGTATTTCGTACGTAATGGAATTATAAATAGTTTCATGGAATAGTAAAAAAAAATTCACAAGCTTATTTCTCTATAATATGATATGATATATATAGTTATATTTTATAAAATAAGCTATGTATGAATATAGAATATAATAAAAAAAAATCATCATTATACATTTTATATTTCATTTTTTTTATTGTAAGTGATTAAATATTTTATATTAAATATTATATATATATATTAGATAAATTTGAAAAAAAAATTAATTCATTAATAAATTATTTTCCAGTCCATTTTCCATAATACAACCAAACACTGGAAAGTGTTTTCCAGTTCATTTTTCATAACACTACCAAACATCGGAAAATACTTTCTCGGAATTCACTTTCCAGAAATTTACTTTTCCCGGAATTCACTTTCCAAAAAAAATTCACTTTCATGCAAACAAACGGAGCCCAGTTTTGCACGTTGTATTTACTATACTGGACTCTAGTATAGTGTGTTTCTCATGGTAATTCAAGCAATTTTTCTGTTTCAACTTCTCCTCTCTTCTTACTCCTCACTGTTGACTTCTCCTTGTGCCTGGAGAAGTGTATAGATTAATTAATAGCAAATTTCTCCCCCTTTTTCTAAACATTTGTGTCTGTGTTTCTCTATTTTTTTCTCGATCGTGCCTTCTTCCATGGCTGTTGCAGCACACCCAAGGTACATCCTTAGCCAAGTATTTCATCAATCACCTCCGTGCTGATGTTGCTTTCCCGGTATCAGCCCACCGGCCTCTCACCAAAATGCAGTAAGATGTTTCTTAACTCTGTCAAAGAAATTTCGTGTGCTTTTATGAACATTTGTTTCTGGATTTTGCTTCCTTTTCGAAACATTCCTAGTTCTCCTACAAAAATTGGAAACGATCTGGGCAGAACCAAGATGAAAATAATAATACATACTGGTTATCTAATACCTCGATGTTGTTGTTCCTGCTTCAACTGGCTTAAAAAGGCAGTGGTGCAAACCCAGATTTGCTTCCTTCTTCATGCTAATATTTTACTTGGCAATGTGGTGTTATGTATTGAGGATCGGGTTGCCAACCAGAAGTTCGATTTTACAAACTTGACTTGTATCTTTAGCAAGCAGTAGACATTAATCAACGTACAGTAAAACCCTTGATATATGTAAGAAGATGGCAAACCCTACAACTTATTTCTTGTCCGAACTACTATTTCACTTTTAAAGACATACTTTGCCCTTCATTTTAGCATATATCTTTGTTCTTTTTCATCGCTCTTGCCTAGCTATCTTTTCTTTTTTCTTTGATGTTTAGCCTTTGGATTTGCCCGTACGTTTTGTTTTCCTCCCCACTTCTCTTACCCTTTTTATAGTGCTTCTTAGGTTCATTTTTCCATTTTCTATTTTTATAATTCCTTTTTTGATACAGTTTTTAATTTGACACAAACTTAGTGCCATTTTAGTTGCCAAGGTTGTCCTTTCACCTCTTTTCTCTAACTTTATTTTCTCGAAATATTTGCAGTTCTTTTCTGATTTTGATGCCTTTGATTCATGTTGTTTCCCTTGTCTTATGTTTTACCTGCACTGTCCCACCCTTTTTCCCCTCTTTCTTAGTTGCATTATTTATTTTTCCTTTAGATGATCCAATCGCTTTCTATTTTATAACATTCTAGATGCTTTACCTGCACCAGTGAAGTTAATTTTTTTTTTTAAACATGAAAATAAAAATTAAATATTATTTTTTCTAGTCGAAAAAAAAAATTGTGTGAATGTTTATTCAACATAACCTAGTTAACTCTACTAGTCCAAAAATACTTATATAACCTGTGAAAATAATACTTGATTAAATAAAATTTTAAGATAATATCTTTTTTAATATTAAAATAATAATATATTTGATTGATCTAAAACAACTCAGATTAACGTGTCAAATTTATGACCCGGATTATGAAACTATGATAATCCTATAGAAATCAAATCAAAATAAATTATGAAGCATCTCAATCAATTCAATATTAAAGGATAAAATTAAAAAAAAACAATTAAAAATAAGACCTAAAACAACGACCCGAGTCAACATGTCAAACTTGCAACCGAGATAACCCCATGAAAAGCAAATTAAAACAAAATATGAATTCCAATCCCTAAACAATCTAATATTGACGGATTAAATTTAAAAAAAAAACACACAACTTGAGTCAATCCACCAAATTCATGACCTGGGTCATCAAACTGAGATAATCTTATAGAAAAAAAAATTAAAAATGACATGATTTAACTTGAGTTAACCATTAAATCCACAACTTTGGTCTTGAAACTAAGATAATCCCATGGAGAGAAAGTCAAAACAAATTATAAAGTTTGATTCTCAATCGCTCCTGTTGGGCCTAATATTTAACAATGAAATTTTAAAAAATCTTACTTAAAAAAATAACATAAAAAATAAGCCAAGTCAATATGAGTTAACTATTTAGCACTATTTCTAGGTCAGGAGACCAAGATAACATAATAAAAAACAAACTGAAACAAATCATGAAGTCACTGAAACAAATCATGAAGTCTAATTCTCAATCAAACACAATATTAATTGATGAAATTGAAAAAAAAAATTAATTACAAAAAAAAGGTAGAAAAAATGAGTCAATTGGCTTAACCCGCCAAACCTACCACTTGGGTCATGATACGAGGACAATCCAATAAAAAGCAATTCCAATGTTGAAGGACTCGTGACTCGGGTCATGAGACCGATATAATCTCCTAAAAAGAAAATAAAAAAAAAACAGCATGATTTAACCAAGGTTAAAATACCAAAACTTGTGATATTGATCATGAGACTAAGATATTCTCATAAAAAGCATATCAAAATAAATTATGAAGCTCAATTTTGAATTGATCCAATGTTGAATGATAAAACCATATTGTGATACATATTTTGTTAATGAGGATGCATAAGGATCATGCATATGGATAATAGTTTGATAATCTCTATCAAGCAAGAACTTGCAGCTGCATAACATATTGATGTTACAAAAAGAGTTAAAAAGGTATAGAAATAGATTGTTGTTATAGGAGTAGTTAAAAGAGTATGGAAACAAACTATTGCTATAGGAGGAGTTAAAAGAGTTATGTCAGACATCATAAGCTTATTTTTTGGTGATTCTTTTACTTTTGAATATTTTTATTTTGTTATCAAATACCATTTCAAATTACAATCACCTAATTACAAACTCTTGAGGTTCAATATCAACTAAGATTTAAGCTAATAGAATTTAGAGATTGTAGGAGTTTTAATATTAGCTAAAGGATAAATCCTAGTTAATATAGGAATCCTTGATAAAAAAAAATGATTTATAACAAATTAGTTTATTAGAATCCTTATTTAATTAGAATGTTAGATTAATTATTAGATTAGGATTTCCTTTGAATAGTTTAATTTATTGATTATCTAGGATTTGAGGCCTATAAATAGGCTTGTAATCTTAAGCATTATACATAAGTATAGAGAGATATAAAGAAGAGCTATAAAGGTGTATCTTTTGAGAAAACTCTTAATAAAAATATCATTCCTCTCATTCTTCTTCTTGTTCTTTAGCTTTGTTCTTATAAATTAGCATCCACATCTTTTCCAACAAATAGTATTAGAGCTTAGGTTTGATTATTTAACATGGTCAATTCAAACTTTCCACTTCAATGTCCTAAGTTGACAAAGGCACGAAAGAAGGATCAACTAGCACTAAGACATTGTTCACTTCAACGCCAAATTAGGATATGCCCTTTGAGATCATATACGATGCTAGTAATTATGTTGTAGGAGTTGTACTTGGCCAATAAAAGAAAAGGAAAAGTCATGTCATTTGTTATGCGTGAAGAACACTGAACTTTGCTCAATACAACTATTCAACCACTAAAAAAGAGCTTTTAGCTATTGTATTTGTCGTAGACAAGTTTAGATCATATTTATTAGGATCTAAAGTGATTGTTTTTTCTGATCATTTTGCCCTCAAATATTTACTAGCAAAGAAGGAATCCAAACCGAGACTTATATGCTGGATTCTTTTGTTGCAAGAGTTTGATTTGGAAATCAAAGATTGAAAAAGGAGCTGACAATTTTATGGTAGATCATTTGAGCAGAATTGTATGTGAGGAAGAACCATTGTCCATTGCCGAAACATTCCCCGATAAGCAGCTACTACATCTGCAAGGTAAGGAACCTTGGTTTGCTGATATGGTAAATTTCATAGTTATTGGAATGTTACTTAATGATTTGAATAAGGCAAAAAAAACAAAAACAAAATAAAGCTGCCTGTACTAATGATTGTAAGGTTGTTGTAGGCTTTCTCAAATCTAACATTTTCAATAGGTTTGGAATTCCAAGAGCAATGATAAGTGATCAAGGCCCCCATTTTTGCAACCAAATTGTTGAGGCATTGATGTGAAAATATGGAGTACATCGAGTGGCCACAACTTTCCACCCACAAACCAACAGACAAACTGAGGTTTCAAACCAAAAAATAAAGCATATCTTGGAAAAGATGGTGACCCTAACCGAAAGGATTGGAGCCTGCATTTAAAGAATGCATTTTGGGCATATTGTATACCATACAAAACTCCAATCGGAATGTCATTGTATAGGTTGGTTTTCACTAAGTTATGTCATTTACTAGTGGAAGTTCAACATATTGCCTTCTTGGCAATGAAACAATGCAATCTTGATGCTAAAAAGGTAGGAGAAGAATGAAAGTTACAGCTACAAGAACTTGAAGAAATTCTATATAAAGAGCAAACCAAATCTCTTCATGATAAGTTTTTACAGCGTAAATATTTTTTTGTTGCGCAGAAAATATTACTTGTCAACTCGGCGAGCCATGTTAGTTTTTAAAACACAAAAACAAAACTAACACGGCATTAATTCAAACTCAATAGATACCGACCTAACTTGACCTAAATGAATGAATATTTTTTAGACCCGATGAATAATAGGTAAGGTATGGGTATTATTAAACCCGATCTAAAAATCACCCGAACTTAACCTGATTTATACACACACACACACACACACACTAGATAAATGGCATGCGCTACGCCGCGAGCCATGTTAGTTTTTTTTCCAACGTACAAAAGGATATTCATATGATATTAACGTTTTAAACGTAGTAAGAAAAATCTATTTAAAAGTAGTAAGAATTTGGTAACTGAAAAGGTCGCATTTGCTATCAGAGAAATGATCCAGAAAGCAAATAAAATACCATGAGTCGAGCATCTCATGCTTACTCTCACGTAATTAATTTAATTTAACTAAAAAATTTCTTTTGAAAAAGCTAGATTTAAAAAAGGTCGAAAAAAATTTCGAGTTAACCCTTGTTACTTTCAAAACCACAAAAAAAAAATATTGGTTGATGAAATTAAAAAAAAATTAAACATAAAAAAGAAGAAAAAAACCAAGCAAGCATGGGTGAACTTTGTAAACCCGGGTTAATCTCTCAAACTTATGACCCGTTAAATTATAGACATTAACTAAATTAATACACTAAACATTTGCCCAATTAAATATCGAAGGATGTAATCAATTAATTAAATTTAATTAAAAAATAAAATTCCTTTTAAAAAAGTTAAATTTAACAAATACTAAAAAAAACCTAAGGCACCCCTTGTTATTTAAAAAACGTAATCTCATAAAAAGAGAATAAAATGAATGTTGGAAGATGAAATCATTAAAAAAAAAAACCTTTTAAAAAAAAACAAAATCAAGTTCGAGTGAACATTTTAAACTTAAGTTAAACTTTTAAATCCACAATCTATTAAATTCTTGATCTGGACTCAATCAAGAAAATCAACACTTGAAGAATTAAATGTTGGAGGATAAGATATATTAATTAATTTAATTTAATTTAAAAACAAAATTTCTTTAAAAAGCTAAATTTAACAAAGGCCAAAAAAATTAAGGCAACCTGTGTTATTTTCAAAATGACTAAAAAATCTCATGCAAAGTGAATAAGAAAAATAAAAAATGATGGAGGATGAAAAATGTAAACAAATAAATAGTTAATTAATTTAAAAAATGAAAATTCATCAAGTTGCTCGACTTAACTAAACGAACACTCTATTAACAATAATTAAGTTGTGAATAAGATTAGAAAATAATTTAGATAAATAATAGTATGAATAAAATAAATTAAAAAAATATATAGAAAATATATTTTTTTATTGGAAAAGATACATTAAGGGTGATTTTTAATATTTCCTTGAATTATAACCAATCACTTATTCAAATTTTAAGAACTGGTGTATATTTTAAAAAAAAAATTTAAAGAACTAAGTAAAGACTCAATTTTCCATATATTCTATTTTATGTGGGGTGATATGCTAATTATATTTAAAATTGTAATAAATAAATGTGGATATATTTTTAGGATTATAGTACAATTGAAATTTGGTTTTAATTACGAATATACATTTTTATAATATAATATTGCCAAAAATACGTGTTGATGTAAAACTCATCAGATCAAATACAATGATATAATACCCAAAAATTTTGAAATTCTTTTAGAGTTTACCATAGAATTATTTGAAACAAAAAACTTGCAGTTACAAAAGGGCTGATTAAAAACAAAATTTATCGGGAACGAAAACAAAATTAAAATCCATGAAAGTGAAAAGAAAGGTGATGCAAAAATTGCGAGCCTTGAGAAATAATGGAAAACTGATGGGTAACCGAAAGATGATGGATGAGTGGCCCATAATGAAATTGGACTGAGACCAGCCATGGAAAAAATCAATCAACCCTCTCCTGACCCCTTCGGCACTTTCCACCGAGAAACCACTATACTCGAGAGTGATAGAAAAACGAAATGGCATGTGCGAGTGGCAGCAGCACCAGTTTACTAATATTGTTGAACCAGTCTAGCCTCGGTCCTCAAAACCAAAAGGGTCACCAACGTATCGATTCATCTATATCTTTTGGTGCTTCTCTTCCTTTTTCAAGTGCAAGAAGAAGAACAAAGGTGGGCTTGAGGCGTATGGCAAAACCAATAGTAAAAGCAGAGACCTTGACTATTGAGAAGTCTGGAATTAAGGTTGTTAGGAATCCTCCGGAGTCCAAGCTTACTGAACTTGGTGTCCGCAAGTGGCCCAAGTAAGTAACTCTATAGCCCTCGATCTGTTTCCATACCTTTGTTTTTGAATTTGCAGCTAAAGTTTTAGTTGTTGTTTGCTTTCATCACTACGTTTTCTGTAACGGGTTTATGTACAATTTTTTTTTATAATTATCCATTAACCTTATGATGAGAAGTTAAAGTTTCAGATTTAGGAAAGAGTAGAATTTCCAAACTATATTATCCATGAAACCTATTTATACGTAAAATTATGTACCAATTTGATGTTAAAAAGAGGTGTAGGCTTGCAGTTTCTTGTTTAAATCTAGATCTATAATTGATAGCATTTAACCCTTCCAATGAATGGTTCAATGATATTTTTTGGTTCATTGTTCTTCAACTGCGCATTTGTTTTAAATCAAAGCAATAATCTTGGAGCTTTGGTGGGGAATTATGGTGTTTTTGAAACTTGATTCCCAGCAATACACTTGTGCAAAGAAAATAAGCTTTGCTTCCGAAAGCTGGCCCCTTTAAAGAAGCAAGTTTGTCTCTTGAATTGTTCATTTAAGTCTGGTGTTCACTTTGGAGTGCTGTTAGGCAAATCCCATCACAAAAAAACTTTGAGGGGCCCTTAAAAACTAACGAAATGACCAAAGAATTTACCTAAACTGTGAGTCGGCCATGCCCCTGTTCTTTGTTTTTCCTTGGGGCATGGCAAGGTTTCTGTCTATTCAAATTCGTATTTCCTAGATTGCTATCTTTTGCTAACGGAAGTCATCCAAGTTTATTGGATACTTGTTCTCATATATAAGATTAATCTTGCTTTTAGGAGTGATCCCACCTTCTGCAACCTCAATATCTTGAGAACCAACCTCACTTGTACTGCTTACTTGTTTTTCTAAACGGCCATTCTCAAAACTGATCCCTCTGTGCTGGGAAGATGACTGGATCGTTTTGTGTTTGGATGTTGGTTTTCCTGGAATCTTGTGAATTTTTTAATTGTATGCTCTGCATAAACCTGAATCTCTGCGTGCATGGAAGCTCTGATTGCATTTTCCCATTCCTATGTTTTCTTTTTCTGGAGCAATTAAATGTGATATAACTACACACTCTGTGTGTTGATCTTAAAACAAGCACATACACGCAACTACATATCGCAACATGCATACTTACACACCATTATGCACTTGGCTTGTGTTGGGAACCTTTCATGGAGTTAAAAGCTAAGAAGTAGTTTATATTCTAATTTTAGATCTTTAGAACAATGTGCTTGTGCTTTTTAGTTTAAGATGAATACTCTAAAGAACTTTTGAATTTGATGAGCTGCAATAGTCGCACATACTGAAAGAGGAGGGGAGAAAAAAGGAAAAGGAGGTTCTGCCTCTTATAGTTGTGTTTTTTTTTCCACGTATCAATAGAAATTCCTACATTTGGATGTTGATTGTGTGCAATGTTTTACAGGTGGGGTTGTCCTCCTAGCAAATTTCCATGGACATATTCTGCCAAAGAGACATGCTATCTTCTGGAAGGCAAAGTAAAGGTGTATCCTGATGGCACAGAAGAGCCTGTTGAGATTACTGCCGGTGATTTGGTTGAGTTCCCAAAAGGAATGAGCTGCACTTGGGATGTTTCAGTTGGTGTAGACAAGCACTATAACTTTGAGTAATGATCTCTTCAAGTCTATGTAGCTTAGTTCAGTTTGTGGCTCCTCCTCCTTCTCCAATAAATATATTGTAAACTACATAAATTTTGCCAACGAGCCATAGCTCAACTGGTATTATTCCCCCCTTCTCGTAAAATGTCTCATGTACAAACCTCTATATAATAATAATAATAATAATTTCAAAATAAATTAAAAGTTATGGTGGTTTTACTTGTACCGTTGTACTGTATACACTTTTCGAGCTTGTTTAGCAGTATGGTTGCGGTCAGGGGCGGAGGGAAGGGGGGGCAAGCAGGGGCCCGGGCCCCCCCTCTACTTCCATCCATGCTTGCATATATAATGCATCTTCGCCCCTGTTGATAATACTAATGCATCTCCTGACTTAGTGCCATATGAGCATTATGTACAAAATGTAAGACGTGAGATAAAACAAAACCAAGACGTTGTCTTTCCAAAACCATACTAGGTTATATATATATATATATATATATATATATATATAAGTGTGGAGGAGGTTTTTTATTCTACAAATGTGAGTTTTCTTACCGTAATTAAGTGTGATTTTTCAACTTGATTTTTTTTGAATTAATTTGCGCAGCTCTAATATAAATACAGTAAATATAAAATCATTACTTTGCACAATAAATTTTGCAGCAGGTCAAAAACAAAAATATAAATATAAATCACAAGTAAAAATTTTCAATGAAAATATTGAAGCAGAGCCATCAATTAATTTATTTTTCATCAAATAAAACAAGGTAACTTAATTTTAAAATCTATTTTGTTTTGTTTTGAGATGTTTGTTAATAATTTGATAGGTGTTTTTTTATATATAATTCTACCATTTTCTCTTTATTTTTTTTCTTAGATTTGTTAGTTTTACCAATTGTTTTTTGAATTCTTGTTATAATGCTTTTTTTTTTTAATTAATTATATATTTTATTGGTTTTTTTGATTATACTTGGATTTTTTTATGTTTTGTTTTTAGCAGAGCCATCCAAATTATCAATTTTTTCTCACGATATATGTTTTGATTTTAGGTTGAACCATGAACAAAATAAAAAGAATTTGATTTTTTTTTTTGAAAAAAAATATTGATAACTTGCAACCTAGTGAACCAACTCCAGTGTGTAATGTTAAAGTTATAGTTGAGCAACTCCAATGCACTTCAATTTACAAAGAACCCGTGTTGATTAGTGAGAATCATTCTTTATTATTTTTTTGCTTTATTTCAAAGTTTATCGAACATAAATAATACTTCGCTTTAGGTAATGTTTCTTATATACTTTGTATAATTATATTTGTTAGATATAAAGACTAACAACATTAAAGTGATGAACATATTATGAAGATGAAATTAACTTCGTTGCTTTTAACTCAATTTGATATTGCTACGAACCTTTTACTTTATACAAAGATCATTATATATTTGTAGTAAGTTATTTAAATAAAACTAAATTATACATGCTTTTTTTACAACTCATATATAATAAATTAAAATAAATATTATATTTTATTATATTAATTATGGCCTCCCCTAACAAATAATCCTAGCTCCGCCCCTGGTTGCGGTTGCTTTTCAAATAATTTTTTGTGCTAAAATACATGTTAATGATTTTTTTTATTTTTTAAAAATTATTTTTGACATTAGCACATCAAAATGATTTAAAAACACTAAAAACATATTAATTCGAAGTTAATAAAAAAATAAAAAAAATTTAAATATTTTTAAAAGCGTTTTTGAAACGCAGAAACAAACAGGCCCTTCATTTTCAACGTAGACTGTAGGGTTTTTTTTTTTTTCTCTTTTCATTTTTCTCATCAAACTTCTTTTATTGCATCCTTGCATGTGTTATTTTGTGGTGTCTTTTTTAAGTTTATTATTTCTTCTATTTAAATGATCTCGAGGATTAAAGGTTTTTATTAGATTTTCAAACTTGATTAGAGGATAATTTAATAAGATAAAATTTTAATTTTAAGTACAAATACACAATTGATAGAAAGAAAGACCAAACTAAAAAAAAGGAAAAAATTGCATGTACTTTTAAAAATCTATGCAAAAAAATGTAGTTATGTTTATATATTCTCTATTGACTTCATTTTTAGTCCTTTTAGTTCTAAGATTTTAGTTTGTGGTCTAAAATTTTATTTTATTTATATTTCAGTATTTAAATTTGAGAGATGATTGAGTCCTTGAAAAATAAAAAAAAAGGGAAAATTATTGGTTGGTTATATTTTGGCAACAAAATATGTTGATATTATTGGCAATAGATTTTATTTGACGAGAGGAATTTTATTTAGGTATTTTTAAGCATTTTACTAGAAAAAGTTGATCGATACTAGGGATTCTTTTTATCAATTAAAGGTTGATTTGAGATTATATGTTTTTTTTCCTGATTATGGGATGTTTCTTTGGTGTTTTTATGAAAAATACTTAAAAATAAAAAATTTTAGTCCAAGAAGTATTTTTGATTAACAGTAACCGTTTATGAGCCCATCGGTAAAATTCATCCAAATCCAATAACTAACCATAGACAAAATATTTTGTTCATAAATTAAAAAATTCTAGTTGTGCAATGGGATATCAAGGTCATTGAATTTACTAGTTTTAATATGGTTTGGTTCAAATATTAGGGTGAATAATGGCTCGAAAGGTGTGAACTCGACCAGGCTCCATAAGGTTATTTGAAAAAGATGAACAACATACAAACGACATATTTTTTTTAACACAATCAAAATGACATTATTTCTCTTTATTGCCCACTATTTTACTCAAACATATTGTTTCATTAAAGATTTTAACCCTAAGTTAATTAAGGTTTTCAATCTTTTCCAATTCAATTTTGGTCTCCTGTCTCTTTGAACTCCATTATTAAACCCTTAATCAGTTTTCATCCTTGGAAATCATCTCAAACATACCTCCCCTTGAATTTTTAATTGGACCCTTAGCTTTTGGCGTCTTTTACACTTTAGTCTTTGGTTTTGTAATTTTTCAATTTTGTCCTTAAACTTTTAATTCTTGTAATTTTGACCTGAATTGACTCTTAAACTTTGATTTTCTTCAATTGTATCCCTGATAGAATTGATTAAGCCAAACTAAAGTTCAATTGGGTTCTAGAATTTCCAATTTTGGTTAAATTGAATTCCAAACTTGCTATTTCTATCAATTAAACCTGCAACTAAGCCAATCAAGAATATCAAAGTTCAATTAAGTCCTAAGTTCTATAGATTCATCATAATCTTCAATATTTTCCGCAACTAAACCGTAATCTTCAATGTTCTTCTCTAGTTAAGCCTTCTATTGGTAAAATTAAATTCCTAAACTTCTTAATTTCATCTAATTTGTGTGATTAAGTCTTGCTTCAATCTATTTTTACCACCTTCAAACTACTTATTCATTTGTTACCCTAAAATATTTTTTAAAAATTTTACTTTTTTAAAATTTTGTACCTTCAAACTAGAGTTTTTTAGCCACTTTATGCTTTTCAATCTTTTCTTGGTTTTCTTATGACCCTTTGGGTTTGTTTAGACTTGCATGCGATAAGGTGAGCTTTATTTATTAATAATGCATATTAACACATATTGCTTGTGATAGGAGGAACATAATTTTATTTGGTATATTTATCTATTTATTGCATGTTATTGTTTGTCATCATCAAAACAAGAAGATTATTAGCCTTGAGATCTTTAATCACATATGGCTTATTTGTTTTGATGATAACAACAATTAATTGATTTAATATGCTTGTCCAAGAATTTAATGTTGTAGGGATTTCTACATATCATTTGAATGTTATATAAACTCCTTGGATGCTATTTAGGGTTCAAGATGTCTAAGCTTAATATATATGTAATCAAATCTTTATGGAATTTAATTTGGCATCACAAAAATTATTCTCATCCTTAAATATTTTATTTTCAAATTCTCATACAAAAATATTTTCATTGCCAAAATTAATACATAGTGAATAATACCTTATGAAAAATTATTTTATCATATGCTGTGGTATGTATCACTAAAATGCTTTTAAACGGATAACATATATTTGGTCGATCATGTCCTTACACTTTTTTATACACTAAAAGTTTTATATCTATTTTGGAACAAGTTTACTAAACACTCAAGAGCTATTTTACCTAAGATGCAAACTCACATTTTTAGCATGCTTTTGCAACAATTCTTTTCTTCCTAAAAATACCTCATAATTATTGTTCAATGATTAAGACAACTTAACACTTAAGAGGGGCGTGAATTAGGTGTGTCAGTAATTTCTACACGTTACTTCAAGTAAAAAAGAATAATCAATAATATAATTAAAATGTTTAAAGTAAATAGATAAGGGAGGGAATATGAAAACTTGTTTTTAATATGGTTTGGCAAGCCTGCATCCACATCTTAAATACTAACCCGTACTTCAGTATTGTATTTCTTCACTAGTCATACTTCAAGAGTACAATAGCTACTTGATAAATCCACACCAAGATTTTTACACCACTTGAAGATATTCCCTCTTCAAGATTTCTACACCACTTAAAGATATGCCCTTTCAAGATTTTTTCCACTTGAAGATGTACCCTCTTCATGATCTTTTCTTGGTAAAATTACTTCACCAATACCAAGAGTTTTTACCTAACTCTCAAAAAGTGTATAAAAGTGATTTTGGTATCACAGCTAAGTCTCTCAATAGAGTGGATAATACACTTGAAAATTCTAATATATTTATATCTCATAAGATAACACTTACAGGGTTTGAAGGTGTTTAAGTGTAGTGAGAATAAAATTGAATACTCTTGTGCTAGATTATGAAAGTTTAATAGTACCAATTAGAGTAATTGATGATTTTGAAGTGTTTTTACTCTTCAAATAGATAATATATGTTCGGAATACCTCTCTGATTTTGTAATTATGTAAGCTGCATGTATGTTTCTAAACAAAACTAGTCATTGATAGCTTTTTTAATCCCATTAACAACTCAAATGGTCTACTGGTTCAGATTGGTCAACCTAATTAATCGACCGGTTTCTAAATAATTTCTAAATGTTCATCACTAATGAATAAGTTGTCAACTAGTTCATTTGGTCATAACAAATGGTCAATTGGTACTTGTAAAACTTCAAGTAAAAAAGAATAATCAATAATATAATTAAAATGTTTAAAGTAAATAGATAAGGGAGGGAATATGAAAACTTGTTTTTAATATGGTTTGGCAAGCCTGCATCCACATCTTAAATACTAACCCGTACTTCAGTATTGTATTTCTTCACTAGTCATACCTCAAGAGTACAATAGCTACTTGATAAATCCACACCAAGATTTTTACACCACTTGAAGATATTCCCTCTTCAAGATTTCTACACCACTTAAAGATATGCCCTTTCAAGATTTTTTCCACTTGAAGATGTACCCTCTTCATGATCTTTTCTTGGTAAAATTACTTCACCAATACCAAGAGTTTTTACCTAACTCTCAAAAAGTGTATAAAAGTGATTTTGGTATCACAGCTAAGTCTCTCAATAGAGTGGATAATACACTTGAAAATTCTAATATATTTATATCTCATAAGATAACACTTACAGGGTTTTGAAGGTGTTTAAGTGTAGTGAGAATAAAATTAAATACTCTTGTGCTAGATTAGAAAGTTTAATAGTACCAATTAGAGTAATTGATGATTGAAGTGTTTTTACTCTTCAAATAATAATGTTCGGAATACCTCTCTGATTGTAATTATGTAAGCTGCATATTTTCTAAACAAAACTAGTCATTGATAGCTTTTTTAATCCCATTAACAACTCAAATGGTCTACTGGTTCAGATTGGTCAACCTAATTAATCGACCGGTTTCTAAATAATTTCTAAATGTTCATCACTAATGAATAAGTTGTCAACTAGTTCATTTGGTCATAACAAATGGTCAATTGGTACTTGTAAAACTTCAAGTAAAAAAGAATAATCAATAATATAATTAAAATGTTTAAAGTAAATAGATAAGGGAGGGAATATGAAAACTTGTTTTTAATATGGTTTGGCAAGCCTGCATCCACATCTTAAATACTAACCCGTACTTCAGTATTGTATTTCTTCACTAGTCATACTTCAAGAGTACAATAGCTACTTGATAAATCCACACCAAGATTTTTACACCACTGAAGATATCCCTCTTCAAGATTTCTACACCACTTAAAGATATGCCCTTCAAGATTTTTTCCACTTGAAGATGTACCCTCTTCATGATCTTTTCTTGGTAAAACTTCACCAATACCAAGAGTTTTTACCTAACTCTCAAAAAGTGTATAAAAGTGATTTTGGTATCACAGCTAAGTCTCTCAATAGAGTGGATAATACACTTGAAAATTCTAATATATTTATATCTCATAAGATAACACTTACAGGGTTTGAAGGTGTTTAAGTGTAGTGAGAATAAAATTGAATACTCTTGTGCTAGATTATGAAAGTTTAATAGTACCAATTAGAGTAATTGATGATTTTGAAGTGTTTTTACTCTTCAAATAGATAATATATGTTCGGAATACCTCTCTGATTTTGTAATTATGTAAGCTGCATGTATGTTTCTAAACAAAACTAGTCATTGATAGCTTTTTTAATCCCATTAACAACTCAAATGGTCTACTGGTTCAGATTGGTCAACCTAATTAATCGACCGGTTTCTAAATAATTTCTAAATGTTCATCACTAATGAATAAGTTGTCAACTAGTTCATTTGGTCATAACAAACGGTCAATTGGTACTTGTAAAATTCTAGTTTTGGCGGATTAACCTTAGTGAATTCTTAGAACCGTCTATCTTAGATTATATTATATTATTTACCAATCCTTTAATGCATGCCCAGTGAAGTGTGTGGGTTTATTTTAATTATGTTATCAAGTAGAATATAAAGATTAAAATAAGCACTAAAATGAACATTTAATTTAAGTCTTCACTCTGCTTTTTTCATGGACTTTTTGATTGATTTGTTTCATGAAATTCATCATGTTTGTTGATATGTTCTTCGTATAAAACTTATTTAAAGCTTATTCTCAACCGAGCATATTATTAGTATATTTTTATTTTATTGTTTTCATTAAAATATATATAAAAATATAGATGTGTGACATTAAATGTCAAGAATTCTTCTCCCTTTTCCTCTGATTAATAATGGCTAGGAATGGGTTTTTCCTATAAATAATCAATTGATTTCATGTAAGATCTATATTAACTTTTCAATATCTCTATATCTTACATCTTGATGCTTTGGATTTCTCTTCTTCTAAAAAGCTTTCAATATCTCTATAACAAGATTATGATAAAAGTTTGGTTTCTAAGCCCATAAAAGAATTGGGTTTAAATCTTAAACCGGAAAAAAGATTGTGTAATTGTTAAGATCTCTCCTTTTAAGGGTATTTTGTGTAATAGTGAATACTTGAATAAGGATTCGAGGAGTGAAGAAGGGGGTTGTCCAAACCACTATAAAAATTAGTGTGTTTATCTCTTTCAATCTATCGCAATTTACTTGTGCTTTAATTAATTGTTCTTGTTGTCGAATTTAAAAAGATAAAATTATTTTTGAATATTGTGTGAATTTTGGCATTCTTAAAGTAATTGAGAAATTTTTTTAAAAAGTATTAGAATCTTAGATAAAGCCCCAATCCATCCCTTCTTTCATGCTTTTTAAGTCTTTTAGATTTTCAAGCCACATTTTCAATGGTTGAAAATTGAGCATGCAAATGATACATCATATGTTGTATTATCTAAAATCAATATTCATCCATCCTTTTTAAAATAAAAATAAAAAAGAGCAAGTCACACGGCCGACCTGACAAAATTTTGATGGACCAGGAGCAATAGGCCACCCGACCTACATGCCTAGGAATTTTTTTTAATATTTTTTATTTAGTTTAAATTTATTTTCAAAAAAATTATTTTCAAATATATTAATTATATTATTTTATTTATTTCTTTTATTAATTAAGAATATCATTTATGTTTTAGATATTATTTTATTAAAAATCATTTAATTTTAAATTTTTTTTCAAATAAGATTATAGTTGTTTTTTTAAATAAAATTAGCAAACATTTTTTTTATAGCCCATCTTAATCATATTTGTTTTTAAAATTTTATTTGTTGCTTTTTTGCAAGCATCTGTTTTTGGTATAATTAAACTAAGAATTGTTTCAAAAATATGAAGTTATTAATCTAATTAGATCCATAACTTGGATCATCGGTTTCACAATTTAGCTAGAATTGACTTAGGACAATTCAAAAAGTCATTGTCTCAATATTTTTTAAAAAAAATCATATCATTTTTAAAAAAAAATTATATAGAAATCCCATATATCTAATTTTAACAAGTTAATGTATTTCCTATTTGTATTCGAATTTTTCCACCTTCCTTCCCATAATTAAAGTAATGATAAAATAAGAGAAAAAATCAACAAATTTGATAGTATAATAATACTTTTGTTATTTTTAAAAGAAGATTGCATGAATAACCACTTCACCAATAAACTTCATGTAGTCAATTTTATTCTACCTTCATTCTAATAGAATGATAAATTTTAATTTTAGAGCATTTTGATGTTCTGTTTCAAGATCATGTATTATGTATATGTGTGTTTCAACATACATGATTTCATTTCAAATCTAAAAATAAATTAATTCAAATTATACAATACAATCACAATATCATCTAAACATAATTTTAAAATTTAAAACATTTCTAAATAATCGAGATTAAAAAAAAACTTTAACTTAAGATAATTTAACTTTGACTAATGCAAACTTTTGATATTTTATATAATGATTACTAAATTTCTCCCACCATGCAACAATTAATATAAAAATTCAATAAATTCAAATGTTACAGATACAAAAACAGAATTTATATTTAAAAAATACAAGCAATAAAAGTTATTACCTGAATTTAACTTATCTTTCACGAATTGTTGCCTTATATTGTCCAGGTAACTTATATTTTAAGCAACGCTCATCTATGGTTAACTGTATGTTGCCCTATCAACAGGGTGCTGCTTCAAATCACCAGCAAGATACATGAAATGGAGACCCTTTGTGAAGACTGAGTGCATCACTCCAAAACTACTTGGCCTATTTAGATAAAACACACAACAAAATCCTGATTCTCACAAGTTTTGATACTTGCAAGAGAGAAAGCATAGTGAAAACAAAAGAACAGAGCCATGAAAATCGGAGTGCACAAATATGAATCCCACTCTCAAAATATTAGGTTAGGGGGCAGGAAGGAGGTAATAAAACAGAGCATAGCATCAACTAGGACGTCGAATCCTGGCAGGGGAGGAGGATCCTTTAGTGCATCTTGAACTGACATTCATGGAACACCAACTTCTTAGATTGAGGGCCTAAGCCGCTGTCAAAATGACAGAATTTCCAAGTAAAGGAACACCGGTTTTCATTTAACTATACCTCTTACAAACACAAGGTCAAACGCTTTAGACTTCAAGCTCCTTTGCCGGTAGAAGCCGTACCTGACATCATGCCAGAACGTCATATATCAAAGGAACAATTACCTCTTGGGATGAGCATGACTCATCTTACCAGTTCTTGGCTTGATTAGGGCATTAGGCACCTTCAAAATCTTCTTCTGTGTCCAAGCACAGCTACTGAAACTAGAAACATGACAGAAATCCAACCTCCATGGAGTAGTTATCCACGACAAGTTCTCTGCAAGGCAAGTTAGAGCACATGATGAAATCATAATTCATAGCCCCACTAGATGGCCTGGATTTTAGCTCTCTCTGGAGCATGGCCAACGGGGAGTGAAAGGAGATGCGTATGTGGAAACACGAAATAAAATTGAAAATTAAAGAGAATGAATAGAACTTTTGTACAATGTCCTACGTATTTTCCTCATTTACTTTTCCTATTATCCAATTAACTTTTCAACCAGAAAGTATGCTGTTCTACAAGGGATTATTACATCCAATCATGAATTTGATTTTTACAAATAAAAAGAGGAATTGTAACTTTAAGTTAACAGTTATCTTTGTAGTAGTGCTACATGCTCATTGCTCTTGATGAAACCTCTGATTCAGCGTCCTGCAACTCCCCATCAACTGCCTCAACAGTGTCCTATAACATAAATAAGAAATGCTCAATTAGTAGTCTTTTACAGTACAAAAACACATGTCAACCAGAATAATCCCAAATAATATAGATTAAAAACTAAGCAATAATTTGTCTGATAAAGTCCATTGTTCAACAGGCAAAATACTATTCAAAAGAAAACCAAGGATGATGGTGATTAAATGTAAGAAGGGTGGTTAGAAGTGACTTTCAACCAACAGATTCTACTCAGCCAGCTCCTGTCACAATAATGATTTATTAAATAACACAAAATAGTTCAGATAAAAGCATACCAATGGTCGTAGACTAATCTATAAATTGAAACCATACCACTAAATTCTTTACCTTATATTCTGCTAGGTAATGCTCCAATGCACCATCTCCACGCAGGATTTTCCCACCACTTCCAGGAGCATGCACTGAACCTACAGACTCCTCATCAATTACAACAGCATCTACTCTATCACTTCCTGTTTTGATGTCTGGGATCTGAAGCAAATAAGCAACAAAACCTTTTAATATGTCAATATCCATAATCAAATGCTTTATAGAGATGGTGGATAATATCTACTTATAAGTCTTGGGGAATCATATACCTCATACATGGCTTCAGTTAGAATGCTTTCAAGTATGGCTCTTAAACCCCTGGCACCAGTATTCTTAGCCATTGCCTTTTTTGCAATTAGTCTTAGTGCCTTTTCAGTAAAATGTAGCTTCACCTGGAATTATGCAAGTGGTAAATAACCATTACACAAAAGTAATCAAATGAATTTAACTACTAAATGATCAGAGAGAGAGAGTCGTACATTATTCATGCTAAACAACTTCTTATACTGTTTACCAAGGGCATTTCTCGGTTCCATGAGGACCTGTAATTTACGTTAGCAAGAAAATGTTTTATGATGAAAACTATAATTTCAAATCTGGCCTGCTCATTTCTAGGAGAAACTAAGAATATAAAGTGCATTAAGCAAAATACATGATAAGCACAGATTGAGATGTGCATTTGGAAGGGCAGGGGTGTTCTAATGTTTCCATTTTAATCAAACCAAAATGGGTGGTGAAATTTTACAAGCCAAAGAAATTTCCCAAATATTAATGTCAAGTCAGTAATTTCCTAGCTACAGAAATATATACTGCTATCTTAGAAACGACACTCTTGAACTTCTTAGGGCGATGATGAAAACCTGAGTAAAAAAAACAATGAGGCTTACTAGCACAAAATAAATTAGCATACTTGAGTGAGCTGAAAGAAATTTCTTTTCTTTTCAGTAAACTAGTGGTGAATAATTAGAGTTTGAATGTAACTGCTCCTCCTACATGTTTGTAATATCATAAATTCCTACATTCAGTTGCTAATCATTCTCTCACATTCTGAATGGTTCCTAGTCATTCACAAACAGCCCAAAATGGGATGTAACAAATATAGACTGGCACAGGGTGTATTAAAATAAAAAATAAAAACACAAAAATACCAGTATAACAGAGTATTACCCTAACAAGTTGATCCTCAGTTAGAGCTGCCAAACTAACTAATATTGGAAAGCGTCCAATAAACTCCGGTATAAGGCCATAAGCAATAAGATCAGCACTCTCAACCTGACAATGCAAAATTTACTTTTCAAGTTTTAAGGAAAGGTTTCACCAGTAACTTCCTTCCATGCTTAACAACTAACATCATTAATTGTGTTGAAAACTTGAAATAATACATAGAAAGGTAGAAACTCTATAAATATTAAACTCCCATTTCACTAACATAGGAAGGCCTTCATTCTTACGGATTCTAGCAAAGATGAAGTGATTGCAGCATTGGTTACTCCACCTGCTCTCATATTAGCACGAACAGGTGCTCCAAATCCAATTGATGAATCTTGTCGTCTGATAAAATGACATGAAATATTTTCAGATTAGATACCCTGAAACAGACAAAAACTGTATTTTGCAGATAATTATGCAGGAAAACTGTTTGAAGCCATTACCTCTCTGAAATGGTCTTTTCAAGATCAACAAATGCTCCACCACATATAAAGAGGATGTTTTTTGTATCTATCTGCAGAACATTTATATGAATTTAAGATTAAATTTGTAAAGCAGCAGCAAGATAAAAATAGTGTCAATTCTCTGATTATGATGATGGTGAATAATCCTCGCAAGGCAACATCATTGCTGGTTATTATTAATTTTCTGAAATATGAATTAATAGGATGCTGCAAATACATAAGAGGTCCTAACCAAAAATCTAAGCAAGCATTTAATATCTTTTTAACTTGGGAGGAGAGAATATAAAGGAATTATTCATGAGCTCAATGAAAGGAATGCATAAAGAAAATGATGCTATGTTAGAAATCTGGAGAATGATAATGCTTAATCTGGTTCCAACAAAATAAAAGTTATCAGCAATACAAAAATAAGAAGATTCTAGGATGAGCATTTCTCCAGCAGTAGACTCTAACTCATAAAGGACACATTGCATATGACAAAAAAATTCAAGGACGAAAAGGAAAAGGAAAACCATTTTGAGACTATATACCTGTATGTTATCACCCCGAGGATGCTTCCTTGCCCCCTTCTCAGGAACATTTACTATCTGGAAACAGGAAGTTCTGCTTTAGCAATTTTATAACAAGTTTCATATTCTTTAATATCTCTGGGGAAAAAAATCCAACCACTAAAGATTTTCATGTAAACCTCTGCAGCAAACTGTTCACAAAGTGCTGCAGCAACAGTAACTAACATTTCAAAACAACAAAAATATGGTGCAGGAAAACAATAATGAAAAAATTGCAACACGCAAAGCCTATATGGCAACCTGTGTTTCACAAAAACTCATCAGTAAACTCACTCTTGTACCTGCAGTTTGCAGATAACCACTATAAGGAAAACACTGTTAAATGTGGCAACTGAGTCCTTGTCTTTTTTCACCTAAATTAAGTTTTATGGGCAAGACTTATAGTGTAAAATGCAGATGAAAAATTCTTTTTAGTCAACTAAGAAAAGTTACAACCATAGGACTTGCCATGTGCTAGGAATATTATAGAATTGCATGATGTCAGTAGCATAGCAACCTGTAAATGCCTGAATACCTGTCAACATATTAGAATTCATTTCTTTTTCAGGGGTGCCAACTCCTCAATATAATGTAATCAGAGGGTTGCAAAGCGTAAAAGATTTAGTTAGCAGAAAGCAAAATCATGCAATGCTGTTTTATTTTTTTGTTTTTCACATCCATAATATTATTAATCATCTTTCTTAGCTTCGAAACAGAAGTGGAATATGATAAGCAAGAAGTTATACTGCCATGTCAAAGAAACCATGATACGTTTTGATCACAAAATTGATTTCGATAAAAATAATAATTTAAATTGTAAACCAATGAAAGCATTAAGTTGTTGACACACAATTATATATAATATAATACTTGGTTCGGCTAACTTGTGCCCTTAGGGCACATGATAAAGCGTTGAATTCTCCTTTCATGGCCATTAGAGAATAGGTGATGGCATGAGGGATCTTTTAAATTTTTTTAATATAAATGGATACCTAAGAACACATTTTACTTTTCCTTGTTATCATTGAGTCTAAAAATATAAGTTCAAGGGAAAACACATAACTCCCCATTATCCACTAACTTTGGTCCCAACATTCTAATTTTAGTCTGGTAATGGTAATTCTACGTGTTCTATAACTATCCCTTATTTAAATGTAGCACTATGTCTTTCTTTTTTCAATTAGTTAAGAAAAAACTACTCTTAATATAATTTAAAACATGGATTACAATACACACCACTTTGTTCTGATGCATGGCACCTTTATAACACAACTTCAAAAAAATGAGCAAACATCACGCATCACACACCCTGTTAAGTCTTTCCTTTTAAAATCATTAAGGAAGATGACAATTGGCATAAAGAGAAATGGTGAATAATAGAGTTTAAGGCCATGGGTTTTCTATGGAAAAACAAAATGAAGGATATGGGTTTTTAAAATTTTGGGAAAGGATAAAAAAAAAAAAAAAAACTCAAATTAATTGTATTCTGGTTAGTTATAGTAATTAAAACAGATTAGATTCTGATTAGTTATAGTTAGGTATGATCTACAATGCAGTTGAGTAGGTTAAACTTTCAAAGAGCTTTTCCGTTCTAAAAATCAAGTAATCCATTCAACAAAGAAAAATGAGCAAAGCAATGGATGGAGACCTTTTGACCATTATTAGAATCAAACTATCATCTCTTGAATTTGAAGAGTTGATCTCAAATCTATCATGGATAAGTTTATTACATTAATTTAGTGCCAATACAATGAGATTTGTTGAGTGGCCATAAAAGGTCCCTGCACTTCATTTAAAGTTAAGATCAAAACTTGAATATAAGAGCCACATATTCATGAAACAATGTTTGACCAGGGGGAGTATCATTCATATTTAGAATAGGGAAAACCTAAAAAACCTGTTTACTTATAGAACTAATAAAATACTAATAGAAATGAACCTTATCTCGAATAATTTCTAAGAAATCTGAATTACAGAATTACCCTTGTCTGCAAAAACCACATAGAAATACAGTAATTCTGCTTCTTGTATTGTCTGCATCAACATCATTATTTCGCTAGAATCTCAACTAGAACTTGTATAAATAAGATTTTTAGTTAACTAGTAGTGTAGGATTTGGGGGTTTTAACAGGGCAGTTTGTAATTTTCGTTTTCATTGAGGTAATTTTGTCATTTTGTAAAATCTAGTTAGCTACTTCACCACTTCAATAATAAGAAGTTAAATGGCCAGCTAACACTAGCTATGCTGCACCTCCTCAAACACCTCCACAAGTCACCTCCTTATTGGCTTATCCATTTATAGAACTCATAATCCCAAATTTAAAGGAAGGACTATATATGTTATAGAAATTTCAGCAAACTTTGATAGACGTGTGATGCCTAAGAATACCTAGGAGTGATTTCTAGGATCCCTGGTGTGATTCTAGGTTTCTTTTCCTTTACATATCGAGTTCTCCTGAAGATCTTTAGTTCTTGATTTGTTTACTTCCTGAATAGCATAATTATCCTTAAAAAAATCTACCTAAACTACAAAACATCTCTTTAGTTACACCCAAAACCAACTATAACTTCTATAAACCTCAGTGTTTAGGAGCAGAATATTAAGATCTTGCATCATCTTGACATCAGAAAAGCAGAACTTCCTCTTAATTAAAAAAGTAGCACAGTACCATCATAATTACCACAAAATTCCATACCCAAATTTAAATTTTGAAGTTACAGCTCAGCAGTGGTTTCCAAGCATGCTGGGTTACTAAACCAACTTCCAAAGTTCAATCCCTTATTGTCAGAAAGTTAACAGCAATTCAACTTCAAATTCTCCCTGAAGCTTTCTGAAAGATCATAAATTATCAACCAACTTTTTGTTTGACCCCTTTCTGTCCAAAAAGTGAATAAATTACTCATTCTCCTAAAAGAGCTGAACCTGAAGTTCAAGCATTCCAATAATAAAAAATGGAATTCATCCCTATAATGAAAAATGTCTTCCCATTAAATGTCCACCTATACTCCATCAAAGGTCTCTTTTATCTTACACCTTCTCTAATTCACTCTTTCAAACTAACTCTTTTGTTAAAGGTATCTACAAACAAGTACTCCTGTTCACCAGTCTACTAGCCTCTATGAAGAGGTTACCTTTGACTCTTTCAAAACTTTATAACATTTAATTTAAGATCCATCAAATTGCAATATGTCACCTCTGACTTGTATGATATATCCAGCATACCTTTACTCTTTCAAAACTTTATGACATTTAACTTGAGATTCATTAAATTGCAATATGTCACCTCTGAATTATATGATATATCCAGCATACCTTTTACTCTTTCAAAACTTTATGACATTTAACTTAAGATTCGTTACATTGCAATATGTCACCTCTGACTTATATGATATATCCAGCATGATATCTTAAATTATAATCAGCATAATTGCAAAGGAATCCAAATATCTTTATAGAAACAGCAACTAAATGAAGCCAGAATAAAATAAGAATATCATATGGGACAAGTACAATTTCACACAAATCTTTCAGTAAAATTTCTGCAATCGCCTCACAGAGGTGAAACAGTAGCAAGATATCTAGTAAACAAACGATAAGCAGTATAGTTTCATGTACTCACAGTTCCTTCCAGCATTTTCAATAATGCCTGTTGGACACCCTCACCAGAAACATCCCTGCTTATATTTAAGCTCTCAGCCTGCAAAATTGTCACAACATTTAAGTCTTAAGAGATTGTGTGCACATCGAATGTTACATAAACTAATTGGTAAGATGGAAAATTAACAGGACCTTCTTTGTTATCTTATCAACTTCATCAATGTAGACCATTCCTTGTTGAGCTGCTTGCACATTAAATTCAGCTGCCTAAAGTCAAGGAACTCTATGTAAGTTCTGTAATATGTGAAAAGTCAAGGGGTTTTCCATTCTTATTAAATTCAGCTAATAAGTTGTGAGAGCATGTGTTTGGGAATGAGCTACGTCAAAATAAAAACATCATCATGTGAAGCAAGCATGAACAGAAACTACACTGATCAAACTTTCAAATAAAAAAAAAAAAAAAAACCTGCTTAACAGAGAATAGTGTGCTACAACAGGACACTTCAGCATAATTAAATGTTAGTTCCAGGCAAACCCTGTTTGGGATAAACATCCATCAGATATATAGTCAGTACACAATTCAAATGCTTGATAATGAATTGCAGCCAACATTCCAGTAAAAAGAATTTCATCCCATAAAGATGGTTAAATGTTGAATAATGATAGATAAAAGTAGTGTTCATCAATAGAGGAGAGCATGTTAGGTCTCTTTGAATCAATGCACATTAGACTTCTTTGAATTCATGCACAAAAGCAAAAGTTTGGGATGGAGATGAATAAACACATGAAATACCCAAAAAAATTATTAGAGACAACTGAAAGGGCTATTCCTCTCATAAATAAACACATGAACTGAAGCAGACAACTACGTGCACTTAAAAGGGACAGATCATAGCTCTGATTGCACTTTATACAAACGTAATTTGAAGGGAAAAATTCTCAACTTCAGTAGATTTCAATGCTTTCATAAAAAGTTCAATTTCTGGAAGAAAGAATATATAAACAATAGTTAAAACTTGGATGACTTGTATGTACATGTGCATAAATAATAGTTAAGACTTTTATCGAAGGTAACAATAAATCCAACTGGAAGTGTGATTAATTCAGGAAGAGCTGCAAAATTCTGGAACATGATTACTAGATGGAAACCAGTCAATGCCCACCCAAAAACCATTCTGGAACAGGATTATGCTAGTGTTACTTGAACAAGTCTACCCAAACCCATCAAGAATGAGTTTTTAAGCATTAAATGCAACCCCAGCCTACAGTAGGAAAAATGAAGAGAAAACACAATTTCAAACAAACATTAATTGAGTTAAAATTTCTCAGCCAACTAACAAATTCAAGAATGTTTAACAATAAAATTAGTTCAATATTTTGTCTCCCATTATGTCCTTTCAATAGAAACATAAATGGTCCTGTATGAATCAGCATTGCAATTACTCCCCCCCCCCTTTATTTATCACAATATTTCAAGTATTCAAGGCCCCAGCAATTAAGACAATCGAACCTAAAAAGTTCAAATACTACCACCAAAAATATCCAATTTTGTCTTAACAAGCTGCTGTGACTGCCTTGATGACTCTTATTCATCAGAGTTTTATTCTTTTAAAAAACAAATAGGAAAAAAAATAACTAGCATATTTTCATAGGCCGGGATAACCTTGGTTAGAACCTGGAGTGTTAATTCCTACAACTCCAATGCGTCCATGGCTGTTTAACATCAAAATCCATAATTACCAAATATTCTTTTTTCTAGCTAGTAAGTTCTTTGATGAATTCCACCGCTGCTTCCTAAGTGAGATAATTTCCTTTGCCTCATAAAGGCATTTATTTTGAAGAACAGTATTATCGTTCGCAACCTCCTTCCTCCGTCAAGAAAATACATGTATCTTATAGTCTATAGCAAAGGCACAATTAGACACAAATTCACTTAAATCAGGACTGGTGAAACTGAACCTCTACAAAAAGGCACCAAGTGCATAGACAATGCAACTCCAAGGCTAAGAAACAACAACTAGAATTTACATAAGTTCAAAAGATGAAAGGTGAGATATACCGAGAGTAATTTATACAATATTGATTCAACATCTTCACCAACATAACCAGCCTGCAAAAATTAGTTGCCTCATTCAGTTAAACAGTAATGAGCCTGCGAATAGGTACGGAGAGAGAAAGATCAAAAATCATGTGACCATGGAAAAATACATAGCAAGACAAAAGAAACTAAAATGCGACCCAGCAGTTTTACTTTGAACAGTTGGATATAAGTATACATTACTACTCTAGGACTTCCTTCCCTTTTGTGGATAAAATAAGATATGAGAGAAACAAATGAGTTCCATCAATGAGGGTGCCAATGTTCCCTTTTCAATAAAACATGATTAGATTTAATGAAAGACATCAAATATGCAGGCATGTTGAAAACAAAGAAATCATAAGATTATTCAAGATTGCCTAAATGTGAAAGTTCAAATTTTTATGTGAATGTCCACTACTAATTGTGAAATAAAAACAACCATGAGGTATTTCTAGTCTTTGAAGTAAGATATCAATACAAAGCAGACTTGCCTGGGTCAGTGTTGTCGCATCAGCAATCACGAATGGCACATTCACAAAGCGTGCTAGTGTTTTTGCCAACAATGTCTTCCCTATTTCATATGTAAGTTAGAACAGAAGTCCAGAATTCAGAATTCAGAAGCTTGAAAGCAGGACTAACAAAATAACAATGTGGTAAGCAATGATTTTCACAGCAAGTCACAGGGACTTGAAATGCATAGAGAAAGTGTAGAGTCATTACCTGAGCCAGTTGGGCCCATCAAGAGTACATTGCTTTTTTCCAGTTCCACATTGTCTTCATCATCTATAGCCTCCAAAGTTCCTGATTCTGCTCCTGGCCTAGTATTAGAATACATCACTTCAGTATTCTTTCACAAGTCAATTAATTGCGATAATCTGAGACCACTTTTTTAAACCACTTAAAAATATACTAAACTTTGCTATTCAAGGTAATGAAATAAAGCACCAATCATTATGAATTATATGGTTCAATTATTTCAATAGCAGCATTATGAGAAGACAAGAATGTAACTGGAAACTAACCCTTTCCGCAAGGTGGAATGGTAAATCCTCTTATAATGGTTGTAGACAGCCACAGAAAGCACCTACAACATAAACATGAATCACTTGTTGGGTACTCTCAAAAGACTACAAGCTGCTCAAGGCTATGTCAAGCATGAATCCAAAAACAAGCTTTCAGGAAACTGACAGTGTAGTCTGTTAAATAAATGATGTTCTATCACTCAGTTCCCCAAACAGAAACATTTGATATCTTCAACATGCTATATTCAATTTACCAGAGCACTTCGCTTATGTTGGTTCAAACAACTGATACAACAAGCATCTTAACAAAGTCATGTCGACAATATCCCAGAAAACAAACAACTATGACACATTCATCAAAAACAATCCAAGACGAAAAGAAAGAATAAAGGGATGATGATTCACTTGAAAAGACAATTTGAAAAGGGTTTCTAAATACAATGCAACAAAAACTCTAACAGGACAGCCTTCATAAGTACCTAAATACCAGTGTGAAATCTTTGGCAATGATAAACCATAATCAACAAGCATCTGTTAATAATTCAAAAAACTTATAAGCATAGAAACTCAGAAACTGATTGCAACCGAATACCAACTAGCTAGATCAAAAACCCAAATGCGAACGAAATGTAGTTAAAAAAAGCAAACCTTTTTTGCTCTGTCCTGTCCAATAACAAACTTATCAAGACCTTTGCAAATCTCCTTTGGCGTCGGCAATTCCTTCCCCAAATTTGACCCGCCCCATCCAGCACCATTCTTCTCACCACCTCCATTCCCACCACCACCTCCACTCTTTTCTCCACCAGGCTTAAAAGCCCTAACCACGCTAACCCCCGGAGCAAACGGCGGACCAGGAGGCGTATGCACAGCCAACCCATTCCCACCCGGGGGTGGCGGAGGAGGAATCCCCTGAGGCCAATTCTCCGGCGGATCCCCTCCATACGACCTCAACGTCTCCCAAAACGACACCCTTAACCTATTATTAATAGTATTAGTAACATTGGCATAATCCGCCCCCTCTTCACCACCATTACTCCCTTCCTTACCTCCCTTATTCCCATTTCTCCCATTCCCCTTATTACTAATCCTACCAATCTCAACAAAACTGCCTTGTAACGGCGCAATCTTATCCGGCCTAAAATAATAGGCTGTCTTACAATTAGGACAGAAATTCACAGCCTGATAATTATTATTATGCCCATTTCCATTACAAGCGCCAGTATCAGCAGTTGTAGTATTATTAGTATTATTATTAGCAGTATCATTATTGCGACTCAAATGATGATGATGATGATGATGATGATCAAGATTAGAATTATTACTAAATACGAAACTCCGATTGGAGAAGAACACATCCATGTGTTTAGAGCACCTCGGACAATTCGCTTCTGCCCTAATTTTCCGAACATTGTTGTCGTCCTTAGAATTCTCCCACTTGTAGCGCTCTTGGATTCCGATCAATGATTCCTTCCGGCGGTTACACCCGATGTTTAAGTAGTTCAAGTGCGTGGAGATTCCTCTGGAGAAACGGACCGGGGTTTCGAAACGGGAAGAGAGTAACAGAGGATTCGTTGTATCCTTGAGTTTCCTGCATCTCCGCAACATTCTAGTTCCAGACATAAAAAGAAAAAAAAGGGTGGTTTTCGGAGGAGAGGATGAAAGAGAGAGGATGGGGGTTGTTCAAAGATAATATTTATTTATTTTATAAGCTGTACAAACACAGAGAGAAAGGAGGGCAATTGTGAGGAAGAGAAAAGACAAACCAGAGAGTGTATGTAGGAGGAATTATGGAAAGAAAATGGCTTTCTTATCCTCTACGACCCCTACCCGCTTATGAGATTGGGAGTTATAATTTCTTCCCTTTTTTTTTTTGAACAGTTTGACTCTCTATCTTCTTCTTCGCATACGTCTTCAGTCTCTCTCTGCTGTTTTGGGTGCCTGATGTTAGGATCCAAATTCCAATGCCACGCCTTCTTTGTATTGTCTTAATTAATTAATGGGAATTATTTACTTTAATGTTGAGAAATGAATTACAGAAAATGAGTTCAATTGATCCATGCTATCAGTACTCATATTAATAAGCACTAACCGGATCGAGTATTGCAAAGGTGTTTTTAAAAAAGAAGAAGAAAAATATGTAGCTTGGGTTATAGATCTAAGTTGGCTTTATTTAAATTAAATAAAAAAATATAGAAAAAAATAATAGATGAATTAAATTTTAAAAAAATAATTAAGATAACCTGAAAAAAATTATTTAAAAAAAATAATGAAATTCAATTAACAACCTATTAAATATAAAATAATGAAACTGAATAATAAAAAAGGACATAAAAAAGTGGTTATAATCAACCTGATTTAGCATGACAAACTTATAATACTAGCAATTAGAGTTAAGCTAACTCGGGATATCTCGTCAAATCCGCAGCCTATGTTATGAGACTGTAATAATTCGATATAAAAAAATAAAAACAATTATAAAGCAAATGTTTATTAGAAAAAAAATCAACATATGTTAACTTTTTAAATTTGTGATCCAAGTCATTAGATCCAAAACATCTTATCTAAAAAAATTACGAAGCTTAATTCTCAAAAATTAATTTTAATTATACAAAAAATTATAAAAATAGCGATTAAAATAATAAAAATTAAAAAAAAAAAAATTATTTTGAATCGAAGAGTAAAATTAAAATAAAAAATTAATTTAACAAAAAAAACTAAAAGAATGAGAATTAAGATTGACATAAAAAATAAAAAGAATTTTTTTTATTGAAAGATAAAATTAAAAAAAAAGATCACATTAACAAAGAGAAAAAGAATAAAAATCAAATTGTATTATAATTGTTTATTATTTTTTTATATATGATCAAATAACAAATAGCCCTTTAGTTGATATTATAATAACCAAAAAATCATTGTAAAAATATAAAATTACACCTTTACACTAGATTTAAATTTTTTATTTCTAATAGTATTTTGACGTTTCACTGTACAATCAAGAAAGAGAAAAACTTATTTTTTTTATCATTTTATTAATAACTAATGGGTCTTGTCAAAAGATTTTAATGTTCTTGAAAACTAGTATTAGATTTTTTAGATGGAGGGGTAAAACTATTATAACAATGTTTTAAAACATTGTTTTTCAAAGGGAAATTAATTTTTTTACTATGAAATTTGTCCATGGATCTTGTTGCTGTAATGATTAATAATGTGTTTTCTTGAAATTGTTTTTTTTGTTTTAGTGTTTATAGCATACTTATATATAAAATACAATTCATTGCTTAAGGCACGTAAGTGCTTTTTAAAGGTGATTCGACTATTAGTAAAAAACTAGCTAATTATCAATTAACTTTATATAAATCTGTAATATAACATGTTAAATCTCTAATATAAACTATGAGATTATAATAACTTTATAAAAAAAATATTAAACTTAATTTTTAATTAACTAAATATTAAATAATAAAATTAAAAATAATATTCAATTAGAAAAATAAATTGAGTCAACTTAAGTTAACCTGTAAAACATTAATTATGAAACCAAGATAACCACATAAAAAAATTAAAACAAATTATAAAATTCAATTCTCAATCAACTCAATTTTGAAGGATAAAATTAAAAAAAAAAAGACATGAAAAAACCATCAAGTCAACCCGAGTCAACCAAACAAATTCATGACCCGAGTTATAAGGTTAGGATAACATCATAGATAGTAAACTACAATAAATTATAAAATATTTTTTTAATTAAACTAATATTGAAGGATAAAATTAAAAAACAAAAAAAAAAACTTGAGACAATCGAGTTAACCTGCAACATGAGTTGTGAAACCATAATAACATTATGAAAAGCAGATAAAAACAATTGAAAAAAATAAACTGGGTTAACTCGGGTTATAAAATTAAAATAACTCTAGTTGAAACAAATTATGAAGTTCAATATCTATTAAATTCAATATTAAATAATAAAATTTTAAAAAAATCTTAAAAAAATTAATTGTAAAAGATAAAGTATTTAAATCCCAATGTCTTTAAGTATATGTTAATAATAAATAAAATATAGGAGTCGTCTTGGGATTCATCTATTCAAGCAGTGCTGAAAATAAATATTGTCATGTACGATGTTTATTAATGTGGACTAATTAATTTTATTTTTATCTCACACACATGTCCATGTGAGTCGCTAGCGGACTTTTGAAAGTGTAAAGCTTACTTTGAAAGTGAGTCACTAGACTGGCGGACGATTGAAAGCGTGCATAGATAGATATACTATTTTTATATTGTTTTGAAGTGCATTGTTTTTTATAGTATTTTTTATTTTAAAATATATTAAAATATTTTTTTATTTTTTAAAAATTATTTTTATATAATACATCAAAAAATATATTAATTTAAAACAAAAATATAAATAAAATTTTTAAAATTTTTTCAAAGTCACTTTCCAACTATTACAGTATAAATCACTGTTATCTCCTTTTTATTTTTCTGTTCAGCTAATCCACATGACATGATTCTTCCATCCAGCTATATCTTGTTTTATATCCACCACTTGGGCAGGCAGGCAACACACGCAAAAGTACATCTTGGGGAATTCCCAATTTATTTATTTATTTTCAATTGAATTCTAAATTTGTAGATTCTACCAATTCGGTCACAAATGTTTTAGCAATTCTCCATCAAGTCCTTTTGTTAACGTCATTAACTTTTCCATCCATTTTTTTTCAAAACTATGCCATTTTATCGCATAGAGAATACACATCAGGTGGAAAATGCTAATAGGAATTTACAAAAGGACCCACTTCGAAAAATGGGAGGAATATTTGATTTAATTGCTAATGTATATATAAACTTAGGATGCAATAACAAATTTCATTTTTTTTGGTAAACAAATAAAGAATTTTTATAAACACAAGTCAATCGTGCAAGAAATGGTTTCTTTTAAGACTTTTGATGACCATATGGAAACGTACCTAGCGTGGGTTTTTCTCTTGGAGCTCTCGGCTCATTGTTTTCTAGATTCTACCAATTCGTCATTTATGCCGATGGTGATAGCAACATCATGTTATTCGAATAATTGACTATTAACTTTCGCATTTAAAAATAAAGTAGTGACATTTTGCTTTCCATTATTCTTTTAACATTCATTTGCAATTTATAGCTATAATCACGACTTGATCTAGTCTCGGCATTCACGAGTTTTGCTACAAATCACGAATTTAAAGTTATTCTATTTTTCACGAATAAAAACCCCTCTTCTTCAAATTAATTGCTCAATCAAGAAAAAATGATCATATTCATTAATGAATAAATCACTCATAGGTTTAGACCTCTAAAATCAACCATAACTAATTACAGATTAATATTTAGGTAGCGTTTGGGAACGCGGTTGAAATTGTATTCCCAAAAATTCAAAAGTTTTTTTTTGTTAAAATTTAATACAGTTTGTATCTTTTGGATCGTTTTGATGTGCTGATGTTAAAAATAATTTTTAAAAAATAAAAAAACATCATTAACATGCATTTCGACACGAAAAGTTATTTGAAAAGCAACCACTACCACACTGACAAACACGCTCTTACTAAGAAATATATGAAGCAATTTGTATAAAAATATGAATTTAAAATTAGTTAAAAAGCAAGTTGAATTAACCAACAAAATTATCTCTAACATTAAGTAACAATCTTAAAACTTGATACGATGCCTTAACAAAAATACTATAGGAATATAGGAATTCACAAAAAAGTATTTTAAAAACCTCACCATTCACCCAAGACATATGATCATAATGATATATTGCATATGGGAGCTCGTGGTACAATCACTTAGAAAGACAACATAATGTTATGCTGACACAGTTAAAGTATTTAGATGAAGTGAGACATGTTGTCTTAGATCATTTATTACAAGGAAAAAGTTGAGTAAACATACACCAAATATGTTTGATAAAAAAGTTTTTTAGTAGGTGATCTTATATAAAAACCATACTACTATTTAACCAGAGTCTTCAAACTAGGAGAGTCCACATATTATTATCAAAGCTTTAAATATAGGTCTATGTCATCTAGCAAACCAATATGAAGAATTACATTCTCAATCAATTAATGGTTGATATTTGAAAATATATTAACCCTACATAAAAAAGATAGTGGAAAATGATATTTATAAAATCAAAATCTTATCAGCATTCTCTACCTCAAGTCCATTCACCTGTGAAACTCTAATAAGAAAAATATAATGTCAACACGAACAAAGTGATGACATTGCTTAAAAGTTATTAAAAATTAAATATTATAAAATTCTTAATTTCTAAATCTTTCTTAATAACTCTAATACGCATGCAAAGATTCAATAAAGAGTTTTGGATATAGAAAACAAATTGATGTATAAAAAAAGTTTTGATTCTAGATCAAATCTCTTCTTTAATCTATATATTCCTCTTTTTATTGATGTAGAAGTGCAAGTTACATTTTATGATTGTCTAACAAAATTTTTATAAAATTTTTATTTTCTAAATTATTACATAATTATTAACATAACAGTACTCTTAATTAATAAAAAGGCCCTAATAAAATATTTTCCTCAAGTCATAAGAGATTCTTTGATATTATCATTAAACTTGGTTCAATGAGTTAAACTTGAAAACTCATTTAAAATTATATTTTATTGAATAATACAATAAAAAAACACTCCTAAAACCAATGATTAATCCAATATCTGGATATTTTATAAATTTCAAGCACTGTTTTCCAAACAAAAATCCATTATGATTTGCAAAGAAAATTTTAAATAAAACATACAAATAAAGTCTCAGTATTTTATATACCATTAAAAGTTGAAATATGTTAAAACTCTAATAAAAAAATAATATTATTTGAGAAATATGATAGAATTAAATATAATAAAAATAAAAATCAATAAAAATTTAATATTAAAAAATAAAATTAAAAAAAAAACACTAATAAAAAATTAATTCATGTACATACGCCTACCAGGGCACCTAACCTTTAAAATAAAGCCTTGGTCCGTGAAATTTTTTTTTTTTGTTGCAATTACAAACTCTATTTTATTGCCAATTTTTATGGTAACATAATATTCACAAACACTATTAAGTTTTTTTTTTAAATAATAATAACAATAAAACTAGTATCATTTAATGAATTTGAAATTATATGAAACCTTTTGTATTCTTGATAAAGCTTATTAAAAAAGAATGAACCATGAAGAAAATATTTTTAAAACATAAAGTTTAATGAAAACAAAAAAGAATGAACCATAAAGAACAAAATGAAAAAACACCTGCAACTATAATAGCACCTGCAACATTAAAGCGAAAAAACAATTTCTCCGTCGCCTCAACAACTTGGCCGTATTAAATTTTTGTTAACTTAAAGGTTAGTTAATTTTTTTTTAAATTAATTTTTTATATATTTTTAAATGCTGAAGTTAAAAATAAATTTTAAATAGTAATAATAAAATATTATTTTGATATATTTATAAGTAAAAAAATATTTTAAAAACAACTAATACCATACTTTTATAAATCATTTGCAACAAAAATGCTTATAAATAAATTATTTTAATCTTAAAGCAAAAAATTAAAAAGATGTCATCACCCTGAATGGAACATGAACAATCCAAACCAAGGAAAAGTCGTCCAACTCCTAAACCACTTGACAACATGTAATTTTGTTTATTTATGACTAGTTTTTTTTTTTATATATATATATATATATATATATATATATATAATCAAATGATTCTTTTTTGTAAAATAAAAGTAAATGATATATCACCTGCTATAACAGTTGATGCGTTGCCTAAAATCCTCAATAGTCTATTATAGAGGTAGCTGAAAAATAAAAAGGAAAAAAACTTTTCATTTCAAAAATTTATTTTTTAATTATTTTTATTTAAAAACACTTAGAAAATATCATAAATGCCAAATAACACCTTAATGCAACTTTTTTTTGTCAAGACAAACCCATTAAAATCTAGATCAGTTTTTATCGTGATTATAATAGTTGTTAATCATTAACTTTTTTTTTTTTTACAAAAATACAATAATTTTCTCTCTTATCTTTTTTACCAAAGACTAAGAGATAAAGGAAATGAACTCTAGATTAATCTGTAATTTATTTTAGAATATTAGATTAATCATTATTTATTTCTATATTTAACACTTTAGTTTTTTATTTTTGAATTTATCTTTCCTCAGTGATGTTTGACACAATGGTCTGTAATTTGAATTTAGAAGAATGAAATAAGAAAAAAAATCCGTTGATCACGAAACAAATATGTTTTAGTATATGCTATAATATAATAAATAGTACGATAAACTACAAGTGTTATTGATTTTGTTTATTTTCTTTTTCAGAACTTTGAAACCAGAGGAGTGAAAATTGAGGCCAAAGAAGTTAGAAACACTGTGGCAAGAACATGCGTTCCCTCTATGTATTAAACCCACCAAATCTAAACCAACGAGTCTTATCAATAGTTTCAAAATGCAATCATCTCAATCACCTTAAACAACTCCAATCCTTGTTGACAATCCTCGGTCACTCACAGACCAATTTCTACACTTTCAAACTGATTCGCTGCTGCATTCTCCAACTCAACAACCTTTACTATGCTCGCTTCATTTTTAACAATTTCGAATTCCCCAACATCTACCTCTACACTGCTATGGTTACTGCTTATGCCTCTATACAAGATCATCAATCGTCTTTTGATTTGTTTCGTTTCATGCTTCGTAAAGGACACCCAAAACCAAACCATTTTTTGTTCCCTCATGTTTTGAAATATTGCCAAGTAACAAAATTTGTGCATCCCCAGATTGAGAAATTGGGTTTTGGACAATACCCAGTTGTGCAAACTGCCCTTATTGATTCTTACTCGAGGTCTGGTTATGATATTGGAATTGCGAGGCGGATGTTTGACGAAATGTCCGAGAGAAATGTTGTTTCATGGACTGCTATGATTTCTGGGTATACCAGACTTGGGGAGATCGAGAATGCTATTTCTCTTTTTGATGAAATGCCTGAGAGGGATGTTCCTTCTTGGAATGCTGTAATTTCGGGTTGTGCGCAAAATGGGTTGTTTACCAGGGCTATTACGATTTTTAAGAAGATGGTGGGTCTTTCCCTGGAGCTACAGCATCGAGACATTAGGCCTAATCAGACGACTGTTGTCTGTGCACTTTCTGCCTGTGGTCACACTGGGATGCTTCATGTTGGGAAATGGATTCATGGTTATGTTTACAGGAATATGCGTAGTTCAGATTCGTTTGTGTTGAATGCTTTGGTGGATATGTATGGGAAATGTGGGTGTTTAAAAGAGGCAAAGAAGGTTTTTTACGCAACATCAAAGAAAAGTTTGACATCTTGGAATTCAATGATTAATTGTTTAGCACTTCATGGACAAAGTGAGAGGGCTATTTGTGTGTTTGAGGAGATGTTGCATTATGTAGCCGATGTAAGACCAAATGAGATTACCTTTTTGGGGTTATTAAATGCTTGTACACATGGAGGATTGGTTGAAAAGGGTCGTTTCTATTTCCAGATGATGACTCTAAATTACGGGATTGAACCTGAGATTGAGCATTATGGGTGCTTGATAGATATTCTTGGTCGAGCAGGAAGGTTGGAAGAAGCCTTGGAAGTTCTAAGGGAAATGAAGATTCAACCCGATGAGGTTGTTTGGGGCTCTTTGCTTAATGGGTGTAAAATACATGGTCGTGCAGACTTGGCAGAGTTTGCAGTTAAAAAGCTACTTGAAATTGATCCAAACAATGGAGGCTATGGTATAACGTTGGCAAATGTATATGGAAAGTTAGGGAAGTGGGATGATGTCCGCAGGGTGAGAAAGATGTTGAAGGAGCTAAATGTTCCTAAGACTCCAGGTTGCAGTTGGATAGAGGTTGATAACAAGGTTTCTCAGTTTCACTCTGTAGACAAATCACATCCCAGAGCAGAAGAAATTTACCAGATATTGGAAAATCTGGTTTACTTTAATTAGCCCAAGCTGCTGAAGTCCTACAAACACTAACTGAAAATAGGTAACCTGAATTTATTTGATTTTTAAATTTGAAAATTCTAGTTGCGTGTTGTATCATTTCTTAATCTGAAGTTTACTGTTCTATGAAGAAAGGAGTAAACATGAGCTCAATTGTCTGTCTTTGTTAGCCAATGTTACATCACTTCTAATAAAGCTATATCTAGAAATGAAGTAAATGGCTTGATCTAGAGCTGAAAAAAAATGGTTGGTGCAATTTCATCTCTAGATGAAGAGATTGACTAAAATGTTCTACTCGTTTAATAGTTCTAGACGCTTTTGTAATTAGAAAATTATAATGCCAATGAAAGGATAGGTTCTAAATTTTCCTTTTTCCTCTCTTGGTTTGGTCACTAAACTTAATTTGCCTTCATAATACTGGCTTGTCCTTGTGTTTTGACAGTTTAGGCTATAAAATTGTTTGATTGTTCAATATGACCCTATAACCTAATTAATAGCATCGTGGAAAGATCCTTCTCAACTTTTCTAGTCCTGTATGTGACTATAAATGATATTTATTTATCAAGTTTAAAGAAATTTAAGAAGTCGCTCCAGAGGCTTTGTTTCTTTTCCGAGGCTTTGTTTCTTTTCTCTTGCTTTTCTGAATGACAAGGGAAAATAATTAACATTAAACTAAAACAAGTTAGTCTTTTACTATGAATTCCCTATTCATTCTCTCACATTTCATTAGACGATACGAGTTAACCAAAAAAACCCAAATGAATTTGCTTGCGGGAAACCTAGTGAGACCCAACTTAATTTTTGTTTTGTTTTAAAACATCATCATTTTGAATTAAGGATAAAAATCCCTAATTCCAAGGACAAACAACCATTCAAGAGATTTCCTTCCGGCTTCTTCCTAATTCAAGCATCTTTCGCTCTCTAGTCCTCCCTTCAATTCAAGCTTTTTTTCTCCTAATCCACGCACATAATTTTTTCTTTATATGATCAAAGAAAAGGTTGAACAAGAAAATTTAAATTTCAACATAATTATGCATATTGTCTAATTTTACACTATTGAGCAAAAATTTCAATTCGACAACTGAATTGGATTGAAATATTACCATAAGTTTCTAGATATTATTTTACATTGAGTTAACATTTTAAGTCAATCGTAATTCGAGAAAGTTTTGCAATACAGGTTATAAAGATGCAATATAAATTTGTTATTTGTTATCTTTTAACTTTTGAACTTTCTATTTGGAGATGATTTTTAGGCATAATGCAATGATTTCAACAACTTATTTGTGGGAGGTTTAGTTCTACAAGGAACTTTAATTAGTAACAACATAGTTTTCAAGTGTGACAAATATTTTTAATGTTTCAAAATTTTTTTCTTATAATGATTCCTTATCTATCATAGCTACACGAGGAAAAGAAGACTAAAGTATTTAATGTCAAATTAATTTTGGGTGAATTGTTTTTTTCGTATTAATTTGAATTATTCTAAGGTTTTATTTGTTGTTTTATTTTATTATTTGGATATTTATACTAAGTTTAGAGCTAGTGTTTTAGTTTGGATTTGTTTTGGTTCAAAATCAATGTTTTATGATGTTTTTAGGCATAGGCTTGTGTTAGCTAATTATTAGCTTGAGCCCATTGATCCAATAATGGTTTATTAGGGTTATTTAGAAGAATTATATATTATTTTCTTTTTTGTAAAATTCAGTAGCCATGATGCTTTGAATAAACTTGTGTTTTGCATGATACAACACTTTTCTCTTTATTTGGATAAAGATTAATAACTAACTTATCAATGTATAAGTGACTTTGTGACATCTTCGTATATTTTAGGTTCTTGTTTCACTATAAACAATGGGTCTAAGTTCAATTTTCAATATTTTTGATTTTTAGGTACAAGATTATCTCTAGGTCTAGATTTCTCTGTCATAAACTTGATTTTTAGGTTTTTGGTTTTGTCATATGCTTTATTGTGGGTTTCTGAATCTTTATATGCACGAGATTCGCATAAGTTGATATAAGAGCTAGGCTTTAAAATCAAGTTATACCTTTAAGAAATTTTGTTTTTTATATTTCGCTTTTATCTCTTTGATTTAAGTCTTCTACTCCTTTTGCTTGTGACATCTACCATTACAAAACAAAATGTTGTTGTTTTATTATTGTCCTTACATATCAGTAATATTAAATTAAAAAAAAAAACTATAAAAAGCTAAAGATCTAGTTTTGCCATGAAAAACACTAATACAAAGGAGATTAATTCAAACCATGTTGGAATTGTTTTAAAATTAAGATTCTAGGGTTTTTGGGTATAATAAAATCAAATACTAAATTTGGGGTCATTTGGACTTGTTTTGGTTTGGGTTTTAAATTTGGGTATTAAATTATGTTAATAGGTTTGATTTGTGTCAACTTATAAAACATGTTTTGCTATTGTTGAAATCGACCTAATTAGTATACTAAAGTTATATTTGAGATATTTGGGTGTTCATAAAGTTATTTTCATTAGTTTTACATCTGTTATATTTCATATCTTAAAAAACATTTATATTTCATACGAATTTGTTTGCTACTAGAGAAATCATAATTGTAGTTTTGTCTTTATTTTTTTCATATATTTTGAGAAGCTTGGAAATCATAGGCTTGAGGGAGTTAAGAGAGATGGGCAGTTCAACCAAAGAGATAATTTGGATAGTTTGGGGTACTATAATGGGCTTGATTGGAGTTTGGGTAGCATTAAGATGTAAATTTCATAATTAGTTCATGCACTATGCTACTGTGTGGTGAGGTCACCTTGTGTTGAGTCATATAAGAAATTGTGAGAGGTTTGTTGAGACTCAGGAGAAGATTAAGGCTATTATAAGAAGATGATTTATTCTTAGTCATTATTACAGGGAATTGTACAAAAAATTACAGTGTTTGAGCCAAGAAACAAAGAATGTTTATGAGTACTATTAGAAGATAAAGATCGTGATGATTCATGTTAATAAAGTGAAGGACAAAGAGGCCAACTACGGCTAGGTTTTTTAATGGGTTGAATCATAAAATCATAAATATTATGGAGTTGTAATATTACGTGGAGTTGGAGGATATGGTGCATATGGCAACAAAAATGGAGAGATAGCTTAAGCATAAGGATAGTTCATGACCAAGCTAGTCGTTGGGTTATTCATCACCTTGGAAACCTAATCGGAAGGCTAACATGAAGGCTACCCAATCTCAATCGAATGTAAGGGAGAGATCCAAAACTCCATGAGCTAAGGGCATCTCCATTGATTGTAGAGGTAAAGTTGAAACTCCTACCTTTTGTAATTGTGACATGAAAAGTTGTTGTTGTTTTAGAGTTAGCTATGTTGCTTCGCAATGTCCAAATAAGCGAGTTATGGTTATGAAGGCTTATGGTAAGGTTGTGATTAATAAGGAGGTTAGTGATAAGGAGAAGATGCTCCTGGTTGAGGATGTTAGGTGATTGGTTGAGTATCCTGTTGAAAGGGAGATGCTTGTGGTGAAATGAGAACTGGATTTGCTAGTTAGGGTGAGAGATTTGGAGGAGTAAGGAGAAAACATTTTCCATACAAGATGCCATATTCAAAATAAGATATGTAATATGATAATTAATAATTAGAGTTGCTTTAATGTGGCAAGTATTGATTTGGTGGATAAATTAAACTTGTATACTACAAAACACTATATTCTATATAAATTATAGTGGTTGAATGATTATGGAGAGATGAAAGTGCTTAAATAGATTTTAGTTGCATTTTCTATTAGAAAATATTGTGATGAGGTGTTATGTGTTGATGTGTCTATGCATGCTAGTCATTTGTTGTTGTGTAGGCCTTAACAATATGATCAAAAAGCTATGCTTGACGGGTTCAAGAATATATTTTCTTTTGTGAAAGATAGGAAATCTGTAGTTCTTATTTCTTTAACACCTAAGTAGGTTTATAAGGATTAATTAAATCTTAAAAGGGAGAATATAACTGAAAAAATGAGAGCTTGTATGTGAAGGAGATGTTTATTTAGAATATTTTCTTTGCTAAAAAGATTATGCAAGGTTTTGATGGCAATCCTTTATTTTGGGTTGATGGTTGTTTGTTGCCTTTAAAAGGTGTTCTTTATGTTATAGATTCAATGACAAATCATCTTAAAGAGAGAAGAAATGATACGATCCAAGAAAATATTAAACAAGAAAATTCAGATTCTAGTATAATTGTGCTTACTATCCAATTTATGCTATTAAGTATAATTCTCAATCCGACTGTTGGATCATATTGAAATTTTACCACGAGTTTCCAAACATAGTTTTCTATATTGAGTTAAAAGTTTAGATCAATTTCAGCTCGAGAAGGTATTGCAATTCAAGTCAGAAAATGCAATGTGAATTTTATTATTTATTGTCTTGTCTTATGGACTTTTTATTTGAAAAGAATTATTTTCCTTATAATACAAGAATATTCAACAATTTATTTATGGGACTCTCCTAGTTCTAAAATGATCTTTAATGAAAAATAATATATTTCCAAATATAGCAAAGATTCCTTAATGTTTCAAAATTCTTTTCTTACAAGGATTCTTTATTTATCCTAGCTAAATAAATAAATAAATAAGGCTAGAGTACTTAATGCCAAATTAATTTTGGGTTGAATGATTTATTTGTATTAATCTGAATTATTTTATGGTTTTATTTGTTGTTCATTTCATTATTTAGATATTTACATTCAATTTAGAACTAGTGTTTTAGTTTAGGTTTGTTTTGGTCTAGAATTAATGTTTTAAGACTGTTTTAGGTATTAAGCTTATACTTGCTGATTATTAGATTGGGCTCATTAGTTTGTAACTCAATATATTATTTTCTTTGCTATAAAATTCAGCAGCCAGGCTATTTTGAATAAACTTATGTTTTATGTGATGCAACACTTTTATCTTAATTTCAATTGAAGCTTGAATTACTTTTAATTTTAAGCAAATTAACTTCTCATTTTTTATTCTCTCCATAGGTTTCAACACACACAATTATTACAATGTTTTTTAGGTATTTTTGTTAAAGGCTTAATGATTAGTACTTAAAAGTGCATTTTTATCAAGGTTTTATATCATCATTTTGCACTTAAAGTATCAATAACTCCTTAACTAAAACATATTTTATAATAACATATCTAATAATATAAGATACCTTTAATTTATGGTAAATTTTCATGTTAAATGCATGTCTATCACATAAATAAAAGGATTGATTAATGAGTTTAAATATTGAAATTGAAAGGACAAAGAGACGATCAAACTTAGAAAAGAGATGTTGGTGCAGTTCAGACTGAAACACTGTTCGGTAATTGGGTGTTATCTGGAGCTGTAGATCTCAGATTTAAGTTTGCTTTATATGGATGGAAAGGTAAAACATAGGACTACAACTTTCATTTGGAGTCCAAGATTTTCAATAACGCATTGCATCGTGGGCAGCTGAGGCTAATTGTTTCTTCTTCTTCTTGTTGAAATAGCTTCCCTGGTGTAATGAAGAAACTGATGAACAGTGTCCTTTAACAATGTTGTTTTGAGATGTGAAATGGCCATTTTTAGTTTGGTCACTCAAGTTCTGAAATTTGTAGTTAAGTCCTTGGATAACTTATAGTTGGACCCCTGAACTTTAATTTCTTTTAAGTAAAGCCTAAATTGACTTTTAAAAATAATTTTTCTTGTAATCAAACCCTCCATAAATTCAATTAAACATTCAATAAAATTTAATTGAGTCCATAAACATCTAATTTTGGATTTTTCTTTCTCAAATTGAATTTTTCTTGTTCACAGGGCTCTCATCAGTCAAAAATATACTATCAAATTTCAATCCTTGTATTTTTTAAACATCCTCAATCAATTTCTAGCTATTTTATGGGCATTCCAACATCCTTTTCTCGTTGCTATTATGTTTTAGATTTCTTTCAAATATCTTTTGATATTTTTTTTTTATTTTCTCATTTTTATATGAATCCAAAAATGGATAATAACATATGCCCCCTCTTTACAATACTTAGGGAGTAAAAACTTTGCGTAGTAAATTTTGTAAAGATAAACAAAAATAAACTTTTGATTTTAATCTTCTCAAAACTTGGTTGATTTGAAATTTTGTCTTTATAGCGATCCCCTACAACTAGAAACTAACAATAAAAATCATATACTAAAATCCCGATTTTGCGGTCTTATAGATTTCATCTTCGGTTGGATTGACTTGAGATCCCATCTGACAATTCTCTTTAACCAGAACAAAAATCTGTGTATAGCTCAATCAACCTGAAATCCCATCTGGCGATTCCCTTAAGCATAACTAAATCCTATAAATGTTTACACCACTTGAAGATATTCTCTTTTCAAGATTTTTTGACTTGAAAATATATTTTCTTTAAGATTTTTTCCACTTAAAGATATATCTTTTTCAAGACTTTTTCTTGGTGAAATTAACTAATTCTTAAAGGTTTACAAGAGTGATTTTGTTATTATAACTAACTCTCTCAATAGAGTGGATAATACAATTTAAAGTTCTAATATCTCTATATATCATAAGATAACACTTACAGGATTTGAAAGTGTTTAAGTGTAGTGAGAATGAGATTGAATACTTTGTACTAGATTATGAAGGTTTAATAACACCAGTTTGAGTATAATCAAGGATTGATGATTTTGAAGTATTTATTTGGAATCCCTTGCTAATTTTGCAATTAAACAATATATATATATAAAGAAAAACTAGGTGTTTATAGTCGTTATAATCCCATTAACGAGTCACATGGTCGATCAGTTTAGATTGGTCAAGCCAATTAGTTGATCTGGTCCTGTAAAATTTCTAGATGTTTATCACTAATGAATAAACAGTCAACTAGCTCGTTTGGTCACAACAAATAGTTGATCAATGTAAGCAGAATCTTAGTTTTGATAGATTAAGTTCTTAGAACCGTCTATCTTAAATTATATTAGATTATTTATCAATCATTTAATGCATATAGAGTGAAGTGTGTGAGTTCATTTTAATTGTGCTATCAAGTAGGATATAAAGATTTGTATTAAGCACTTAAAATGCACTTAATCTAAGTCTTCACTTTGCTTCATTCTTGGATTTTTTGATGGATTTCCTCATGAAATCCATTATACTTATTGATATGTTATTTGAATAAACCTATTTAAAACTTATTCTTAACAAGACATATTATTAGTCCATTTTTCATTTTATTGGTATCATCAAAATATATAAAAACATGAATATTTGACCAAAGGTTAACAATTATTTTTGCATATTATCCTTGATGTTTATGTTTTTGCTTGTTTAATGTGATTTTAGATGTTTGTGAACTTTATAGTGGAGTTTCTGTTGTTGGCAAAGACTAAAAATATTTGCGTGTCTCATTATAATTTTTTTCAGTTTAAAAACACTCACTTTTGGAATGTCCTATTTCACCTTTTCCATTATTGTTGGTCCTACATCTGTGAAGGTGAATTAGGGATATCTAATGTAATAACTATGATGGTTTTCATTATGAAAACTTGAACTTTAATGTATTGAAGTTTCTTAAATGTGTTGAGGTTGCTAAAACATCTTGTTTAAGCATATTATTCATGGTTTGATATTTTACTTTTTTGTGATTTTATTGTCTTACATTAGTCATTGTATTGTTTTATTCAAAATTGTTTCCGTGAACTCTTAAATGCCCTTGTGAATACATCTTTAATTTACGATAAACACAAAATGGTTATGGTTACCGTGTTTGATTTTATGGCTAAGAATGCATTTAGTTCTTATATGATTACAATGCTTCCATGTTTAGTTCTTTTAGTAAGTCGAGTCAAAACCTAACTAAAGAGTTTTTCTAAAAAACTTGTCTATCTTTCCAAGTGTGTTTCAAAGTCTTCTTAATTTTTGTTGTTTTTTTTTTTTGCATTTAGGCCAAACCCCTCAAAGTTTGCATCTTGTTTCGTTGTTCATGCTTGCATTCATAATCTTCCTTAATGTTGCAATACCTATTCTTAATACATGAGCAACTTTTACTGAGCAGTATGAACATGTGTTTATATTGTCATTAGACACAAATAACATAAGAAAATAATACCCTTACTCACATGTGTGTGTGTGTGTGTGGGCGCACGCGTGTATTTTCCAAGTTAGTGAGTTTGTATTTTGGTTATAAGACTTATCACATAAGAGATTAATCCCACATTAAAATGCCCTGTTTTTAGCAAAGAAAAACATTACAATATTTTTTTTTTCTAAACATTCATTTACAAAAACAAAATCAAGGATTTCCCTTTTCATATAAAAAACATTGATTCTTAATTCATTACTCACCTACGATGTCTAGAGTAATTAAAGTATAATAGGTCATTACTTTTGATATAAATTAGGGTAGTATATTTGTTACCCTTTGATTTTAAAAATGAAACTCTCTTTTCAAAATGCATAAGTTTTCTTGGTTAGATATCTATCAATAATTCCTAATATAATTGAAACTTCATAAGTTGTTACTCTTAGGTGTCAATTAAGGATAATAAGGTGGTCCATTCATGTGTGAAGTAACTGTCGTTTCAAATAATAATGTTAGCAATAATTAATAATAATTGTAATAATAAAATTTTGGCTTTAAATAATTGTCAACCGATAATTTCTTCACATAATGAATCTTTATTGACCGATATGCATAGATTGATTGAAGGTAATATTATGAGAAAAGAAAATAATGTAAATATAAATATTTATATATTGGTATACTTCAAGTTAATTTAATCATCATAGGTTGTTATCTTTAAACTATATAACTTCTAGTTTAATAAGGAATATCCATGTTGAATACTTCTAGATATGGCCTTTAGGTAAACAAACCATCAATCGGGTTATAGAAATTTTTTAGCAAAATTGCATGTGATTTTCCATCAAAATAAATGAACCATTATAAGTCATTATTTTAAAATTTATATGAGCCTTAAGTTTAGGCCTAGGTCAACATGACCTCATATAGACATGCTTTATTATTCACTAAAGATGTTTGAAAGATCATCACTGATTATAAGCCATGATCGATAATAAATAATCAAAGTACATCATGTCAATTCACTAATTACTTTTTAAATAAAAGGGCCATCACAAATTATTATTTTAATAGTAATCAGGAATGATGAAACAATTTTATATAAGATAGACTTGGACCTTTATTACCGACTGTTTTGCTAAATGGGCCATCACTGATCATTATTTTGGCACTAATTAGAAATGATGAAATAATCTCATATAAGATAGATTTTGGCCCTATTAGCAATCATTTTGTCCTTTGATCTAATATCCTATATGAAACCCACCTTTGATTATAGGTATCCATATATTATTATAGATAGACCGTCAATATATATGCACAATAGACACTTCAAGAATAAAAAATAAATAATAATACAACCTATCTTAAGTAAGATGTTATAAGGTGATGGTATTTTTTTTTTACATGACTAGTTATTTGCCTAAAACTTTGAAAAATTTGTTAGAAATTTTAATGGTTATAAAATATTAGGGCCTTGTTTGTTTCCCGGAAAGTCGTTTCCGGGAAACCATTTTCCAAACTTTCCTGTGTTTGTTTGTCATTAGGAAAGTTGGTCAACGGAAAACAATTTCCGATCAGCGGAAAACACTTTCTAGTCAGCGGAAAACACTTTCCGGTCAACGGAAAACACTTTCTGGTCAATTTTAGTCAAAAAAAAAATTGACTTGGTTTTCAGGAAAGTGTTTTCCTTTTAGCTGTGTTTGTTTTCCGGAAAGTGGTTTCCGGGAAAACACTTTCCAAACTTTCTTGTGTTTGTTTGCCAGTAGGAAAGTTGGTCAATGGAAAACACTTTCCAGTAAAAGGAAAATTTGGCTTGGTTTTCAGGAAAGTGTTTTCCTGAAAAATTTGAGGGGAAAACACTTTCCGGAAGTTGTGAAAAATTTAGAAATGTCATTATTTGCTGATTATATCAAATTTGATCCTCAAACTTTTGATTGCTATATATATTTTGTTTTGAATATTTATTTTTCAATTTCATCTCTTAAAATTTTATTTTTATATTAACTTTGGTCCTTATTTTTATAATTGCTATTTGCTTTTTTCTTATCATTTTTTTATTGAAATTTTTTATTTATCAAATTTGATCCTCATTCTTTTGATTGTTACTTATTTTATTTGAAATAATTTATGAAATGTTGATTATTATTATTTTAATTTCTTCATTTTTCATTTTTTTTTAATTTTTTAGATTTGATCCCTATTATTTTGATTATTATTTGTTTTATTTGAGATAATTTATGAAATTATATATTTTTTTTAATTTCATTCTCATTCAACTTTTTAATTTGTAAGATTTGTTCCTCATTATTTTAATAAACTTGAGAAAAATAAAATATTAATAAGTTATTTTCCAGCTCATTTTCCATGACATAACCAAACACGGGAAAGTGTTTTACAGTTCATTTTCCATAACACTACCAAACATCGAAAAATATTTTCTCGGAATTCACTTTCCAAAAGAAATTCATTTTCCTGCAAACAAACGGAGCCTGGATGACGGTTCACGTATATATTTTGGTATACCTTTTTTCACTTTCAGTAAAATCTCAAAAAGAACAATCAGTATGATGTTGAGTGCTACAGCTGGTATGTTGGGTAGCTACTGCACCATGAAGAGAGAAGTCTAGGCTGTGATTGGTGGATTGAGACAGTTGATTTGGTGGTTGGTGAGGGAGGAGGAGATTGCTGTTACAGTGGGCAGTTGTTGCGGGATGGCTAGCGTGGTCTATGAATGCGGTGGAGATTGTGGCTGTTGGTTAAAGGTTTTATGAGTTTGGTTTATGTGTTATGTAATGGAAGTTGTGAGCGACAACGAGTAGATTTTCGCTTACGACAAGGTGTTCAAGGTGGCAGTGAGAAGGGTTGGAACATGATGTGTTTGAGAGAATGGTGTTTCTATCGACGAGGAGTTTTCGGAGGTGATTTGTCGACTGCAGAGGAAACAATGGCTGCATTGGTTTTTTTTTTTAGCGAGAATTCCTTCTTCTTCTTTTTAAAGTGACTTGTATAGGATTAGATAATCCTAAATTCCTAATCCCTATTAATTATTATTGTTGAGATCCTCGTTAAAATAAAATAAATGAAATTTGAAAACTAATAATACAATTTTTTATTTTATTTCTTGTGATTAGTGGTAAATTAAAATTTCCTTGACTTGTAAAATCTCCCTACAATTTTTCGGTTCTGTTTGATTTTTTATTTATTTTTCTCATTTATTCATCATTTCACGTACGCCTTTATGAAATTAAATAAATAGCATCAATAACGACTTTTAAAAAAGAAAAAAAATACATTGAACAATAGGGATATAAATAGATTGAGAACTCCGCAAGGATTCTAAAAAGAAAAGAGAAACGGAGCTAGGAAGTATAAGAATTTCTGATGCAGTAGATAGTTTGCCAACAAATGGTGATAAAGAGAAGCCATATATTATATTTTTAGATTATGAGTTTCATAGATGGCATACGTACGTATTACATTAGTGCATCAAGTTGGAACACACAAAACAAAATCACAAGATCGAAATGAAAAACATCCCTTATTTTCTCACAGACAAGCGTTACCGATCTCAGGCCTCAATACATGAAAACATCTAGAGCTCTAGCTTTGCTTCATCACTCTTGAGCTTGGCTGGCTCTTCTCCCCCCTCAATGCTAACCACCGTAGGACCCTTGATTTTGTCCAGGGACAAATTGGAAAGTGACAAAATGAGAACTCCATTCTCAAGCTTAGCCTTCACAGAATCCAAGTCCACATTCTCTGGCAGCTTAAACTGCCTGATGAACTTGCCATACGATCTCTCTACTCTGTGCCAGTGATCCCCCTTTTTCTCCTCTTCTCTCTTCCTCTCTCCACTCACTCTCAACACCCTATTCTGGTCAATTTCGATCTTCACCTCCTCTTTCTTCATTCCTGGTACATCTATCATGATAACATGACCCTCAGGTGTTTCTTTCCAGTCTACTCGGGCTGGAGAGAGTGCCACATGATCGTCCTTGTCGAACCCAAGTGGGATATGTTCCAAGACCCTGAAGGGGTCCGGTAAACGGTCCAGCCAGAAATCAGTCAGGAGACTCCCAGGACGGTCTGAAAATGGCAGGAGAGATGCATTAGAGAACCCAACAAGGCAGAGAACGAGCAGGACTGAGAAGGCAAGTGACTGCTGCCTCATTTTTCTATAACTTGTAGTTTGTTTGTTTGTTTTTTTTTTCCCAGAGGGCTTAAGGGACTGATACAACTTGCAAGAATGTGTTTTTGTTCCTGTCTGAAATGAAATGAGTCCATTCCCGGATTTATATAGGCTATAGTTATAGAGCATTGGTTCTTGAACATTCTGGGACTGGTTTTTTTTTTTTTTTAGAAGATGGGGAAGGTTCGAGCCGCTTTGAGAGTAATAATTAACGATAAGCCATGAGGTGGCAATCTGTGCTTAATTAATCGGGACAATTCCTACACGTTCCAGAGACTTCATGTGAATTCTTATTCTTGTGTAGAAATTTCTCGAATTTAAATGGCAGCCCCTTTCAAGATGCGAGTTAGTAGCTTATATTTACTAGTGGTTTAGTATGTTTTTTAAAATATTTTTATTTGAATATTTTATTTTAAGTAATTAAATTTGAGCAGCTTATATTTCCCAGTCACAATAACAATTTTATTGCGGATATTCTATTTTAAATAACTAAATTTTTTTTTTTTTAATTTGAATACAATTTTGAAATATTTTTTTTTATTGTATGTTTTTGTATATGTATTTTACTTGGATGTTTACTTATTTTATTGTTTTTTCTCAAACAAACTTCTTGTATGGATACATGATTTTGTAAATGTTATGGTTTGTTTTAAATTTTGTAAAATTATATTTGTTTGTAAATTATTGAAATATTTGTCGAATTACCAATTAAGAAATGTTGTGATGATATAAACAATGACTTGTTTAACATATCTGTTTTATATTTTATCAATTTTATTGACAAGTTATAATTTTCGTAAATTAATATGTATAAATTTGTATGAACGTAGATAATTGATAATGAATTAAAAAAAATATAAAAGTAGGTGTATTATTTACTTGACGTTAATTAATAAATATATATTATTGTCATCATTATTTGATATATATAGGTTCGACAAAATTCATGGATAATCGTTCATTTGATATATATTGTTGTCATCATTATTTGATATCAATTATTTGATCATGTCAACTTGGAAACATTACCTTTGACCTAAGGAGTTTGTAATTCATATCAATTACTAATCTTCGAGACAATTGAAAAGTTAAGGTAAGTTGAATCGTATAAATGCCAAGCAGGTGGAATTTATTGAAATATTTTCATACATCATGAAATACAAAAGGTAAGAAAAATATAATTGCATATGCATTATCGTAAAGGTATGTTCTTCTTCCAATATCAACTTACACCAAAACTAATTGATTTCTTAGGCATGATGGATTTTTATTTGAAGATAAATATGTGTGCCTAATTGTTCAATGCTTGAATTGCTTGTAAAGGAAGCTCATGGTGGCAAATTAATGGAACACTTTAAAATTACCCAAGTCAAGGAAAAGAATGGGCTCTATATTTCTTGTTGTATGTAGATTTTCTAAGATGACAAATTTCATATCTTACCATAAAATTGATGATGCAATAAATATAGCCGATCTATTTTTTAGGGAGGTAGTTCAGTTATATGGTGTTTTAAGGAGCATTATATCAAGATATTAAGTTTTTGAGCTATTTTTAGAAAGTTTTGTGGGGTAGGTTAGAAACTAAAACTTTATTTTCTACTACTTGTCATCCATAAATAAATGGTCAAATTAAAGTAGTAAACAAGACTTGAACTCATTTATTGAGAGCTATTGTTCAGAAGAATATTAAAAAAATAGAAAGATTGTTTATCATTTATTGATTTGTATATAACACAATGTGCATTCTACTAATTATTTCTCATTTAAGATTGTTTATGGTTTTAATCCTTTAACATCATTAGATTCGATTCATTTATTTTTTAATGAAAGTGTTAGTTTTGATGGTAATTAAAAAGTATAAGTGGTGCATGACTTGCATGCAAAGATACATAAATAGATATAGAAAAAGAATGAGCAATATGCATTCAAAGCTAAAATAGGGCATAAATTAGTAAGGTTTAAACCAGGAGGTTGGGTTTGGGTGTATACAAGGAAGGAAAGGTTTCATAAACTGATTAGTATTTAAAAGCGTATTTTTATCAAGGTTTTATATTATCATATTGCATTTAAAGTATCATTAAATTCCCTAACTTGAGCATGTTTTATAATAACAAGTTTGATAATATAAGATATCTTTAATTTATGGTAAATGCTCATTTCAAATGCAGGCATATCTCACAATTTAAAGGATTGATTGATGTGTTTAATTATTGAAATTGAGAAGACAAAGAGATGGTTAAGCTTAAAAAAGAGATGCTAGTTTAATTCAAACTGGAAAACATTCGGTTATTGGATCATAATTGGAGCTGTAGAACATGGATATAGGTTTGGTTTATATGGATGGAAAGCTAAGACATAGGCCTAAAACTCTCATGAAGAGTCCAAGATTTAAAATGGCCCCTTTTAAGTTTAAATTGTAGCAACAAAAGAGAAGTCGGAATCTGTTATGCAGCCCAGATACTATTCAGTGTTCAACCCATATCTCGAGTTCTAGAAGTCCAAATGAGCTCATTCTTGTTTTGTTGGAAAGTTGAGATAAATTCTCAGAACTTTCATGAAGACTATCTGTTGAAATTCGGATGTTAGCAATGATGTTTTGTTCAAACAAGATAATGGTTGTCACCAAGTGAAGAGGTGGCCGCTCACTCAATAATTTTCCATACATTTATGCTTTTCATTTCCTTTACTATACTTAGTTAACTTTCATAATAATTATGTTCTTATCTAGTTTATTTATGTTTCTCTTATTCATAATGTTTAGCTAAGTTTATTATGTCAAGGTGAAAAGGTTTCATTAATGGTATTAGAATATGTAACATCCCCCGTACCGAAACCAATGTATTAACCTTAAACAAAAGAAACATGGTAATTTTTTTTTTCCTTTATTGATCTGATACACAGTTTATTGAAATTTCTACCAAAATTTTGGCAGAGTTTTTCCTATGCCAGAAGGTCCCAAGTTATCGACAAATCATTTGTACACATCTTGTATTCATTGTTCATACACAATCCAATCATTCCAAGTCTCAAACTATAAACTTTTAAGATAAAATTTACACAATTATGAAGTTACAAAAATGAGAAGAATCCTAGGATTTAAGAGGTAACCATTAATTAACCATTGTAATTGCATTCATACGTTAGCGTAATAAAGATTTTAAATTTCAATTTACTATTTACAATTTTGTTTTTAAAATAACACTACATAACTTTATACATACAATTTAGGAGTATTATTATATACAACCCAAAGGGAAAATTCTTCATTCTTCCTATTAACTTAAGTGACTATATAGAGGGAACACCCAAGCATTAACTAAGGGTTATGCTGCTGAGATGAACCTGTATAGTAATTTGCATAAATATAATTAAATTAATTAAGGTGATCTAGTATATTTTTTATTACACTAACAATTTGCTTTTTAATTCTTTTATTCATGAATTTCTATAGTTTCCTACATGCCAGCACACAAATCTTGTCCAATAATAACTAATTCTATTGATCACCCTTTTGCATGGTACCGGTTTCAAACCAGAACACCGGTCCAAACATCAGCCCATTCATAGGGCACCAGTTCCAAACCAGTACACTGGTCCATTCCTCAACCCATTCACAGGGCACCAGTTCCAAAACAGGACATTGGTCCATTCATCATTCAAACATTACATATAAATCAAAAATTTGAACAACATCTTATTAGGGATTAAATTAAAGAATTACACAAGTCGTTAAATTAGAAATTGAAGTGTCAGACACCTACTTGAAAACTGTGCTCTACCAGTCATCCCCTGCTCTCGTCTATTTTCCACAATTTCACCTTTTATTAGAAAATAATGAGTCAAGAGATTGAGAACAACCACTTTTCCTTTTCTATTTCCTTCCTTCTTCTAACCCTTCCCTTCTCACTAGTAAATTTTTTCTAAGTTTTCTTCTTAAATCTTATATGAAGCACTCTCAGTTCACTTACTCTCACTTTTCTTTGGATTCAAATGAATAATTTACAAGGTTTTCTCTCAATTTTTGTTTTCTCCTCTTTCTTCCTCTCCTTGGCCGGCCATTACTCTAGGGATTTCTAGAGATTTCTTGTTATTTATAATTATGTTCTTTCCTTATTTGCAGCTTGCCCCCTATATTTACTTCTATTTTCACATTGACCCCACCATTCTTTTTGTCAATCCATTGACCCCCACTACTTCTCTTTCTCTTTATCAACTCCTTACTTCTTTATTATTGTTTTCAATTTCACCCCTTCTCATCAAACAACTTCGCTTTTAATCCAATTAATTTGTTAAATTTAATCATTTCTCCACATCCTTTTTATTTTATTTTATTTTACTAAATCAAGATGAGATTATTATATTCGAGGGTTTACAAAATATGTATAATATAAATTCAACATGGACTTCAATATTTATATCCAATAAAATTTATTATTAATATGTCTTATTTTTTGATCTTACTAATTCTTAATACCTTGCTTGTTAAATGATTAATCTAGATTGGTGTTGTACAATCTTTGGTACAACAATACTTGGCACTTTTATAGCCTACTGTATGGTAGAACCAAAACCTGTGCTATGAAAGGAACTTGATTTGCTGTTAACATAAGTTAGCATTATGAATTCTTGATAATATTTAAAAGTATGATGTTACTAAAATAAGATAATTAATATGATCATGTTAAAAATTTATAATGAATTATTAAGGATAAATCATTCGATTTGAACCTCCTTTGTGTGTGGTTTCCAGTTGATTAATAAAAAATAGTTTATACTATACTTATTTCTAATACTATTAGTGAATCCTTTAACCTTGACAATTGTTTTTATCTTTGATTAATACTCACATCAATATCACATCTCAAAAGTTCTCTTCAACTCCTTTTCATTTGTTGTTTATAATTTTATATAGTTCACCTCCGGTCTTGCCGGTTTATTTATTACTTCGACACTCCTACACTTGGGATAAGACTTCTTTTGATTGTGTCAAGTTTTTGGCGTCGTTGCCGGGGAGGTAATTTTATAAATTATATATTTTATTTTATTTTTCTTTTCACTTTTATTGTTTTTCTATTTTTTTTCTTTGTTTCTTCTTTTTCCTTTTCTTTCTGCATGAGAGTTTGGTCACACATATTAAGTGGTAGATTTTGTAGGAAATCTTCATCCTTTTTATAAAACATGGCAGAAGAGGATAAACAGTCGCTTCATAATAAGAATAATGAGAATAATCGAGTTAGAACACTTAGAAACCATATGAATACAACAAGAATAAGTGCACCTTTATGTATAGTTTTCCCTCTTGAAGCATCTCACTTTAAGTTTAAGCCATATATTATTCAACTTTTACCTACTTTTCATGGCTTAGATCTAGAAAATCCATACTTGTATTTGAGAGAATTTGAAGAAGTTTATAATACCTATAATGACTTAAATTGTAGCATGAATACCATCAGATTAAAGCTTTTTTCTTTTTATTTAAAAGATAAAGCTAAAACATGGCTACAAAATCTTAGATCCATTCATGCTTGGGATGAAATGCAACAACAGTTTTTAAAGAAGTTTTTCCCTTCTCATAGAACAAACTCTTTCAAAAGACAAATCACCATATTCATTTAAAAGCCAAGAGAAACATTTTACCAGTGTTGTGATAGGTATAAAGACTTGTTTAATGCATGTCCTCATCATGGTTTTGAAACATGGAGATTGGTTTCAAAGTTTTATGAAGGGTTAACACCTAAAGATAGGCAAATTGTGGAATTGATGTGGAATGAAACTTTTGAAGATAAAGACCTTGATGAAACAATGGAGTACCTAGACTTGTTAGCTGAAAATGCTCAAAGTTGGGACATTACAGGTACTTGTGAGGCACTAGGTAAAACTCAACTTCATACATCTAGTGGAGGCATGTACAACCCTAGGGAAGATCATGACCTCCAAGCTAATTATGCATCTTTAGCTAGAAAAGTCGAGGCACTAGAATTTACACCTATTCAAGAAATTGTGTGTCAAATTTATGAAACTAATGAACACTCAACCAATAATTGTCTAACTTTGTCTTCTTTCAAGGAATGTCTCCATGAACAAGCCAATGATTTAAACAGTTTCCAAAGGTCAAATTGTAACCTAACAATTGCCACCAGGTTTTTCCATTCCAAATGACTCTCAGGTTTGTAAACTCAAAACGAGCTTATATGGTCTAAAACAAGCTTCTAGACAATGGTTCTCCAAGTTGTCTTCCTCTTTACTGCATTTTGGTTTCAATCAAGCAAAGTCAGATTCTAGTCTTTTCATCAGACAAACATCAACCAACTTTATGGCGTTGTTAATACATGTTGATGATGTGATCATAGCTTCCAATGATCTTGTAGAAATAACTACTGTAAAAAGGTTTCTTCATAAATCTTTTACTATAAAAGATTTGGGTGAGCTGAAATACTTTCTAGGCATTGAAGTAGCCAAATCTGCTAAAGGTATTATTCTTTACCAAAGAAAGTATGCTTCAGATGTGTTAGAAGACAATGGTTTTTCTGGTTCTAAACCCGTTAGCTTTCCTATGGAATCAGCTTTGCAACTCACTGCTAATGATCCTAGTCCTTTATTATCTGATCATGTATCCTATCGAAGACTTATTGGCAAACTTCTTTATCTCACAATCACACAACCACATTTATCATATGCAATCCAAGCTCCCATCCAATTTATGTCCAATCCTCATACAATGCACTTACAACCTGCAGAGAGAATCCTTCGATATCTTAAGGCAACCTCAGGTCAAGGCTTAATTCTCAAAGCGGATTCTGATTTGCATTTAAAGGCATATTCTGATAATGATTGGGGTGGTTACATTGATATTAGAAGGAGTGTCACTTGTTTTTCAGTTTTCCTTGGGGATTCTTTAGTATCTTGGAAATCAAAGAAGCAACCTATTGTCAGTAGGTTCTCGGCAGAAGCTGAATATAGAGCTTTATAAACTACAACATGTGAGCTTCAATGGTTAGTTTATTTGTTGGCTGATTTAAAAAATAACACATTTTTAGGTTGCATTGTTGTACACTGACAGAAAACCTGCTTCAGAAATTGCTTCCAATCCAATACACCATGAAAAGAACTAAACATATATAACTAGATTGTCATTTAGTTAGGGAGAAATTGCATGGGGGTTTGATCAAAATCATCCACATTCCTTTTAGGTTTCAATTGGTTGATATTCTCACTAAACCTCTGGTTGCCTCAATTTTCATCATCTTCTTAGCAAGATGGGAATGATGAATATCTATTCTCATCTTGAGGGGAGATGTTGGAAAATATAGAATGTGATTGATAAATCAGAGTTAAAGTCTGTAGCTAATTAGAAAGTGGTTAGTAGTTAGAGTTTGTTACTAACATATTAAAGTTAGTTATACCAACAAGTCCACACACACACACACACACACACATTATCTTATAAAGCAAAATCAAAGAAATATCAGAAAGGAGAATTCCTTTCAATCAGAACACATGTTTCCTCTCTAGAGTTCATATTTCTATTTTGTACAGTTTTACATGTTTCTAGTTTTTCTAGTTAACATAATCATTATCTCAAAGAAACATGCATGTTTGGTAGACATTAATATGAAAAACATGTATAAAACGAATTACAAATTAGAGAACTTGACAAGATATACATGTCTCGTGGCGTAAGCACATCCCAAACTTTGTACGATTTCGTAACTGAACATGTTTCCAAATTCTTGATGCACAACTATATAGCTTCTTTTTCCTTTTTCTAAGTTTGCTTTTAAAGCGTGTTTGAGAATGTAACAGTTGCTTTTCAAAGTATTTTTTCATTTCAAAATACATTAAAATAATATATTTTTTTTATTTTAAAAAATTATTTTTAACATTAACACATCAAAAAATCTGAAAACATATATAAAAAACATATTAATTTAAAACAAGATAAAAAATAAATAAAAAATTAAATTTTTTAAAATCACTTCCAAAACACACCGCTAGTGTGAAGCCACTTTGAAGGCTAGGGAGCAATCCATTATAATCATAACCACCAGACATGGTCAATATCCGGGGTACGAGAATTCATAATGTAGGGAGGGAACCGAGTAAACCGTTTGTAGAGAAGAAGGAAGCTTTCTTATTGCTATTAATTTAATGTACAATACTCAAGATTAATGTCACTTTCGTCCAACCCGTATTGATGGAACTTCTTCGTCTAAGGATGTCGTGCTATTATTAGGACGTGCTAAAAAATATTTTAAACTTGCAAGGGAAATAATAAATGAAAAACAATATATTTATTATAGAGACAAATAGTATGATAGAAAAAAATAACATATTAAAAATAATAAATGTTGCTGACATATGTTCTCCTAATATCATGACATCTATCGGCATAAGGATATTTCCTCCAACCAGGGATGGAGTAATCATTGAATGCTAAGCTCCATTGCCCCCTACAACAATCACATTTTCAGAAGAATGGCTATGACATCTACCTCTCCTTCTATCTACACCAGACAATTACAATTGATTTTTTAATGTGTATTTAAACTCTGACCTCAACCACATCACCATCTTTGAGCTCTGTATTGGGTAATACCAACTGACCATTAACCAAAACCAGCTTTCCGTCAAATCCCACTCTTCTTGCAACATCTGCAGCAGTGCTACCCCTTCTTAACCTGATTATTTCACCATGAGGCCAACATACAATGACCACTTCCCTCAGGCCACCGGATTCAAGACAACTATAAGACTTCCGCTCATGCTTTGGTTGCCCAAGAATTGCTTCATATCGTAGTTGCTCTTCCCACTGAAGCATTGTCCTTAAAAGACGCACCTGAAAGTAAAACAAAATTCAATCATGAGAATGTTCTGAGCAGCTATCCTATTTAGGCAAGAGCATGTGCCTGGGCTCACATGCATGCCTCTGTGGATGGACACTCGCCGGTATCTTATTTGAGCTGACGTAGATTTGTGAGACAGATATTTCTACATTATAAACAGTAAACAAATGAAGATTACATGTAGCTGTATGTAGTTCAGAGTGAATCATTAATCTAACAAGATAGGCTGAGAGCTTGATAATTCCTGATCAATGTTCCAATGTGATTTTTAAATTTTTTACGAATATCATGATGAACTTGTTATGGACCCTTGTTGCTTCTCATTATGGAATTTGAGGAGGAGGGGAGATGAATTCCGTTATCTGCTAGTTGGCGGATGATGCAAAATAAATCATGTAATTAGTTAAGCGAGAGAAAACGGTTTCAAAATCCTTCCCCATTTTTTAAACTCAGTCTGAAATGATAAGAGAAATGCACCGTGTAAACACTTGTTGCAAATAAAGCATGTTTCACAACACATGTTTCTCAATTCACATCTGTGATGTTCCTTAAATAATATGCTAAGCCTTTAGTTGATCCTCACTACCTAGACTTGTTATCATAAAACAGTAGCAAATCATGCATGGAGATGAAGGAAAACATGGACATGTGAGCGAGAGTACAAAAGTGACCAATTCTCAAGACTTCTGAAAACTTCTGAAAGGATCTCTCACACATAATATTTGTACATGTGTGTAAGAAACTGAAACTATATGTAATTGATAGAAATGGCAGCAAGACAAGAAATTGGGCAAGAATATAAGAATGTCTTTAGTATTTGACCCGTTAGTTATCAGGGTTAAGAAATAACAGGATAATAAAACGAACCTTATTATTGATGCTAGCTTCCATAGAAGTTGAAGCAACAGTGTCTATGCTTGGCCTAGATGCAATAGAATCAACTGGCTTGCCCTCAAAAACAGCAGAAAGAACAGCTCTATATTCAGATTCTTCTTCTTCCATTAGATCAATAACCTGGATGAAGGTTGGCAATAGGCGCTCAAATTGATCTTGCTGCATGATAACATATGAATTCATTCATGTCTCATAGAAAGTCCAATTTTCCACTAAGTTGGCTAATTTATGATTGTCCATAGATATAAAAGTTCACCAAACGAAGCAAGGGGTAAGTGAGATAATAGACACTTGTAGAAGGGTAGCACAAAACCTAAACGAGAAATATCATGTTTAGATAGCTGTTGTTACCACAGTTCTCATAGTTCTACACTCCCACATCTAATTATGATCCTCCATATTTTAAGCAGGTTTTGAAAAGCATTCAGGAAAGAAACGGGAAAGGGAGAGGAGAGTGGCAGCAATCCTAGCAATCATCTAGTACTCTAGCTAAATCTTCTCCCAACCACACATTTATAACAGCAAGTCAAGGCTCTCAACAAAAACAGATCTAACTACAATCAATGTGTTTTCTATTGTTTGACCAAGCTCTTCCAGAAGGAAAAGAAGAAAAGAATAAAAGACAGTTTGCAATGGAAGTTCCACCATCGTCAATGCTAATCAAGGACAGGGAAAGAACTACCCCAAGCAGCGAAATTCTGAGGTTTCTTCTTTTAGTTTGAAGCATGAATCATGAATACAATCATTAAACTTACCTCCAAAGCTCCAACAAGAAGGTCAGGTTGCAAAAAAACATTCAGTTTAGGGAGTCTACCTCATTGTAGCAACTGGTGGAAGAAATTGGATACATAACATTGTTTATATAAAAGGTAAGGCTGGTTGAACCAGCTAAACAGTAGATCTGGCACCAATCCATTCCGAATTAATATTTTGATTGTTTAAGCAATTGATCCATTAAAATCTCGATGACTATATTCTAGATGACCCATCCATGCAAAAGTGAAGCCAAGAAGCCAGGTTTGTAGGTGGAAGTTGGAACTACTAGCAAGAAGCAATGGCAAAGCTCTCTTTTAAAGAGGCAAGGTCCAAAATCCTTTCAATTTTTTATTAGTCAGGGACCTTGCAGTTTAGGAATTAAAATTACCATATGTCCATGTATCATATCAATTTGATTATATATATATACACACACATGAAAAGAAAAGAAAAAACTATAATTGACCCCTCCACCACCCGAATTGGACCATTTGAGACCCTCCATCCATGTCCGTTAGTTTGATTGAACGATGTCAGTTGACCAGTTGCTGGCCAATCAGATGTTGACATGTTACAGTCCCACTATAACAAGACTGAAAATTGTCGGATGCCTTGTGATATGTGAATTTAGTTAAATTAAACCCTCTATTTATAATTTGATCAAATCAAATCCTTTAATTCTAGAATTAAGTTATTTTAAACCCTTCGTCCATGTTTTCCATTAGATTGACTATGATTTGTTAATTGACCAAAGGTAGCCAATTAAAATTGAAATTAAAAATTCAACAAAAAAAATTAAAACATAGAAAAATTAGAAGTAAAATACAATTAAAATTTATTAAGGTCAATAAAATTGGAAAAAAAAATGGAGCAATTAATTTTAATGCACGGTGTAGTGCACATGTCATCATGATATTGGCTATCTTCCATCAATTAACAAATCATGGTCATGTAATGAAAAGCATAAATGGACCAAAAAAATAACTGAAAATTTGAAACCAAAGGGTTCAATTTGGCTTGACATTTTTCACAATTTAATCAAATTTAAATCTTGTATTTTTGCTATTTTCTTTTTATAGGGACTACACCTGCCCGCCCTCTACTCCCCTCTTTTATTTGCTAGGTGTATCTTAAATGATATGCATCAAGTCAGATGTGAATTTTTCCTTAAAATGTTTATTGACCAGTTTCATTATTGATTTTTCTTCACGCCTATCACTAGGGTTTCTTGATAAAAACAAAATACTTATCGTCCAAAAATTTTTTGTTGTTGCGTCAAGATTATATATATATATTCAAATCGGTTTGGGTCAAAAGTTTTATAATCGGTTCGGTTCAAATAAATTTGGGTTGTTTCGGGTTTTCCTAGTTTTAAGTTTCAGTTAGATTATTTCTATAGTTTAGAGATAATTTTTGAGTTAATTTTAGTTTCTCATATTGTTAATTAATTCTAGTATGTCGTCTTGTCGTAAAGTATCTTGTGAATCATCACAGATCCTTAAGTAAAACACGAGAGTGTAAACACGTGAGGTAATGAGTAAAGAATATATATTTCTTGTCAACTAACCAATTTTTTAGATTCAAAGATATCTGAGTCAAGCAATAACATGGCACCACAGAGAAGAAAATAAGATTGGAACTCAGTTACGAATTATGAATCAGTGAATGAACCAGAAAGCCAATAAATTTAGAGATAGGTTGTATAGGTTGGAGAGGCAGTGTGCTAATGATCAAGATGATGTTTAAAATAGACCTGAGCAAAGAGAATTTAATATTATAAGGGTTGTTTGATGAGTTCACACCGATGTGGATGAGTTTGTGGGTGATAATGTGGACATAAGTGATATTGATTTTGATAATATGTCGTTGGGCCATGGGAACAGTTTGGACAGCAGCAGAATCATTGGTATGGAGATGATAGATACGATGATAATTTCAACTAGAGAAGTAATAAAAGGTATGGTGACCATAATATTGAGTTTGGTAAAGATTTTGATACAATTAAGTTGAAAATACTGGCTTTTTCGAGAAAGAATGATATGGGAGCTTATTTAGAGTGGAAGAAAATGGAATGAATTTTATTTTTTTTGTCATAATTATCTGGAGCTCAAGAAAATCAAGTTTGTTGTGATTGTTTATAATGACTGTCATTGTGTTGTGAGATTAGTTGGTGACAAACCACAAGAAGAATTTTAAGAGGCAAATTAATACTTAGAATAAGATGAAATCCATTTTAAGGATGAGATTTGTGCCTAGCCATTACTACAGAGAGTTGTATCAAAGATTGCAGAGTTTGTGCCAAGATACAAAGAGTGTTGATGAGTACTTCAAAGAGATGAAACTTGTTATGATTCGGGTTAATGTTGAGGAAGATATAAAGGCTACTATGGCTAAATTCATGAATGGAATTAATAGTGATATAACTCATATTGTGGAGTTGCATCATTATATGGAGTTGGAAGAAATGGTTTATATGGTCGTAAAGGTGGAGAGAGCTTAAACAGAAAGGTATCATTCAACAAAGCCAATGATTAAGCCCTTCGACACCTTGAAAATCTAATTGGAAGGCTAACACTAGGGCTGGTCCATCACAGCCGAATGATGAGGGTAAAAATCGAATACCAAGAGAGAAGAAAGACATCTTAGGCGCTGTTAAAGGTAACAATGATACTTCTACTTCTCGTAACCATGATATTAAATGCTTTCATTATTTGGGTTTAGATCATGTTGCTTCACAACATCTAGACAAAAGAGTCATGGTTATGAAAACCAATAATAATGTTGAGAGTGATGGGGAGGATGAAGATGTCATCATTGGAAGATGTTGATGATGTTTGTGTTGAGTATCAAGTTGAGGGAAACACTTGTGATGATGAGAGCATTGAATATGCACGTCAAGGTGGATGATTTGGAAAATCAGATGGAGAACATATTCCACACGAGATGTCATGTTCAGAATAAGGTATGTAACTTAATTCTAGAAGGTGGTAGTTGCACTAATGTAACTAGTACTAAATTAGTAAAAATGTTAAACTTGCATAATACCAAACATCACATACCTTATAAATTACAGTGATAGAATAATAGTGGTGAGGTGAAGGTGAATAACTAGGTTTTAGTTGTTTTTTCAATTGGTAAATATTGTGATGAAGTGTTATGTGAAGTTGTGTCAATACAAGCTAGTCATTTGTTGCTAGGTAGACCATGGCAGTATAATAGAAGAGTTATGAATGATGGATTGACAAATAAATATTCATTTGATAGATGGAAGGCCTAAACTCTTGCACCTTTTACACCTAGGCAAATATTTAATCAGCAACTGAAATTGAAGGAAAAGATGGCTGAAAATGAGCTTGTATATCAAGGAGATCTTCTTTGCTAACAAAGTTCTTTTGAACTTTAATGATGATGCTATTTTTCAGCTTGGTACTCATTTGTTTTTTTCAAGAGATAATCTTCTTGTTATAGATTCGAGAAAGAATCCTTTTGAAGAGAAAGGAGATTATATGAACCAGGTTAAGTCTGAATTTTGACTTGAAATAATCCTCCCTAGTTTTGTGAGATCGAGCATATCTCTCAAACCATATATCAGAGCGAGCTGAAATTTTACACAGAAATACTAGACATATGAAACTATATTGTGGTAAAGTTTCAAGTCAATCAAAGTTCAAGAACATATTATTTAAATTGGTCGAAGTTATTGTTACTGTTTTGGCAGATTCGTCGACAAAGTGTTCTTTCTTGACTATTTTCAGCCCAATCAATCCAGATTTGTAATGGTTTAATTTTGAACAGCAAATGCAGATTAAATAATACTTATTTCGACCCTAAACTTATGCATGGACTTGGGCTACAAGGATTCCTAATATGGCCTGGATTCATTGAATAATTGGAGTTCATGCTTTGCAAGGATTTCAAATCTCACATGAACTTGATGTGATGGCAATAGAAGGAGATCTTTTTCTTGGTTTTTTGTTTTCTTATTTTGCAGGTATTCCTAGCATATCAAGAAGACTAAAAAGGGGCAATATAAAAAAGAAAATTATAGTAATCAAAACAAAGTTTCCTACTTGAATGAATTCCTAACACTAAAAGTTTTGACCAAAACTACTCAAGAGAGCTTGAGATTTGAGCTACATGGAGAAATTCTAGCATGGAGACTTTGCTTTTATAATCCTATTTTATTTATTTAAAGTTAAACAAATATTTTTAATTTGGATTAGTTATGGCCCATTAAATATTGTTTAGGGTTTACTTCATTATTAGACTTATGGTAGCTAATCCTTAGATTGGGCTTGTGGCTTGCAATCCAAAAGGGATGCATTAGGGTCATTTAGATTAGACTATATAATGGTTTTAGAGCCGTAAATTTCAGCAACTTAATGATAATAAACGTGAGTTTCTTCCTTTTGATTGTTTGTGGTTGAACATCCTTTCTTTGCAAAAAAAATTAAAATCGTACAACCACCTTATCAAAAATTAATTGGTTTCGTGGCATCATTTGCATACTTCGAGTTGTGAGGTACATAGTTATATCTGAGTCCAAGTTTATTCCAATACTTTTGGTTCTTGTGTACTGGGTTTACCTCTATATCATTATTTTATAAAACCTGGTTTTTCAGCTTTTCGAGTTATATTTCAACTTCATTAAAGGTTACTTGACTACGTGATCAAGAAACCCACATTGTTTAGTCCTTGGGGTAATAATCTAGTTAAACAATAACAACAAAAGGTCAACTCCTTGAGAAAAAGTAAAAGTTATAATAAATAACCAATAAAAATTGACACCAAACAACAGACCCCACTCCACACTCCAACACACCTGTCTTTAAGTCTCTAGCCTCACTTCTAGCTCTTAACAAGCTTTTTCCTAAAAAAAATAAAAATAAAGGTGGGCTTCATAATTGCTTTTCCCTCCAAAAAGTAAAAATAAAGGTGGGCTTCATAATTGCAACCTAGTAATCTCTACAAAATTTGTGTTCTGTTTTCTATTTTTTATAATTTAAATTAAAAGATTACAAATCACAATCTTATTTTATCTTGAGCCAACAGTTCTACCAATGCCCAACTGGTTTAACTAGTGACCAATTGACCTAGACTCTTGCTTGGGTAAAGGTCTGCTATACGGTCAATAACACTAGTACAAGCTAGGGAAATGGGGAAATGGTGTTGAGAGATTATAACACTACTTCCAGTTACTTTGGGAGAAAGAAAAATCCTTTATAAGAAGCTTTTGTTTAGAAATCACTCCTATTTGCATTTGACAACATGTGAAGTGATGAACTACCAGTTTTCAAAATACTGTGAATCTCCTTCACAATTCTTATTTGAAAAATGTAAGTTTCACATTATAAACAAATTTCATGCCATGCTTAAATATCATGGAACAATGAAGTCAGCATTTACCTTTTCTCATCAAGTCACATAAAACATGTATTAAAAAAAAAAGGTTCATATTAAACATACCTTGTGGTACATACCATCACGACAAAATGTATACTTTTCAAGGCAAGTACACCAATCACCATGTCCTGGCTCACACCACCACTCATCAGATACCTAGAAAGCCAAGTCATCAATAAAAGCGCAAGCGGTAATTAACCTCATCATTCATACAAATCTAAGGGTTCTTGTTTCGTGTAGAATATTTTACAAAAAAATTGGTTTGTGTATAATATTTTACATTCAAACTATAAACTAAGTTTATTTATTATAAAATATTTTCATATCATAAAGTTCTATAAAATAAGACAATTATCAAGTAACAATCATCCAAATATTTCAACCACCATCACTTTCACCACTATCACTACCGCTATGCTGTTGCTGCACCATTACCATCGTAGTGGTTGTCATCACCGCCACCACCTCCTCCACCATCACCACCATTATCTTATTGCAACAATCACAATTACAACACATCATCATCATTTTGCTACCACTATATTTTCACATCATTACTATCATACATTGCAAAATTTGTTCCAAGTGATGGGAAAAGTTGTTTGCAAACAACAAGATTATTATGAAAAATAAAAGACAAGAGTTCAAACCCCTAACAGCTCGGAAAATTCCAATCAAACTCTTCTCAAGTTCTTTTCCTCAAAAGCCAATTTCTTTATACTTCACAAAGCATGGCATTTTGAGCATTAAAGAATAAAAGTTTCGGGAGATGTTTAGAATCTCCAAATATCTATCTTGAATATTGTTAAAATTCACTACGCATATTAAATATAGAAAGAGGAGGAGCTCAACCTTCTTAAATAATCTTGCATAAGCTTCCCATTGCTTTATTTGAAAAGAAGATCTTCTATCAGCTACTGCTTCAGAAGCTGCCAATCCAAAGCTAACAGCAACAAGCAATTCTCTTCCACCATTTTCTACTCTGAAATGCAAATATTGGAGAATTTCAACCTCTAAGTCGTTATGTTTGGCTATAATGTGACGGGATGAAAAATAAAAAGATGGAAAACAATAAACCCACCATGAATGCAACCTATGAATTTAGCTTTGATTCAGGTGAATATTTAGGCAAGGAACAGAAGGAGACAAACATTCAACCCTAAGCTTTAATTTGGTTCCATAAATGCTTTGACAATTCCAAGTAGGAAGTTAGTTTAGGTTTTCCAGTGTGCTTTCGATTCCAGCAGCAGCTGTGTCCCAGGTAGTAGAGTCGGGGATAATTCCATAATTTTGCAAGTTGCTAGGAATTTCTCCAGTAGAGTCAAGTTTTTATTTTCCTAGTAGATGTTTTATTCAGACCTTAAATAGGCGGGCTTGTTAGCGTTCCTATGTAGGAGAGCTTGTACTCTCCTATTGTGGAATCTAAGCAAGAATAACTCGAGCATTATAAATCTGGGTAGTAGAGTCGGGGATAATTCCATAATTTTGCAAGTTGCTAGGAATTTCTCTAGTAGAGTCAATTTTTTATTTTCCTAGTAGATGTTTTATTCAGACCTTAAATAGGCGGGCTTGTTAGCGTTCCTATGTAGGAGAGCTTGTACTCTCCTATTGTGGAATCTAAGCAAGAATAACTAGAGCATTATAAATCTGCTTTGTAGGCTTTCAACTGCAGCAGGAAATTATCATGAATCAAGTACAACCTTTTGCTAGATATGTGAGAAAGCAGTGATACTTTTAATCAAAAAGCAATTAATTGAACCTAATGATGAGAGTCACCTAGTTTGGGACTAAAGCTTTATTGTTCAGACCAGTGTTTTTAACTTTTAAGCACCTAAATCACCAAATTCTACAGCACTAGCCTAAAATAGTCAACAACTTACTCTAATTTATTTCCTGTGAGAGGAAAGAAATCATAGCATACCTGATTATAACAGCAGCCAGTAAATGACTTCTTTCCACTCTAAGGACAGGATGTCCTGCTTTGAGGGACTGGTACTTTTGAAACTGATCATCTTCTATGGAAGTTTGATCATCAATATCTTTGGAAAGATATGAGGATGCTTCAGTTTCAGATTCATCAGTGCTTCCAATGGAAGACAACGTGTTTCCAGTTTCTTTGTAAAGCCAGTGGGCAGCAAGTCCATGTTCAGCATACTCGTGCATTTTCTGTGAGAGAATAGATATTAATTATTAACAAAACATAAATAGTGTGGCCAAATCAATATATCCACACCCACATAATACTATTTCATTGTTTTTTTTTTTTTTTTATTTTATCTATCAACCTTTTTTTTTCCTTTCAATATTAAATTGTTTTGAGAATTGTGTTTGCTTCGCAATTTATTTTTTCCTGTTAGATTATGTAATTATGTATTGGTCTTCTTAATTTAATTTTTTTTTTTCTAGATTTCAACCTTCAATATTAAATCTTTAGAAAAGAAGTTTTGTAATTTTTTTTTATTTACTTTCTATGAATTTATCTCCATTTCACCACCCAAGTTACGGGTTTAACAAGTTGACTAGAATCTTTTTTTTTTTTTTTTGCTGCTTTTCTATATTTTTTTTTGCCACTTTCTAATTGATCATTTAAAACTAGGCTTCATCATGTTTTTTTATTGATCTTAGATCACTGGTTTAGCAAGTTAACTTAGTTGACTCAAGTGGTTTTTTTGTTTTTTTATAATTTAGTTATCTTTTTTCAATTCCATCTTTCAACATTAGGTTGATTAGAAATTGGCTTTCATAATTTATTTTAATTTGTTTTATATAGAGTTATTAATTCGTTTTATATAGAGTTATCACGGTCTAATAGCTTATATCACAGATTTAACAAATTAACCCGAGTTGATTCAATATGTCACTGTCTTAATACTTTTTTTAAAAAAATATCATCCAATATGTATTATATTTTAAGTTCATGATTAAAAAGATTATTAAAAAAACATATTATCAATATTTGAATAATTTTTTACAGTAAAAAAATTGATCCAACAGCACAAAAAAATGATCTATTGCAATTTTATGAGCTGTATCACAGAATTGACATTTTAAATTTCACTTCATACCTGTGTTCTTATTTGGACTTCCAAAGGTGCATTATCGGGACCTTGTACTGCAGTGTGTAGAGACTGCAAATGTAAACAAAAAGTTCAGATTTAAAATATGAAAAAACACACGCACAAACAGAGTAGACCTGCTTTATTGAGACACGTAACCAAACAAATTTAAGTCAAATGCAAATCATGCTAAACTTGGTAAGCAAGAACTACAATAAGACCAAATTAAAAAACAAAAAAAAATAATCAGAGTTTTATTGTACCCTCAGGTTACTATAGATTGAAACAGTGAAATTCTCATGTTGCTCTTTCCAAAAAACTCAATAACTTGTCTTCTGTGTAGAACAATTTTTTCATAAGGGTTCATTCATCATTATCAAATTAATTAGAAACAAAATGTCTTCTCATAATTTTTTAGCACGGTAAAATAATTTAATTAATCTTACAAGTAAAAAATATTAAACTTGCATTCAATTTTTTAACATAGTAAAATGACTTTAATAGCCTTAAAAACAAAAATTATTAAACTTGCTTTTAGGGGCTTTGTAGTAATTTCATCCAGGTTTTTTTTTATTATAATCAAGTTGGCTTCGAGGAAGTATGGTATTTTGATAAATGTATAATATTATTAAATAAAAAAACTAGCTAGCACATGGCTCATGCCAAATTATGGAGTTCTTTCACGCTCTTCAAACAACACGTTTAGTGATTGAGGCAACAATTTATCATCGGCAGCCTCTTCTTTCTTCTCCTCTATTCTCTCTCTACCCCATTGAAATTCATGCTAGCCCTTCAAAAATTCAAAATTATCCTCTTATTTATTGATATTTTAATTTTGATCCTCGTTTTTTTTATTTCTATTTTTTGTTTTTGTCCCTTGTCAAATTTCAATTTGTTTTCAATTTCATCATTGGGTCCATGATTAGGATTTGTTATTTTTTTCAAATCTGGTAGTTATTTTTTTATTTTAATGTTTTTTTTAATTGTTTGGTGAATTTAATTTTTCTTTTCAATTTTACTTTTCATTTCTAAATTCTAAGTTGTCCTCTCATTTATTTTTATTTTACATTTGATCCTCATTCTCATATAATTGAATTGTTTTTTTTTTAATTTCATCCTTCAATATTTTATTTGTTGGGAATTAACAGTGGTTTTTCCGGATAAGATGTTCCAGTTTAGTAATTTGAGTCACGAATTTGAAAAATTAATACAAATTAGCATCGTTTTTTTTTTTTGCGCTTTTTTTTTCAATTTCATTGTTCAATGTTTGGCCAATTAACCCGGCTATTTTTTTGGGATCATTTTTTTATATATTATTTTGGTTTCGTCCTTCCAAATTGGGTTCCCTTTAAAATTAAACTTTGTAATTTTTCATGTTTTGCCTTTTATATCAAACTCACAAGGTTTCGCGAGCTTACCTGGGTTTGCAGGTATTTTATTTTTTTGAGCTTTTTTATGATGACCTTTTTTTATTTTAGCCTTCTACATTTGGATTGTTGGGGATTGATTATCGTTATTTTTTTCAATTTGCTTTTTATAAGGCTGGCCCAGCCTCAAGACTCGAATTGAGAGTTTGGCATGTTAGCTCAAGTCGAGTCGAGGCTTTTTATTTTTATTTTCTTCTTTAAAACACACTTGCAGCACTTGAGTATCGATTTTTTATGTTGCAGAAAAATCAACCCGGACCATGATAAATAATAGGCCACAAATCTAGTACATACTAATCATAATCCTTATAGAACTTGCATTGTACTGTGGAGGGATTGCAAATGTAAATAAAAGTTAAAGATTTAAAATATGACAAGACATGCGCAGGCAGAATAGACCTAGCTTTATCGAGACAAATAGCCGAACAAACGTCAAGTAAAATGCAAATCATGCCAAGTTTTGTAACAAGACCAAATACATACTATTCCTTTTAGACCAATTTCATGCTCACTGCATGCAAGATTATTAAAAGCTATTCATTTAAGGAGAGTATAGGGCAAGAATCTTATGTTTCACTTTTCTTATTCCTATTGAGTTTGTGCTTTGACTTTGGTGCATAAGGAGCCCAAATAGACATTCTCCAGGGATTGGTTTTAATTGATCAAATAAACTGATTTTTCATGTTTTGTTACCTTCAGGTTTGTTTCCTTTATCATTTGGTTCTATGTTTCACTTACCGAAGTTGAGAAAATGTATAATGAAAGTAATTATACCATCACGTCATGAGATTTAGTGGACATCTTTATACATCAGAATGTCATTTGAAATGGGGCAAGGTTTTGTTATCAGTAGCAGCAGCAGTAGCTATATGCCTAGATTGAAGAGTTCAGAAAGATCATCATTTCGTTAGTCTGTAGGCCTAGATTGGTTTTATGAGTACGTCACTTGATAATAAATAGGCTCCTCAGCTGCTGGTCAAAAATGTAATAACAATGTATCTAGGCTTTAGTTATTACATCTTTCCCTAGACTATATTAGAGAACTAAAATTCCATTCCAAAACCTCCTTCTTCTCCCCTTTGTTTCGAGTGTGTATTTATGGCTCTATGGAAAAGACGGATGGAATTTAATGCTAATAGATTTTTCAGTGACTTCTCTATAGCTAGTAGCAAACATTTATATGTCTGTCAGACTATAGCGTTCTTGAATGCAACAATAGACCTACTATCTGAATAAGTATTTAATAGCACTTATTGACTCATTTCATATATATTTATTACCTGATAACCACTAGGCTTTGGATTAATAATGTAATCATCAAGTTCACCATCTATTGGAGTCCAAAGCCTGCGAAGGAAGATAGAAAGACATAACCCATTATCTGGTCACAATCAGTACAGACCGAGAGAATTCACAGATAGATAGATAGATGAGAAAGACAGGAACCAGTCCTTTTTATGAAATGCATAAAATATGCCAAAATATTCAAAGTAGTTAATAATGATGTATAGACTGGAGGGGTGAAAAAAACCCAGAGCTAACACTACCAAGCTTTGTAGTAACCTCGTCCAAGTAACATTACCACTAGAATAAATCATAAATGATGCCAACATACCTCAACTGACAAGTGGCAAGTATGGTTAATAATTGGTCATTCCATATGAGTTAGACGCAAATACAAGCTGTTCAGCTAGCATGTAATGGATATAGATGAACATGTTCATGTACCTATGCACAATGTCAAGAAGACTGTAGCAACACTGAATAGCAGGTCCATGTAAAGTTCCATTTTTGTCTCCAACAACCACTCTCAAAGCACGGGCATCATATACTTTATTGATGCTGACATCTTTTCGTTTCATCTAGAGGAAGCAAAGATAGAAACGTGTTCTAATATAATCAAATGAAAACTCTCTGTGAGAACTTGAGCAATGAAAATAAGGCCACGGTCCCATATAACTTTAACTAGCAATGAAAAGAAAATGGTTAGGAACACTCAATTTAAAATATGTAGAGAATATTAAAGGCCAGACAAAATAATGAATCACCATCAATGGCCTGAGAATACTCTTTCAACATCTATAACAGTGAAACTTCCAAAGGAGTACTACGGACTGAGTTGCAAGTGTTACTCCCAGTATTCACTCGTACAAATCAAGCAATACACATCCACTCTGCACCTACTCCCACACAATTATGCTTTCAGTAACTTTATTGGGATATCCAATCTTCCTCGATTCAAATTGAAATCACCAATGCATCCCTCAAGAACAACAGAAACTATAGTTAGCTGGTTTACTACCTCATTCCTTCAGACTACTTGCTAGACCTATAACACACTATTAACTACATAAATTCTGAATGCAAATGCATTGTCAAGAAAACATATAGAATATGCTCATGAACTGCAACAAAGCAAAACTCATGGTAGCAAAAATCAATTCTCAAGTGGCAAAATTATTAAATCTTGGAAAAGTATAAAGAAGCTTGGAAATACCAGCCTCAAGTTAGTATCACTGATTTTATAATGTGACAAACCTTGCTATAGATGCTATACAAGCTTTTCAGTCTGCTAGATAAAGTTACTTCCATTCCAGGAACATAACTGCAAGCATGGTAGAATCCATTGCATGAGTTTTACTGTCATTGCAAAGCATAAGATAAGAATAAAAATTGTCAATCTTCTGGAATGATATACAAGAAATGTGAATGAGAAAAGAAGTCATACGAAGTTGATATAAATAGCTCCCGCTCCAGCATTTCCTCACAAACAGCAAGAGATGCTAAAGCAATTCCAGCATCCTGCACAACCTTGGGTCTTGTTTGAGTCTCTGATGTTAGGCCAAGATCATTAAGAAATTTAGACCGTTTTCTTCGATCTAGCAAGATATCAAAAGGCACTACAGCTTCTAAAAGATCCTGCACACCGACAATAATTGAATAAAAATGACTTGTGGACAACTAATCTAGCCACTTCAAAACTATTGCAACCTTATACAAAAAGTGTAACCATACAAAAATAATTGTGACAAATTCTATCTATCATTAATGCAATGAATCATTAAATGATGAACATTTGAGACATATAGTAATAGAAATAACCCATAATTTAAAGGAAATGAGACAAAAGGTAAGATACTATTTTAGAACAAACCAAATGGATGCTTAATTAAATCCAAATATCAAGTGCTTCTACAAATAACCCCCCCCCCCCCCCCCCCCAAGGACAACAAAAAATATGGCATTGACCTTTTATCTCCCAAAATCTTTATTTTCCTTCATTATCAAAGGCAAGAGGATAGAGTACTTGCCAACAATTCAAGAGTTACCTTCATGGTCGAGACATCTTTGTCAATTGTCACAGAATTTTCACAACCAAGAGTTGAATTTTTCTCATTCCAAGCTATAATTCTTCTCAGATATCCAGGTCTATTGCTAGAGCTCCACATGGAAGATAGGTCAGCCCGCATTTTTTGAAATAGTTGTGGCTGCATGCCGTAACATCAAGCAAATTGAGAATGTTATGAGAGAAAATGAGAGAAGAAAAAAGAAAAGAAAAGACGTACAAAAACTAATTGAGAAAGGGAAATCATTGTTTTCGTACTTTTTATTGTAACAGTATTATTATTTTTTTGCGTTTTTCTTTAATTTTAAATTTAGATTTTTTTAATTTTGTTATTTAATATTAGATTTATTAGAGATTGAACTTTGTGATTTATTTCGGTTTACTTTCTATAGGGTTGTCATGGTGTCATGACCTAGGTTGCGGCTTCTACAAGTTAACTTGGTGTTTTTTTGTCTTTTTTTGTGATTTAATTTTTATTTTAATTTCATCCTTCAATAATAGATTGATTATTCAATAATAGATTGATTAGGAGTTAAACTTCATAGTTTGTTTCAGTTTGCTTACTATGGGTTACTCCAGTCTTAACGTGTTTAACATGTTAATCAAGGTTGACATAGGTTTTTATCGTGTTCTTTTATAATTGATTTTTTTTTAATTTAATCCTTCAACACTGAATTGATTGGGAATTGAACTTCATAATTTGTTATGATTTACTTTTTATTGGGTTATCCCGGTCTTATAACCCAAGTTTGGCGGGTTGACTTAAGTCATTTTCTTTTCCTTTCTTTAATTGATTTTTTTTCAATTTAATCCTTCAACACTGGGTTGATTGAGAATTGAACTTCAAAATAATTTTTAATTTTCTTTTTACGAGGTTATCACAGTCTCATAGCTCAGGTTATTGATTTTGAGTGTGTTTGGCAGTGTGGTAGCGGTTGCTTTTCAAATAACTTTTCATGCCGAAATGCATGCCAATGATTTTTTTTATTTTTTAAAAATCATTTTTGACATCAGCACATCAAAACAATCCAAAAAGTACAAACCGTATTAAATTTTAGCAAAAAAAAAAAAACTTTTGAATTTTTTGGAAACACGGTTTCAACCGCGTTCCCAAACGCTACCTTTACATGTTAACCTAGATTAACTCAAGTCAATTTAATATGTTATAATCTCAATATTTAAAAAATAAGATGTCGTCTAGAAATTTTTTTGCGTTAAACTACGTTTTTTTCTAGTTGTCCAGGTTGTTAAACTTGTCAAATCGACCAGGTCAAATTGGATAAATCCCTACATGATTATTTTTTTTTTCCTTCTTGATAACATGTTAGCAGTACCTAAATATTTTTAAACATTTAAAAAAAAATGATCTGACCAGCAGCATAACAAGAATAAATAATCTAGTACTATCCTAAACTTGATCGTAACAACAATACGAGGTTTCCAACACAATCAGATCTGCAATTTCATTGTATTTAAATTTTCAATTGCAATTTTGGTGCGGATACCAGACCCGAGACAGTTCACACAAGCATATGACCTTCGATGATGGAGGATAATCCAACTATTGTTCATTGGTTGGGAAATTAGGGTTTAGCTCATGTTACTAGGTTTAATTTATTTGAACTTTCATTTTGGTTTTATTGTTAAGTTTGATGTTATTCTATTGTGGACTTTAGTTTATTTTTTGTAGGCTTTTGGTTTAATTGTTAATTGATTTTGGGTTTTATTATTTAAAAATAATTTTTTGACATTATAGTTAGATTATGATAAATTAATAAAAAAGTTAAGACTTTTGTTTTTTCAACCCTGATTTTTCCTCTCCTTCATCTACAACTTTCTTTTCTTCAGCCACTTTCTTCTAATTTTAAGCTTTTCTTCTTTAATTTTACTTTTTAAAAAATATTTTTTTTATCCCGTATCATTTTTGACATCAGAGCAAAAGTTTTTTAGTTATTCTCACAACTAAACTAAGTGGTTAACAGGAAAAAAATAATCAGTCACTACTTTACAAACCAATAGCCCTTCTCCCTTCTGTCTTTGTTTTGCGCAACAATCAGCAGCCATCAAAAAGAAAACAATAGGAAAAAGCCAGCCAAAATTTCTTCATAAACTAGCAAACAACTTCCCAAAACAGTAACAGCACTCCAGCAAACTTTTCATGCCAGATTGTCTCCTTATATCAGTTGACAAATCTTCTTATACCAATTGATGTGACATATAGTGTGGATAAAACTAAAGTTCTTAATCTCTAAAGCTTACAGACCTAAAATGTAGAGAAATTTAAAGAATAAACTCTAGTATTTTATAAAATCTGAATAATCATCAGAATCTTCATAAAATAAACTAGACATTTTTATTTATACTAGTTCTAGATTTAAAATTTTTTATAGAAATTAATTTCTAATTAAAATTTACATAACTAATAGAATTCATCTATCTAGCATTATGATTTCTAAATAGTAAAATATTAATTAAACTAAAAGTCCCAATTTAAAGAGGAAAGAGAATCAAAATACAAAAAAGACAATCTCACACAGTAACTTTTGAGACTTATTTGAAGACCTTTTAAATCTTCGATCATCATGAAATTTTAACCCAAAAGCAAACATGGCCTTCAAAATTGTCTATCAATATTTCAATTTGATCCAACGATCGAATAAAAGTTATATGTAATTTACCAAGCTGCATTTTGGACTTTTCTTAAACTCCTCAAAACCTAGAAAATCTTAATCATTAATGAAATAATATAATAGATGTTATTAAGCCAAGAATATTCAACAAATTTCCTCTTTATTCAAGCACTTTGCTTATAGGAGTTTCAACATCCATTACTAAAATTACTAGTTTATCATCCTATTTTCCACACGATCATAGTAACCACAAATTATAAATTTATGGATTCAGATTAACCTACATATGCAATTGGCTTATCTTCAATATTAATGCACTTCACAACAATAAAAAAAAAAATTGTGAGGAAACCTGAAGAACTGCAAAGCATAAATCTTCCAACTCTGCTTTCAATGCCCACAAACCCAGTCTAGAAGCAAGTGAGCACCAGATAAGCAAGGTCTCTTCAGCTACAGCTCGAGCCTTTGAAGGTTGCAAGGCATAACTACAATAAAAAAAAAAATGAAACATTATCGAGAATTGTGATTAATATAGTAGACTATAAACCAAAATGTTCGCTTGCAAAAGGCATCTTCAAAAATAAAAACAGCATATGATTTATTATCATATTGTCTCAAACCATAAAGAACCTAGAAGCAAACCACCACGTCCATCAACAATAAGGAAGAGGAAATAATTTAAATATTTGAGAATTTTCAACATTTTTTATTTTTGAAAAAAAAAAAAGGACCGTTTAGAATAGACATAGATTGTGGATATTAACAGAAGTTGAGTCCATACATGGTTCTCATGTTGTGAAGACGATCTGCAAGCTTGATGAGCACCACACGTGGATCATTAACCATGCCCAAGAGCATCACTCGTAAATTATTTGCCTTGATGAACAGTAAAATTAAGGGAGTCAGAAAAAAATTGTAAATCTTTGTGGGAAAAAAAAAAGATAACTATTGTAGATATGTGGTAAAAAAAAAGAAGTATATAATATGAAATGAATTATGAGAAAAGAAGACATTTTTTACACCAAATGATATTAAATTAACCATGATTGATACTGGTCAAAGGACTAATTAATTTTTTTAAACAAGAGGGATTATTTAATTCATTTTGCAAAACTAAAAGCAATAATTTATAATTTACTCCACATTGATGCTGATTATGATAATCACAGAATAATAAAACTCTAGTATTCTCTGTCAATAAGCAAAATAAAATTTTCACAATGCAGACTTCACATTGGATACCTCATCATGACCGAGGGTACCCTGGTTCACATTTAGCCTACGATGTCTCCTTAGCAGCTGGAAAAAAAAAGGTCAATAGTAACAGCTGAAAATCATACCAATCTTAGAGTACATAGACCTATAGAAATTAGGACAATCACCATATGAGAAAACAGAGGAAAGTAATTTGTTTACAATATTAGGGAAAGAATAGTACAAATAGTTCAATTTATTGTGGCCATGAGGTTAAGTGATTACAATTTGCAACTCTAAACTATCTATTTCAATCAACGTCAGCATGGCTTCCTTTTTTTCCCCTGAGCTATTATCGAGACTATTTCAATCCATATGATCTTAAATTTCATAATTCATAGAATATTAAAATCTTTGTTTTTGCATCAATGTTACAGCAATGTGGTCAAGAGGAGTGCCAACTTTCCCCTCGGGTTAATTACTAACACAATATGTGGTGCATTAAATCAAAATTATTTGACCCTTATGTGTGTGTATATCTGATCTTATGCTTAAAGGCAAAGGGAAGACAAAATGCTAGACACTGAAATGAGAGTGAAATAAAGGAAACAAAAAATAGTGGCGACAATGACAAAACATAAGAATTTAAATTATTCTGTTCAGTTAATCCATTAATCTTCTTACCCTTTTGTTTTCTTTTATCATTTATTTTTTTACCAACTACTACTATTTCCTTTGTCACTACTTTATGAGTGCTTACTTTGAAAGTTGTTGGAGCCATATACATGACTGTGATAGCTAATTTCTGTTACTTCAAACTTTTTAAAGGAAAAGATAAGACTAAGGTTTGATTATGGATCATTATTTGAACAAGTAACAGGGGAGCAATTTAAATTTATTCATATTGTTGTATAGAACTAAATATAGTTATAGAGGATAGATCTTTTATAAGCAACTTCATGTGCAAGGTCAAATTTAAAATATATTATTTGTATATGCTTTGTATGAGAATTATTTGTGATGGTATATTGTTTTGCTAACAATATAACTATTTATGAGAATGTCTTAATTTTTCTCTAACGTAGAACCACAACAAGATCACCAAATCAAGACACGCTTAATCTTGAGTTGACCAAAGTAAGAGAAACACCCTCGGTCTTGGAGAAAACTCTTGGTTTTTATTTCAATCAATAATAAGTTGAACGGAATATTTGTCCAAGGTGTTTATTTATAGGCACCCAATAAAATAAGAAGTCTTAAAGTACGGAACTAAAATATTAAAATTAAATCTTGTATTTCTTTCTAAAATATGTAGCCTTAAAAATCTATTATAGGGGCTTGCATCATTCCCCTTTTTCACCAAAACTTTTTCATGGCGTCTCTAATTATCCTGAAAGGACCTCTTCTCCAATGATGAAAATGGATAAAGAATGCATCTCTCATGCAACATTTCTAGAGAAAGGAAAGGAACTAATAAGGACATCCTCAGATGCATTTATCTTTCCAATTCTAGAAACAAACTATCGTCTTAAAATTTATTGTTAAATCCAATGCAAAATGATTTTTGTACCTCTTCAAATTCCCAAATCAGTTCATTAAAAAGCCTAGCTCCACCTATCCTCAAATGTCAATTTTCAAACAAAAAAAAAATTGACTTAGAGAGTAGTATATGGATCTTTTTATTCATCTACAAAAGGCAACTATGGTCTATGGGTTGACAGCAAAATGAAAGCATCCCTTTAGGCCAAAAATCACTATTTGTCTCTGTACTATCACTTTCAGTCATATCACTCCCTCTACTCAATTTTAATCCATACCAGCTCTTCTACTTCAACTTTTAGGACGTGAAAACCCTTCCATCCATCTCCATGATGGAACTCTGTTAGTTTAACCTCACATCGTAAGTTGATTTAGCATTGACCAATCAAGTGTTGCCACATGGAATGAAAATATTAATTTTAAAATTTTAAATTTCACAAATTAATTTTCTTTTTTCCCTTTTTATTACAAATAATCCTGGTTGGTTTTTTATTATTTTTTAATTCCAAAAATTATTTTCATGTCACATGGAAGCACCCAACTAGTCAACGCTAAGCCAACTAATAGTATGAGGTCAAGCTAATGGAGTTCTTTCGCGGAGAAGGATGGAAAGGTTAGTTCATCCTATATGTTAAAGGGCTGGTATGTAACAAAATTGAGTAGAGGGGTTGATATGATTGGAATTCAATAGCAAAGGGGCACACGATGGTTTTTTGCCCATCCCCTTAACCTTGACCCCGGAAAAAAAGGTATACACAGTTCCACAAGGTTGAATTCTACAATACTTGCCAACCAGGATCAATAAAGTTCACATTCCAAAATTGAAAAGAAAAGGAATGGAAGAGGAGGAGTTTACAAATATAAAATTATTACCTGATTTATGTAACTAATTTTGGAAACACCAGCTACTAACTTTGCCACATCCTCACCAAAGTTTTCTTCTATACTGAGTAAACTCTCGCTTGTATCTTCAACCACATCATGGAGAATCCCAGCAACAAGTGTGTCGATGGCCTGCAGCGGGCTTTAAAATATAAGCAAGAGACTCAATGCAATCATAAAATAAGTGCAAAAATAAACGAAAATCAAGTGGGACACTAACAACAAAGTAGAATAATGGAAGTGGTGTTCATCGTGTGGTTATTTACGAGTGCAGGAAAGAAGAGAAAAGAAAGGTACAACACCATGAATCAGGAGTTAGTATTAGAAAGCATACTCGTTTGCCAGTAGATGGAACCAACATGGCCAAGATTCTAGCAGTATGGATACAGTGAGTGAAATAAGGGTCTCCAGTTTTGCGAAACTGGCCATGGTGAGCTTTCTTAGCAAATGCAATAGCCTTAACCACCTGCCTTCACAAATTTAATTCAAAGCGGTTTTTTTTACAGGTAGCAAAGAAAGAAGCAACGGTGACTAAAACAAGCAACAAGAAACCGAACCAACCTTGGCCTCATTAAATATCGGGTACCCAGTCACATCAACCCCGTCCACTATAAAACAACCTGTATGTAGACTTTCAGTCATTAGCTCTATTTCTATTCTATTCTCTTTTTTAATTTTATGAATTAATCAATAATTTTACCAGGTTGTTCTTCTCCTTTGGGCCATAAAAAATCCACCCTGGTGGAAAGGCAAGCGCCGGAGGCAATAGCGACGGCGGTAACAGCTACGTGAGTTATTGCAGAGGTAACTGCACCATGGAGGTAGCCAGAACCAGAGGAGGCGACGGCGGCAGCGATGACGTTGGCGGAAACGGGGGCAATTTGGTCAAGAAGGCAGCGGTATTTGTATTTCGAGGAATTAGAGGAGCGGAAATGGAGGCTGTATCGGTGAAAGAGAGACGGTGACGTTTTTAGGGTGATGAACATTGTGGAGATTCGAGTTTTGGCATAAGGGAGAGGGAGAGATGATGGGCATGGAAATGTTGTAACATATCCTAAAACTGCCCAGCGTTTCACTGTGCAAGCCCACAGTGAAACGCTGAGCTGTCTTTTTTTTTTTTTTTCGTTTTTTTGAGCTCTCTTTTTTTTAAAACTGTTTTTTTTTTTCTTTTTTTTTTTTTTTTGTTTTCTATCCCTTTTAGTTTTTTTTCTTCTTTCTTTGTTTGTTTTTCTTTTAATAATTTTTTTTAATTTAGTTTGTTAATGTTAATTTTTTTATTAGTTAACAAACTTTCATGACATTGATCCTGAATTTAACAGGTTAAATTGGTTTCATGAATTAATCCGGATTTTTTTTAATTAATTTTTTTAGTTTACTTTAGTTTGTTAACGTTAAATTTTTTTCTATTTAGTTATTAGATTTTTATGACAAATATCTCAGGTTTCATGGGTTAACCCGTCCATTTTTTTTCTTTTTTTTTCTTTTGTTAATGTTAAATTTATTTTTTTGATTTAGTTATCAGATTTTCATGACACGAATCCTGGGTTTAACGGGTTAACCTGGTTAGACGAGTTAACCTGGAGTTTTTTTTTTTTGCTTTTTTTTCTTTTTAATTAATTTTTTTTGCTTAGTTTAGTTTGTTAATGTTAAATTTTTTTTTATTTAGTTATCAGACTTTCATGACATATATCTCAGGTTTTAAGGGTTAACCCAGTTAATTCTGGGTTAACCCGTCCTTTTTTTTCTTTTTTTTCTTTTGTTAATACTAATTTTTTTTATTTAGTTATCAGACTTTCATAACATGAATCTCAGGTTTAACGAGTTAACCTGGTTTGACAAGGTAACCAAAGTTTTTTTTTTTTTGCTTTTTTTTCTTTTTAATTAATTTTTTTCATTTAGTTTAATTTGTTAATGTTAAATAACCTAGTAAGACCGGGGTCGAACCACAGGGAGGTTAATTGTATAAATTATAGACAACAATAATACAACAATAACAGTAGTAGTAGTAGTAATAATAATAATAATAATAAAGAAGAGGAAGAAGTTGATGAGAATTTTGAGATGGAAGATCAATGTGATAATTAAACAATGATAAAAATAAGTGTCAAGGTTCGAGAATCTACTAATTGTATTTCAAACAAGTATAATATAAACTATTATTACTTAACTGGAAACCACACACAAAGGAGGTTCCAATCGGACGATTTGTCATTAATAGCTCATTATAAATTATTAACATGATCATATTAATTATCTTATTTAAGTAACACCAAACTTTTAAATATTGTCAGGAATTCATGATGCTAACTTGTGTTAACAACAAATCAAGTTCCTTTCATAGCACAAGTGTAGGTAATACCATACGGTTGGGCTATGAGAGTGCCAAGCATTTGTTGTACCAAGTGTTATACAACATAAATCTAAATTAACCATTTAACAAGCAAGGTATTAAGAATTAGTAAGATAAAAAGATAAGATATGTTAATATTAAACAGTAAGGTTCATGTTGAGTTTACAATATATTTATTCTTACACCATTAGTGTAACCTTTTCACATTGACATAATAAACTTAGCTAAACATAATGAAGAAAAGAAACATAAATAAACAAAATAAGAACATAAATAAGATACAAGTTAACTAAGTAAATGAAAGAAAATGAAAAGCATGAACAAGATAATAATGAAAGCAAAACTTAAAAATAACAAAAAAAAAATATAAAGAGAGAGAGCAAGAGCAAGTTCTTGATCTGAATAACCAAGCCCCCCAAATGCATGGCAAATGCCTCCTTTTATAGGCTAAAATTTAGAATTATTGATTTGATGACTAATTGTTGAGTGGGTGGCCAACTTTTGACTTGGTGAAAATCCTTATCTTCTTGTCTGAATAAAACGTCATTGCTAGCATCAGAACTGGATCCACCTATACTTATGAAAGTTATAGGAAATTGTCTTAGCTTTCCAAGAAAAAACATTGAGGTCATTTGGACATCTAGAACTCGAGATATGGGTTAAACAATGAACAGTGCCTGGGCTACAGGATAGATTTGGACTTCTCCGTTGTTGCTATAATTTGGACTTGAAAACGACCTTTTTAGATCTTGGATTTCACATGAAAGTTGTAGGCTTATGCCTTACCAAATCTGTCCTAAAATTTGAGATCATTTAGACATCTAGAACTCGAGATGTGACCCAATTACCGAAAAGTGTTCCAGTTTGGACTATACCAACATCTATTTTCTAAGTTTGGCCCTCTCTTTGTCCTTTCAATTTCAATACTTAAACTCATCAATCAATCCTTTTATTTATGTGATAGGCCTGCATTTAAGATGAACATTTACCATAAATTAAAGATATCTTATATTATTAGGTATGTAATTATAAAACATGCTTTAGTTAAGGAGTTATTGATACTTCAAGTGCAAAATGATAATATAAAACCTTGATAAAACTGCACTTTTAAGTGCTAATAATTAACCTAGCTAATTCAGACTTTTTTTTCTTTTTCTTCATTAGTTTTTTTCTCCGTATAGGTTTTTTCTTCTTTGTTTTTCCCTTTTTAACTAAATGTTTTTAATTTAGTTTGTTGATATTAAAATTCTTTCTATTTAGTTATCAGACTTTCATGACACGGATCTCAGGTTTGACGGGTTACCCGGTTAAATTAATTTTTTTTCTTTTTCTTCGTTAGTTTTTTTTCTTCCTATAGTTTTTTTTTTCTTTTAACCCAATTAATTTTTTTTTTTGCTTTGTTACCTTTTTTTATGCCTTTGATTGTGGACTGCACAGTGCAGTCTATAGTGAAAACCGATGTCTTTTGTTTATTTTTGTTTATTTTTCCTTTTTAATTAATTGTTTTTGTTTATTTTAGTTTGTTAATGTTAAATTTTTATTTCTATTTAGTTATCAAAATTTAATGACACGGATCTCGGGTTTAACGGGCTAGTCTAGTTAATTCTGGGTTAACCCGTCAATTTTTTTTTCTATTTAGTTATCGAACTTTTACAACATGAATCCAATGTTTGATGGGTTAACTTGGTTTGAAGGGTTACCCCAGTTAATTCAGATTTTGTTTTCTTCATTAGTTATTTTCTTCATGTTGTTTTTTTTTTCTATGATTTTTTCTTTTTACTTAATTTATTTAATTATCACACTTTTATAATACGATCTTGCAGCCAGACACATATCCAAGGCTATTGGGTCTGGTATTGCAGTCAAACCCACTTAAACTTGGAGCATGCAAGTTTAATATTATTATTAATATTATAAATATTACTCTTAAGTCAGACGTTACAGTTAAACACAAGACTTTTGGGTATAACTTTGCAGAAATATCTAACACTTTTAGATCTTAGCTTTTTTCATATTTTTTATACAAAAAAAATAACCTGCGGCATCGCGCGGGTCATGTAACTAGTTATTACTATATTTGTATTGGAGTTGGTTGGGGTTTTTCTTTCTATCCAAGGGGAAACAAAGGAATATTAAGGGAGTCTTTTGCCGATAGAAGTTTTTAAAAGTTTTGAATTTTTATTTTTATTATTGATTTGTTTTAATATATTAATATTAAAAATAAATTTAAAAAATATATAAAAAATATTATTAAAATATATTTTAAAAAATTATTATTATTATTATTTTAAACAATCATGGATCACTGTTTTTTTTTATATATTTAAAAATGTGATAATGATTTTTTTAAAGTATTTTTTATTTAGAAATATATTAAAATAATAATTTTTTATTTAAAAAAATTATTTTTGATATTAATATATCAAAATAATTTAAAATATAAAAATAATTTATAAAAAAATAAATTTTATTTAATAAAAACAATATCAAAAAGCTTTGTTTGGGTTTATTTGGTTAGACCGGAGTTTAAGGGTTAATAAGTTAGTGACGCTAAAAAACCAAAAGAACATAGTAAGAAAACAACAAATTTCAAAATTAATTATTTTAGTACGTGGTTGAGAATTTTATAGTCATTTTCCTCTCTTTTAGAAAATGAAATTATTATTTGCTGTGAAGGCTAGGTAGGGAACAACAATTGGCGTGTTGTGGTTACCTTGAAGATACTTATCATGTTAGGCTTTCAGATTTAACAAGTTATTTAACTAATTAGCAAATATATTGAATGGTCAACTAAATTCAAGAAAAAAAAATTGATTTTATAAATTATAATTATTATATATATAAACTAAAGAAGCTGAGTCATTAACAGAAGGTTAGACAATTCATTGTAGACTTGCACAATATAAATATTTTTTTACCCTTTTCAATACAAACTTTTTGTCTTACTTGCAGGTGTAGAATGATATTTTTAATGTGACATAGAGATAATTTGCAAATTGATTAGAGACAATTTAGTAATTTATATTTTTTATATACAGTTTAATTACATAGATACCATTGAAAGGCGGCAAAAAAAAAAGCTAAGAGGGTTTTTGTGTAATTTTATTTTTTATAAATAGTACAATTACTTCATTGTCATTAAAGTTAAGAGAATTAAAGGATGAGTCAAACGATATTTTAGTATTTTTCTCGTTTTGTTATATTTTATTTGGATTAGGAGTGCATTAGTATTTTCATAAATAAAAATAATAATTTGAAAATATGTTGGCGCGTGCAGATCACACACCAACAAGAAAATACCACTTGCACCTTATGAGCAGGGCGTGTGGCATCATTCGACGATAAAAATCTACTAACTACAATGTCATCTGAAATGTTCAATGAAGGCAAAGCTTATGGGGTAGCCTGTTTTGTTCAAATCATAGCAGTTGGATTTTTTCTCCTCCTTTTATTTTCTCTCTCCACTCATTGAAATTTGTGTCATCTCAGCCAAAAATCATGAATCAAGGTTATCTCATTTATTGTCTTTCAATTATGATTTTTTTTTTATTGAGCTTTTTTTGTTTTGGATTTTTTTAAAATTGTTTTTTTTTTAGTTTTATTTATTTTCCATTTGATTTTTTTTGTTTTTTATATCAAATGTGGTACTCATTCTTTTAATTGTTGTTTTTTATTTGTTTTTTTTCTTTCAATTTTATCCCATAATATTTTATTTTATTTCATTATTTTTCTAGATTCATTTTTCATTCTTTTAATTTCTCTTTTTTTTTTAATTTTTTTTTCTTTCAATTAGACCCTCAAGATTTTATTTCATTTGTTTTTTTTATCCAATTTTGGTTATCATTCTTTTAATTGCTTTTTTTATCCCTTTTTTTTATTAAGTCCCTCATTATTTTCTTTCATTGGTTTTTATACCAAATTTAACCCTTATTATTTTGATTACTATTTGTTTTCTTTTTAGTTTTTTATGGTTAAGAGTTTTGTTCAAGACTTTTTTTGTTTTATATATGGTCATTTCGGTCTCATGACCACAATTTCTTGTTTTGAAGATTAACATTTTAGTTTAGTTTCATTATTTGATATTAGAATATTGGGCCTTGAGCTTTCTATTTTTTACTCTTTGCTTTCTCCGGGTTAGCCCATGTCACAAGTTAGTCAAGTAAATAAGGGTTGCTTTGGATTTGTTTTCCAATTTTATTTAATTTTTTTAATTTGATCTTTTGACATTGGGCTATTGGGTATTGATATATATATATATATTTTTCTTTTTCTTTTTATAAAGTTATCTAGGGTCACATGTTCGTTAGGTTAACATAATGTGACTCAATTGTTTTTTCAATGTATTGTTTATTTAGCTTTGATCCCTTTTTTCTAGGTCAATATTTTTTTTTAAAAATAAATTTTCTTATCTTACTCTCATGTCGTGGTTAGTAGAATGAAACCGGGTTAACTCGGGTTTTTATCTTTCACATTTCTTTTTGATTTTTTTTTTAATTTTATCTTTTGAAATTAGCTTTGTTAGGCCTTGAGCTTCTTTTTTCACTTTTCTTCCTCTGGTGTTATTCCGGGTCGTGGGTTAGTCAAGTTAACTAGGGTTTACGTAGGTTAACTTTTTTATGTTAGAAAAAAAATTGACCCACCCGTATTATAGTGTAGAAAAAAAATCTAGTAAAAACACCTAAAAGAAATCAGTAATGTACAATGTAACAACCCGGCTTTCCAAGCCCAACACAAACAATAATTTTTTTTTATATATATATATATTTAATCAACATGGTGCCGGAAATCAAAGAACTTGAATTCTCACATCATCAAAATACAATCCATACAATCACCATTTCATTTAAGAGTGAATTTTACACAAGCACATAATATTAAGTTGCATGATTTGAAGTTCGTATTAAAATATATACATGGACATGAGTTTGCATTCTTATCCTACTAATAGTCATCACAATTTTAAACAAAAAGGATCTAATAAAAGTTATACATTTAGTACATTGATCCATACAAAATACATTGTGATTTAAGATACATCTATATAGTTCCTTGCAAAAGTAGGTTCCCGTGTATCGGGTTTCCTAGACATCTCGTTGGTGTGAAGTCCCTGCAGCAGTACAAACATTTAAGAGAATGCAAATATTTAATAATAATAAGAATGGTAACTCACGGTTTGACAATTAAATAAAACATTAACAATTATAATTTCTTCGTGTATTTGCTATAACAACTAGTAGTACATATAGATACACAAGTTTTCGGATGCCATTCGCCAAAACTAGTCATTCATTTGTGTCGGCCATCCATGGCGAAAGCTGCGTCGTTGCCGATCCAGAATCGGCAGCGGAATCTGCGTCGCTGCCGATCCAGAATCGGCAGCGGAATCTGCGTCGCTGCCGATTTCTGTATCGGCAGCGGAATCTGCGTCGCTGCCGATCCAGAATCGGCAGCGGAAATCTGCGTCGCTGCCGATCCAGAATCGGCAGCGGAAATCTGCGTCGCTGCCGATCCAGAATCGGCAACGGAATCTGCGTCGCTGCCAATTTCTGTATCGGCAGCAGAATCTGCGTCGCTGCCGATCCAGAATCGGCAGCGGAATCTGCGTCGCTGCCGATTTCTGCATCGGCAGCGAAGTCACTCTTTTATCCCGGCCATCCATCCGTTTGGATGCCATTAGCCGAAGCTAATCAGTCCTTCATCTCGGCCATCCATTCGGACGCCATTAGCCAAAGCTAATCATTCTTTGTCCCGGCCATCCGTTTGGATGCCATTAGCCGAAGCTAATCACTCCTTTGTCCCGGCCATCCTTTCGGATGCCATTAGCCGAAGCTAATCATTCTTTGTCCCGGCCATCCTTCGGACGCCATTAGCCGAAGCTAATCATTCTTTGTCCCGGCCATCCGTTTGGATGCCATTAGCCGAAGCTAATCACTCTTTTGTCCCGGCCATCCATTCGGATGCCATTAGCCGAAGCTAATCAATCTTTAATCAACATTTAAGCGTTCACAATCTAATATCGGTTCTAACAATATGATAGTACTCAAGTTAAAATATTTCAAGATTCAACGTAAGAAAAAGGAAGGTGCAAGTCACCTACCTGCTCCACCTGTGGGTCGATCCTGTCTTGATGATGGTCCAATCCCGACCGCACCACCTAAGACATCAATAGTCACAAATCAGCACAGTTGCATTTATTTTATTTTGAATCATACTCATCATCACACTTATTTCAAGAGTTCATATGTTCACATTCAAGTGTTCCATATTTTACACTATCATAACATGAATTGTTACTAGCATTTAAGTCATTCCTGCCTAGGAGGCTTATTGTAGGAATTCGGCAGCGAGAACTGGTTCGCTGCGGGCTGCCAGTTCGGCAGCGACACTGTTTCGCTGCGGCAGCCAGTTCGGCAGCGAAAACTGCATCGCTGTTGGTGCCACAGTTTCGCTGCACAACGCACAACTGGCAGCGAATATCAATTCGCTGCAGGAGTTCAGTCGCGGCAGCGAAACAGAATTTCGCTGCGCCACACACAAATCGGCAGCGAATATCAATTCGCTGCAGAGGTTCAGTTGCGGCAGCGAAACAGAATTTCGCTGCGCAACACACAAATCGGCAGCGAATATCAATTCGCTGCAGGAGGTTCAGTTGCGGCAGCGAAACAGAATTTCGCTGCGCAACACACAAATCGGCAGCGAATATCAATTCGCTGCAGCAGGTTCAGTTGCGGCAGCGAAACAGAATTTCGCTGCGCAACACACAAATCGGCAGCGAATATCAATTCGCTGCAGCAGGTTCAGTTGCGGCAGCGAAACAGAATTTCGCTGCGCAACACACAAATCGGCAGCGAATATCAATTCGCTGCAGGAGGTTCCGTTGCGGCAGCGAAACAGAATTTCGCTGCGCAATACGCAACTCGGAACCATCAATTTCAGCACATAGTTCTTCAACAAAATTCCAGCAATAACATCACAGCAGAACACATTAAATTCCAGCACTAACATCACAGCAGAACACATTAAATTCCAGCAAGAACTTCACAGCAGAACACATTAAATTCCAGCACTAACATCACAGCAGAACACATTAAATTCCAGCAAGAACTTCACAGCAGAACACATTAAATTCCAGCACTAACATCACAGCAGAACACATTAAATTCCTGCAAGAACATCACAGCAGAACACATTAATTGCAGCAACAATCATCACAACAAAACACATTAATTGCAGCAGCAACATCTCAACAGAACACATTTAATTTCAGCACCAACATCACAGCAGAAACACATTCATTCCAGCAGAACACACACACATGCATGCTGGCTTACCCCATAGTTAAAGCCAGCTTCTACCATAATTGTTAGATGTTCTGAAATTGACTTTATTTCACTTCTGTTTGCTAGATCTCCTAGTTAATTTCAGTTTCCCCCATAGTTGGCTTAAGTCTTAGATTAATTTTTCTTAGGGCTTTTCTTCTTCATTTTCGTTTTTGATCTTAAGGGGGAGAGGAAAGGGAGTTCCATGACCCATACCTTCTGATTTTAACCAAGTTTGAGGAAGGTTTGACACTATTCTTTTCTCTTCAGCTGCTGGTTCTCCTCCTTCTTCTTCCTCTCACGTTTTCCAGCTCTCTTTTTCCTCTCCTCTATGCAGCTGCCCACTCCTCTCTCAAGTTCTCATCTCTCCCTCACAAGCTCACAAGACACTCTACTAGTTTGATTCACGTTTTTGATGTGATAGGGGAAGGGAAGAATGACATGCAGCTGCTGGTTTGGGAAGAAGATGGGTCCTTCTCTCTCCCCTCTTTGTATTTATACTACCCATCAAATGAATTGGGTTGTTTGGGGGTGGGTTTAGGTGTGTCCTTATCCTTGTTTGGTTTATCTAAAACCAGTTTTACCCCTCCCTCCCAGCTGTGCGTCACTGTTGATTGAGAATTCGGCAGCCGAAAACTCCGTCGCTGCCGATTTCTGCATCGGCAGCGAAATCTGCGTCGCTGCCGATTTCTGCATCGGCAGCGAAAACTGCGTTCATCACCATCTTTCTCTCTCTCTTTCTCTTTAAATATATATATATATATATATAGACATATATATATTTTCGTTTGGGTGTTTACATACAATGGCATGTGAAACAATTCATTGTAGATTAACACAGTTAATTGTTTTCCCCCTCTTTTACACAAAACAATTGCCTAGCTTGTGAGGGTAAAATCATCATTTTTCAAGGGATATAATGGTCATTAGAAAATTTATTGGGGACCATTTAGTTGGTATTCTTTTTTTGCATGGTAAAATAACTTTATTGTCCTTGTAAATAAAAAATATAGGGCTTTTGCCCAGAGGTTTTTTTGTCTTTTCTATTTTTAAGCATTATAAAATGACATACATACCCTTAATAGTTAAAAAATATTGAACTTGAAGATAGGGATTTTTTAGTCTTTTCATATATTTTTAGTACAATTTAATGATAGATTTACCTTTAAAATTAAAACAATAGAAGGGGGTTTTCGTCTTTACAATATTTGTTTTTGTAATTTGTAGATGCCTTTCCTTAAGGGCTGTTTAGTAACTTAACATACTAAAATATTAATAAATAAATAGATAAAAAGTGTTGATGAGTGCATAGCTCACATTAGCATGCGATCACCCTTCATGATTTTCTAACGATGCTGGGGAGTCTTTTAGCGAGAAAAAAAACCAACCATCATGTCATCCTATGCATCTTCTAGTGGTGCAGCTGATGGAGCTGCGTGTGTGGTCAAATTCACGGTGGTACAACAACGATGGGTTTTTTCTCCTCCTCTTATTTTCTCTCTCTTAAGCCTTGGTATTGGCATCAAGCCTTCAAAAAATCATCTGTGTCCTCTAGTTATCATTATTTTAAATTTGATTCTCATTATTTTTATTTCTAATTTTTTCTTATTTTAATGTTGTTTGAAGTTTTTTTTTTCAATTTCATACCTAAGCATTTTATTTCATTTAATTTTGTAATCAAATTTGGTACTCATTCTTTTGGTTGCTATTTTTTTTATCCTTTGCTTGATTTTATTTATTTATTTTGTCCTTCATTGTTTTATTTCATTTAATATTGTATCCAATTTTGGTCTTCCATTTTTATTGCAATTTTTTTTTATTTTCTTAATTTATTTTGTTTTTCAATTTAATCCCTAGTTATTTTCATTTATTTTTTGTATAAGATTTGGTACTCATTGTTTTGATTGTTGTTTGTTTTTATTTTTTATTATTGGAAATTTTGCTTTGTTATTTTTTTATGTCTGCCTTCTACAGGATAATCGTGGTCTTATAAATCGGGCCACCAATTTTGAAGATTAGCTATATTTAAGTTTGATCTCTTTTCTTAGTCGTTTTTAATTTTTTTTCTTAAATTCATCATTCGACATTCAGTTGTTGAGCCTTGAGCTTCATGAATTAAATCATTTTCTATTTTGTGGGGTTATTCCTATCTCATATATCGGGTCGTGGGTTCGTCAAATGAACTCGGGTTGACTTAATTTTTTTGTTTTTTTATGATTTTTTTTTCAATTTTATCATTTAACATTAAATTATTGAATCTTGAGTTTTGTGATATTTTCCATTTTTCTTTGCACAAAGTTACCCCGGGTGTGGGTTAATCAACTTAACACGTGTTGGCTCAGGGTTTTTTTTCATCATTTTTTAACTTCAGTCATTTTTTCTAGGTCTTTTTCTAAAAAACAATATTTGTGTAATCCTAATGTCATATTGTGTTTAACGGGTTAGTAGAGTTGACTTGGGTTGACTTAGTTTTTTTCTTTGACGTTAGTTTACCGGGCCCTAATCTTTGTCATTTTTTTCGCTTTTCTCTTTGCAGGATCATCCCGATTTCATATCTTATGTCACATATTAATCATGATAATCTAGGTTGATTTTATCATCATTATTGCTACCTATTTTAACAAAAAAAAAATTGAAAAATAATAATATATACAAGGAAATACACATGAAGCAAGCATAAAAAGGACTGCCCAAGTTTGTTGGTGAAAGACTAAAACGCCAAGTGAGAGTTGGTAGATCAAAATGTTCAAATTAGTCAGACTAAGAAACCCATTAGTGAAAATGCTTTATTTGGGTGTTTAAGGACTCAATTGGAATTTTGAAAGGTTTAAATAAATTTATTAAGTGCTTAATCACAAGAGAAATGAACTTGTAGGAGTCAATTTTGATGTAAATTGAAACAAATCAAGTTTGGGGACCGAAATTGGATTTTAAAAAGTTTAATTGGTCAAATTAGGGGCTTAATTACATTAAACTCGAAGTTTGGTGAGCAAATATGGACTTAATTGAACAAATTATGAATCAAAGACCAACTTGCAAAATGCGCACGACTTTAGGGCTAAAATCAGGTGAAATTAGGGGTCAAATTAAAAAAAATGAAAGTTTGATTGTCATCTGAGGGTCTAATTGAACAAATCAGAAACCAAGGATGAACTTATAAAAAACATTTAAATTTGAGGCTGACAATTGAGTCTGACATGGATGCAATTGCATGAAATTAGGAGTTTAAGGGGAAATTAAGTGTAAAATTAAACGTAATTGGAAAATTAGGGATCAAATTGAAAATTGTCAAATCTCAACTAAAAAAAAACCTAATATGTAGGGATTAGCCAAAATAGTGTCATTCAAGATACTGTTCATCTTCTTCTTTAACTTTTGGTTGATCGGGTAGGTGCTTTCAGGCGAATGAATAAGATGTTTCCGACCACTCCAAAGGTTGCAACCACTACCATTCAATTGAGAAACACCCCTCTACAACCCTATGTATTTAAAATCAAACATTTACATCCCATATTCTCCATTGATCTCCACAAGGATGAAAAGTTTTGAATGTTTTGACATGTTATTGATTACCTTTACATATTATATCACATGTTTTGATTCAATGAATGCCAAAAGTGGCAGAAAAAAAGGAGTGTTATTTTTTGTTGATGGAAAGATAGTTCTGGGTTTTGGGTTACTTCTTTGGTTCTTAGAAATGACAAAAGTTGAATTTTGAAGTTCATTTTGTCCAAGCATGCCTTCTGTTTTTGAGTTGTTAGTTTTTGAGATTGAAAATCAATGCATTTTCTAAGTTTTACTGTTGTTTTATTATTGTTTTGGTCCTAATTATATTCATCATTGATAATGTGATTTGTGAGAATAAGGAAGACATGTTTTAAACCACAAATTAGAAAAACATTAAAACATCTAAACCATACAAAGCAGATTACCTCAAGGAAGGTGTGCTAAGGGTGCTAATATCTTTTCTAGCCATATCTAGCCTCTTACCCTTTGAATCTCTGATAAAACCAACATACCCAAGTTTTCTAGTAACTTTGAACCAAACAAATAGGTGACAACTCCTTCAAACCCCCAACGCCTCACACCCACGTGCGATAAAATGATGACTCCATTAGGGAGAGTACTTCTTGTGACAATATTGGACTGAGCTTTTTGTTTTATATGTTTTATTTGTCTGCAACGTGTTTAAATTCCCATATTTATTCCTGTTTACCTCATTTTATTTATGCTTTAGCATATGTTAGCCTACTCATACATGTATATTAGATGTAAACACATGTTTTCATGCATTTTTTTATTGCTTTAGGATGCGTATGAAAACTTCAAGTTAGGTGGGGGAGTAACGACTTGCCTTATGATTTTTAGTCAGGGTTTAAGTTCATGAAACCATTCAACTCCTTGTTGGGTGCTTGGACTTGTAATGATTGGTATGTAAGCTATCTTACTACCTACTAAGCCCCCATATTACCTCCACAAGGGTAATCATTAGGACAACAAAAGACTCTTTTAAAACTAGATAATGCTTATTCTTATCTCTTGTAAAGGAACTAGAACCTACCCATAAGATATATGTCTCTTAAATAAACATTATTGCATTAAGACATACTTAACCCTGAGCATCTCGCAGTGTGGGACTTTAGACTAATTGAAAAGCGACTTTTATTGAATACGAGTTGGAATCTGAATCCCTACAGCTGTTAAAAAGGGATTGCCTAAGACTAGATGATAATAAGTTGTCATTGATTAGTACTTATATAATTATTGTTCATCAAATCAATGGTTCCAAATTTTGGCCTATAAAAAGAGACATTTACCATGCATTTAGGCATCTTGATGTTCAGATTATGATCATGCTTTGCTATTTTTCTTTGTATTTTGTAATGTTTAAGTTTTATTTTATGTTATATTAGTCTCTTGTTTATGCTTTTCATTTCCTTTCCTTTACTTATATAATTATGTTCTTATCTTGTTTATTTATGTTTCTTTCTTTCATTATGTTTAGCTAAATTTATTATGTTAATGTAAAAAGGTTACACTAATGGTGTAAGAATAAGTATAGTATAAACTCAACATGGACTTTAATGCTTAATACTAACATGTTTTATATTTATTATCTTGCTCACTGTTGCGATGTCACGGTCGCACAAATTAATTACCCTAGCTTCAAACACAACACACAAGATAGTATAGAGTAAGCAAGGGGTCGATCCCACGAGGAAGAATCAAGTTGGATTTTTATGCTAGATGATATGCAATTTAGGGGAGAGGGGTTTGAATGTTATATAGGCTAAAGCAAAATAAAACAGAATACTATCAAACAGAATTTAATAAAATCAAAAAATTATCAAGAGAACAAACCTTGGTCGCAAGCACATATCCACCTATAGAAACCATAACTGATCATGGAAACAAAACATCAATTTATATTCTGAATATTTATCTCTTCTTAAAATTGGTTAGTTAACGGATCCACCGTATAACTAACCCTAACCAACAAACAATCACAGTGTCCGCACTAATGATTTAATCCAATGACAGCCTTAAGATCTAGATAAATTCATTAATCTTAACAACCAAGTTGTCTGCTTGTGTTGCTTTGATTGAATGTTCTCCCTAAGTTTAATAACGTAGTTCCGCTACAATTATCAAGCTTAGTTGCTTCACAAGTTTATATACCACAACTCTGGTTTTGATATCAAACTTAGCAATAAATTGTCTACAATAATAACTTAGAGTCCGCTCTATCAATTAAAATAAACAATCATAGGAAAAATAAGCATAGGAGAACAAACATATTCATCCTATAAACTAAAAAGAAAAGGTACTCCCTTAAGTTGGCAGTTTACATACAAAATAGTCCTCCCTTAAGTTGGCAGTTTACATTTAAGTACTTCAATAACTATTTTCCCTAAAAAAGAGAAATAGCCTTGCATGAAATCTTCAAGCTCTGACTTAGAGGAGCTAAATTGCTGATATAAAAACTTGGATGAAGGTTTAGATGCTTCAAAACGTAATTTGAATTTGTTTCTTCACGTAACCTGTTTGCTGGCAAAATTCAGTTGTCATATTTGAACACTCATATCTCCCTCATATGACATCGTTTTTGGATGAAATTTGGAGCGTTTATATAGATTTGAGTAAGGAATCCAACAAAATTGAGTTTACATCAATTGGATTTCTGAAGTTCCAGATATTGAATTTTGAATGGGCAAAGGTCAACATTGGCAAACTACGAGATTTGACTTTGAAGGATGTGATCTCCATGGTCTTTCTCTTTTTATTTTTATCAAATTTACTCCTTTTTGCATCTTTCATCCAAAAATACCTTCAAAACATAAAACAAAGAATATCAAGGCATTTTATATATAAAACATATGCAAAACACTAGTTAAATGTGGGTGAAACTATTGAATAATATGGTTACATCACTCACTCTTAATACCTTGCTTGTTAAATGATTAATCTAGAATTGTGTTGAATAACCCTTGGCACAAAAAATACTTGGCACTTTCATAGCCCAACTGTATGGTATAACCGACACCTATGCTCTGAAAGGATCTTGATTTGTTGTTAACATAAGTTATCACCATGTAAACCTGATAATATTTACAAGTATTGGCATTACTCGAATAAGATAATTAATGTAATTATGTTAACAATTTATAATCTGATTGGAGCTTCCTTTGTGTGTGGTTTCCAGTTGAGTAATAAGAGTTTATACTAGTTTGAAGTACCATTAGTGGATCCTCTAACCTTGACATTTGTTTTTATCATTATTTAATCCTCACATTAATTTTACATCTCAAAGTCTTTATTATTATTATTATTATTATTATTATTATTCTTATTGTTGTTGTTGTTGTTGTTGTTGTTGTTGTGTTGTTGTTGTTATTTATAATTTATACAGATAACCTTCCCGTGGTTCGATCCCGGTCTTGCCAGGTTTTTTATTACTTCGACACTTCTGCATTTGGGAGAAGACATCAATCTTTTCGTCGTGTCAGCCACCCATCAAGAACCTGAGTAGCATATGAAAAAACTTAAGAAAACCCCCCTTATATGTGAAAATCATCAGCAAAGAGAAGTTTTTAAAGAAATATAGAAGAATAGTGGAAATTACGAGGGTATCTATTCAGAATTCAACCATTAAAACTTTGATGCATTTTTGGGACCTCGAGTACCATTGCTTCACCTTTCGGGAATATATATGTGCCCTACCCTAAAGGAATATAGTTTACTCACCAAGTTCCCAAGAGATCTATACAATGTTTATTTCCACTAAAGGCGCGACAAAGTGATAACTGACTTGGTCAAGTTGATCAAAATTCTAGATTTGTATAAAATGTTAGAGAAAAGTACAGGTGGTTTAAAGTGAAAAATGATAGAAAAAGTATTCAAAGAAAGAAAAAATGACTCCAGATTTGCTAAAGAAAAGAGCAGGATACTCGCATTAGGAATCTTCAGGTTGGTGTTATATATAAACCTAACATGAATAATTAGTTTAGAGATGAATGTAACTTTCATTGAGTAAAAAAAAAAAGTTAGATAAATTTCACTATGACAATACAAACATAAACTATCCTAACATTCAATCATTATAGAAAGATTGACAAATGATTAATAAGATGTTGTGAACAACTGCTATATATATGGTTAATTAGCCATATAGAAACCAATAAGCTAGTATTTAACAATTTCTGGTGGTTTAGTAAAAAAACCATTGGAAATAGTTAAAAAGGAAGAATGGAATGATCTGAGTGAAGAAAAATGGAAGGCAAAACTATAGAGAATTCCAGAGAAGTAAAGTGGAAAGCTTTGTGGATAAGAGCAACAAATTGTCTGATGAGTTGTGGACAAAGACAATGGGTGCCTTTGATTAGGCACCCGTAAAGCCTTCAGAATCTCCCTCGAGGAACAACTCCTTACTGAAGAGAAATTAAGGAAGTTTGTGGAGCAACAGTTAATGGAAAAGGACATTAAGTCATGTTTTTAAAGAAGTAGCTGAAAAAGGAAAATATGGCTAGAAACCGAGCTAAGAAAAAGCGAGGAGAATTGAGAGAGAGTTGGATGCAAACCAATATTGTATTTGAGACATTGAAAGCTAATTTCAATGATTGCCAAGAAAGGAATGATATGTCTTTAAAGGTCCATGCAGAATTAGAAAGTCAGATTGAGCAATATGAGCAATTATATAAGGAATATATGATGCTTGAAAGTGAGCTGTTTGAAGTGAAAACCAAAGGAAAAGTTGTCAAGAATTCCTATATTGATGAGATCAACCTATTGAAAAGAGAGCTTAACAATGAAAAAATCAAAGTAAAACATTTAGAAGTGAAAAACAAGTTGTTGAAGCACCACAATCAGATGACTGATACCAACAACAATCAACTGAATAGGAGCAACATGTTACTCTTAGAAAAGATGAGTAATATGGATGAGTAGAATGACTGAGTTTTTGTCTACACCGAAAGAATTTATCTTAATGCTTGACAAGTTGTGAGAGATCTTCACTGATATCAACAATATGCCTTTAAAATAGCAAAAGGCCACCAGTTCAAAAAAAAAAAAAGTGAGACAATAGAGAATTTGACTAGAGAGAGAAGTGTAGAATTTGGAGGAACCAATAATGCTCTAGTAGCTATATCACTGGAATCCACCATTGGATCATTCTGATTTTGGGATATATTGTTCTTCTCACACTCCTCTACTAAATGACTAGAGGGATTTGAAGGAACACAATCTGTTTGACAGAAAGCATCATCGAAACTTTCCTGGAAAGCAAAAGGAAAAACACCTACAGGGCAGTTTTGGTCGCCGACCTATTTCTCTCTCTTCCATCGTTGGATCATGCCAAATTTGGGACATATGGTGCGCCTAGATGTTTTCTTCATTTTGGACGGTGGAGATCTGAAATTCACTCTTCGTCAATGTGTCGTTTGTGTTGAACAGTAGCTCGTCCATTTTCAGGTTAGCTCGGTTTTATTTAGATCTATGGAGATCCAACCATTGGATCATTCTGATTTTGCGATATATTGTGCACAACGCTATGATCTATATGCTGATCGTTGGGTTCAAAAACCTAATAAGAGGTTGATGATGTATTGCTTTTTGAATCTATTGCTAGTTTTGGCAAAATTTATTAAGCTTGATTAGATACATGTTTTGATGAAATTAGATTTGTGTGGGTGTAGGGTTTATGGAAGATGTAATGGTAAAATATGTTATTGCTATTAGTATTGTTATATATTAATTGTGTATTCTTTATATGAGGGGAATAATGATTATTGTGTAAGAATAGGAATGAATATTGCTATATGAATATGTTGATTGAATAAAAAGCTAACTTGTTGGTTGTGTGGATATGAATGAGGTAGAACCATGAAGAAATTAAAATGGAAGAAATTTGGAAAATAAAAAATATTTAAGGATGATAATAAATATATTTTTGGCAAATGGATTAGTTAATGAAGATTATCATGGATTCCAATTAGTAGGGTGAAATTATTGTTGTGATTTAAATGATGTTAAATGACCTTGGATAATTTTGTTCATGCATGAAAATAAGTTTGAAGTTGAAAAGGATTTCCAAGGGATGAAAATCCTCGTTGTCTAAAATTTTAGCTATAAAGAAGGGGCTATTATGATTATTAATTTTGAGTCTTAAAACAAAATAGTTTGGAGTGTATTTCTTCATGAAAATTCTATTTCTATATTATAGCCTTTTATAGAGACAAATCAAGCCCAAAACAGAGTTGTATAACTTTAGTTACGATAAAAACACTAGATAGTGTTTTGAGTTGGTTAAGCTAAATCAATCAAAATTAGATAATTTTTAATCTATGCTTGGAATCACTATGGAGTGATGATTTTAATAACAAAATTATAAGAATGAATATGAACATGAAAATAGGTAAGAGTATGGGATGCTAAGAAAATTCATTGTGATTGGTTTGAGAATACTAGTTGAATGAGAATTAAATAAAGATGTGATGTTGGTTGTATTGTTGATAAAAACTGAATCCCTAGTGGTGCAGGGGAAGCTGTGGGGACTGGATAATTGTATGGAGCAACAACACGTGCACCTATTCTAGGTAGGTGATTCATCACCTTGTAATTATTAGTTTTCTGTAAATATAGGTGTTGTGTATTTAATTGATGTTAAAAGAATGAAACAAATGAATAAATTGAGTGATTATCACAAATGAGAATTATTGGTAATTTAAGAGAAATTAACAAAAGAGGTTAGTCGGGTGCTGAGTAATTCGATACGAATTATCGGATTGATTGTGGCAACCAAGATGGGTTAACTGGATTTCTTGGGTAATTAAGAGAATCACCGGGTTTGTTGGTTAACAAGTTAACCGAATATGAGGTAATTCGTATGGAATTACCAGATTAATTGGCTAACAAAAGAGGTTAGTCGGATGCTGAGTAATTTGTATAGAATTATCGGATTGATTTTGGCAACCAAGATGGGTTAGCCGGATTTCTTGGGTAATTAAGAGAATTACCGGGTTTATTGGTTAACAAGGAAGTTAACTAGATATGGGGTAATTCGTATGGAATTACAGGATTGAAATTACTGGATTTATTGGTAACCGAGGAAGGTTAACCAAATGTGTGGGTAATTATATGAAATTACCAGAATTATTGTTAATCGAGATGAGTTAGCTAGATATTTAAGTTTTGAAGAGATTATGTGAATTAATTGATTGAAGTTAAGTAGTAAATTCTAAAGGTTATAAGTAAAATAATTAATATATGACTAAAATATTGAGTAAATTAATTAATGTGGTTATTGGGTATACACAATGACTTGGATATTGGAGGGGAATTGATAGATAATTGGTTACCATCATGTTGGTGGCTAAAGATACATTACAATGATACTTAGCACCATAATGACGGTGGCTAAGGGCATAAATTGATACTTGGCATTATGATGAGGGTGACCAAGGTTATGTGAAGGATGCTTAGTGACCGTAGCGACGATAACTAAGATTGTGTGCGAATGATATTTGACAATCGTGGTTACAATGCATATGATGTTAATTAGAAAAATGAAAGAGGTTCGGTGTTGTAACCCATTTTTGGGTCCCCACATATAAAATAATAAAATACAAAAAAATTCAAAAAAAATATATTACAAAAAAAATATAACAGTGAAAAATGCCAGAGCGCCATAAACATGCTAAAAAAAAAATTGTTTGAGGATTTTCAAAAATATAAAAATTATTTTTTGACAGTATATCATTAACTGATGAGAGCCCCGATGATAAAGAAAATTCAATTTGTGGAAGAAAAATGCAAAATCAGAAGTTTATGGACTCAATTAAATTTATTGAAGGTTTAATTGAATTTATGGAGATTTTAATTGCAACAAAATTGATTGGAGTTAATTTGGGCTTTAATTAGAAGAAATTTAATTTCTGGGGTCAAATTATAATTTTTGGAAGTTAAATTGGTCAAATCAGGGGCTTAATTGCATAAAAATTGAGGTTTAATGGCCAATTAGGGACTGAATTGAAGAAATCCGAGACCAAGGACTAAATTGTAAAACGCGCGCAAATGGAGGGCCGAAATTTGAATCTGATTCTTTTGGCGCCTTTTCCTTTTAAATGAAACGGCGCGTTTTGACCAAAACGGCGCCGTTTCATTCACTGTTGCAAAAAAAAAAAAAAAAAAAAAAAAAAAAACAGAAGCCCAAAACGGTGCCGTTTTGACGGCACTGTAGCTCTTCTTCTTCCCCTGGACACACGAGGCAGGGGAAGAAGAAGATTTTTTTTCTTCCCCTTTTCGCCTAATTACTTTCCCTTTTTGCTCAAAAAGACGCCGAAACAAGGACACCACTTGCCGACCACTTTCCACGCGTTGGACAGGCGTTGGACGGCGGCAGCACACCGGCCACCACCATGACGTCCCCCCCCCTGTTTTTCGCCTATAAAAACAGGGGAGGAAGAGGAGAAAAAGAGGACAACAGAGGGGAGAAGGAAGAGAGAAGGAAGAGAGAAAAGAAGAGAGAAGAGAAGAAAAGAAAAGAAAAAAAAAAACAGAAACAGAAGAAAAGAAAAAAAAACAGAGGAAGAAGGAGAAGAAAACCCGCCGGCCACTGCGCCTCCGCCACCGTCGCCGCCAGCAGCACCGCCACGACGCCACCACAGGTAAACAACCTCTGCCCCGTCTCCTTCGCCCTTTGCAACTGCCTTCTTTATTTTCATGCAGAACGTGAATTAATTCACGTTCTGCAACTGATGAGAGGCTGGTTACTGTGCTTATGCACAGTAACCAGCCCATTTAGTTTTGGGCCGGTTCGGCCCAGCCCACTGAAATGGGTCGGGTCCGGCCCATTTCAATTTTTTTATTTTTATTTTTATTTTTTACAATTTTTCCAACACATGTTTTTATCAATTTTGCTTAATATCGGTCTGTATTTTACATCGTAAAAAAATAAATTCGATATTAAAATACCCGGTTTTCGTCCCGCGGTACTGTTCACACGTCACTATTCATACGGTACTGTTCACACAGCATAAAAAAAAAAATCAAAAATATTTGTTTCAGCATTTTATAATTTTTCCGCGTAGTTTTTTTATGCCATTTTGATTAATATCGGGCAGTATGTTTACATCGTAAAAATATAAATCCGGTATTAAAATACCCGTTTTTCGGCAAAAACTTCCAAAAATAAATAAAAAAATTGAAAAAAAAGAAAAAATGTTTTTGTGCATACGGCCAAGTGTCTCAAATCTAAAAAATCATATCGTATTTTCATATGTCAAAAAAAAATATTTTAGCATGCATTTTGGCTTTAATAACCAGTTTATTAAAGTCAAGAGAACATTGGCCAAAATCTCAAAAACAACAAAATATTTTATTTTGTTTGATTTTAGTATCAAGGATTATGAATTTATACGTAAATCGTATTCCTGATATTAAAAAAATATTTTCTTTTGACGACTTCGAATAATTAGTTTTTTTACCCGATAAAGATAAGGATCTCCTTACAGAGAAGGACTTTTCTTAAACCGTAAATGAACCAACAATTCAAAAAACCCACAACACGATTTTAGATTTTATCATACATTAAAACAATGCAGCCTACCTTAGGTAGAGCGTAGTTGGGGTGCTAATACCTTCCCTTTACGCAACCAGTCTCCGTACCCGATCTCTAAAGACCAGTTAAGGTTCCTAGTAACCAGAATACTAGGTGGCGACTCCCAGTCCATATTTTCATATAGAGACAAGAATTCCTTGTCTCTCCCTATTTCCAGGAATAAATATTCCGATTTTTCCTTGAGGGTGGACGATCGCCGCGCCGCCGCACACGTGCGACAGAATGGCGACTCCACTGGGGACCTTGTGGACTAAGCATTGTTTTGTCTGATTTATTGTTTTTTTGTTTGGTTTGTGTTTATTTTTAAAGATGAATTTCCATTTCTTAGCTTTAAATTTGTACATATTTGTTCATGCATTATAGATTGTGTCATGCATCATTCATATGAGAGTTTGTACTGAAAAACTTTAAGTTAAGTGGGGGACTAGCAGCTTACCTTACGACTTTTAGTCAAGGTTTAAGTTTGTGTAAACCCCAACTCTTCGCTGAGTGCTTAGACTGGTAACAGTTGGTACACGTGCCATCTCATTGCCTACAAGCCCCCATATTGCCTCCACGAGGGCGATCACTGGGAACAAGAGACCCTTTTTTAGAGACTGAATAGCCAACCTACCCATGTTCACATAATAAAACTGTCCTTAGTTTGTATGTGCTATCGTTATTTGCATCCGGCAAACCCTTCTTGAAGCATCTTGAACTCCAGACTTTTGGGTGACACAATGGCCGTCGCTCAGAAAATTTTCATTGTAGAGTTTGTGCAAGAATCAAGATTCTTGTTTCATCATACAAGAGTTGCGACCATATGTCACCCCTCGAAGGGCGAGTTCATCATATATTACATGTTCATACATTTAACATGCATACATGCAGATTGAAATATAGGTCCCCAAAAAGTCTACAACACCCGACTTCGAGCAAGAAACATGGAAGATGAAGAGCGTGCTCAACGTGAGGCCTATTTGAACGAAGAGTTGGAGTCTCTGAAAATAAGTGTGGCTCACCTCACTAGCTTACTCAAGCAAACATTAAGAAATACCTCTGATGAAGGTCCTTCTAATCAACCGATCACCTTTAATCCGGCTCCTACTACAGTTCAGCCTGAGGAAAGAATGAGCGAACATGGTCAAGAACCTCAGCAAAATCCAACATTTGTGCAGTCAACGACACCTGCACCATCCCCAACAGTCGTGAAGGCATCTGCTAATGAGTCCCACAAGGCTAAGTCATCTGATAGCATTGATCAAGCTAAGATAGAGGCGCTGGAAGCCAGACTTAAAGCCATTGAAGGGATAGACTTATATGACCCGGTCCGGGCAGCAGAGATGTGTTTGGTCCCAAATGTGGTTGTCCCAAAGAAATTTCGTGTTCCTGAATTCATCAAATACAGTGGAACACAATGCCCCATGACTCATCTCAGGTCTTACTGCAATAAAATGGCTGAGGTAGTACATGATGAAAAACTACTAATGCACTTTTTCCAAGACAGTTTAAGTGGGGCAACTTTGAGTTGGTACATGAGATTGGATAACACAAAAATTCGCAACTGGAAAAATCTTGTGGATGCTTTCGTCAAGCAATACAAGTACAACATGGACATTGCGCCCGACAGAACCAGTTTGTCCAATATAGAGAAAAAGGATAAAGAAAGCATAAGGGAATATGCTCAAAGATGGCGAGAATTAGCTGCTCAAGTACATCCCCCACTTCTGGACAAAGAGATGGTCTCTTTATTTGCCAACACACTCAAAGCACCATATTACGAACATATGATGGGTAGTTCAGCCCAACAATTCACTGATGCTGTGATAGTGTGTGAACGCATAGAGCAAGGTGTCAAGAGTGGTAGAATTGCTGCACCAACCGAGAAAAGAGGCGTCGAAAGAAAAGAGGTTCACCATGTTGAAGATGGCTACAAGGGTAAAACAAATACATCCCAAAATTACCATACTCCATCCCAAATTGCCAACATCAAAAAACCTGAACCCCAAAACTTTCAAGCCAAAAGCCAAATTGGAAATTTCCAAAGGGTTCAAGAACAACTACCTCCACTACCGTTACCCCTGAATGAGATGTATCAAAAGCTATTAAGCATCGGGCAAATAGCTCCAGAACCTCTAACACCTCTGCAGCCACCTTATCCTAATTGGTACAAGCCAGAACTCAATTGTGAATACCATGCCGGTATTACTGGGCATAGCATCTATACCTGCAACGCCTTCAAGAGAAAGCTTCTGCAATTAATCAAGGCTGGGTGGATAGAATTGGAAGATGCCCCCAATGTGAATACGAACCCGTTGCCTAATCATGCTTGAAGCATATTAGGATGGAATGTTTGGGGAATTGGAAAGCATCAATGGTCCAGCATGATAGCTTGAATTTTGTAGAACTCAAATTGACCGTGGTGTTGTTCCGCATTGTCTTTGAGTCCTCTACGCAGAGCTTTTGAGAGGAGGTTAGCCTATGAACAGATTCGCCAAAATAGAGGAATGAAGCCTACCTTGTTATTGCCTTTTGTTAATGCTTTTGAATAAGACTTTCTCTGTTAATGAGCTTCTCTTGTGAAATAAGATCATGTGTTTTCTTGTGTTCACATCACACTTCTTTGTTGTTATTACATGTAAATAACATTTTGAGCGCAACTTTGCTCACAACACTACAACATGAAGAATCCTTTGGTTTCCTTTCTTCCAAACCCATACATTAATCTCATATGTTTTCAAGGATATTTTTTTGGGACCTCCAAAGTGAGTACAAAAACAAAAATCGTGTTGATATTTGTCCAAAACAAATGCATTTTGAAATTCAAGTGATTCCTTAAATAGGTACACATATACCTAGAAAACTTGAAAGAAAAAAAGACAACAAAGAAACAACACTATGAGGTGACTCAAAAGCTGAGTTTTATTTGACTGAATAAATCACTTTGCATACGCGCATGAAAGCAAGACCTATCGATCCTCAATGCATGAGTTTGAGATGAGGAAAGGCCATCTTTGATAATCCTTTCACAAGGCTAAAAAAATATCTCTTGCAGTCCCATTTTGAGCCTAGTAATGTTTTTTGGAAATAACCTTGACTAGGATCACACCCCACACTGGGGGGAAAAATAAGAGAGTTGTTTGTTTTTACCATCCAGACAAAGCAGTGAAGATGGGTGCTGGAATTGATCATGTAATGTTTCATCTTTCATTATCATCTAAATGAAGCAGTGATTGGTTAAGAAAAGAAAAGAAGAAGATCTAAAAGATTTGAGCTTCTCATACAAACAACTGATATGATTGTGCTCAACCAAACAAAAACGAAGAAAACAAAGAGAAAAGCCCAAACCCGACACTGGGGGGCAGGACAAATCATTTTGAAAAAAACAATTCCAAAAGACAAAAGGTCAGGAAACAAGCACAAGTGATCCCTAGTCTTGAAATCCCTTAAACACCTTTTGAGCCTGCAACATATCCATTTTCTTCGTAACCAATAGCCAAAGCCTACATTACATACCTGATAAAGCCCTTTCTGATCAAAGGCAAGCAATCTGGATCGGTATGTAGTGCTTTCTCGTGCGAGTCAAATCATTATTCATGCAAATAAAATAAATGCTTTGACTCAATTCGGTTCTCAATAACCCTCAAATTGACATTTAAACCTTTTGTGACCAACCAGATGTCACTTCATCTTTAAACAAAAGCAAAAAGCTTTCATCACTTCAAGAAACCTGTCCATAGGAATCACTTGAATTTTTTAGAACAAGTTTATTTTGAACCAATATCAAAATCATTTTTGTGATTGGAATAACTTGGAAGTTCCAAAAATTTTGCATGAAAACATTTCATTGTACAAAAAACCCAAACTTACTTTCACATATCCTCACCCCAAACTAAACCCAAGTTGAACACTTGGGGGGCATGATCAAGCTGGGGGGCAATCAAAACACATGGTAGGGCTGCTCCATGATTCCTTTTCTAAGGAAAATGTCGGGCAAAATTGGCAACTCTTGAGATAAAGGGTGAAGGACAAAGATGTATGATGACATCAAACCCTTAGAGGTCAAGATCACAATATGTAACCCGAGTAAGCAAAAGTGGAAAAGCCATCGAAGTTTACTACCAACACTACAACTTTTGAGAGAAAACAAAGACACCATGAAGAAATGGGGGCCTATATTTCTCAGGTAAGTATACATGCATATCAATCATAATGCATTTGCTTTTCAACATTGACAATCATTGTTTCAACATCTTTGGTAGTGCGTTTTCTAACCCTACCTCCTTTTGAGTGCGCCTTTGAGCCCTCGCCTCATTTTGAGTGCGCCTTTGAGCCCTCATCCCTTCGGTAGTGCGTTTTCTAACCCTACCTCCTTTGAGTGCGCCTTTGAGCCCTCACCTCCATTTTGAGTGCGCCTTTGAGCCCTCATCCCTTGGTAGTGCGTTTTCTAACCCTACCTCCTTTTGAGTGCGCCTTTGAGCCCTCCCTCCATTTTGAGTGCGCCTTTGAGCCCTCATCCCTTGGTAGTGCGTTTTCTAACCCTACCTCCTTTTGAGTGCGCCTTTGAGCCCTCACCTCCATTTTGAGTGCGCCTTTGAGCCCTCATCCTTCGGTAGTGCGTTTTCTAACCCTACCTCCTTTTGAGTGCGCCTTTGAGCCCTCACCTCCATTTTGAGTGCGCCTTTGAGCCCTCATCCCTTGGTAGTGCGTTTTCTAACCCTACCTCCTTTTGAGTGCGCCTTTGAGCCCTCACCTCCATTTTGAGTGCGCCTTTGAGCCCTCATCCCTTGGTAGTGCGTTTTCTAACCCTACCTCCTTTTGAGTGCGCCTTTGAGCCCTCACCTCCATTTTGAGTGCGCCTTTGAGCCCTCATCCCTTCGGTAGTGCGTTTTCTAACCCTACCTCCTTTTGAGTGCGCCTTTGAGCCCTCACCTCCATTTTGAGTGCGCCTTTGAGCCCTCATCCCTTGGTAGTGCGTTTTCTAACCCTACCTCCTTTTGAGTGCGCCTTTGAGCCCTCACCTCCATTTTGAGTGCGCCTTTGAGCCCTCATCCCTTGGTAGTGCGTTTTCTAACCCTACCTCCTTTTGAGTGCGCCTTTGAGCCCTCACCTCCATTTTGAGTGCGCCTTTGAGCCCTCATCCTTTGGTAGTGCGTTTTCTAACCCTACATCTTTTCGAGTGTGCGTTTAAGCCCTCGCCATCCATTTCTCCATGTTTTATCTGGGTAGGTCACCCATTACAATGAGACCACTTCAATTCTTTCCTTTTTCTTTGGGTAGGTCACCCATCATAATGAGAACGTTTTTTTCATTCTTTCCACCTGGGTAGGTCACCCATTATAATAAGACCGTTTTTTTTTTTACATTTCTTTTGTTTTGGTTAAATGAGGTTGCCAGATGGGATCTCATGTAGCTTTGGTTAAAGGGAATCTCCATATGAGATTTCAGGTTGACCGAGCTACACACACAGGGTTTTTTGGTTCTCGTTAGAGGGGATTAGCGAAAAGAATCTCAGTCTATCCTAACCACACACACATAATATTTTAGGTTCTGGTTAAAGGGGATTGGTGAAAGGAATCTCAGTTTAGCCCAACCACACACAGGACTTTGGGTCCAATTGAAGTTTTAGGTCAATCAAATTTTAAGACGAACTGTTTCGGAAAACCAACTTTGTTTTATCTTTACAACACTTACTATGCACAAATCTTTGCTCCGTAAGCATTGTAAAGAGGGGGGCAACTGTTGTAACCCATTTTTGGGTCCCCACATATAAAATAATAAAATACAAAAAAATTCAAAAAAATATATTACAAAAAAAATATAACAGTGAAAAATGCCAGAGCGCCATAAACATGCTAAAAAAAAAATTGTTTGAGGATTTTCAAAAATATAAAAATTATTTTTTGACAGTATATCATTAACTGATGAGAGCCCCGATGATAAAGAAAATTCAATTGTGGAAGAAAAATGCAAAATCAGAAGTTTATGGACTCAATTAAATTTTATTGAAGGTTTAATTGAATTTATGAGATTTTAATTGCAACAAAATTGTTTTGGAGTTAATTTGGGCTTTAATTAAGAAATTAATTTTCTGGGTCAAATTATAATTTTTGGAAGTTAAATTGGTCAAATCAGGGGCTTAATTGCATAAAAATTGAGGTTTAATGGCCAATTAGGGACTGAATTGAAGAAATCCGAGACCAAGGACTAAATTGTAAAACGCGCGCAAATGGAGGGCCGAAATTTGAATCTGATTCTTTTGGCGCCTTTTCCTTTTAAATGAAACGGCGCGTTTTGACCAAAACGGCGCCGTTTCATTCACTGTTGCAAAAAAAAAAAAAAAAAAAAAAAAAAACAGAAGCCCAAAACGGTGCCGTTTTGACGGCACTGTAGCTCTTCTTCTTCCCCTGGACACACGAGGAGGGGAAGAAGAAGATTTTTTTCTTCCCCTTTTCGCCTAATTACTTTCCCTTTTTGCTCAAAAGACGCCGAAACAAGACACCACTTGCCGACCACTTTCACGCGTTGGACAGGCGTTGGGGGCGGCAGCACACCGACCACCACCATGACGTCCCCCCCCCTGTTTTTCGCCTATAAAAACAGGGGAGGAAGAGGAGAAAAAGAGGACACAGAGGGGAAGGAAGAGAGAAGGAAGGAAAAGAAGAGAGAAGAGAAGAAAGAAAAAAAAAACAGAAACAGAAGAAAGAAAAAAAAACAGAGGAAGAAGGAGAAGAAACCCGCCGGCCACTGCGCCTCCGCCACCGTCGCCGCCAGCAGCACCGCCACGACGCCACCACAGGTAAACCCTCTGCCCTCCTTCGCCCTTTGCAACTGCCTTCTTTATTTTCATGCAGAACGTGAATTAATTCACGTTCTGCAACTGATGAGAGGCTGGTTACTGTGCTTATGCACAGTAACCAGCCCATTTAGTTTTGGGCCGGTTCGGCCCAGCTGAAATGGGTCGGGTCCGGCCCATTTCAATTTTTTATTTTTATTTTTATTTTTTACAATTTTTCCAACACATGTTTTATCAATTTGCTTAATATCGGTCTGTATTTTACATCGTAAAAAATAAATTCGATATTAAAATACCCGGTTTTCGTCCCGCGGTACTGTTCACACGTCACTATTCATACGGTACTGTTCACACAGCATAAAAAAAAAATCAAAAATATTTGTTTCAGCATTTTATAATTTTTCCGCGTAGTTTTTTATGCCATTTTGATTAATATCGGGCAGTATGTTTACATCGTAAAAATATAAATCCGGTATTAAAATACCCGTTTTTCGGCAAAAACTTCCAAAAATAATAAAAAAAATTGAAAAAAAAGATAAAAATGTTTTTGTGCATACGGCCAAGTGTCTCAAATCTAAAAAATCATATCGTATTTTGCATGTCAAAAAAAATAATATTTTAGCATGCATTTTGGCTTTAATAACCAGTTTATTAAAGTTAAGAGAACATTGGCCAAAATCTCAAAAACAACAAAATATTTTATTTTGTTTGATTTTAGTATCAGAGATTATGAATTTATACGTAAATCGTATTCCTGATATTAAAAAGATATTTTCTTTTTGACGACTTCGAATAGTTAGTTTTTTACCCGATAAAGATAAGGATCTCCTTACAGAGGAGGACTTTTCTTAAACCGTAAACGAACCAACAATTCAAAAACCACAACACGATTTTAGATTTTATCAGACATTAAAACAATGCAGCCTACCTTAGGTAGGGCGTAGTTGGGGTGCTAATACCTTCCCTTTACGCAACCAGTCTCCGTACCCGATCTCTAAAGACCAGTTAAGGTTCCTAGTAACCAGAAAACTAGGTGGCGACTCCCAGTCCATATTTTCACATATAGAGACAAGAATTCCTTGTCTCTCCCTTATTTCCCAGGAATAAATTATTCTGATTTTTCCTTGAGGGTGGATGATCGCCGCGCCGCCGCACACGTGCGACATTCGGTACAAATGAAAGATTCAAATGGCATTGATTAGCTATCCGAGTTTGGATTGCTAATGGTATAGATGAGGTTTCATCGGTGCCAACATTTCTTAAATTGATTAGTTGATCCCGAGCAATTGGATGACCAATGATGTTAGTAAAGAGTACTAATGATTAGTACTTAAAAGTACATATTTATCAAGGTTTTATATCATTATTTTGCACTTAAAGTATCAATAACTCCTTAACTAAAGCATGTTTTATAATAACAAGTCTAATATTATAAAATGCCTTAATATATGGTAAATGTTCATCTTAAATGCAGGTCTATCATATAAATCAAAGGATTGATTGATGAGTTCAAGTATGGAAATTGAAAGGACAAAGAGAGGGCCAAACTTAGAAAAGAGATGTTGGTGCAGTCCAAACTGGAATACTATTCGGTAATTCGGTCATATCTGGAGTTCTAGATGTCCAAATGATCTCAAATTTTTACACAGATTCAGTAAGACATAGGCCTACAACTTTCATTTGAATACCAAGATCTAAGAAGGTCGTTTTCAAGTCCAAATTATAGCAACAATGGAGAAGTCCGAATCTGTCCTGCAGCCCGAACACTGTTCAGTGTTTGGCCCATATATGGAGTTCTAGAAGTCCAAATGACCTCCATTTTTTTTTTGGAAAGCTGAGTCAATTTCCTACAACTTTCATGTTTTCAAGTGGTCCCAGTTCTGATGCTAGAAATTTCTTTTTACTCAGACAAGAAGATAAGGATTTTCACAAAGTCAAGAGTTGGCCACCCACTCAACAATTAGTCATCAAATCAATAATTCAAAATTTTGGCCTATAAAAGGAGGCATTTGCCATGTATTTAGGGGCTTGATTGTTCAGATCAAGAACTTGCTCTTGCTCTCTCTCTTTATATTTTTTTTGTAATTCTTAAGTTTTACTTTCATTAATATCTTGTTTATGCTTTTCATTTCTTTTCCTTTCCTTAGTTAACTTGTATCTTATTTATGTTCTTGTTTTGTTTATTTATGTTTCTCTTCTTCATTATGTTTAGCTAAGTTTATTATGTTAAGGTGAAAAGGTTACACTAATGATGTAAGAATAAGTATAGTGTAAACTCAACATGGACCTTAATGTTTAATATTAACATGTCTTATCTTTTTATTTTACTAATTCTTAATACCTTGCTTGTTAAATGGTTAATCTAGATTTGTGTTGTATAACACTTGGTACAACAAATACTTGGCACTCTCATAGCGCAACCGTATGGTATTACCTACACCTGTGCTATGAAAGAAACTTGATTTGTTGTTAACATAAGTAAGCATCATGAATTCCTAAAAATATTTAAAAGTTTGGTGTTACGTAAATAAGATAATTAATATGATCATGTTAACAATTTATAATGAGCTATTAATGACAAATCATCTGATTGGAACCTCCTTTGTGTGTGGTTTCTAAATTGAGTAATAAGAGTTTATACTATACTTGTTTGAAGTACCATTAGTGGATCCTCTAACCTTGACATTTGTTTTTATTATTGTTTAATCCTTACAGTTAGGGGTGTTCAAAAAAACCGGTTAACCGAGAAAATCGAAGAAAAATTAACCGAAAAAACCAAACCGAGATAAAAAACTGATTAAACCGATTTTCAAAACCATAAATTCTAATAGGTCCGGTTCGGTTTCGGTTTTAAAACTAAAACCGACAAACCGGACCGGACCAACCAAAAAACCAAAGCTATACAAATTAAGAGGGGTATAAATAGTTAAATACTGAAACCTAACCCTAAAAGTCGCCGCTTGACCCCTGAGAATATTTATCCCAATCTTCCTTTCCCTTTCAAATTTCAATTGTTCTACCTCTCATCTCTTCATCTACGTTTATCTTCATCTCAAAAGTGAGCCTCATCTCTTCATCTACTTTATCTCCATCTCATTCATCTATGTTTATCTCCATCTCAAAAGTGAGCCAAACTTCTCTTCATCTCTTCATCTCCTTAACTTCTCTTCTCTGTACTTTTGCACAAGCCTTCTTTATTTCAGCACAAGTTGTTGCAGTTGCAGTAGAAGGAGATGGCTACTGTAGAGAAAAGATAACAAGGTAATTTTTGACCCAGTACTTAGTGTTTGCCCAGGGATCCAAGGTATATCAACATGAAACAATGATTAATGACCGAAGAAGCAACAAAGATGGATCTATTACAAAATCCTTTGAATAGTTAGCTAAACTGCCTTATTCCTCGCTTGTCAGCTCAAGATTGTAATAGCAGGAAATATAAAATTCCAAACAAGAAAAAATTAGTGTTTGATCTGTGAAGGGATTCGGTTTCCTGGTTTTTTGCCAAAAAACCCGAATTTAACCGAATCGAACCAGTTCGGTTTGAACAGAATTTCGGTTCGGTCCGGTTAACATTTCATAAAATTAATATAACTCGGTTCGATTGGTTTTTTTAGTCTAAACCGAACCAAACCGAACCGTGAACACCCCTACTTACAGTAATCTTCCATCTCAAGGTTCTCATTAATTTCTTCCTCTTTTATTACTACTACTACTACTACTATTTAAATTCTCGTTATATTATGCTCTGTGTTTGATCAAGGATCCTGACATTGTTGGTCCTGTCCTGTTCATTCACATCAGAAATCTGTTTATATTATATAATATATCTCTTTGATCTTTTCATAAACTCAGTATATAGGCTGGAAACCTATGACCTGATCTTTTAGATCATTCTTAGGTATAACAACGCCACGTACTGAGTATTATTATTATTATTACTACTATTAATAATATTATTACTATTACTATTATTGTTATTGTTGTTGTTGTTGTTGTTGTTGTTGTATTGTTATTTATAATTTATACAATTAACCTCTTTGTGGTTCGACCCCGATTTTGCCGGGTTATTTATTATTTCGACACTCCTTCACTTGGGAGAAGACATCAATCTTTTGGTCGTGTCAACTAACATCTTCATGATTACTCCTAGTTCAGTGAAAAAGATAAGTTGATTAACTATTCCGGGTCGAGAATAGTTAATGATATCAATAGGTTACATTGGTATCGACAACCATTTTTGGTGTGATTAGCTACTCCAGGTAAGGAGGTTAATGATGCCAAGGGTTCTTGACATCGACAACTTTGATGGAAAACCATATATGAATAAGATTTGATTAACTATTCCGAGGAAGGAATAGTTAATGATACTAATAGGTTGCATTGATATCGGCATATGAATGCGATTGATTAGTCTAGCCCAATATTAGAAGATTAATGATAATAATGAGATTTATTAGTGTCGGCGTTTACTTTCTAGAAAATGAAAGGAAAAATATTGATTAGTTATTCCTAAAAAATGAGATAAGTTAATGATATCAAGAGAGGAATATCTTGGTATCAAGTGAGAATTAATTTATAAGGAGATGGTGTTCGCATACCGTTGAGTTGTGTTGAGATTTTCAAGATGGAATTATTCTTGGCAAATTAGATAGGATATTAGATGGATATTGATAATAGATGAGAAATATATATTGTAAAAGAGATTTATGTCTAATTTTATATATTAAAAGAAATTCCATAGAGATTATTGTCTGCCATTGTTATTGCTTATTACTATCTTTTATATTTATGTATGCACATTAATTTCTATTTTCAGGTCCATCAGGGTCGCGTAAGGAGTGATATTAGTTTAGTTATCTTTTGTTTTGACCATATAAATTATTTGCAAATTAAAAGATTTATCTCCTAAAACTTGAGATGTAATATTAATACGTAAATTTGAATTTATGTCTTTAATCTAATGGTTGAAACTCTAAGTACCTATTTAACCCTGCATGTTTATAATTGAAATTGAATCTTTCACTTGAACTACATTATATGATGTTATTGAATAAGATTTGTTGTGTTGTTGATGATGAGTTGGGTTGAGATCTAAGATGATTGGATTGAAAGTGTAATATAATTTTGGTAGAAATTTTGGTCAAACATGTATATGAAATTTTTAAAAAAAAAATTACCTGAAAATTTTCAATGTATCGCGAAAAAAAGATGTAGGAAATCAGGGTTGTTATAAACTGGTTGTGCAAAAAGAAGACACAGCACTCCCAATGCACCCTACCTAAAATAAACTGGATTTTATCTAGGTCGTGTTTCTATTCTTTGGTCTTTTTTAAAGTCTAAGACATATTTCCTTTCATGAAAGAGTTCCTACCTTATCAAGTATAATCCTAACCATTTTAAAGTTCAAATTTTAGCATCACATTTTTTACACCTTGTATTTTTAATATTTATATGTGGATTCTATCATGTAGTTTTACACCCCAAAAGTATTAAAGTCTACATTTAGACCTTTAAAAAAAATTCGTAAAGAGTTTTTAATATTTTTATCAAATTCTAATAGATAATACTAAACTGGTTATAATATCTATTTTATATTTTAAAACATAAAAAAGATGAAATTTTTTATTATTTTTATGAAAATATGCTCAAAAACATTTTAGAATTTGACCGTCTTTATTAAAACAAAATATTTTTTATTTCTCTTTTTTTGTTTTCTTTTTCAAAAGAGATTGATTTAAAAGTTTTTTTGAGATTTTTTTTTATTTTTTTAAAATTTGTTTTATAAATATTTTAGAAAAAACTAGGTATTTTAATTTTAGATTTTTATCTTACAGTGTAAAAATACAACCCAGTATTAAGTAAAATTGATAGAAAAACATGCTAGAAAATCACAAATTTTTGAAAGGAGTTTTTGAATTCTTAAAGAATCTTACAGTGTAATATAATTTTAGGAATTGTTTTGAAAAATCAAAAGAAAAAAAAAAAACAGGTGAATCTTAATATCATGACAGCACTTCCTACGTGGTGATGAGCCACCGTCCTCTGCCATGCCCAACGCCAAGCTATTTTTAAAGACAGGAGAGGATTGTCGAAGTTTTACCTTCACTGGTTAACCAAAATAAAAGCAAAAATGATGGTTCCCTTTTAAAGAACCAACACAGCAAGAGACCGAATCAAAGTAATCGACTTTACAAGAGGGACACCCCAAATTACGTAACGATCCCCAATGTCAATTCACTTTTATCAATGTCAGGCACTGTATTTCAATATACACTGGAGAAAGTCAAAGGCCAAAGGTAAGCAAGGTAGTAAACATACGTGATTTAGACAACCTCCAAATGATTAACTCCGGACTTCCACAGAAGCAACGGCCAACTCTTCAGCTTTATCAAGATGAACTCGACGCTTCCAACAAACCTGTGAAAGGAAGTAATTAAAAACTAAGTGAAAAAATCGCCAGCTTGCTGTTTCTTGAATCTTAATGGTAAATTGGAAATTTGTTAATAACCTTGGTATGTTAGAATGATGAGGTGCCCACTGAAGAGTATCCTGCAGCTCTCATCTCTTTTAAAGTTCCAGATAACCAGTCCAAGCCCTCATAAAGTCCATCTCCTCTGAGAGCACAAGTCCCTTGTATGTGCCATTTTCTGTTCTTGAGTTCAAAAAGACCTAGTCCTTCGCATACTTCCATTGGGGTCATTGCTCCTTTCTGACAAGCAAAACAGAATCCAACATATCAGATGCAATAAAAATCAACAGGTATTTGCAGTTCAATACAACACTCTCATGACTTCCAAGGCATGCTTATGGAAAATCTATTTACAAGGATACAAATTACTATAGAGTGGGATATAGATATAGCATAGGCTGGGATGTCTCAGCCATAAATGTGAAGCAAAAAGAAATAGACAAACAAATGGACCTCAACATAAAGAAAGCATTTGCTCCTTTCAGTTTTTTCTAGTTTGCCTCTATTTTATTGGAGTGCTTTTGCTCCTCATTGCATCTGTTCGTATATAAAATTGATTGATATTGTGACTCAAATTAATGAACGTTCTAATTCCAATTTTAAACTCTGTAGCAATTGAAACAACCATCGCAGTAGCTAAAAGTCACAACTATACCATTTTCTCCATCACTACTGCTACCACCTTTTGCTGACCATTACAACCATCTTTGCTGGAAAATTACATCCACCAAAACAAAAACCATCTTACCAAACCTCCAGCACTCCCACCAACACCATCATGAGACTTGGAACTCTCAGAAAAAACCGGAAAAAGCAATCTGCTTTGCTTTCCACTCAAAATATGTGCTCTTAGCAAATTAAAACAGGAAAAACCAGGGCCCGGGGTGGGGGGAAGGGCAGGGATTGAAAGACACAAACAGGCCTCAAGGAATCTAACCACTGTTTTAGGCAGATGGATAGGCACCTTTCCCTCCATTACCCAGCTCAATGCTGTTATGTATAGTCAAAAGGCCACATGAGATATGAGCAGAGACTTCAATATTGAAAGCATTGCAGATTAGATAAACAAGCTCCCTCATAGCAGCTCCATTTCACCTTGCAAGTTTCTAAAGTCCAAAGTCTAAGTGCCAAGAACTCTTCAGCAAGCAAGAGGCATGAAGCATCACATAAGAAGCAAGTCTGAGAACATGGTTACCACTCACATTTAGTGCAGTTGATAAACTTAGAAAGCCGTCTGGCAATAAGTTATTTAATCAAATCCCTACTTGATAAAGTTCATAGCTTGAAGTTATGAATTTTACTCAAAATTAGAGAGGCTTCACCAATTGATTCTCATTGTTTAATAGGACAAGAAATTGATCTGAAACATGAGTTTTCAGTCCTGTATATTTCCAAAATAAGTCAGGTTTACCAACTTTCTAGCTGGAATTGCCAAACATCCAAGTTCAGCATCAAGTTCAGATGAGTCTTTTCTGACCAAAAGAGTCTTACTATTATCCTGATCTTTCACACTGTTCTCAAGGTATCATATCAGGATTCGATACCTCTTTTTGTAATGTTGTAAGAATTAGAAAAAAACTGCCTTATCTATCATTCACATACGGATTTCATCCAGAAGTATGAGGTAAGAAAGACCACCCAAGAATTTACTAAATATAAAACTCATTTACAGAAAAAAGAAAAGATTGAGATTTAACATTATCACTAGATAAGTACAACAGTACAGATAAATTCTTGTTCATAGCTCTCAGAAACTTAATTATGCATAAAAGACCATATTCAGGTATGATACCACTTTTTAATTTATATCCTGTCTTTCATTAATCTCACATTTTTAAGAGAAGCGTGCATGCCTAACCAAATAAGGGGTCAAATCCTTAGGTTAGCAACCAATAGGAACAAGCTAGACTTGGAGATCTATTCATGCAGATATGCTAAAGGTAGGGTTGCCACCAACCTCCTTTTCATTGCCACACATTGATGAGCATATGATTGCGTAGTGGACAAGTACTCTTCGAGACAAATGTTGTGGGATAGGATAGTTTTCTTTTTTCTCTATGATGTCATGCTTCAGGTTCATTTAGGGGAGTTTTGTTAGCTGATATTCAGCAGCATTGCTTTTAAGCTTTTATATTTTGGACGATGTCTTATGACTCTTATCATCTATCATGATTTTGCAATTCTTTTTAGGAAGCTAATATAACTTCCTTTAATCTAAAAATATCAGGTAATGACTTTTTATTTTTTTATTTTTTTTAGTAATAAGAAAACAAATGTAGGCAAATTTGCCTAGATTATAGCTTATCCAATAAATTACTGATGTGGGTAATACACATAGCTGGAAATGAAATGGCACTTTCCTCTATGAAACTAAATAATTGATCACCTGCACTACAAATAAAGTAGGGACAGTAACAATTCACGTACAACTTCCTTAATCAAGAAATTATACATGAATATCAAATTGTAATGCATGGTTTCAGTCAATGCAAACATAGAGAATTGCAGGAAAAATAACTTGCACCACAGGCTCCAGAATGCAGACACAGCAAAAAGACAGCACAGAAATGGATAGACTTGGTAATTAATCATTGCAGCAGGTAACATGAGTGTGTGTCTATATGCAGTTGTCTTTTGAATTATAATTACAAACTTGTACTGGACTTGTATATCCTCTATGCTCTCCATCTACATCAGAAGAATAGAATTAATTGTCTCTGTGCTATTGTTCAATTTGCAAGATTGCGATGGTCAGACAGTTTGTATCAGTGCGGGACACTGACTTGGACATTTCTATTTGTTTGTTTATTAATATCGTAAGTATACATGCAGCTCATCAGAATCACTCAAGAAGTCCTCGTTTAATGAGTTTTATATGTGAGGGAAAGCATATCCAAAACCATTATTAATAGAGCTTACCATGTCCTGTTTGTTGGCAAACACCAAGATGACACTGTTGAGCATAAAGGGATCTTTGATGATGGTCTGAAAGAGAAGATGATGGTCAACTTAGAACTCTTTCTAGCATTAGCATGGTAAAATCCACATACCTTTCTGAATATACAACCTGAAATTCTGCCTTTGCTTTTCCAATTCTCTCTCGATCCAATGAATCAACAACATATATCTGCATGGGGAAATATATTAACTACTCCATCAAACCTGAAAACAAGGTACAGATTACTGTACTATTACAAACCCTTCAGCTTCAAGACAAAGCTGATAAATTGCACAGATTCACTGTAGAAGTATGAGGATCGATGCAAAGAGAGAACTGAGCTTTAAAAAGAAACAAAGAATTGCAAGAAGCATAGCTTGGCAAAATAAGACATGCAGACAATAAACATTACCAGTCCATCAGTGTTATTGAAGTAATGCCTCCAGAGCGGCCTTAATTTCTCTTGTCCACCAACATCCCAAACGGTGAATACCACATTCTTGTACTGAACTTTCTCCACATTGAACCCTATGGGTGATGGGAAGAATCAGTATCTTATAATATCAATAGTAGGTCTATATTAAGAGCAAGCTACATCCACCATATCATAACTGTGGGCACTGATGGTTTAAAAACAAAGATAACAAATTGATAAACCAAAAATAGGATTAATAAACAAAAAATTTCATATGATATCACAGAGAATAAGAAAAGAAGAAGAAAATATTTGAGACAGCCAAATATATGCAGTTTCATCCCTTCAATAGTACAATATAAGCATACATCATCTATATGATATGTGACCAAAAAAGAATAGAGAACATAAAGTAGCAACACCAAAAGTTTAAAAAGGTGGTACAAATATAGCGAAACACTTGATGGAAAGAAATGAAGTAAGCAATCATAAGGAAAAATACCAACCAATGGTAGGGACAGTAGATAATACTTCTCCAATGTGCAACTTGTAAAGTACGGTAGTTTTACCAGCTGCATCAAGTCCCAGCATCACAACCTAAATAAGGAAAAAGGATGAGATCATAAAACATGTGGACTCGGCACTGCACTGCACAATCACATCACATACGATAAGCACACAGCCACTAATTCTATTACTTCACTCCAACAAAAACATATATCTACAGCTTAAATGTTGTTTCAAGGATAAAAGTAAACAATAACCAGGTCCGGATTCGACTGGATTGGAGAGTTTCAAGAATCAAATCAAAATCTCTTGAAACCATATCATCAAGGTCAGTTTCCAATTTAAACAGAATCAGATCATATAAATTTAATACCTGATGCGATTTTTTTTACAACAATTAATTGAATAAGTATAAAAATAAAATACGCTAATCACAAGAAAGAACCCTAAATCATGATTAAAAAGAATAATTAGTCTTTTAAGATATGACGTGACAGAGGTAACCGGTAAATGACAGAGATAGAGAGAATACCCGCATCTCGGTGTTGCCAAAGAAGGTGTCGAAAAGCTTGCGAAAGGCTTGACCCATTCCCTCTCTCTTTGGTTTGATTTTTGATCACTCGTCTCTCCTTTTCTTTATCTGCTATTAAGTTTTTCTAAAATATTTCCAGCTTTTCTTTAATCTAATCTAATAGTCTTTCCGCTGTTCTGTTTCGTTTTTGTTTATACTTCTCTCACGAGAGAATTACATGACATGACGGAGGTAAGTAACAGCGACTGCTTTCCCTTTTATTTTCGTCTCTTTTCTCTCTCTTTCTATTTTTACTTTATTAAAATTTAGCATTTGTTTCGTATTGTTTCCTTTTGTATTTTCAGTTTTTTTTTTTATCAAATTTTTGAACATTAAAATTAAAAAGAAAAACTAATAGGCCCGAGTCTATTAGGATAGACAAAAACATATTTCAATGTGGATTAAAATAATATAATTATTATTTTGTTTTTAAAAAAAATCAATAAATTAGTTATTAAAGATAATATAGTGTTTTTTTATAGGGTTTATTATTCTTTATTAGATAAACTGATAAGGGAAAAAAATCAGTTTATCATTTTTAATAATAAAATGATTATATTATCTTTAAAAGAAAAAAAAAACTAACATGAGGTTTTTTTTTTTTTTTTGCATTTTCACTTTTTAAAATATGGTCAAATAGGCATAATTATTTTTAAAAGCAAAATTTCTTTAACTTGTGCCCCCAGATTTTATAGTCTTTTCTTCTTAGTTTTTTTTTTTATATGTATATATATAATTAAGTTGATTAAGGGGTAACTTGGTAATTTAATAAATATAAATATTGTTTAAAGCAAAAGTGGTTCGACATGTTTAATACACGCGTCAAAGCATGAGTTGTGACCTCGCCATTCGAGTGACATTAGATGAGGTGTTCAATGACCAAACAATGGCTTATGAGATTGCGTTCAAATTATTTTGTTGGCCCTTCCATCCCTAGATGACGCGTGTGGCTTACTAACCTCTAGTTTGTAATTGATGACCTTTTTTGTTTTCTCTCTTCTTCTTGATTTCAGTATATGACCTTTCAAATTTTCAAAGCAGTCTTTCCATTTGTTTAGCCTTCAAATTTGATCATGTTATTTTGATTACTATTTTTATTTGAAATAATTTATAAAATTAGATTTTTTTTATCGTCCTTCAACTTTTTTATTTGTTAGATTTGATCTTCATTCTTTTGATTGCTATTTGTTTTATTAGATATAATTTTTTAAAATAGAGTTTTTTAGTGATTTTATACTCCTTTTTCCCATAAATTTTGATCTCCATTCTTTTAATTGTTATTTTTTTAATTTGGTATTTTTTTAAAATTAATTTTTTTTTCCAGTTTCATCCTTAAACATTAAATCGGTTGGGAATTGAGTTTTTTTATTGAGTCTCAATCTAGGATGTCATGAGTTGTGAGTTCGAGAGACTAACCCAAGTTTAAAAGATTTGCTTGAGTTTACTTGTTTTATTTTCCTTTTTTTAAGCTTATGTTTTTCAGTTTCATTATTTAACATTTATTTTATTGGAGAAGGGACTCCATTATTTTTTATTTTCTTTTTATAGGATTTTTCATTGATTTTAAAAATGACACACGTTATCTCAGATCTTTTTATTTGTCGTTCTTTGTTAAATTTAGTTTTTTTAAAAGAAATTTTGTTTTGAAATTAATTGATTAAATATAAGTATGAGATGCTCAATTCATTATATTTTGTTTGGTTTGCTTTCCGCTATTGCTTTAATGATGCATACGACCTCTTTGTGTTGTCGCGCAATGTTTTGCAATGGCATTAGAATTGTCTCAATGAGCTTTTTCTAATGGTGAGACAGTGTTTACAATGGGACGACAATGAGTTTTCAACTGACTTTTCTTTCTTCTCTTCCTAAATATGATATTGGAAGCTAATTTTTATAATTAATTATTACTAATTTTTGTGTTCATTTTATTTATTTTTATGTTTTTTTAATTATATTATTAAATTAACCGAGCTTATGGAATCAAGTTAAGCTAATGACTCGGATCTTAGATTTTTCTTGCTTATTTAAAAACTCTAGCATCACCTGAATATCTTTTCTTATGTTAGGAAAAATTTGATATAATTTGTGACATAGTATGGTCCACTTATCTAGTAAGATACAAGAAACTTGTTTTTTACACTTTTAGACCAGATAGGTGACTTGTGCTACGTTACAAGTCAAACTATAATATTTTTAACATAAAAAAATATTCAGGTGTTATTAATGTGTTTTTTTTTAAGTACAAAGAAAATCTATGACTTGGGTCATAGACTCGACCATGTCCAATAAATTATTTTCCTTTAATTATATTAGAAAAAAAACAATAAATTATTTTCATTTAATTATATGAGAAAAAAAACAATGATAGTATGTGGACATTTTTTTTATATATATAAAAGTGATCACAACAACTTTTCACATAAAGAATGCTTGCAAAAAAAATCATGAAGCTTAATTTCTAGATAACCTAACAATGAATGAAAATAGAAAAAAGAACAAAAAAAAGACCCATGTCGACTCAAGATAACAAGCCAAACTCACAACTCAAGTTGTGAGGTTGAGATAACTTTATAGAATGCAAATATAAAAACATGATGTAGCCCAATTCTCAACAATCCAAATGTCAAAGGATAAAATAAAATAAAAATCAATTAACAAAAAGGACAAAAAAAAGAAAGCTAACCTGGGCAAGTCCACTTGACCCTATGAGCTGGATTTTGCGAACATGATAACCTAATAAAAGGTTAAACGAAAAAAAAAAAAAGCTCGATTCTCAAACCAACCAAGTGTTGAATGAGAAAATTAAAAAATATATAAATCCTTAAAAAATAACCCAAAAAAGACCCGAGTCAACCCTAACCAACCAAACCTGTGACCCATATTGTGAGATCAAGTTAACCCATAAAATCATGATATCTAATTTCTAACAAACTCAATGCCGAATGATGAAATAAAAAAAAATCAGTGTAAAAAAAAGATATAAAAAAAGTCATTGTCAACTGAGGTTAATCTTTCAAACCCATGATCCAGGTCATAAGATCAGGATCACCCCACAAAAAAAAATCACGAAGCCTAATTTTAAACAAATCCAATGTTTATTTGTAAAATTAAAATGCATGCTAAAGTAGTAAAAATATGAGCTAAAATTATAGAAAAGCTTAGTCCGACCAGACAAGGTGATCCCTAGTAGAGTCGCCTTCCTATTACAGGGGCGCGAGCGCCGGCACGATGTCGTCTGGCGACTGCAAAGGCTCTTGTCGTGCCTCCTGTGTGAGGTGTTGTGTGTTGGAAAAGGTCTTAGATTTAATCATAAAAATTATGATTAATGTTTAGGAGGCACCACCTAATATTAAGGTTATTATGAACCTATGGTCTGCGAGAGTCTGAGTAAGAGACTAGTTATGCAAGGGAAAGACGCATCATCCCCAGTGCACCCTACCTAAGGTAAGATGCATTATTGTTTGATTGTTTTTTTTCTAAGTGGTGTTTTTTCACCAATTAAGCCCCAAATAAAATTAATTTGACCCATCTAAAGTATAATTAAGTCCTTGCACTTAATTAAATCCTTTAATTGGACCCAAATTAATTCTTAAATATAATTAAAATTTAATTTGGCCCATGATTAAATCAAATTGGCCTATTAAAAATTTCATTATGTCATTGGACTTAATTTTTATGCAAATTCGTCCAATAATCATTTAATTCGATCTTGAATTTGCATTTTTTTTCTCCATTTTTGGGCATAACGGGGTACAATTCGGCCTTGAAGTTTTTTCAAAAATTGGAGCTGGATTTCCCGGCCTACTTTCTCCACGTTGCCAACCTTTATTTTATTTTTTGATTTTTATTTTGAAAAAAAAAAGTGAATTGATTTTTAGGGAATAACCTAGAATTGGGTTATGACATGGAGTACGAAATTATGATTCGCTGCCGAAACTGAGTTGTTTGTAGCGAATTTGTGATTCGTTGCTGAATTTCGTGTTCTCCAGCGATTTGTCATTCATTGCTAAAACTGAGTTGTCTGCAGCAAAGTAACATTTGCTGCCGAATTTCTGCAATAATTTTATGATTCGCTGATGAAGTTGAGTTGACTGTAGCAAATTTGGGAGTCGCTGCCTCAATTGAGTTGCCTGCAGCGAATTAGCATTCGCTGTCGAATCGTGTGTCCTACAATGAATTTGTGATTCGCTGCCGAAATTGAATTGTCTCCAACAAATTAGCATTCGCTACCGAAAGGCGTGTTCTGCAGTGAATTTGTGATTCGCTGCCGAAACTGAGTTGCCTGGAGCGAATTAACATTCACTGTTGAATTGTGTCTTCTGCAGCGAAGTTGTGATTCGCGGCTGAAGTTGAATAGTCTACAGTGAATTTATGATTACTGCTGAAACTAAGTGTTCTGCAACGAATTAGCATTCTCTACCGAATCGGGAGTTCTGAAGTGAATTTGTGATTCGCTGTCAAAACTGAGTTGTCTCAAGCGAATAAGCATTTGCTGCCAAAAATGAGTTTCCTGCAATGAATTAGCATTCACTGCAGGGAAGTTGTGATTCACCACTGAAGTTGAATTGTCTGCAGCGAATTTGTGATTCGCACCCAAAACTGAGTCTTCTGCAGTGAATTAGCATTTGCTACCGAATTGTGTGTTATGCAGTGAATTTGAGATTTGCTATCGAAACTGAGTTGTCTGCAGCAAATTAGTATTCGCTTCTGAATTGTGTGTTAAGCAATGAAATTATGATTCACTGCCGAAACCGAGTTGTCTACAGCGAAGTAGCTTTCGCTCTCGAATTGCGTGTTCTGCAACGAATTTGTGATTCGCTGATGAAGTTGAATTGTCTATAATGAATTTGTGAGTCGCTACTGCATCTAAGTTGCCTGCAACAAATTAGCATTCGCTGCCGAATTTTATGTTCTACAACGAAGTTAGGATTCGCGGTCGAAGTTAATAAAACTGTAATGAATTTATGATTCACCGTCGAAATTGATTCTTCTGCAACGAATTAGCATTCGCTGCTGAATTGTGTGTTTCGCAGCAAAATTGTGACTAGTTGTCGAAATTGAGTTGTTTGGAGGGAAGTAGCTTTCGCTCCCGAATTGCGTGTTCAGTAGCGTAGTTGTGATTCATTGACGAAGTTGTGTCAACTACAACGAATTTGGGAGTCGCTACCAAAACTAAGTTGTCTGTAGTGAATTTACGATTTGCTGCCGAATTTGAGTTGTTTGCAGCCAATTTATAATTTGCTACCTCAACTAAGTTCCCTGCAATGAATTAGCATTCTCTATCGAATCAGGTGTTTTGCAGTGAATTTGTGATTCATTGCTAAAACTTAATTGTCTACATCGAATTAGCATTCGCTGTCGAAACTGAGTTGCCTGCAGCGAATTAGCATTCGCTGCCAAATTGTGTGTTCTGCAGCGAAGTTATATTGTCTGCAGTGAATTTGTGATTCGCATCCGAAACTGAGTTTTCTGCAGCGAATTAGCATTCGCTGCCGAATGGTGTGTTCTGCTTTGAAATTATGATTGGCTGTCGAAAATGTGTCTACTGCAGCGAATTTGTGATTCGCTACCATAATTGAGTTCCCTACAGCGAATTAGCATTCGCTGCCTGACACGACTAAAAAATTGATGTCTTCTTATTTACAAAGGTGGCAACGATGGCAGAGGGAAATTTTGAAGAGAAAAATGTTATAAAATGCTTGGAGACTAAAATTGGTTTGATTTTCAAGTATTTTAATGAAAAAAAATAAAAAACATGTGATTAGTGGGGTTTTCAAAAAGATAAAGGCCAAGAATGATGGCTTTGAGAGAGAGATAGAGCTATCACGTCTGCTTTGTTCTTTAATATGGGAAGGGTTTAAATTTCACAACATGAAGCACATGTTAAGTTATTGTATTTCTACAGCGTGAAATGTTTAATGTTAAGCTATCACGACATTTTGCATATGGAAATCGAGTAAATAAGAAGCCATGTTTTAAAACACAATCATAATATATTTGACCAAGTACGGAACTAAACAACTAAACAAAAACCGCTAAACTAGAGAACAGCATTCGAAAGGAAACAATTCCTGCACAACTCGCCTACATTAGCAAGCACTACGATGAATCAATCAACAATGCAAAATGTGTCATTTAAACAGTTTGATCCCATCCGTCCATGTGAATACAGTCTTAAGCTGGATCCAACAAACCGTACAAATGATACTACATCAACCCCTAAATACTCTAAACCTAGCCCAACCAGTAAAGGCAGTAAAGGCAGTAAGCCAGCAACCTATAACCCCCACCAAGCCACCTTCATGATCTAACTGGTTCGAAACAAGAAAACTTTAGGGAATCAAGGGGAAAATGTTGCATCTGCTCATATCCGATGCCCACAGCAACTCCCTGAGTTATATTTCATAAAGTTAGCTTTTGCTGCAAAAATTGCTTTCTATGAATCTAACATCTCATCTTGTATTTCATTAGGGGCAATAAGCCCTGGAATGGAAAGCATTCTTTGTCGCTCTCTTTCCCTCTGAGCAGCAGCCTCTTCGGCGTAGAGATCTTTATTATCCTGTACAAACAACCATAGTGGTGAGAAATTGATGGGGATGGGTAATGTACCCATTTATTTTTTAACTAAATTGTTTAAACTATTTTTTACCCATTTTATTATTTGACTTATAGGGACTTTAATTGCAAAATAATAATAATAATAATAATATCATTTTCATTCAAGGACGAAAGTGTATTTACTATGAAGCAGGTAGAAGCAAAAAAACTACCAAAGGATTAATTTATGAGAAAAACATTTCATTTTGGAACTAAAAAAAATCTCAGAAACTAGGATGGATGTCTGCAAAAAGTTCCCTTTTTCTTAAAAAAAAAGGGGGGGGGGGATTCTATGGATAACCCTTATCCAACCAATTAGCTTTTGCCACCCCTAAAAAACCATATAATTGTGGACGTCCAGAAGGTCTGTAAAAGACAAGTGTGACCTTCACTTGTGTGCCCACAAGTATTTAACATCTTTTATACCATTCATTAATTTGTGGGAATGAGGAAGAAAGGAGACAGTTTAAGTAAATGGTTGGCAATTCAAAGAGTTACCTGAGCGGAGAATTCCTTTGATTGCACAAGAAAGTCTCGGATGTGATTCTTAAATGCAGACAGGTCGTTTCTTGACTCAAAAAGTCCATTAACAAATTGAGTGACCTGAAAGTGTCTTCATATTAGTGATATCCAAAGGATGGCTTTGGAATAAAGACCATAATAAAGTAACAGAAAAAAATATAAATAAATGATCTCACCTCTGATGCAGTCATGTTTGGGAATGATGTACCCAGAAGTTTAATGGTATACTCACGAACAAACATTGCATTATTTGGGTATGAATAAGAGATTGTTGCAGCATCCCACAGAGGCTCTGTCAAAGCACCACTCTCGACCTGAAAGGTGGCATCCTCATTAACCATAGTTGGTCATGCATAAACTAGGAAAAGATAAGAGCAAGGCACATACCAAGCAAAACAAGTGTTGCAGCACCAAGACATGCAACTTAAAACCAGGTTTGTGAAATGTATCTGTCAAGACAGCAAATATTTCCTGCTCAATTGTCAAAAAGTACGACCTGTAGAACTGATTACAGAACTCTGAAGCCTGTCAAATTACACAGAAGAGTAAACAAAGCATCCCACACAGCATGATATTGATAGAACAAGAATGCATGGGGGAAATGCACCTGAAAGTTCTTCAGCATCTCCAACAAAAGGTTTAGACCAGTCTCAGCTATGTTCCTCTCTGTATGACGGAATGCCCATATGATTGAATCCATCACTAGCTTCAGTTGCTGGTATTGAAAAACATGAAACAAAAGATTTTGATTCAGTGGAAGCTTTATAATTGACAATTTTAAAATAATAATATTTTTTAAAAATAGCATTTATCACAAGGTGAAAAAAGGTTGCTCCTCAGGCTTAGCCTTTTCTGACTAATATAATCGAACTTAGCAGTCCATTCCTTCAATTTTTTCCACTTTTCTAAGATCACATAGCAAAACCAATCTAATGAATCACTGCAAGTAGAACTGAGCAATACATTAGGATTGATAGAAGAAACAAAATAACTTCAAACACAAACCTCACTTGACAAACGAATCAAGGCAGGGAAACAATGTGTAGCAATGGCACGGAGTAATGAGAAGAACTTAAGGCGATGTTCTGGATAATCTTCAAAATTTTTGGTTATCATCTGCAGCACAGAACTACTCATCTCAGCTGCACAACTTCTAATACACAGTTAAAAAAAAAAAATTCAGCCTTGATCTTATACGCTCATATATATTGATCTTCAATGGCATATGCTATGCCATGCTATGCAATATTTAACACCAACATGAACCAATGCACCTTTTCTCGCCAGATATCAAGAGTGGGAGATATTTTGTGCAGAAGTGCCAAGATGTACAAGATAGCATTCCTAAAAGCAATATTTGATGATAGCATGGCATCCTCCTATGATATAAGCAGAGCGTAGGCATAACTAATCCCCAAAAAGAAAAAACAGAAAGAAAAAAAAAGCATCATGTGAGAATTTTGCCACTAACTGCAAGTGGATTGTACAATGACAGGGTCTGAACTCCTAACCAAAGATCAATATAATGTTGCTCTACTGACTTTCCAATGGATATATATATATATATACAATCTTATTGAATTGATGCTCTTACATTTGGGAAGGGGATTGATTCAGAGCATGTATGATTCTCTGCGGAATGAGCTTCACCACGATGTAGCCACTCAATGAGTGATGGACAGGATGGGTTATTCTCCGAAAGAGATATAGGAGTTCAGATCGGAAGGCTACTAAGGAAAAGATTTCCTAGTGCACAAGGAAGCTAAAAGAGCAAATCATAAATAGAAGAGAAAATTGTTGGATAGACTGATACTATACAAGGATCTATTAGTTTTGGATGCTTTTAAACAACTATTGAAACACAATAAGCGAACACTCTGGAATTTTGCATTCCATGCACACACAATAGTGTACTGGTTTCATTGTTCCATCAACTACATTATTTCTGTCCATTTCACAAATTCCTTTTGAACATTAAGATAGAGTTGCAGAAAATCAGTCCTCAACTGCTGTTGCAAGATGTAATGAAATGAAAGATGATGCCTTGACAGAAAATTTCAACATATAGAAGCCACATAAACGAGCACAAAGATTTACAGTCCTCGTACTTACCTCCAACGTACACTGGAAAACAGCTTCAAATATTCTAGGCACATCTTCTATCATTGCAGCTTTGTACCTTTGTCCAGAAAAGGAAAACATCAGAAAGAGATATCTGAAAGCAAGAAACTAACAGGGAACAGAGCATTTTGTAGTGGTCTACATTGCCTCCAGGCTGCCAGCACAGCAGAGAGTGTGAAGATCTAAGACTGATGCAGCAGCAGCAGCAAAGCCTCAATCCCAAATTAGTTTGGGTTGGCTCAGACTCATAAGTAAAAAATATAAAACTAGCAATGCCTTAAAGAGCAGCGATGTTTAACAGCATATAACACAGATGCAAGTCTGCAACAAAGGCAACTCTTACTCTATCCATTTGGTCAAGTATAAATGCATGTGCATTTGCAATTTCACAAATAGAGATTCTAACTGTCACCTTCCACCAATGACACTACCGACTAGATGTTTGAGATCAACAGTTAGTTAAGTTGATATTAATTAGTTCAACCCTCACACTATCTTTCAACCCATCTACTCATCCAATTAAATTAACAAGAACCACAGGAGCTAGCAGTAAGAAAATTCTCTTGAAGATGAATAAAATCTATCGTGCTACAAGGAGCAGAATGTTCAGATGTAAACACTAAATAATAGTAGATTCAAGAACTACTGATCTGATCTTACTAAGAAAGTGCAACATACTTGTTTATAATTGTTGCAAAAAGTGACAAAACTTCTGATTCTCTAGCATCAGGCAAATTCCTAGCATAATCACCAAGAACAGGATCCATCATTGGGGGCACGAACTGCTTCCCAATTTGTGTCTGGTCTTCGGCCTTGTCCAAAAATGTCTCAATGAGCTTAAGTGTCTCCCTCTTAACAGATCTGTTTGGTAGCACATTAAAAACCAAATAAATTTTAAATATCCATTACATCTGAAACAAAACCCAAACGAGGACTCACCGCAAAAGTTTCACATAAGATGTTTTAGATGCATAAGGCCCTCCTTCTGCAATACTGCTTGATATAAGCTCACTATACATTCTGCCAATAAAATTTGAAATCAAGAGAAATGTATTAGCTAATAAGAGCAAGCAAAATATCTCTGGCAAGCTCAAAGCTGTTTCTAAAATAGCATTGAAGAAAACAGTGAAAAGCACACCTGTATACGTTAAGCATGTCCAAAAAGATAAGAGAAATTTGGGATAAAAAGTATGTCCCAAGGGAACTTGCAACACTTGTATTGGTCTGCAAACCAACAATGAGTTGAGTCAATGGCATTAGATCATGGCATAGCAATAAAATTAACAAGTGAGACACCTAACAAGATCATTTAAGACAGTAGAAAATTAACCTAGGGATGGCAATTTCACGCAACCCACTTGGTATTTGGCGTCACAAGGTTACCTGGTTAGGTTGGGTTTTTAACAAGTTTGACCAGAGCCAAAGAAAGCCAAGTGAAAACCCAACCCAGTTTCACCTAGGCATGATATGTGATATCTTCTTATCATATACATGATTTCTCAAGACAAAAGAGATCTTCCATGATTCATATATCCATATGACCAAACTAATTAATATAGATCATTGGTGATGTTTAATGACATAATTATGTATTTTTAAATCACATCTACTGTTAATATTTTAAATGTGACTTCAAAAAATTGAGCATGTAAGATTTTTTAGACTAATTTATAAAGATATGATTTGGTAGGGTTACATAAAATTTCAAGATTGAAAAATGTACTTTTAAGAATTTAAAAAATCAAGGTCGGGTATCTAGTCGGTATACAACTAATTATCATAATTATTAAACCTAACCAGGGGTCGACCTCAAAAACAAAAGGATTAAAACAATGTCGTTTTGACCAAAAAAATTATTTTTACAAAAAAATACAGGTTGAAGGCCGGGTTTTGACTATGTCAGGGGTCGACCTGGGTTTTTGACTAGGTCAGCTGGTTTTTTCCTTCTATTTTTTCTTCACCTGGACTAGTTTAGGCCCCGGGTTGGCCAAGTCCCAGGTCGACTTGTCAAGTTGGTTTGGGTTTTATAACTATGCTAATTATATTCACCCAAAATGACCAAATGTACATCGAGGGTGGGTGATGGTTATGGGTACACCATGGCGAGGGCAAGTACATAAAAAACCCACCCCAATTTGACCTGACCCATCCCTAAATTTCAACCTTGTTTTAAAACAATGGGTAGTAAAAGCCTACATTGAGAAGGTAAGTACATCAAGTCACCAAACTATGACTAAAGGAGAATCATCAAGATCATTTAAAACAATATCCTTTGTCAAATCCCTTACGAACATGATTTGGATCCTCATAGTGAATTAAAAAAAAAAAAGCCATACCTGCAATATATTAAGGACAGTTCTGATCACATCTTGATCCTTCAGAAAATCTACACTTTGACGTGCCTGCCCGATAATTTCAGCCCATTTCTGGAAAACAATGCAATCTTATTAGCCTCTTAGCTCTTATAAACAAGAATAAAAATACTAAAATGAAACTGATCCTGAATAGCTCTCACGGTTGGCAAGTAAACTGAAGCAATACTCCTATCTGACAGTTTCCAGGCATCCATTTTGTTCGGTCCTAAAATATGTCTGGTAAAGGTATCTATTCTCCAACAAAAACCATCACTTCAAAATACTTACATATCGAACATAATGATTTCTCATAAAAAAGGGAGCAGTTTTCAAACTGTCAGATGGTAATTGATCTTCAAAAAAATCATATGCCAATTTAATTTAAAATATCAAATTTTAATTATTTAAATGTTTGTCAAATATTGGCTTGGATTTGTTTGGAGATTTTTGTGGCAAGATTTTAAATGGAAAAGAATTGCAATAAGTAAACACAGAATGTTGGATTGTAACTGAACAAGGAACTTTCATATTTTAGTGAAGGGTTCATTAATGTATATATAGGGCCCATCATTATTCATTACATGGTGAAAATCTAGAAAAACCTTGAGACCTTTTTTTCTATATAAAATTATACCTTAAGCTATTTTTATCCTGAGTAGATTTCTTTCACAGAATTGAGAGGGGGGGGGGGGCGATCTCAAACAAACCTGGTTAGGAAGATCCATCAACCTCTGCAGGTATTCATCTCTCTTCTGTGGATCAGATTCTGCTTGAATCATATGGCCAACCTGGTGAAAATAAAACAAAAGCAAAGGTCACAAACTTCACACATTTGTAGTGTCAATATGTTAGTCCTCAAAACATATAGATGCATACAGATTCATAAAATGTATGAATCTGATGTGGCTCAAGATCAGCAACAGTCGTTGGTAGGCCTGCTAGAAGTTCAGATACAAACGGCTCACTTTCTCCAACCTGAAAACAAGCAGCTTATCAATGAATTTTTGATGCATTGCAATTACAACCCAAAGGCAAAGTGCCAGTGGAAAAATAGAAGTCACCTGTACAATAACAAATTTCCGCTTGCATTTCTGTACAATTTTCAAGAATGTGTCACAGGCCATGTCCTGGAAAATTTCAAGATGCAAGTTACAGTGAAGCTATACAAGAAAATATAACAAATGCAACACCACACTATAACACATAATCGCTAGTCCTCCAATCACTCAAAGGGGTTTATGTAACACTGATACATGTGACACAAAAATGATAAGATAGTCTACAGTATATCCAGCCTGTCTAGACAATAGTATATAGATTATAGAGAAAACAAAATCACCTGCACTCCAGGATGAGTTTCATGCATAAATTCAAACAATTTATTGACAACAGTTTTCAAGAACTTCCAGTGAGCTCTGAGAAATCTTGGGTACTGACCAACAACATACCTGCAATCAGAGCCAGTAAGTTTGAAACAAACAGATATGAAATTTGTGTACTTATACAACCACATCCCTGAAAAATTTACTTTATGCTTCTACAGCTACCAATCTCAGTGGGTACAATCCTTGTCAAGGAACATTTGTGTAATTAAATTGAAATACAGTCCGTAGAAAAGTTCTACCAGTCTCTCCCTATTTTTTTCTTTTTTTAAAAAAGATGTGTGCTGGAGAAACATCAGAAAGTGGTAACCCCAAATTGGTGATAACTATGAGGTACAAAAAGAATCGAAGACGTATAACTCCACGAAAGAAGCTCTCTAACACCTTCTGCAATCATAAATTCTTACATGATGTTACTTGCAATAACAGCTTTGTTATCTTTCCCTTTCGTGATTTCACATAAATTCAGTAGATCACGAATGACCATCACTAGAAATCTGTTTTCCTGCCACAGAACAAAGATGGTCAAAAGTGTTAATGCATTATTGAAGAACATACGATCATTGCAACAAACAAGTAAGCATTAGCCAATTAAGAAATCTTCAAAATCTGAAATGGATGGGTTATATAACAATATATCATTAAAGGATTGTGCTCGACCGATTGTCATTGAATTGTTTGGTACTTAACCAAAAATAATATCAAACAGGAAGTGGCAACAGGGAGAAAAGGTATGAAACAGTTGACAAAAAACAAATCAGAGATTAAAAAGATTTGACAACCAGGATGAAACTACAATCTCAGAAAAGCAAAACAACAATCACCAGCAAGCTTGCTAGTACTAAACCGAAAATTTGAACAGGTGATGTGACATGCTAACAAGTGTTGACATAAATTGCAACCATTTAATATATGGGCATGGAACACACTCTTTCATATATATGAGATCCCAAAACATTAGGCAATGAACAACAAACAATTAGTATCCATGGAAGAAATTAAGAGGTCATGAAATGATTTATAATGAAGGATCCTATAATATGGCAAGACAATGAGAACACAATTTTTTCTTTTGAATCATGAGAACAAAATTCACAGACATTTCACTGGTATATCATCAAGGAGTTAAAAGCAAATAAGAAACTAGAATTCCATCCCTTCTATATTAGGTCCAGGTTAAAAACAATGTGTCCTCATGCTACAAAAAATTTCCATTTGTACACGCTACAAAATTTCATACAAAAACTTAAGTGTCTTGAAGGCATTATGCAACTACAAAAAGATCCAAGTGTTAATTGATAAACTTTCCTATTTACAGTAAGGATGTTTCAACAAACTAAGCCTCCATTGATCCAGAAAAGGCAGTTACCTGTTCTTCCATCATGGAACCAGATATGGATCCAATTGCCCAGCATAAAGTGTTCAAATTGTTCCAATTCCAATCTTCACCACTCAGTTGTTTACTTAATTTCTTCAGCATCTATGTGGCACCAAAAAGGGAAGACAGCAACATCTATATTAAGATACCACACTTCATCGTATAGAAGAGAAGCAAATAAAAAACCAATATACATTCACTAAAGATATGCTTGTTCTCTCATCTGATACCTTAATGTACTATATTCACTATACTCGTTTTTTCATCTGAATATCTTGATGTACTTCACAAAAGAGAGGTTAAGAAGTAAACAAGCTGAAGCAATGAAGATATTACAACTGTGAAAGCATGCAACAAATCGGTAACACAACAAAAGGAAACCCAAGGCAGAAAAGAAAAAAATTACAAAGAAAGTTGTCTTTTCACAAAGAAAAGTTCTTGAAAAGGCTAACCGTTATACATAGTAGGAATACTGGAGCAGATCAGAGCTCTAAAGAAAGCTAAACGAATTAATTCATTTATTAATCACACATTATGAATCTAAAGCTTTAAACTAAAAACAAAATAGCTGAAAGATGCATGGACAGCATTCCTAAAATAAATTCCACAGTCAATGAGTTCAGTGACAAGCTCTTACCTGCTTTTCAGTATCCTCGTGATCAAGATGTGACAAATAGATTAGTGTTTCCCTCATAATCTGCATAATTGCATTTTGATTAACCTTAGAAACTGGTGTCGTAAAATAGTCGAAAACAGAGAATTAAGGCCAATGCATATATACTAAAAGATAAGATCTCCACAACAAAAACATACTGATACTGAAAAGCAGTTTGAAATTTGACATCCTGCCCGTTAACAGAATAGGCCTAGCTTTGGACATTGTTAAAGCAAGCATTACAACTAACAACCAAATGTTGAATGTTTTGAAATCTTGTATTAAAAAAATTTATAGTACCTCGGCAAATTATGCACATTATATATAAACCGATCTTTTTCAGCATGTAAAATGAAGCTGCACCCATAAATCATGCCCTATGCACCTCAAGTCTGTATCTTGGTAATCCACAGTTCATTCATGGACATAAAAGTTTCATTTTTCAAATTTTCAAAATAATCACCAGTACACACTTTAATGAACACTCTATTTGAGCTAGCACAAGGCCCTAAATACACTAATTGATTTCAAAAAAATGTTCCATGTCCATATGCCAAGGCCAATAAGAAATGATTACATAAATGCACCAGCCAAGTAACGATATATCACCTTATATTGAACAAGAACATCATTATCCTTCATGGTTTCACGAACAATATTACCATTTTCATCTTCAACTATCAAAACCTCCTCAGGTTTAGCCATACGACAGATCATAAGCATTCGCAACTTGGACATTGGAGTAGCATAAAGCTGCCTCCTCTGCACAATTTGTGACCCTAAACCATCAACCATGCCATGTAGCAAAGGCATCTGCAGATTCCGAGAATTGATAGTCTAGAATCAGTGATCTCCATTGAAGAATGGAAGTGTTGAACAAGAAACTTGTAACCGATTCATAATGATGAAAATGCAAGAATTTCTAATATCTGCACATTATATATGTAAAATGAGAAAACAATGAACTACATGAAGCAGATAAGATTGTCTGCAAATATGAACAGAGTGCAAGACATCAAACAAAATACACAAGAAAATTTTCAAACATCTAAAATATTGTCACACTTCTTATTGGATATTTACCCACGTTGTTTTACTGAAAAATGTAGTATCCCACATGGGAAAAGGCATTTTGAAAAAGGGAGGAGAAGAAATACATAGTAATGGATATCCTCCACAACAAACAAGAAAAATAATAATAAAAAAAACATCAATAAAACATGACAATACTATCTATATAAAAATCGATCCATTAAAGAGACTCCTAGAAAATTTACAGCTACTTCAGGGTTGTCTGAAATATGGTGTATTTCACAAGAGATGCAAAGGGATAATGGTATGTATTATTGTAAGGCAACGAAAAACAGAATTCAGAATTAGTAAAAGGAGAACCACAATGCAGCAGAATGACACAATAGCTGAGCACCACATTACTCCACTTGCCAACCACCATCTGGTAATAAATACATTCTACCTGCAGTCCCATCATGTTTACAGCCACTGCAGGGTTGTCCAAATTATGGCGTGCCTCAAAAAGCTCCAAAACCAAGGAGTTCCAATAGTCCAAGCAAACCTATAAAGCGTGCAAGGCAGCAAGACTAGTCATATTATCAGACTTGGAATTACATGATAATTCACATATACAGACATGCATACTACAACACCAGTACATGTGTGCACCCACACATACACATCGAGAAAGATGAAGGAGAGCAAGAGAAGGAAAATAACTTCACCTTAAAAACCTCTGTGTCATCAACATAACAGATGTTAATTAGATACTCGAGACCCATTAGCAGAGTAGTTATGTTCTCCTGAGTAGACTCCAGCACTTGAATATGAGACTGCAAAGAGATGAAGGCATCTGTAATTTCATCTCTTTAACAGGGTAAACATTTTTTTTTTTAACAGGATATACATGCAATCTTGAGACAATGCCTAGAGGCCTTGATGCAAAATACAGAGAAAACAAAAATATCTCAAGCTAAGCACACAAATTCTACCATATGGATCTACTTTGCAAAATCATCATGACCCAAAATTTCAGTCATCAACAGTCAACTTCAAAATATTCCATCAACAAGCAATGAGCTCACATATGAGATTAAGCTGTTTTTTTTTCTGAATGATAGCACATTTAAGTCATCTTTTTGTCTTGTTCTATGAAACATAGCAGAGATTCCTCAATTCAACAGTACAGCAGTTGGAAACTAATTGGAATCATTTTGATGGGGACAACAAAAGCAGAAATTGTCTTTTTCTGGACAAGGCTATTTCAGTAAATTTCTAGATTTACTGGAAAATTGTCTAGGTATAGTATTTTAGTTCTCTTAAAGTTATTAGGTTTTCCTATTCTAAATAGGACTAGTTACTGTTGTCAAAGGCAAAAGGCGCGAAGCTTGTATGAAGCCCGAGGCACTAGGCGCATGCCCGAATGAACCAAGACTATATGCTATAAATTAAAAAAATATATATTATATTATATTATATAAATCTAAAATATGCATCTTCCCAATTAAGATTAGATCATTAGAAAATCAAAATAAAATATAAATTACCATAACAGTCATATAAAGTTATATTTTTCACCCTTGAAACAAAATAAGATAATTTAAAGTAGAAAGTAGCCAAATAGATTAAAAGCAAAATTAAATATCATCATCATTATTCATTAATCTTCGAAAACATCTCCATCCATGCTTTCCTCTTCTTCACTTGAATCCTCCATATTCTCCATTTCATGATTACTGTCAAACTCCTCATCTCTCAAACTATATAGCAGTTGTGTAGAAAAAATTAAAGTATTAACTGTACAGATGTGTTGTTCTTTGACTCCCACTGTTGAAAAAAGAAAGTGTGGTTGGTGTTTCTCTTCTAAGTGTCCTTCATTGTCCGTTTGTCTCCCACTTTAATTATTTTTTTACCACAATCTTTGTTTTTTACAAAAAAAAAAACCCTAAGTTGTTTCTAGTGGTAATTTTTTTTTAAAAATGGAGAAATAGGTCAAAACATAAATCTGCATCAAAGATTCAGCCTAAATTCTCCTAAAATACTTTCCACGCCACTGTTGATAGCCCTAAACAGCCATGAAATTCAGATCCAGAACAGCCCTCAAAGCTATTCTGCATCACATTTCTATGTCAAACATGTCCTTATCTTGGGCCAAATTTTGTGATAGGTTCAGAAACCATATCATCTCTTACCATTTTAACCCACCCCAACAGAGGTCCCTCCTCTGCTCTCATTGTCCATTGATTCAATTCTAATAAAAACAACCACATTGCTAACCATTACTGACATCTAAGAGTCTAATTATATCTAACATATGTGTGTTAAAACTACTTAGAACAAGAGGTGATTATTGTCAAGAAGCAATCAAAACAAAAACTACAAAACCATAATTTTTCTTTGTTCTAATATTCACATTAGCATTTCTTAGGCTAAGCTCTTAAGAATTTACAAGAGGAATTATTAACTTGCTGAGAAATGAATACTACCTTATAAAACGAGGTGAAAAACAGCGCCAGATTCTGAATGAATGCCTAAGCATGCAACAAAAACGTCAAAGAAAATTAGTATTGAACATTAATCCTTGAGAGAACAAATTGCATTTTATTAGCAACACAGACTTGTTCTTCGCTAGATCCATTTGCATAAGCCTCTGGGATATTAGTGGTTAGTGGAAGAATGGCCTACAAAAAAAAAAAAATTTAAAAAAAGAAGAGAAACAGAAGCAACTTAGAAACAGATATCACAATTATATAAATTGATACGCATATCCCAATTGGGTTGGAGTTCCCATATCTGAACTAAGATGCCCCATTGTACCTGCAACTGGACCATGAAAAAATTATACATCTTAACATACTGTATGTTATAGAAATCCCCGAAATTAAGAGCCGCGACCTGTAAATTTCAGACAATAAACCAATCAACACTTAACAGTCCAAGAGAAAACATTCTTCTTTTGAAATGTTAACAGCATACCTCTGTCAAACACTGAATGGTAAGGTTCCGATACGATGGCATTGGAAAAAATTTCAGAAGTGTTTCAAGCTGTAAAGCATAGCAGGAAGACAACATGTGATGTGAGTACATACCATGAGAACAAGAATAACTAATGCAAGTTGACACCTATAAATCCAATTGTTTCTGTAACAACTATTCTTTTCATGAAATTTTCTGTCTGAAAGCTATTGATGAAGATTTTACATCCAATTTAACATACCAAGGGAGATTCAAAAATATAGCCCAAAGGAATCCAAGAAAGAAAAGCATGCAAGGTGGACAATGTTGCTCGAATAAGCTCGGTTCTTTGAGAAGCTGACAAGACATACAAGCATAGCTCATGGATGAGTTGAAACTCGCTGTAAACAACCAAACACAACTCTTAGTGAAATAAATTGCACAAAATCATAACAAAAAAAGGGACAGTATGATAACAGAGAAGAGGTCAAGAAGAATTGCTGCAGTTTCATATAACATAAGTTGTCAGTGAAGTCCAAGCAATACACACACCAAGACTAGGGAAGCAGCACACTCTACACAATCATTACAAAGTTATATTGGCACACCATTTACCAATACGCTAACTGTCAAGAATCAAGCAAGAAAACAAAGCATTTCAAGAAATACTCGAATGAAAGACAAGTGATATTTGTCTCAGTGTTTATCACTAGGTCAAGATGACTCCCACCATTTCCAACTTAAGTTAGAAACTAAACTCAAAAAAATCAAACAACTAGAATTCATGTAGATTTCAGCAGCTCCCGCTGCCAATATTAACTGCCTTCATGTGCACAGACACAAAAACACAATAAACACATATAGAGTAGCTTTGGGGGAGCTTTATGTTTAGGGCTGACATGTGAACAAGAACAAGCTCCATTTGGATCGACATATAGAATATTAAAGTGTTCATTGTATTTTATTTTCTTGGAATTATGATCAAGAAACATAAGAAAGGTGCTTAGTTGGAGTTGTTTCAGTAGAAAATTTCAATTATACGGTCTTTGGCATTATATCACACAAATCATATGCATGGTTAATAAAAGTGTTTTTCACATAAAAGAAATAATGTCTCATAGAATGATCGACATTGTTATTTATAATTTTTTTTACAATGGTTTCCATTTTGAAACACCATGGATTTTGGTTCTGTGAAGTGAGGGATTTCAGAAAGTTATAAATGATGATCCAAATTGAAAAACAAGCCATGCAAAAACAACTAGTTTTTATGTGTGACTATCCTGTAACTTCAAACATCCACAAGGAAATAGATGGCACTACAGCACCTAGAGAAGTGAAAGCCCAAAGCAATTACCTGTTTAATGATTGTTTAAGCTCTTTGATCTTCTGTTGAGTCATCTCTCCTCGTGAGAAATCAAAAACTTCTTCACTAAGAAGCTGCAATACGTTATATTAGCTACATATTGCAAAACAAAGTATCATCCAAATATGTGTTTATGTACACAGAGAGAGAGAGAGAGAGAGACTTACTTTCAATATAACCATGCAATTCTCACAAATAGTTTCACTAGTTTTTGCTGCAGCAACAAGATCAGGGATAAAGCTTCGCCATCTAGCAGGCCACTCATGCTTGAGTATCTATATATGATCAGTTACAGAAATTATTCATGTTATAATAAGGTAATAGCATGTGTTTGAATAAAACAAACCAAAACTAACATTAACTATCAGTACAGAATTTATTCATGTTATAATAAGGTAATAAAATGTGTTCAAATAAACCAAACCAAAACTTACATCAATTAAAGCTAAAAATATAAATAGAAAACTTAAAATTTCAATCTGAATAATAACTGAGAATTAAAGATTTCTTGAATTAAATGAAAACTTGAAAAACCACACTAGAGTGACTAGTTGTACATAAAAAGCAATCCCAAAATAAGTGTCTCCAATTGCTATAATATAGTGCATGGCACGAGATAGGATATCCAAAAAATCACCAAAACTAACCGTCCATGGATTCTTAGTTTTAATCATACCTGAACCAAAGTAACATTGAGCTTGTTTACATATAGCCTTTCCATCCGAAAAGAGGCCTCATTACTTGAAAGCTATTTAAGAGATGAAAAAATGGTAAAATTATCAATAACAGGTAATGAGAAGTTCAATATATGAAAGAACATAGTGAAGCTCAATCATTCCCAAAACTACAGCTTTGAGAAGTAAATACCTGTACAATGACTTCAGAAATGTAATTTTTTCATTCCATCTCGTTGTTCAACAGGCAATGGCATTCCATCTATACTTTATAACGCCCTCTAGGACCTACATAAAAATGTAAAACGCCCAAAAACAGCTGCTCAGTCACTTGGTTCTCCAAAGCACTAAATCATCATCTAGTTAATTGCCAATACCACAAAAGTAAATGCATCAATCCACATCTTGGACAAGACTTACAGAAAAAACACAACTAATCTCTTGTAAAATCATCACCTCAAAGATATGAGTAAACAAAAATAAATGAATAAATAAATGCTCCATAATGTATGCATTACATTGCATAAATTACAGAACTCCCCTTTCATGTGAAAAGGGTAGCTATGGACTTATTTTAGAAAAAATACAGAAGAGTCAAAGCAAAAGGACATATACTCTCCCTAATTTCTATTGCAGATGAAGAAAAAACATTATTTAATATCAGTCTTGAGCCTTTTAAACATCATCAATCTGTGCCTTTTCCCTTTAGAGTAATGGGCTTCCTATACATATGCCAGACATCACCTTTGAGGTCTATAAGCTTCCTGTATGTTTTGTAGACATCAGTCATTAGGTTGTTCCTTTTATTAACACAACCAAGAAAATAATCCACTAGGCTAAAGTCAAAAGAAAAGGGTATTCTTATGTTTATTTCCATTGCTTCTAGCCGTACCTCAAACAATATCTATTTTAGTAGATCATTAGATGTGTAAGCAATGGATGAGCATCCATAATTCCGACCCTGAGAAGGCATACAGACTCATCCACAAACATTTTATCGTGTCTACACTCTGCATAGTCCATCCAACCACTGATAGGGTATGTGAGGCTGCCCTCCTATGTCCTTGCAGGATCTTGGTGCATCTATAGTACTAGCACCTGGGCATATATCCAGGAGTATCATGCCAGTGACAAGAGAGAGACCATCTTGAAAGTTCTTGAGGAGGTAATTTGACCATAGCAGATGTCTTTATGCCCATGATGTTTCTGAAAGATCTTTTTCAGCATCATCCAAATGGCTAAATTAACCTTATATTCAATTCCTATAAGCATGTATAACAATCAAGCAATGCGCAATTTCTTTGCAGGAATGATAGAAATGAAAACAGGATTCAGGTCAAAAGCTCAAGGTGGCACATGACTCTCTTCTACACATTGAAACACAGATGCCTCTTTCATACAAATTGGAAACATCATTTTCTATCACTACAATGGTAGATAAAAGATTGGTTGTACTGCACAAGTGAGAATTAGAGCTAAGTTCTGTTCTGTTAGGCTCTTTACTACAACATCTCAAAAACTGATAAAAAAAAAAAAACAAGTCATCAAGCACCAACTACCATAATACTAGCTTAGTCACAGCAGATGAATCCAACAGTCTCAGCTAGATTTAAAAAAATATATATAAAAGTGTTCTAGAGCTTTCACAAGTAATGCCTACAGCTAGATGCCAAATTATGACTAAAATATCTGTAACAACAGACAACAAAGTTGAACCCATGATGACTTGCTTCATAATTTACAAAAAGAATATCCTCCTAGGCAATAAGTAAAAAAAACAAAATTGCAATGCATCATATAACAACTAACCTGCAAGGCAAAGAACTTGGTGTTGAGGTTCTTTGTATTTTGTAGAATGTGCACCACTTGGAGCCACATATCTGGATTGTTTTGCAAGTCCTGCAAAATACGGTCAGCAGCTACCCTCTGTAGACGATAGAGAGGGGAGAAATTTAGCTCTGCAAGCAAAACCAAAACAACCAAAAACAGGAAATTCGAAGACGTCTAGTAAAAAATGAGAAACACCAACCCCAGGTGCAATAGACAATTTGATCAACAATAATAATCATTATTACCGCATTTCAAATTCAAAATGGAAATAAACCCATCTTTGAAACAAAATATAATAAACTTCCATTCAATAATAATTAAGCAAGTCGCACGCCCGCTCATTCGTCCGTTTATTTTCACACTTTGCAGTACCAAATACAGCATAAATAGCAAAATCCCTCTTACGAGAGCTTTAAACCCTAAAAAAATATATAAAGTCCATTGCTGACTAGCTAACAAGTAGAAACACTCTTACTAAACCCTAAACCTAGGATTGAAGAAGAGTTGAATTGTTATATAGGCCTTCGCATTTGAAATGGAATAAAGAAAACCTGACCTCTTCTTTGGATCCAGTGCCATAGAAGGCAGCTACAGTAGCATCCAGTAAAGGAACATCAATCGCCTGACTTAAATCCCTAAATTTCTCTGCCGCCATAACCAAAGAAGCCATTATTACTGGATTTCAAACCCGCACAAAAACCCTCGCTGCCTCCACCTCTGCTACTTCGACCAGCAAACCCGAAGAGAGAAACTAAACGGGAAGGCGGTGTTTCTAGAGAGGGAAAAGAGAGAGAGAAAGTGGAAGGGTTTTATGTTCGTTGTAGTGAGCGAACAGTTTAGAGAGAGAGAGAGAGAGGATAATTTATTTATATATGCGCGAAAGACTGCTTGAATTTTAAGCAGAGAGGGGGAGAGATATAGACTTTGAATTTCTAGCTTTTTTATTTCACTTTCCTTTTCTCAATTTTTCATTTAATTCATTAATAAAAAAAGCTTTTCAATCCCTAAAATTTTAAATTTTGATTCAATAGAACCCTCTTACAGTAATTTGATAAGATCAAACTTCTACTTTTAGTTAATATTTAATGATATCGCATACATCATTATATTTAAAAATATAATATATAGATTTGTTATTTTTTTAATATTGTTTATATTGAAAATGAAGAAAAATCATAAAATAATTTGAAAAGTTAAGAAAACCACAAAATACTAGAACTGTAATAAAAGAAACCCCAAAAGCTCAAAGGAAGACTATTTTCACGTTTTTGTAATGTTACAAGGAAATAATCATCAACTAATAAATCAACAATATGGTGACAAAACCAATAATCACTAACAAACATAAAACCAATAATAATTAATTAATAAATCAATAATATATTTGATAAAAAAAGATATTAATATCAATTATTTGTTACGGGTTTGATTAATAAATTAAAAGATTGTAATAAAAAATTTTAAATATGCATTACAAATGATTTATAATTATACTATTTACTAAGAAGGAAAAAATTGAGTAAACATGTATTTGATAATGAGTTCTTTAAATACATCCTCTTCTTTTTATTTTTTTATGTTCAATTTTTAATTTGTGTTTGTTATTAAGATTTAACTTGTTGTAAAGGAAATTTAGGCGGGTAAAAAATTAATAAAAGATTATTACTTTTTTTTAATATAATCATGACATCTAAATTGGTCTAATAGAGATTCTAGATAAGAATTTTGTTATTAAAAAGGATATAAAAATCATTCTAAAATATTTTATTTATTATAAGATGTTAAGAGTTTGTTTTAATAACCATGTTGTAAGTTATGCTTTATATTATGTTGTATAAGTTAATATATGTGTTTATTATCATGGTAAAAACTAAATGAACCTAAAAAAAAGTGATTTTGGATTTGGACCAAAAAAAGACTCGATCCTCACTTTTTACGATAACAAGCTTTGTATATAAAAGAAGGGTAAATGATTAATTAATCTTGAAATTGTTCCTAATTATTATAGTGAAAATGTGTTTAAAAGCCATTATTCATGTTTAATGAGCATGCAATGAGTTCAATTAACCTAGCATAAATTTGCTCACTTTGGGAAAAAGAAAATTTATTTTCAAAAGCAAACATTTGTTTAAAAATACCAAAGCAAAAAAACAAACAAACAAAAATACATATAGATATATCCCGAAGACTTAGAAAGCCTAATCCAAGATATCTTGATGTGTTAACCACAAAACAAGAAAGATCAAGTCAGATTGATGTTAATATTGGAGCTGGAGCTATTTAGAAGGAAGGGAAGTCATGAACCAAATGCTTGTCTTTAGGCACAGGGTTGGGAAATATTGTTAAGTTTGTTTAAAGGTTAGTTGAGATTATTTGGGAGATAGTTGTTGGTTGATTTCTTTAAATAAGCATTTAGGACAAGTAGTTTAGGTATAGAATTTGATTATAATCATGATGTTATCTCCAGCCTAAATTGGAGAGTTATTTAGTTTTATTTTAATTTGAGTCAATTTTTGGGTTCTATCATATTTGGTATCAAAGCAAATTATGGCCACTAATAAAGAGAGACTTGATAGGTTGGAGTTTGAATTTCCATGGGTATATGATGGCTTGATGAGATTAGCAATTGAGATGGGGGAGACACAAGTTCAAATGCAAGGGATAGAGGCCCAATTAAAAGAGGTCCCTAACTTTTTATCTGGATTATGTCTTTCTTGGGAAAAGTCATCCTAGAATTATGGTGAGAAAGGCATTACTTCTCGAGGATGGCACACTAAAAAGGGAGGGTTCCATTACTTATGATTCACTAAGATGGATTTTCCAAATTTTTTTGGTGATGACCCAACTGAATGGCTTAATAAAGCTTCTCGGTACTTTAAATTTCAAGAGACTGTGGAGGAACAGAGGGTTGCTCTAGCATCTTTTCACCTAGAGGGTGAAGCTAACCAGTGGTGGTGGCAATAACTCACAGGTTCAAAAAAATAAAGGACTAAAGATTACTTAGAGCTTATTTGAATGGGAGATCATAACTCGTTTTGATCCTACTATGAGTGCTTTGATGAAGCCTTGTTACGAGTTAAGCAAACTAGCACTCTTAGGGACTATCAACGTGAATTTAAGAGGTTGGCCAATAGGGTTGTTAAGTGGCCTCAATTAGCCCTAATTAGCAGTTTCATTGAAGGCCTAAAGGATGAAATTACAGATGAGGTGCATATGGCTAAACCATATACCTTGCAAGAAGCTATTAGGATAGCCAAGATGAAAGATGACCAGCTCAAAAGAATAGAAGCAGTATGACTTGCACTTCTATAACGCCTTCTCCAAAATAGGTGGTTAGCTTTCTAGTTAAGCACCTATCATAGGAAGAAATGTAGTGAAGAAGGGATAGAGTCCTTTGCTTCAACTGCAACAAGCATTTCACCCCTAGCCATAGGTGTCGCACCCTACAAATATTTTTGATTGAAGAAGGAGAAGACGATGAGGGTGAAACTAATGGCCATGGACTCAAATTTGGGAAAATAACTAAAGAGTTAAAGCATGAAGTAGGAGGAGAGCAAGCATAAATCACTCTCTATGTTTTCAAGTTGGAAGGGGCCTCATACCATAAAATTGCAGGCGTTCATTGGCGAATGACACGACCAAAAGATTGATGTCTTCTCCCAAGTGCAGAAATGTCAAAGTAATAAATAACCTGGCAAGACCGGGGTCGAACCACAGGGAGGTTAATTGTATAAATTATAAATAACAACACGATAATAGCAACAATAATACCAACAATAGTAATAGTAATATTAAGAGTAATAATAATAATATTCAGTACGTGGCGTTGTTATACCTGAGAATGATCTAAAAGATCGGGTCACAGGTTTCCAGCCTATATACTGAATTTATGAAAATATTAAAGAGATATATTATATAATATAAACAGATTTCTGATGCAAATGAACAAGGCAAGACCAACAATGTCAGGATCCTTGATCAAACACAGAGCATACTTAACGTACATATAATATAACAAGAATGTAAATGATAATAATAGTAGTACTAATAATAAAGAGAGCTTTGAGAGGAGGTTGATGTAAGGATTAAACAATGATAAAACAGATGTCAAGGTTAGAGGATTCACTAATGGTATTTCAAATAAATATAATATAAACTCTTTTTATTACTCAACTGGAAACCACACACAAAGGAGGTTCCAATCGGATGATTTATCGTTATTAGCTCATTATAAATTGTTAACATGATTATATTAATTATCTTATCTAAGTAACACCATACTTATAAATATCATCAGGCATTCATGTTGCTAGCTTATGTTAACAACAAATCAAGTTCCTATCATAATAATGATGTCGGCCGAAAACTATGAAGGATCAAGCATTTGATGTACCAAGTGTTATACAACACAAATCTAGATTAACCATTAAGCAAGGTATTAAGAATTAGTAAGATAAAAAGATAAAACATGTTAATAAAAATCTTTCTTGGATATAAACATTAAAGTCCATGTTGAGTTTATATTATATCTATTCTAACACCACTAGTGAAACCTTTTCACCTTGACATAATTAACTTAGCTAAACATAATGAATAAGAAAAACATAAATAAACAATATAAGAACATAAACATGATATAAGTTAACTAAGTATAGGAAAGGAAATGAAAAAGCATAAACAAGATATTAATATAGCATGAAAGAAAACTTGAACATTACAAAGAGAGAAAGCAAGAAGATGATTTTGATCTGAAAAATAACACATGTAAATACATGGCAAATGCCTCCTTTTATAGGCTAAAAATTAGAACTATTGATTGGTGGCCATCCATTAATTTTGTGGCTGGTTCTTGACATTGTTGGCTGCTGGTTCTTGACATTGTTGGCTGCTGGTTCTTGATATTGTTGGCTGATTTGGTTGCTGGTTTTTGATATTGTTGGCTGGTTTTTGATATTGTTGGCTGCTGTTTTTGATATTGTTGGCTGGTCAAAACGTCATTGCTAACATCAGAATTAGAGCCTTTTGTTCTATAAAATCTGTGGGCAATTGTCTTAGCTTTCCAACAAAAAAAACCAGAGCTCATTTGGACTTCTAGAACTCAAGATATTAGCTGAAAACCGAACAGTGTCCGAGCTGCAGGACAGGTTCCGACTTCTCCGTTGTTCCTAACATTTGAACTTGAAAATGGCAGATTTGAGTCTTGGACTCTTCATGAAAGTTGTAGGTCTATGTCTTAGCGTTTCGATTCATATAAAGTAGACCTAAATCCGAGTTCTACAACTCCAGTTATGATCCAATAACCGAATGGTGTTCGAGTTTGGAATTGAACCAGCATCTCTTCTCTTAGCCTAGTCCTCTTTTTGTCTCTTCACTTTTAATAGTTAATCACATCAATAAATCCTTTGAATTGTGAGATATACCTGCATTCAAAATAAACATTTACCATAAATTAAAGATATATTATATCATCAGACTTGTTATTATAAAACATGTTGTAGTTAGGGAATTTAATGATACTTTAGTGCAATACGATGATATAAAACCTTAATGAGAATGCACTTTTAAGTACTAATCAGCGAACAACCTATTACTGTGCTGGTTGATAGTGGCTCGAGCCATAACTTTGTAAGTTACAGAGTTGCTCGCCACCTTCATTTACCAACACGTCTACCAAGAAATTCAATGTGAAGATTGTTGATGGAGGACAACTTTCTTGCCAAAAGAAATATGAAGCAGCATAGCGGGAGATCCAAGGTTTTTGTTTTGCGGTCACATTATTTTCTCTCCCATTACAAGGATTGGATGTAGTCTTGGGTATATAGTAGCTAGTGGAGTTGTGACCGGTCTTGTGTGATTGGCGCAACTTGACTATGAGATTTAACTAGCAAGGAGAGCCAATGGAATTGCATGGCCAAAAGGATTCTTTTTCTACAAAGATTATTGTATAACCTCTTTAAAAAGAAATTGAAGATGGAAAGGCCTTATTAGTAGTGGTGGTCAGGGAAATTGAAGATAGTGAAGGAAGAGGTGCTTAGGTGTTGTTGGCACGAGTAGGCTCTTAGAAAATTTTGTTGTAATTTTTGAAGAACTGTAATCCTTACCTCCTTACAAAGAAGTGGACTAAATCCCACTTAAAGAAGGAGTCTTAGTTGTCAATACGTGCCCTTATAAGTACGCACACTTTTAGAAGAATAAGATTGAATGCTAAGTATCTAAGATGCTGGAAAGCGGGACCATTAATCCTAATCGTAGTCTTTTTTCCTCGCTAATTTTACTAGATAAAAAAATGGTTCATATATTTCTATACAAATTATAGAGCATTAAATGAAGCTACGATTAAGGATCGTGATCAGTACTTAAAAGTGCATTGTTATTAAGGCTTTATATCATCATATTGTACTTTTAGTATCATTAAATTTCCTAACTTAAGCATGTTTTTATAATAACAAGTTTGATAATATAGATAGCTTTAATTTATGGTAAATGCTCATTTTAAATACAGACATATCTCACAATTCAAAAGATTGATTGATGTGATTGACTATTGAAAGTGAAAAGACAAAGAAAAGGCTAAGGTTAGAGAAGAGATGCTAAATCAAACTGGAACACCATTCAGTCATTTGATCATATCTGGAGTTGTGTGTACGCTTGGTTTATTGTTCTGGAAATTAAAGATATCGGCCTACAACTTTCATGAAGAGTGGAAGACCTAAATCTGCCATTTTTAAATTCAAAGCTTGGCCACAAAAGAGAAGTCAAAATCTGTCTTGCAATTCAACCCAATCACTGCTCAGAATTTTAACCATAGCTAGAGTTCTAGAAGGCAACATAATGTCAAATTTGATGGGTGGAAAGATAAGACAATTTCCAACAACTTTCATGAAGACCACCCGCTTAAGTTCTGATGTTAGTAATGACATTTCATCCAGACAAGAGCTTGAGGGCTATCCACCACGTCTACCAGAAGCACTACTTAGTCTTTTAGCCATATCTCGAGCTTTAGTGATCCAAATGCTCTAAAATGTTGTTGGTAAAAAGGAGATGATTTCCAAAAACTTTGACGAAGAACACTTTGGCAAATTCTTATTACATCAATGTCATTTCATCTAGCCAAAATGCTTGAATGTTGTTGTCTACAAAGTCTATTAAATCAATAGTTGACCACTACATCAATAATCAATTACCAAATGAATAGTTTCGAATTTTAGCCTATAAAATGAGGTATTTGCCATTCATTAAGGCATCTTGGTTTTAGATCAAGATCATTTTCTTCTTTTCTCTCTTTGTAATGTTCAAGTTTTATTTCATGTATTATTTTCATTAATCTCTTGTTTATGATTTTCATTTCCTTTAATACTCTTAGTTAACTTCTATGATAATTATGTTTTTATCTTGTTTATTTATGTTCTTCTTCTTCATTGTGTCTAGCTAAGTTAATTATGTCAAGGTGAAAAGGTTTTACTAATGGTGTTAGAATATGTATAATATAAACTCAACATGGACTTCAATGTTTATATCCAAGAAAGTTTGTTATTAATATGTCTTATCTTTTTATCTTAAGGCCCCATTTGTTTGCTGGAAAATAGTTTCCTTTTGAAAAGTGAATTCCGGGAAAGTATTTTCCGATGTTTGGTAGTGTAATGAAAAAATAAGTTGGAAAACACTTTCCAGTGTTTGGTTATGTCATGGAAAATGAGCTGGAAATAGCTTATTAATATTTTATTTTTCTCAAGTTTAATAAAATAATGAGGAACAAATCGCAATCTAAACATATATAGAAAAATGATAAGGAAAAAGCAAATAGCAATTATAAATAAGGACCAAAGTTAATATAAAAATAAAATTTAAGAGATGAAATTGAAAAATAAATATTCAAAACAAAATATATATAGCAATCAAAAGTTTGAGGATCAAATTTGATATAATAAGCAAATAATAATATTTCTAAATTTTTCACAACTTCGGAAAAGTGTTTTTCCCCCAAATTTTTTAGGAAAACACTTTCCTGAAAACCAAGCCAAATTTTCCTTTTACTGGAAAGTGTTTTCCATTGACCAACTTTCCTAATGGCAAACAAACACAAGAAAGTTTGGAAAGTGATTTCCCGGAAACCACTTTCCGGAAAACAAACACAGCTAAAGGGAAAACACTTTCCTGAAAACCAAGTCAAATTTTTCTTTGACTGAAATTGACTGGAAAGTGTTTTCCGTTGACCGGAAAGTGTTTTCCGTTGACCAACTTTTCTAATGACAAACAAACACAGGAAAGTTTGAAAAATGGTTTCCCGGAAACTACTTTTCGGGAAACAAACATGGCCTTACTAATTCTTAATACCTTGCTTGTTAAATGATTAATCTAGATTTGTGTTGTTTAACACTTGGTACAATAAATGCTTGATCCTTCATAGTCTTCGGCTGACATCATTGTTATGAGAGGAACTTGATTTATTGTTAACATAAGTTAGCATTATGAATTCCTGACAATATTTAAAAGTATGGTGTTGCTAAAATAAGATAATTAATATGATCATGTTAAAAATTTATAATGAACTATTAAGGATAAATTATCCGATTGGAACCTCATTTGTATGTGGTTTCCAGTTGAGTAATAAAAAAACTTTATACTATATTTATTTCTAATACCATTAGTGGATTATCTAACCTTGATATCTGTTTTTATCATTGCTTAATCCTCACATTATTCTCACATCTCAAAGATCTCTTTAACTCTTTGTTAAATTATATATATTATTTATAATTTATATAGTTGACCTCCCTGTGGATCGACCCTGATCTTGCTGGGTTATTTATTACTTTGATACTCCTGCACTTGGGATGAGACATCAACCCTTTAATCATGTCAGATCGCTTTCCTATATTAATGGTGGATGATATGATTGATGAGTTACATGGTGCCAAGTATTTTACAAAGTTAGATCTTCAAGCCAGATATCATCAACTTTGAGTTCAACTTGATGAGGTGCACAAGACAACTTTTCAAACTCATAATGGGCATTATGAGTATTTGGTAGGGGTGATCATTTTTGGTTCGATTCGGTTTTTACCTAAATAATAACTAAACTGATTTTTTCAAAAAAAATCGAAATTGATGCAAACTGGCCGGTTTCGGTTCGGTTATTTTAGAGCAAAAACCATAACCCAACCGATTGGCTCGGTTTTGTCCAGTTTAGCTCGGCTTTTTTTTGTTTGGCTCATTTTTTTCCTGGTTCGGCTCAGTTATTAATTTTGGTTCGATTTGGTTTTTCGGTTTCAGGCTTATGAAACTGAAAGAAAACCGAACTGGTTGGTTTTTGAAATATTATAATTGGTTTAATCAATTTTTTTTCATGATTCAGTTTTTTCAGTTATTTTTTTGTTTTCTCAGTTTAATCAATTTTTTGGTTTTTTTTACTCTCTTCTTGTATTTGGTCATGCCTTTTGGATTGTGTAATGCGCCATCGTCATTCCAAGAAACAATGAATGCCTTTTTTAAGTCATTATTGCATAAGTTTGTTCTTGTGTTCTTCGATGATATTTTGATATATAGTCGTTTGTGGGAAGTGCATTTAAAGCACATTAGAGTTGTCTATAAAATTTTGCAAAGCCAACATTTTTTTTTAAAATGCTCCATGTGTGCATTCAGGCAAGTTAAGGTGGAATATTTAGGGCATTTTATTTCTAATGAAGGAGTACAAGTAAATGAAAGCAAAATTGCAACTATGAAGAATTGGCCAAGGCTTGATAATGTCACCAAGTTATGAGGACTCTTGGGACTCACCGGGTACTACCGTAAGTTCGTGCATACTTATAGTACTATTGTATCCCCACTAACACAATATTAAAGAAAAGAGAATTTTAGTGGGATGAGAAGCCAAAAAAGGCATTTGAAGAGCTAAAAGTCGCCATGACCACAACCCCGGTATTGACTATTCATAATTTCAATTAAATATTTGCAATTGAAATTGATGCTTTAAACGCAAGAATAATGTTGTTTATCCTCAATAACGTCAGCCAATAGCATATTTAAGTGAGCCTTGGGTTCAAGAAAAAAAGCTTAGCCTATTTATTCCAAAGAGATGTTGGCAATTATCGAAGCAATTCGTTGTTGGAGGCCTTACCTTCTGGGAAAAAAATTTCGAGTTTTGACTAACCAATGTAGCTTACGTTTCTTCCTTGAACAACGAGTTTCTACTCCAGAATAACAAAAATAGTGATTAAGTTGCATGGTTATGAGTATGAAATAATATACAGGTATGACAAGGAGAATAATGTTGCAGATTCATTCTTTAGAGAAAGTGGGTTACCAACCATTTGGGCTATTTGTAAACCTTAATTCAATGTGTGGGCTGAAATGAGAAGGGCAACATTTGAAAGTCCAAGCATGCTTAAGATTTTAGCATTAGACGTGGAACTGGGTTTCGATAATGATTTGTTGGTCGCCAGCGCCAAGGTTTTCATCAATGATTTATGATTATACAATAGTCTATGGGTGTTGAAGATTTCAGCGTTTATGGTGGAACTGGGTTTTAGTGATGATTTATGGGTTCACAACGACTTTTTTTTTCGTCAATGATTTCTGTTTCTGCATTAGTCTATGCGCGCTTAAGATTTCAACATCAGTTGTGGAAATGGGTTCTTGTGATGATTTCTGGGTTGGCAGCGACTCTGTTTTCGTCAATGATTTCTGATTATGAGTTACTCTACGCGCGCTGAACATTTCAGCATCGTTGTCGAACTGTGTTTTGTTGATGATTTTTGAGTAGGCAGCGACTCAGTTTTCATCAGTGATTTCTGATTCTACAGTAGTCGATGCGCGCTGAAGATTTCAGCATCAGTTGTGGAAATGGGTTCCTGTGATGATTTCTAGGTCGACATCGACTCTGTTTTCGTTAATGATTTCTGATTATGAGTTACTCTACGTGCGCTGAACATTTCAGTGTCGCTGTCGAATTGTGTCCCGTTGATGATTTTTGAGTCGGTAGTGACTTAGTTTTCATCAGTTAGTTCTGATTCTACAATAGTCGATGCGCGCTGAAGATTTCAGCATCAGCCGTACAACTGGGTTCCAGTGATGATTTTTGTGTCAGCAGCGATGCTGTTTTTGTCATTGAGTTCTTATTCTGCGTTAGTCAATTTGTGCTGAAGATTTCAGCATCAACTCTGGAACTGGGTTCTGGTGATTATTTCTGGGTCGGCACTGACTTAGTTTTCGTTAATGATTTATGATTTTGCATTAGTCTATGTGCGCTGAAGATTTCAGCGTCACCCTTGAACAGAGTTTCGATGATGATTTATGGGTTTTCAGTGACTTAGTTTTCATCAATGATTTTTGATTCTGCATTAGTCTAAGTGCGCTTAATATTTCAGTGTTAGCCGTACAACTGGGTTCCGGTGATGATTTATGGGTCGGCACCGACTTAGTTTTCATCACTGAGTCTCGATTCTGCATTAGTCTATGTGGCCTAAAGATTTCAGTGTCAGTCGTACAACTGGGTTCCGGTGATGATTTCTAGGTTGGCAATGATTCAGTTTTTGTCAATGATTTCTGATTTTGCGTTAGTCTACACATGCTGAACATTTCAGTGTCATCGTCGAACTGGATTCCGGTGATGATTTTTGGGTCGAAGTGACCTAGTTTTCGTCAATGATTTTTGACTCTGGAGTATTCTATGTGCGCTTAAGATTTCAACTTCAGCCATAGAACAGGGTTGCTGTGATATTTCTGGGTCGGCAACAATGTAATAGTCCGACTGATACTGTCTAATTTTGAACTGTTACTGTCTAATTTTCAATTGTTACTGTCAAACTGTTACTATCTAATTTTCAACTATTACTATCTAATTTTTAACTATTACTGTCTAATTTTTCAACTATTACTGCCAAACACTCACCAAATTTTTAACTATATCTAAAGTTCTAAAACTTCATTTTAAGTGAGATTAATCTCGTTAGAAAGCTAAGACATGAGACTACAAGTTCTCTAAAGGGAGGAGAACCTAGTTTTGCCACCAAGATAGTCAAAATTTCTCATTAACTAATTAGTCATACTGCCTTCCATAATTAGTCACGACTCAGTCTTAGTTGGTAACCCATAACTAGAGTTCTACATCTCCAAATTGAGCAAGACCAGTTTCCTTGGTCAGCTAACATTCAAATCTACAATTTCTATGAGAAACTCGATTCTAATCCCCTCATCCTCCTACCCGAAATCTCATCGAAAGTTAGGACACAAGTTTGTCCAGATTCGTATCCCCCTCCCCTTCACACAATACTTTCATAAACTACATACCACACACATGAATGAACTTAATCTCAATAATAAGTAGTTTTTCCCCAATTTATGTCTAAGAACCCTAACCTATGATTCAATATCAAGGCATCAATTCTTTATCGAATTACAAAAAGAATTTTTTTAAGATCATGTTTAGAATACCTTACCCGGTACAAATTAAGATTTTGACCTTCAACCAGTAGAAGATTTTCAACTCCCTCCTTTCTTTTCTTCTTGTTCAATTTCTTGGTAATCATTTGCTCTCAAGTGTTTATCCCATCTATAAGCTCTTAATCTTGGATGGGTTCTTGAAATTTTGTGTTTCTCTCTTGATTTCTCAAGAATGGGTATAAAAACTCCCTATCTTCTCTCCTTATGGTTCCTATAGATTTTTTTTGGTGAGGAGAGAGTATTTATACTCTATATTTTCCCTTATTTGCATTTAGGCCCCCCTTTTCCTTTAAGTGTATTATTCTCTTCAATTAAATCCAACCCTCAACAATACCGGGTTTATTATAATGTCTCGAATTACTTCGTCCGAAAATTTCTATTCAAGAATTTCTATTTTTATTTAACCATATGCACGAATTTCTTCACTTTTACTTATTTATTATATATATAATTTTTTTTTATCCCGGGGTTTACATTCTCCCCTTCTAATAGAAATTTCGTCCTCAAAATTTAAGTGATGTACCTGAGTTTATAAACAAGTCGGGGAATTTTCATTTCATTTCTAATGATGGGAACTTTCTTATTATGAAGTTCTTTCTCGCCCCAATCGAGTATTTTTATCGATCTTACCTCAAGCATTAAGTCTTCTTTTACCTCCATTGGCATTTGAGGTAACACTCTCGAAGGGTCTACATCGGCTTCGTAACAAAGAAACATGAA